>JARWLC010000015.1:8197500-9412500 GCA_033318265.1 Phyllotis vaccarum | reverse complement strand
TGCAGCCTCGGGGTTCTACTGCACCAGGCATTGTCATTAGTGGGCTTACTCTTGTGGTGTGTGTCTGAATATGGAACAGTCATTGATTGGACACTCCCACTATATCTGGGGCACCTGTACCCAGGCACATCCCTTAGGCATGAGAGACTGTAAATTGAAGGTTATGTGGCTCAGCTGGTGCCGGTCTCCTTTCCCCTGGATGTCTTGCCTACTCACAGGTGATGGCCAGTTCAGGCTCTGTACAGCTCTCATTTTTTTAAGTGAGAAAACGATTTACTATAAAAACATAAACTTCACAGATAATATATAACTGGTAAGATGTCATAAATTTGATATAATTACCTACCATGAAATATAAAAGTTCTGTGAAATATTTAATTAAATTATCAAAGTATTCTTTACTACTTCAGAAGCATCTTTCACTAATAAAATACAATTTGGAGATTATTCAAAAGCTTTAAAAATAAAGTTACCTTTAAATGACAGAAATGGGTTCAAAATTTCACCATAACTAAATAGCCCTGGGAATTTTCTCTAGAGTAAACAACTTTTAGTAGATGCAAGAGATTAATTAAAAACAATTCTAATTCTTACAGAGCATTTGCAACTTCTTTACATAATAATGTGATGAGCTTCTATTTACTATTGAGTGGTGAGTGAATCACAATGTAGCTGTATTTCCTAAATATGTATTTTATTTTGTAAAATCTATCAAAGACATGATAATATTCTATTGGAGTTCAACAAATGTTATTGAATCAATCTATGATTTCACAAAATTACCTGTCTAAAATAATATTTTCATACTCAACTCTTAGCATCTTCAAAGTACATACTGATATAAAACAAACACTGTTGTCAGATTTTTGTCAAAATATTTACAACAAATTTTAATGATTACAATAATATTTTGTGTTTGACATAACTATAAATTAATTAGATAGAGGTTGTAAAAATAATGTTATGTTATTTCACTAATAAAAACTTTTATTCCATTTTGATAGAAAATAAACTCTTAATTGTAGTATTTTGGGACAGTACAACTTATTCAATTATCATTAATTTTCTTATTATTTTAATTGTAGTGAGCCAAATGTGGCTTACAATTTTACATAAATTTTAAAAAAGTTTGCAGATTTTGAGTGAATAAAACATTACCAAAAATTAATTTATAATACACACAATTTTAGAATTTAAGCTGTTATCAATTTAATGCCACTTAGTTTTTAAAACTTCATTCCAACATTTTCAATAGATACTACAAAAATAACCAAGAAAAACATGTGTTTAAAAAAAGTGTTAAATAATTATTACAATAATGGGCATTGGATCTGGAAAACAATCTTAAAGATGATTAAATTGAATATTAGAGTGTATATTTTATATTCACTAAGTATTTTATATCTGATTAAATGTGCTTGTAAGAATGCAGGTCACAATACAACACAAAAGAACGCATGCCTTTTGAAATACTCATTTTAAAACTTAAGTGTGGACTTAAATTTATTATGTGCTTTATTTTGGCTCTTTTAGCAATTCATGTAAATATATACTTATTCAGGGCACAAGTTTAATTTTATATTTATAAAGCCCTCATTAAAATTAAAACATTTTTTCATTTTATTTAATACTTTACAGAGAGGGATCTAAACCTCTTTCTTTTCCAGCCAAGTTATACAAATGATTAAGTAATATTGTCTGTACAGTTCATGATATTTAGTGATAAGTAAAAATTTATCACACAAGAAATAAAAATGACATCGAGGAAAGTCAGTGTGTGAAATATAATATTGTGATTCTATCAATAAAATAACCCTGAAATACATACTTTGTTATCGAAATAATCATAATGATGTACAGAGGTGAAAGTTCAGTCCTGGGTGTTATAATAAGGTTTTATGGTTTTGGGCGGCTAAAGGTCTAGACTTATAGACCTGTAGTGTTAGACTGCTTATATCACCTCCCCCTTTCTGGCTAATCACAGAGGAAGTTTTAATTTTAGCATAGTAAAATTATATATAGTAAAATAGTCATTAAGTAAGAATTATAGTTATAGTATTTAGCTTATTTGTATTTAGTAAAATTAAAGAAAATATTTTATTAATTATTTTATCTTTGTGAATTTAAAGTTTTACATTTAATATATTTTTAAATAGTTAACAAAAGCTATATTTATAAATATTTAATTTTAACTATATTAAAGACTGTAGTATATAATGTTTATTTAAGTAAACAGAAAGTGTAAGTTATTTTTAAAATCTAGAAATGACAGAGATGACACTTGTCTGTCTGACAGTTATTTAAATTTTTTTTATAAAGTTGGGGTATTTATCCTTAGCCTATAGACTTAGAGGTTGTTTTTTTTTTTTTTTTTGCGAAGTAGGAAATTTGCATTGTTTATTTTGGTATATTTTATAAGTTGTTTTTTTGAGTTTTGAGGAATGTTTGCCAGGTTTTTTTTGTAAAGTAAGAATTTGAATTTGTTATTTGGCTTGTTTTGTTAAAGTTTAGAGGTCATTTTTTTATGCAACTTGTATGTTTAGTTTAAATAGCATATTGTCAAGCAGTCAATATAAGAATAGGTTTTCATTTAGTGGCTGATCATTGTCATAAAGATAGACTTTATATGGAGTTTTTCTTGATGTTTATTTTTTTAAGTAGATTGGTGTTGTTAGGAGCAGATTTGTCTTATTGTCTAGAAAAGTTTAAGTTTTTAAATTATTTTAAATGTCATATTTTGTAGGTCTTAGAAGTATTTGAAGATTATTTATTTAGTTTAAATATATTTTGTAAATATAAAAATTATAATTAACATAAGTTTGGTTGTTATACATAATTATTAATTTGTAATTTTAAATTATATGTTATAAGTTTAAATTAGTTATATGAACATTATATTTTAAATAAGAATAGAAAAATACATATAGAATAAAAAATTGACTTTAAATTTGTATTAATAAATTAAATTTATATTAATATAAAATATTTTGAAACTAACACCTTATTTTTGGATTAAAGTAAATTATTTAATAATTTAATTTCTTAAAATTATTTATATGTTATATTTTTCAGAAAGAGATTAGCTATGACTATTATTTATAATGAAAAAAATTTATAACTAATATTTTTGAAATTTGGGTGTTGTTTTTTATTATTATTTTTTGTTAATTAAGGGGCATTGTCAATCTTATGGGTTTTTGAGACTGGATTATCTTAGTTTGTAGTTTTGAAGTTGATATGATTATTTATTTTTATTAGAGAATTTTTAAGTGGTCTTGGTTGATGAAATGATAATTGTCTAGAAGTAATTTATAGCTTTTAATTTTGTGGAAACAAAAATAGAACTTTTTAAAGCAATAAATATTTAGACATAAATTTTAAAATTAAGATATTTAGTCAATGATAGTGAAAGATGATTATTATTATACACAATTATGACAAGAGTACATGATCTAATATAAAAGAGAGAGGATGGCAGGGGAGAAGGGAGGAGAGGTCAGGGGAGGGGGGAAAGGAGAGAAAGGGAGGGGAGAAGAGCAGAGGGGAAGAGAGGAGAGGAGGGGAGGGGAGGGAAATAGAGAAGAGAGAGGAGAGAGAAAAAACATGACCTTTCTGTTTCCCCTTGGCATGGATTATAAAGGAAACAGGTAATTTTGATCTACATGAGAATGATTCTACGATGAAGCTGGCAAGTCTGTTTACAGGTCCCAGGGATATTATTAGAGAATACGATGAGGTGATCAGGCTTCCTATATGTCTCAAAGTGTGTGTTTAATGAATTATGAGTAATGAGTAGTGAACTTCTTTCAAAGAACTGAATCGGAATTCAGTGGACACCAAGAAGGTAGAAACTACAGTGAGAACAACAACAGAAAAAGATGTTTAGTGGTCAGAAAATGCATATTGATTAAAAGAAGAAAAAATAAAAATGGACAAAAAAAAATACTCCATAGACTCTGGTAGATTTATCCTTCAAAAGAAAAGCTTATTGGTTCGCTGGTCACAGTTAACTGAATAAGGAAAATTGTTGGTTTCTCTGGAGGCTACATATTATCTGTTCCTAAAAAGGAGAATGGAAGAGAAAATACAACTTAAAATGGAGGCCTATAGCAAGCTGTTAATCAAACACAAAATCACTGCTTTCCGAGTCACAGTATGTATGGGTTTGAAACACACAGTTCTAATCAGATTTTAAGTACACATTTAGAAGTAAGAAAGGGTTAAATAACCAATGGAATGCTTGGGAATCGTAAGATGAGAAAGAGAGGGAGAGAAATTGATGACTTCTAGAGTAGGTTAAACCATCATTAATGATAAGTGAACAAATCAAGTAGATATTAACTGATGTCAACAAATCCCCCAAAATATATGCTACATCAAGATCTATAATAAAATGTCGCTGAAACTGAAGCCAAATATCATCTGTCTCACTTTTTGTACGATCGTTAGATTATTATATATGTTTGTATCCTAAAATAGCATACACTGGAATTCTAACATTCCCTGTCACTTTCCTATAAGGAGGTAATTAATATTAAGAAAGAGCACTCATGTTGTGTCAACTCCAGCAAGAGGAGATTGCTGCAAAAAGACAATAAGACACAGAGGTTTCTTTACACATTGTTATCTGAATTTATAGAAGACTGACTTCAGCAAGCTAAGGAAAAAAGGTCCCAAAAGACAAAACCTGATCACACCTTGATGACAGACTATCATTCCCCAGATATTGAAACAAATAAATATCTGTTGGTTGAGCTTCATTGCCCTTGTTATTTACCTAAAGGATCCTTGGAAAAGTAGAACATGTGTTGCTAAAATAGAAACCAAGCATGAAAAGTACACAGGAAGTCTGACATCTCCAGGGAAAGAAAAAGCTTGGGGGTTCAGGGGACACACAGTATTAGTTCTAAAACTTGAGGACAAAACACTTGGTTATCTCTATGTGAGGAATTTATTTAACAGGATGCATACACAGTGGCTTCTTACATTAGAAATTGATTATCAGAATCCCGAAAGATTTGACTAAAGGGCTTTATTCTTTCTTCTGTTCAGTTGTGGCCATTAGAGGTGAAATGCATGTTGCATCGATGGTAAGAATGAGACAATATGCATGCTTTAGTAACAATAAGACGAAAATATAAAAATCCCAGAAACTTTAGGAAGAATTTTCACAAAGGGAAGTTCACTGCCAATTTCTAAATAAGAGTTAATTCTTGTCCTAAAAGCCAGTAACGCCAAATACTCTAGTGTGAAAGCCTTAAACTAGTTCTTCCAGCATACAAGGCACATAATCATTTGAACAATATGGTTTGCCTAGACTGTTTTCTATTTTAAAACTGCAAAATTAACTAAAGTATCTACTATTGAATGCAGACACTGAAGAGGGTTTTGGTTCCTAACAACATGGCAAATTTTACTTAACTGACACCATTCTTCTGGCTCCTGAATCAAATCTGAGTATTGTCTAGGCTCCTTTTTCTTTTCGACTTTCTATTTCATATGACTTCCAAGCAAATCTGCATCTCATGGCTGAGTAGGGCTTTGGCTGCCTGTCTTCCCAATTGACACTCTGAGTTTGTACACTTGGCCTTCTCTTACATGCTGTGGTGATCATTCAATTGACAGTATCTGTTACAAGTCCTATATGCCCTCCTCACTTCCAAACACCAGAACAGGCCCAGTATAAGGTCCAGTCAATAAAATGTTGCATGGCTGAGTGCCCAGAAGTTTGACTCTTCCTGATTAGAAACCCCAAGTAGTGGACCGAGTACAGGAATGAATGAGGGCAAAGATTGCTGTTTCTAAGTTTGTTAAAACAGTTGGAATGTCGATCATTCCCAGACATAGACAGAGTAAAGTTATTTTTAAAATGTCTTACTTGCTTGGTTATTGTAATCAGGATCAGATACTTCAGTTGATAGACATTTAATTGCAGAATCTATAATTTTCCCACAGAAGCATTTGGAGTGAATGAGTTTCCTCTAACTGTATTTAATATCTTCAAGCCATGCGGTCATGTATTTCCCATTTTGGTTGTCTTATGTGGTATTATGTCTTGAAAGACATCAGAATGCTTGACAGTGGTGGTCAGTTCTTTTCACATAACATGTTATAATATATCTTCTACCTGAAATCCATCAGTTTCCCATAATTTTCTCAATTATTTAGGGCAGTTTTTGGTTCTTAAACTCTAGCCTTATACCAACTCTTCTATAAGTTTCCCTTACAGTGTGCCTCCCTTAACTGATAGCAAAGAAATGCCTTTCAATTGTTTATGACATCACATGTTGCCCATCCACTGATGGTAAAATAAAAAAGTGCTCTTTTCTGATAATTTCTATGCCAAATATGTAAAAATGTTAATACAATTGAAGAGCTAATGTTAGTTCATCTTCATAATATTGCAGCGTGTTCTGGCCTAACAACCTGTCTTTGACTAATTTATAATATAATTTTTGTTTTTTACTGAAATCTCATCAGAGAAAAAAAAAATCTGCCCCCTTTTAGTGTCTGGTGACAAAATCGTGCTTTTACTGTCCAGATAAAAAACAGAAATCTATAACCTGAAACAATGCCAGAATAGAGAATCAACAACACTGGAGTCAAGTATACCAAATGTCAATTTCCTGCTTTGTTCCCTACCAGCTGAAGAACATATTGCATTGCTTATTGTCTATGAGACTCAGTTTTTATTTCTCTATAATTGGGCAATATGGTTTAGTAGGTAGGTAAAGGTACCTGATGTGGGAATGTCTTTCTGTAGGCTGTGTATATCAATCTTTAAATAAAGGAGCTGTTTTGGCCATGGCAGGCACCGTAGAAGAAATAGGTGAGGAAACAGAATAGTTAGGAGAAGGAGGGCGGAGTCAGAGACAGATTGAGCCAGATGCCCAAGAAGAAACATATAAGGAGCACAGGTGAGCCATAGACCACGGGGTAGACAGGTTAATGAAAATGGGTTGAGTTAAGATGAAAGAGCAAGCTAGAAATGTGCCTAAGCCATAGGCCAAACAGCATGAACTTAATATAAGTGTTTTGAGTCATTTTGGAGGAAGCCTAAGCACCATTGGGCAGTAAGGGGTCTGGGGTGGCAGGTCTGTGGGTCTGGACTTCTGGCACCTGGGGCCAAGAAACCTCAGTGTAACGGGCACCCACCTGCTCCCAACCATAGGAAACTGGAGTTTGACCTTCAGAATCCACATTTTAGAAGAAGAAAAGAGATTTCTACCAGTTCTTCCCTAACCTTATATGCCTGATATGGTGTGTGAGGTCACACTCACAACACAAATACACCATACACAGAGAATTACATGTAGTAACTATAACAATAATAATAACATAATTAAAATGGTGCTAATAATGTCTACCCTATAGTAATACTATAAGTCCATTCTTAATTATAAAACATTTAATAGTATAAAATAGTATGCAGATTTTCAAATTACTTCTATTGTCCAAATCATATGACCTAAAATGTGATACCTTTCTCCACTTATGAATAAGGTATTGCATGTTAATGAACATACTCAAATTTGCATAGGTAATCCCTTGCCTTATAGCAGGTCTGAGACTCGATAAATTTCTCCTTTCAAAATTTTTGTTAGCTTTCCTGCACTAAAAGAATCCTTACTGGCCTGTAGAGAGGATTGCAAAAAATACAAGATGATTTTAGTATTTACCTCTAAGTTTGCTATAAGCACCTTGTCATCTCCTAATCAATTATAGCCACCATCATATAATTTAATTTTCTTTCCTTCAGTATTTTCTTGTTATTAGCACGTTCCCTTCTCATAGCTCCCAATTGCATTAATTGAATAACTAAAATAGAGAGGTCAGTAATAGACTAGCACTTTATCCCCTATGTACATTTTAAGTATCTCCTTAATCATTTCACTTCATACTAACTTTGACTTTATAATTGCTTGAATATCTTTATATATGAATTAGGAATTTAACCCAGGTGTTGAACACACCAGAAAAGTGCCATAATGTCAGCAAGTGCCATAACACTGAATGAATTGCAAACCAGTTTTGGTTTATACTTTATGCAATAGAATGTGTTTCTGTATGCTGTGAATACGGTGTATTACTTTGGTTAATAACGAAGTTGCTTTGATCTATAGCAAAACAGGATAAAGCCAGGTAGGGAATACAAGCAGAGACAAGGGGGAGAAGAGGGCAGAGTTGGTGAGATGCCAACAGGCCACTGAAAGAGCAAAGTGTATTAGAGTTCAGATAAAAGTACAAGACATTAAGCAAAACACAGGTTAATAGAAATAGGTTGACTTAAGTTGTAAGAGCTAGTTAGTAATAAGCCTGAGAAATGGGCCAAAGAAGTTGTAGTTAACATTAAACCTCTGAATAATTATTTTAAAAGCAGCAGTGTGTTACAATTAGGTTTCTTTGCCTCAAGCAGCCAGAGGTCCGGACCCACAGACCTGCAGCCCCAGACCCCTTAGCCACTCGCTGCTGATCAGGCCCCCAGAAATGACTCAGACACTTATATTAGCTTTATGCTGTTTGGCCTATGGCTCGGGCACATTGCTAGCTTGCTCTTACATCTTTACTCAATGCATTCTCATTAATGTGTCTGCCACATGGCCCATAGCTCAACTGTGTTCCTTACATGTTTCTTTTTGGGCTGCTGGCTTGATCTGATCTGACTCCGCCCTTCCTTTCCTACCTATTATGATTCCCCACCTACTTTTTCTATGGTGCCTGTCATGGGCCAAAGCAACTCCTTTATTTAAAGATTGATATTCACAGCATACAGAAAGGCATTCCCACATCAGTAGTGGGACCAGGTAGGACAGAACTTTATTTTGAGAATGAGTCTCAGCAAATTGCCTGGTCTATTCCTGAACTTGTTCTCTAGCCCATCCATGTTTGTGATCCTCATGCCTCAGCCTCTCAGGTAGCTGGCTTGTGTCACAAGTCCAGCAAAAAAAAAAAAAAAAAAAAAAAGGACTTAAGGAAAGAGCCCCAAAGCATAACTTCAAAATAAAAGTAGACGGGACGTGGTAACAGCTAAACAACTAGCATGCCCTTGTGTTTTGTAATTCATTTATACTAACTTATTTAGTTTATATAATTGTGCATATAACAGATTTTTTGTACATTTTAGCAACATACCTTCTCTAAGAAAAGTATTTGCTATGCTGTAGATCTTCTATTTATGCTGTTTAAAATTGAATACACAAACACCTCTTATTGCGGGTTTTCAGATAAAGAAATTTTTGTTTATAAACATTAAACTGATAACCTAATGTAACACATGTTGCTAATTATTTTACATTGTAAATTACTGACTTTCACAAAATAAAACCTCTAAACTTCACTGATGTGTTCATGACTACCTTAAAGTTGTAGAAATTTAAAATAATACACACATGTTGGTATGAAATAAATTATTTAAGAGCATGTACAGGGAGGAAAACAAATGCAGTTAGTCACTAATATTATAAATATGAGTCAAGTAAACTGAGGCATATCCGTCATTTGTTTGTCCTGCTATCTTGATGGTTAATGTTTGACTTCTATTTCACTTATTGTGTTCATGAATATTATAGTCCATACTCTTAAGGAGACCTATTCTCTAACCATTTTCTCAAAAAGACCGAAACAGCTCAATATTTAATATAATTTAGGTTAAGAAGAAAGAATAGCTTGTTGAGTTTACAATTTTAGGAATCTATTTAATAATTTTGTTAGCCATAAATCCAATAAACATTCTGTTAATTGCCTTGTCTCATAAGGTATAAATGAGCCATTTTCGAAATATCTGTTGAATGAATGGATTATACGATTCAGAAAAAAAATAATGACTTACTAAGAAGGCAAGATTAATGAAAAGAAGCATAGAACATGAGGAAGTGGTTTACTGCTTATGGATGCAGCTTTTTTAAAGCGGACAGGAAAAGCCTTACAAAGCATTTCTTTTTTGAGATGAAGGTAAGTTGTGATGTATGAATTATATTAATAATTTGGTAAAAGATTGGTTTGAGAAGTTGAAATAAGAAATTTGGGGATGTTTAGAGTGAACTGATAGAGGAAGGGAGCAGAGTGAGGAAGCAGGGAGAAAAGTCAGAAACCAAGGCCAATGGCAGGGTGTGAAGGTACATTGATCCATACATTGCCAGAATTCGGGCTTTATCTTGTTTGTGTGCCCAAACAGAAAGACACTGGAGGATGTGGAAGATGTTTTTCTCAGGAAGTCTTCCACAATGTGTTCACTGTGACTCCTTTGGTCAGAGCATGTGGGAAAGTGAGCATAAAGTATGGAGGGCTCTGGAGAACTGAGTTGATAGGTTCATAAGTTGGAAGATTTAGCTGATTTCTCAATTAAGAACAGAGCTGGTATAATTAAATTTCTTGATTTTTAAAGTAAATGAGAAGAGATTTCATAAATGTTAGAAGATTAAATTCTGAAGGGATTGAAGATATTCCCCCCAAAAATCTTGAATCTAGAATTGATAATATCTGAGATGGTCTAGATAAGTAAGGAATAGTTTTATCTAAGAACTAAAGTATGCTTTTGTAAGTTGAGACATGCAAAATAGAAATGATCAGTTAGTTGTTGAACACAGTAATCTGAATAGACAGAAGTAAGCTGCAGGTATACATAGATACTTTTGTGATACTGTGGTATGTTTATACAATTTAATTCATAACACATTTGCATCTTATAGCATATTATAGAAACAATATTTTCACTTTTGGAAGTAAGAATGCTGGTATTTAATTTCATTCCTGGGTGCATATTAAATAGACGTCTTATTTTCTTTCCACATGCAAGAATGCTCATAAACACACTTGTTATATTCAAATGGAAACAACTCCTATGTCCATCCTAGGGAGAAGGTATTATTGAATTGTCAACTAGTAGATATTGAATCTATCTCCTAGGATAAGATTTTAAAGCTGATTTTGGTTAACAGCCTGACAAACCTGTTTCGAGAAAATGTCAATTGAAAAAAAAAAAAATTCCCCATTAGCTTGGCCTTTGGGTTTGTCTTTGGGGTAATTTCCTAACTGTTAATTGATTTGGGATAATCAAGCCCAAAATAAGTAGTGGCATTACTAGACTGATGAGACTGGGATGTATAAGAAATATAAGTTTGTTAGCCAGTAAGTAGATTTACTACATGAACACTGCCTCTGTTCCTTCCAAGTTCCTACTTTTACTTCCTTCAACAACTAATAGGCTGTTGCCTATAAGCAAAAGAAGAAGAAACCTTTCCCTGCTATCGTGATTTCAATCATGCCGTTCATCACAGCAACAGAAATGCAAAGTGAACAATTATATAGTAATCAGAGTGAATCAACTATATCCACACATAGTGGGTGTATGTATGAGTAATGTAGATGAGTCACACACACACATATTGTGTTGAACTAAAAATAGACTCATAATTATTTTTCTTTTTACTTAGGTAGACAAGGAAGAACGTGAGAAGTAAAGATGGTTATTATACCATTACTGGATACGGATTTGAAGAGGAAACTATGAGTATTTTTAATAACATGTCTCATTCTTAGTTTTAAAATCAGTCCTGGCTTACCACGGTCATTTTGTAAAACAACCGCAATCTCTGCAAGTTTGTGTCCACTTATTGTCCCATATGCTAAAATGTTTTCATAAAATGTTTACATAAAATTTTCCATTGATACTGATCTTCATCTATTAGTTTTAAAAAATGTGTATAGGAGGAGACACATTCATACAAAAAAAGAAAATACTGCTTTATATAGATGATAGGAGATAAGAAACAGTAAACAAGATTCTTTTTGAAATTTCAGAAGCAAGAGCCCATCACCTACGTGTAATAAGATTTTCTTTGGACCACCAGCTCCCAAATAATGACATGGAAACATTTTATGAAGTATAAAACATGACCTTAGCTTAGTTCCCAACTAGCTCCTGAAACTTAAAATTAACCCATTTATATTGATCTATTTTCTCCCATGTGGTTCATTACCTCTCCTCATACCTGCATGCCTCACTTCCCAAAGTTTACTGGGGGAATCTCTGCTTCTCAAATTCTTCCCCCAAGTTCCTCCCTCCCCTTGCAGTTCACCCTTTCTTCTCCTGCCTAACTATTGAACATTCAGCTCTTTACTAAAGCAACCTGAAGATGCCTTAGACAGGTGAGATAAGATAGAGACACAGTCTCACACAGTGTGTCAAATATCTGTAGATCTGGAGAGTGTATTAAGAGAAGTCTGTGAGGTTGTGGACATGCTGCAGTGACAGCTGTCACATTTCTGATTGATTCCACCTTTGCAGAAAAAGCAGAATCAGATTAGAGCAGATGAACACTACAGTGATGTGCTAGAAGATAAGGGAAAGTCAAATAAATGTCTCTCCTGTAGGAGGGGCTTATGAAGAAACTTCAGCAGAATGTTAGCCCCTACCTTGATTAGAGAATTTAACACATGGTTCTCTCTCTCTCTGTCTCTCCCTCTCTCTGTCTCTGTCTCTCTGCCTCTCTCTCTGTCTCTATCTCTCTCTGTCTCTCTGTCTCTGTCTTTCTCTCTCCATATATATATATTATATAATATATATATATATATATATATTTCATTTCTCCCTTTGGCTCTCCCTCTATCTCTCTCCACACTGAATAGGAGCAGAAAGCAGGAATTTAGCTCATACAAACTAGAAAGTTAGAGCATAAAATTTCAATCTGGGTGTGGAGATCGTTAAGATTATGGATTGTGGGCATTGGTCACACCTTTATATCCTGAAATCTGAGAGGCAAAAAGGCAAAAGACTAGAATATAGGAGATGCTGATGAGAACATGAATATTTAAATATAGACTGTTTGCATTTAGCACTGCATTAATGAGTACCAGGATAATGCCACAGAAGTAAATTAGCAAGATGATTTTCTAAGTAAGTACAAAAAAGTTTTTAAGAATTGTAACATTTGTAGATGAATTTCATCCATGTTGATACTGAAAATTATCAAGTTATTGTCTTTGGCAATTACGAATTTGAAAAATATAGTTAATGTCATATGGGAGATTATTTCTTTGAAATATCGCACTAACCTTTATTGGATATCTATTCATTCCTTTCTTCTCCTTCTTCCTTCTTTCTCTTCCTCCCGTCCTCCTCAGCATTTCCCTTCATGTTTTATTTCTCTGCTTTTGTTCCTCTGTCTCTCTCTCACTGTTGTTTAACTTTATCATGAAATCTTTCTTTCTAAATACCACTATTGATTGCTTCACACTGACTCTAACAATCTCTTGTGTGAGTTTAAGGCAAAAGGACTACTTCAGCTGAAGGAAAGTCTCTGAATCTTTTCTGATTGTTAGCCTGCCATCCATGTGCCAATTATAACTCCTACTGAGACAGCCCTTTCATGTTAGTGTCTGAAATAGTAAAATAATTTTTATATTTTAAAAATTAAAAATGTACCATTGCAATTTAACTGGTGTTAAGGTTCCTTACCGGTGTTAGGGTTTTATATATTGTAAAGAACTGAAAACTAACAATGAATTACCTTTTACCTTTCTAACATGTTCATTTCCCTTGGAAGCTAATATTTATCATAGTTATAGTTTGTAAGGCTTAAGAATTATTTAAAATTTTTGTTTAAGGTTGCTTCATTTTTGCTGAATGTAAGAGCCAAATTAATATAAAAAAGTAAATGCTCATTTAGCAAATATTACTCTGAAATGTCAAAATGTACTTAAATGTAAATAATATTTAATTAACTTTCCCTTACGACTGGACTATTAAGCAGAAGCAATAATCCCAACATTCATTGCCCATGTTTAACTCTATAACCGACAGGACAGAATGAGTGATTCCAGCATATCCTTCAATCATTTAAAAGTTTGTGCACATATTTGACTTTGAGAAGTTAGTTTTATGACTTATGTGGAATAACTAAATTTGTAGATTTAGTTACCTTGTCTCATCTACATATCCTTTTAAATATACATATTCAAACACTTTCTCCCATTGTTACATGTTTTACTGAGATGTGCATATTTATATAGAATGGAGACGCCCCAAGAGAATATTGAAATGCAGTTTCTTATTTCTAAGGATTTTTCATAAGAAACAATAAAAGATTGCTGTGCAAGTTTAATGAGTTTAAAATTACTTTAACTTCTATAACGTTCATTAAATTCCCTTTCTCTTTGTGCTATTGATACAGAAGTTATTTTCCGAACCTCTAGTATTCTGTGGAGACTCCTTCAGAATGCTGCTTGTTGGTGAAGGGCAAAATCGAACATTAAGATTCTGTGCTTGCACTTCAGCCTATGCATTCCCTCTCTCATCTGTTTGATTATATTAGTAATCTGCTGAATGTGGTGTTTGAAGCAAAAGTTTCATCAGATGAAAAGAATTAACTAAAAAAGTACCTGTTATAAAAATGGATAGTGTGTTTTTGTTTTATTCATGCAATCACTTTTCATTATTTATAATTAATTTTACTTGATATTTTATTTCATGTCGCTCTTCATTCTATTATATATACTCAAAGAAATCATTTTGCCTTCTTTTTATTTTATTTTTTTTCTTTAATTTGGCGTAGAAAGCCCAGTTCTCATTAGTACAACATTAAGCATCTATAACATTGCTTACATTTGTCTACTTTTTGGAAGAAGGTTGTCATAGTAAGCATCTATAACATTGCTTACATTTGTCTACTTTTTGGAAGAAGGTTGTCATAGTAACTTTACATTCATTTAATGCTCCAAAATATTTGTTAAGCATGTTTAGAGAGAGGACAGAGTTACGCTGTCATTAGTTCTTCAGGGATTCTATTTTCCATAGGAAAAAATGTTTATGTCATTTGTGGAAAACGGATGAGGAAAAATCCAGAGAAACACGCTAGAAAACATGAACTGTTAGAAATATAAACAAAAGGAAAGAAAAAAATCAAGGGTTATGCTTAACTTCAGACTATTGCCTTTTAAACAAATGGAGTGATTATTTCTCTAGATGCGAACTCGTCACGGGAAAACCGTGAGACTTGTGGAAGGTTTCTGTCTGGAAGGAACGTGTCTAAGTCATGGCTGCTTCCCTACCACTATCTGCCGCTGAGGAGGTGATTTTAGTATTCACGTAGCTGTCACAGAGAGACTAAGATTCCCACATTATTTTCTCATTTAATTAGCAGCCTACCAACCCTTTATAGTCTGACTCAAACAAAACGTAGGAGGTTGGGAACTCTAATTCTCCTGTCTCAACTTATGAGCTCTGTCTTTCTTTCACGTTAGAAAAGAGAATCTGCTTCAGCAAGAAATGAACTAAAATAATTTGACAAAACACTATTGATCCAAATACTACAAGTAAAGTACCTTTATATAGAGGAGTATATTCAAAATATACTCAGCAGTCGGGTAAGTTGACATTAAGAGAAACATGTACAAGCCAAAGATCATGTTACTAAAATCATATGCTATTATAATGCCTACAGACAATAATCATATCTATGCAATTATGACTATTTAAATGTTCATTTTAATACATTAATGTACTCTATCCTGTAGAATAGTGAATTTTTTTCTACCTGCTATAGTCTCCCTATCGCTTTAGTTTTAAGGAACATGTGAGAACCTGAGTGAAATCTCTAGAAATGAAAAAACATATAGTGTTTAATTTTGCAATATTCCTGACTTGCTGGATGAATGTTACAGAGCTAGAGTTAATCAATCCTTTTCCCAAAATCAACAAGAAAAATAAATGAAAGTGTAAAACCTTTTCAAATTGAATTAAAGAATGAGAAAAACTACACCTTAAAAACATAGACTTCATTACATTAGGTCAGACATACTTTCTAAGTTAATGCCAACCTCAGAACGACAGACAAGAGAGAAGGACCTTTCTTTTGGAATATGGAGCAGTGTAACATGTGTAACAGAAAGCTAAATAAATAAATAGATAGATAGATAGATAGATAGATAGATAAGTAAGTAAATAAGTAAGTAAGTAAGTAAGTAAGTAAGTAAGTAAGTAAATAAATAAATAAATAAATAAATAAATAAATAGATAGATAGATAGATAGATAGATAGATAGATAAATAAATAAATAAAATAAAAGGAGGAGGAGATACTGAAGTGATACTGAAGCTGATTGAGTCCAGAGATGCAGACCCAGCCCAGGGAACAAGGGACTGTATGTGATCAAAAGAATTGTTTTGCGTATAGCAGGAGAGGAAGCTGTAATTTTAAATCATAAAATCTACCAACATTCTTTTTCCTTTGTGGGTAATACGCTGAAAATGGGTGATTCAAAATAATATGATTCTTTCAATTATGAAAAATATAAAGGAGGTGGCCCAGTCTTCATGCATCAATGTAATGCTTTTTTTTAAATGTCAAAATTTCGATAGCTGACAACCCCACAAAAAATCTGGGCAGAGAATGATAAACTCTGACATAAAGCATCATTGATGATGTGTAAAATGGCTGACTCACCAGACTAGGACAAATATAACATTAGTTAGAAAATTCAGCTCACTCTTCCTGAAATAACAGTTATTCTTTTTCCTTTGAGTGTTTATTCATCTGGATCTTGATAGCTTCTTCTCTGAATAGGAGTTAGAAAAATAAAGCACCTCACTTAGTCCACTTTACACAGTTATTTTCTAGGCTTCGAGAATGGCAGCCATTCTGTGTAGATGGCAATCATTTACATGATTATTGGCTCTTCTTCTCAAAGCTTCCCGGTGGACCCTTCACAGATAAGAGACTCCTGGGCAATAGACACATAGATTGGAAAACAGTCCCGTTAAACGCTGTTTTAGGTAGATTTTACTTTATCTGTTTCAACATTGTCAATTTGCTTTGAACTGTAGATTCAAGCAAGCTTTAGAATATTTCTAAAAAGTCATTTTCTTTAAGTAACTACCTAAGTTAAAAATAAAGTTTTGTCAGCAGAAAAAAAAAAATTGTTTAGCTAAGTGTTTGCAATCCTCCACTGTAGTAAGACAGGGGAATCAAACTTTATCAATGGTATGATAAATAGCCCAGGATGTGGGACATTCCGCTTGAGGACGGTCAAGTGAGGAAGTACACTTG
This sequence comes from Phyllotis vaccarum, assembly GCA_033318265.1. Classification (NCBI taxonomy): domain Eukaryota; kingdom Metazoa; phylum Chordata; class Mammalia; order Rodentia; family Cricetidae; genus Phyllotis; species Phyllotis vaccarum. The sequence goes on along the minus strand of JARWLC010000015.1, from coordinate 9,395,456 downwards.
CTATAATTTTAATCTCTTAACGTATAGCCATGGGATTTGGGTTTGAAGTAAAGGTCATATTCGTTACATTTGGGGGGGGGGATTCTATTTAGTTTTACTTTGATTGCAGCAGTGAATAATTCCAATAGAAGCCTCTTCCTGAAACCATATAGGTGGCAGTAGCTAAATTTCAGGAAACTGGGTTCAGTTCAGTCACTCAGCTAATAAACATATGGACACCAAACTGACCTGCTTTTTGTTCTTCTGAGGTCTGGCTCTCCTATTAGCTGGAGATGACAATAGGAACACACTGAGTTGTGTACAAGCATAAAAGCATCTTGAGGAAAAGGGAAGGAGTAGATGTTAAAAGTGGTTGGTAGTACCTCTGAGTCATGTGTCCCTTCTTTATTGCTTCCAACAGCCTGTCAGAGTTTACATAATTTTAAAAGATTGGATGTAAACAAGCATCTGTATACCTAAACTGTAGTTTGGACAATTTATTATGATCAAATATTATTTTAGATCTTGTCAATTCAAATTCTAACATACTTTCTAGACTACTCATCTACTCTATGCAGATACAGGCTTTTCCATCAAATTTCTTCAGTTATAATTTTCTAGAATCTGCACATAAATGATTTTAAATAAACATGTTAGTATTTATCATTTGTTACTTTATATTTTTAATCATACCTTTAATAATACTTGTGCTAGATTACTTTATTTTCCCACAAATCTCTAATATTTTGTGCCATTATTCAAATTTATTTTTCATTGTATTTATGAATACATTATTAATATTTTTGAGTACACTGAACCCTTATTTTACAAATTTTGATTTTCTCTTAATAATTACTACTATCTTCATTCCTTCATTTGCATTTTTGAATCACTATGATGAGAGGACCTTTCTTGTGCCATCACTGAGCTCCATGCCAAGCTCCTAGAAATAACTAAGTAGGACTTACATTATTTTTTAACTATGTGAATGCATATGGGTTTGTACATATGAATGCAATGCTCCCAAGGGCCAGAAGAGGGTAGGGAATCATCTGAAGTTGCCATAGCAGTTAGCTGTGAGTCACATCACCTAGTGCAGAGAAAGGAACCCACACCTCTACAAAAGGAGCATACATTGTAACTATTAAGCATCTCCCCCTTGCTCCCTTAGAACATGATTTGCCTCTCCACTGATTTTACCCCATTACTTCCAATATTTACTTTCAACCTATATTTTTAATACATATTCATGAATGTTAACAGAAGACACCATTTCAAGCTCAAGGTGAATTTTAAGCTGAAAGTTGTCATTTTTTTTTAATTCATTATATCTCAAGTTCTTTTTTATTTTTTATTTTTTTTTAGGGATAGTTTCTTTTTTATTTTATTTTTTTATTAGGATTGAACATTTCAGGATGCCTAGGTTGTGTTACATTTATTCAAAGATTATAAATGTTTCTTCTATCTGGATCTATTTTTTTGGATTAGCTTTTCTAGCAATGAAAGAATTCATCGACTTAGGACATAATTCAGAAATTATCATCAGACAGGATCCTTAAATGAATACATTCCCCTGAACATTTCTTCTTTCCTTCCTCATAGACAACAGTAGATGAATACATTTCTCTGCTTATTTTTTTTTTTTAAAGACAGTGGCTTTTGAGGTGAGGCTTCATGGAATCATATTCCACACATTTTATCTGTTTTTTATATAATTGTTATCAGAAAGATCTGTCTGAAATCATCTCAATTACTCTGTCATCAATTTATTCAATATTTATAAACCTTAACTTCTAGAATATTTTGTATCCCTCAGTGTAAGGAACACAGTCCTTCTCGTTACAGTCAGAGAGAACATTTTATCCCCAGCTGCTGAGAATATTATCTGATGCATTCTTCAGTCTTGAGTCTCAGACTCTGCACTCAATCCCTAAGCAAATCCACTTTCATCTACCTTTAAGATAAAGGCATAATATTCATCTTCTGGTATGAATTTACAATAGTTTCTTATTGATTGATTGATTGATTGATTTACTTTTCATTTTACATACCAATCACAGATCCCAGCCATTCATCCTCTCACTCCTCCTCAACCTCCCTCCACCCCCAACCCCTCCACCAGAAAGGTAAGAAGGCCTTTCATGGGGAGTCAGCAAAGCCTAGTACATTCAGCTGTAGCAGGTCCACACCCCCCACCCTGGACACACACACACACACACACACACACACACACACACACACACACACACATACACACACACATAAAGGCCGTGCAAGGCGTCCCATCGAAGATAAAGGACTCCAAAAAGCCAGCTTATACACCAGGAATAGATTCTGATCCCACCGCCAGAGCCCCCCTAAAAAGACAAAGCTACACAACTGTGTCTCATGCCTATTCCAGTCCCATGAAGGTTCCACATCTCTATGTCGCAAGTTTGTGAGTTCCCACTTGCTTAGTTTGGTTGTCTCTGTAGATTTCCAACCCTTGCTCATATAACCTCTCTTCCCTCTTTTTGACTGAACTCCTGAAGCTCAGCCTGGTGATTGGCTGTGGATCTCTGCATCTGCTTCTATCAGTTGCTGGATGAAGGCTCTATGATGACAGTTTTGGTATTCACTAATCTGGTTACCAGGGTAAACCACTTCAGGCACCATCTCTGTTATTACTAGTAGTCTAAGCTACCCCTGTGGATTCCTAGGAACTTCCCTAGCACTGATGTTCTCTCTCACTCCATAATGCCTTCTTCTATCAAGACATCTTTCATTGCTCTCCCACTCCATCCCTGCTCCAGCTCTACCGTTCCATTTCCTCATGTTCTCATTCCCCTTCCCCTCCCCTCTATGCCCTCTCTTGCTGATATTTTACTCAGGAAATCTCACCGATTTCCCCCTCCCAGGGAAATCCATAGTCCTTCTTAGGATCCTCCTTGAGAATGGTTTAACCACTTAGAAATTACAATAGCTTCTCTATTGGGTTAGTCTTGACTTTGAGGAGGCCATTATTTTCCTATATAGTGTTTTTGCACATGATGAAAAAGGAGAATATTGTGATGAAACGTTCCCCTAAGTTTTTATCATAGGACAGTCAGCATAAGTTGAAGTGTTCTCACTAATGCCAGATCTTATTCATTTCATCATTTTCTATCTTTCCTCACATGTTTTGTTCACTTCATTGTCCTCTTTAAAGAATTTGCAGAAGACCAAGTGTATTCCTTCCCTACCATCTCTCCCTAAGATATTTATTTGACAGTGTGTTTTTTTTCAGATATACAAATGACTTCAGCTTTAATATTACTTTTGAGTGAAATCATCAGTGCATTTCTCAACCTAATTACCATGTAGTTCACTCCTTAACTACATTCGTAGCATAATGTTTTTCTTCCTTGTGTAATCTAACTATTGGCTCTAACTAACAAAAGAACTTAGATAAGTAATTACCTAGAAGACATCTTTATACTATAGAATTTGCTTTTTCGTCTGAAAGAAAAAAAATGCACTTTCTTTTTTTTTCTTGTTCTTTTTTCATATTTATTTTTTAATTTTTTAAATTATAAAAAAGTCTTTTTTCCATGTATCCCCCTGCTTACCCTCTTTTCCCTCCTCCCAATCCCTACCGGTTGGTCAGCCTTCAGCCTCCCCCTTCCCATCCCTATCACCTCCCTAAAAGGGCAAGAAGTCTTAAGGTGGGTCACAGCTTGGCGCATCCACTCCAGACAAGTCCAGTCTCCTCATTCCAAAGTCAAGACTGGGTTAGGTGCTCCTCTGAAGGAGAAGAAAAACAAAAACAAAAACAAAAAAACATGGATATCTTGATAGAGGAAGCCAAAGTGGGGTTGGAAAAAGACTGGGTGCTAGGGAAACCTCCAAGAACTGACAGGATGCCCATGGCTAGGTCTCCTACCTGTGATGTGGGAATGCCCTTCTGTATGATGTGAATCTCAATCTTTAAATAAAGGAGCTGTTTTGGCCCTAGACAGGCACCATAGAAAAAGTAGGCAGAGGAATCAGAATAGGGAGGAAATGAAGGGTGGAGTCAGACAGACCGAGCCAGAAGCCCAAAGGAACAACATGTAAGGAACACAGGTGATCCACGGGCCACGTGGCAGACAGATTAATGAAAATGGATTGAGTTAAGTTGAAAAAGCTAGGTAGCAATGTGCCTAAGCCATAGGCCAAAAAGCATGAACTTAATTTAAGTGTCTGAGTCATTTTTGGTGCCTGAGTAGCTGCAGGTGGCTGAGGGGTCTGGGGGTGCATGTGTGTCCGTCTGGGCCTCTGGCTGCCCAGGAACAAGAAACCTCATTGTTACAGATGGCGTCCCTGGGTGGACAAAATATCCACTTAAGGCCTGAGAAAGTTTAAAAAGGGTTCTAGTTCACAGAAACTGAGCCAAGGCGGCTTCCAAATTGTGTATCTGAAGTGGGTCATTGTACAGAGAAAGCTCGGCATCCAGCCACATTCAAAATGGTGCCGGTGGAATGGTTTCAGGAGTATAAGATGCAACCAGGCCGGTTCCTAAAGTCACACAATAGTGATTGATTTAAGGTTCTGTTTATTTTGACCAAAAAGGAAGCAAAGACGGATACTTTGTAGCAACATTTTCTTGGGTCTGCTTTGTTTGCCAGCCACAAACAAACATGGTCCCTTTAAAAGAACTTACTGATTGAGCTTTATCTGCAAAAACCATGCAGCTCTTTAAGAGAGTGAATTTTAAAAGCTTTTCTGGTTAGAGATAATTAAGGATTCAAATAAAACAGATTCAGATGAAAAAAAATCTGTAAACAGGTTACAATGTGTGAAAGATACATAGTCTTCAGAGAGAAAAGAAAGAAGGTACAGAAAGTTTTTAAAAAGAGAAATAGAGTAATAAAAATATAATAAGCCACATAAAGATGGAAAATAGACACAAAATCTTGATTTTGGTTGTTATTGAGTTTTCTTTTAATTTTTAATTGTTAATTGGCAAACTGCAGAAAGACAATGGATTGCAAAGGTTGCTAAGTTAAACAAGAATATATATTTTAAAGGTATTTTGATTTTGAAATTTGTTTCTAAGGATTTATTGCTTTGGAAGAATTCTGCTTTTGCTTTCGCAGAAGATGAGAACCTGTGGATTGTTTCCAGGCAAATATGGTTTCTTCAACCAAGACCCCCTGAAAAAAATCTCTGATGAGAGAGATGGCCATATCAGCTTCAGGGATGCAGACTATGATTCAGTTTCAACAACCCGTGAGATTTTCAATGCCCCTTAATCAGCAGGAAGTCATAATGGAAAACTACTCCCAAATTCCCAAAATATTGTTTCTAAATGTTTGTTTTCATTATAAATGGTCAATGGTCATAGAGAATCTCTTTCTAAGAAAAAAAGGGGGATATGGTATATGAATGATTTTTTAAAAATTAGACTATTGAATTTATTCAGATCAGGAAATCAGCTGTTAATCTCAAAATATCCTTCTTTGGTCTTTGATGTAGTTGAAGATCAGATAGTTATAGGTATAGTTTTTCTTAGCCATTTGTAAGGTATATTGGATATGAAACTTTAGATTCATAAGGATAAGATAGATGATAGAGTGTTTTCTTTAGTTTTGCTAAATACAAATAGATTAGATATTATAACTTTAATTCTTGCTTGATGGCTATTTTGTTATATGTAATATTGCTATGTTAAAATTGAAACCTTCCTTTTTGATTAGACAGAAAGGGGGATGTGATGTGGGAATGCCCTTCTATGTTGTGAATATCAATCTTTAAATAAAGGAGCTGTTTTGGCCCTTGACAGGCACCATAGAAAAAGTAGGCAGAGGAATCAGAATAGGGAGGAAATGAAGGGTGGAGTCAGACAGACAGAGCCAGAAGCCCAAAGGAGAAACATATAAGGGAACATAGGTGATCCACGGGCCATGTGGTAGACAGATTAATGAAAATGGATTGAGTTAAGATGAAAAAGCTAGGTAGCAATGTGCCTAAGTCATAGGCCAAACAACATGAACTTAATATAAGAGTCTAAGTCATTTTGGGGGGTCTGAGCAGTGGTGAGCGTCTAAGGGGTCTGGTGCAGCAGGTCTGTGGGTCTGGGCCTCTGGCTGCCTGGGACCAAGAAACCACAATACTACACCAATCAATAGTGGAGGGGGTCCATAAACAGGACTTTCCCTAGAATCAAATGAATGATCACCCTAAGCGTTGTGACAAAATCTACATCCAACAATGAATAGAGGTGGAGCACTGGGCCAAGGAGGTCCAGCTGAGAGCAGGAGAGGAGAGTCTGTATGAGCAAGGGGATAGGGATTATGAGGAAAATTCCCACAGTGAGGGCTGGCTGGAGCTCTGGGGAGCTCGCTGAATCAAGAACATTAACTGGGAAACCATCGGGAAAAGGAGCTAGGCCCTCCAAGGGTAGGCAACTGTCAATTGACATGGTCAGTATGTGGAGCCTTGAGGGGTGGGATCAAACTGTGTTCCTGTGTGTGGGCTGCCATTTTCTACTGATAGATTTCTAGGTCAGATGTTGTGGGTGGTAAAATATGTACCAGTGCTATAGGCTAGTTAACAGTTACTGCCTTTTAATTTGTTCATTGTTGAATCTGCTGCAAGCTATCATTCTCTTCCTGTGATTCACATTATGCAATTAATTTTAATCACCAAAACTGTGATTTTAACAGCATGTATTTTTACAAATGTACTTAATGTCTTTCCTTGAGGAAATGACTCTTGTCTGGTTCAAATAAGATCTCTTTCTTCCAATATCTTATTTTGATAAAATCAATCTAATTTTTTAAATATATATGAATGTTAACAATACAATAAAGTAAAGAAACATTAGAATACTAGTTCGTTGCAAAGCACTTGGGAAGTCATGGAAGGGGAAAAGAGCAGCCTGGGTTATACAGTAAAAAATTGTGCTCTATTAATTGTTGAGTAAAAACATTAAAGGATCTCATTATATAAATATTTGAACATTATGAATATTAAGGTTTTTTTTACATTTTTGTTTAATGTGAACCTTTAAGTCTTCAAGTTTACTTCCAGATAGAAGGTATGACATGGTACTGTTTGTACTGGCCTGCTGAAAATACACTGAGTTTTCTTTAAAAAACTGGTACCATGTTTTGGGATATAAGCTCTGTACAGATTTAAATTGTGGAGTATATTCTTATATGGTATGGCCTAAATTAGCACTATAAATGGAATATTGATGTTTGTCAGTGTATAAATTAAAATGTAAATCTTAATCTTATTTTAATTATGTTTTATGAGTTTTTTATAAGCTTTTTATAAGTGGAGCATAACACAAATGCATTTAAAAATATATTAATTACATCTATTTTCAGGGATATAAGATAAAATAGAATGTTATATCATTTAATACATTAAAGATATGATAATAGATGTATAGAGTAATAAAAGTAGCATATTCCTAAAGTGGGTATCTTTAAGAATTAGAGTTCCATGGTGAGTCCTGAAAGATAATTTACATTTCTTCTAAAAGAGATAAGGAGATTCATTTTTATTTTAAAACAAAACCAAAGAAAAACTGAAAATTAACTATGATCTTGAATGCCAGACCCATAACTTTTCCTTTTGGTTAATATACTGTTACAAATAAAACATGCTATTATATTTAATTTCCACTCTCCTTTCTAGAGACTTCATTTAATTACAAAGGTAGATCTTGGTGCTTAAGCACTCTGCACATCATGATGTTGACTTCTTGATACTGATGGCTTGACTAGAGATTCTGAATTTGTTGGTTTGTCTATTGCCTCTGCTAGTCTTCCTTGAGCCTTACTATTAACTTGATGCTAAGATCACACACACACACACACACACACACACACACACACACACACACACACACACCATTCACATTTGCATAATGGTACAAAAGCAATTAACGATTAAATTTTTGTAGTCGTAGCACAAATTACTCAAAAATATTAGTTTTTATTGATATAATTTGTATTTTTCTTTGTTAAACATTTATAGAAAATTATAGTAAAGTTCCAAATAGCAATATTCTTACAAAAAAGTAATAGCATTGATTATATGAAATCCCCCCCCCCCAAAAAAAAGAAATCATGTCTTGAAATCTTGATTCCTAATGTAACATTCACAAGTAGATTTTTAGAAAAGTGACTGGCTCATGAGGGATCTGGCCTAATCAACAGATTGATCCATTGATGAGTTTATACTGATCTGGATAACAGAAAATAGTCAAACTGACCAATTTTTACTAAAGAAAGCCATGTATTAAAGGTCACATCTTACTACTGACCAATTATCAGTCTCTCTGCTCTTGGATCTGCCATGCCATGGCTAGCCCTGTGCTACCATACTAACTCTGCTGTGATATTCTGGCTCAACACAATCACACAGTGATGTGCTAAATAACCTTGGACTCAGGCTGCTAAAACCCAAGTCAAATAAATCTTTCTTATGGTTATTTTCTCAAATGTGTTTCCATAGTGATGAAAACCAGCTAGTACATATTTTAATATTTCATGTGATAAAGTATGATGCCCCACAAACCACTTTGAATTATTTCAGACCTTTATGGTGTACAAATATGAAATGCATTTGGGAGATGTTTGTGCTTGGAGAGTTCATTTTCCCCATAGTATACAACTTTTTCTACAATAAGAATTTGTGCTGATAAAATTAACAAAGGCTTGTGTAACTTAAAAGAAAATAATGATAATATATTTTTTAAAAAATCATTTTTAAATAACATTTCCGAATTGAGTAAATCTAAATTCATTATCAAGACCTCCCCAGTCCTTATTATTTTTGTTATTATCAGTCCTTGAAATAATAAAATGCAACTTTAGTCCAATTTTATGATGAAACATACATTTTAGAAGATTTAAATAATTGAACAAAGTGATCATTCTCGTCATAGCATTGCATGAATTCACAAAGGCATCACTCCACCATAAAACAGCTCTCAGGGCAGCTATTGGAAAGACACCTAAACTTTTTAGTGCCCATTGGCAGAATCCTGGGAATCCGAAGAACTCTGTTCATCACCATTTGCTATCTTTCCACCTGATTAAATCCCAGCCTGAGTCAGTGTCCATCTCTAAAACATCCTAATAGCATGTACAGATATTTACTTTGCAAATATATTGGTATTTACTATCTATCTATAGCAAATAAAAAATTACACCCAAATATGTTACTTAAACTGTCTCTATTATTCTGTAGTCTAACATCACCTACAGGTGGTTCCTCTTCTTTGAGTATCTCACATGTTCATGATAACACAATTAGTCTCTTGTTGAAAAGATCCATTTGAAAGCTTACCTTTTGCATAGTAGGGCTAGAGTTTCTTCATGTTACTAAATGGAATTCTCAATTCCCTTTCATATGGTGTCACAGGCCACTTTCATCTCCTTACAGTATGATTCTTTCATTGAGTTATTTCTGCTAGCTCATTGGAACCAAACAAACTGAGAAGACAGCCCACTAGTCTCTAGCAAGACAAAAGCAACAGTCTTAGAACGCCTAACCAGTAAGGTACATGGCATCACCTTGGTAATGTTTTATCTGCTAATGATCAGGTCACATGTTTGGTCTCACAGTATTGAGTAGCAATAATATAGGAGAATAAAATACAGAGTCTGGAGATGTCCTGGGCAATACTTAAATGGGCTCTAAATATATAGAGTATCTTCATTCTCTGTTTCTTAAAATTCTTGGTGTACTTCTTTTCTGTTGTTGCTTTGATTTCTACAGTTATTTGCATTTAAAAATATCTAGGTTAATGTCTGTGTTTTCATATTATAATAAGACATATATGTCTCTGTGTGTGTGTATAGTGATCATATGTTTAACTAGCATTTTTAGCTGTGAATCTTTATAAAGATTGTTTCCATAGAAATTAACCAAAATGTATGATGACTAAAGAGAACAATGGAGGTTAATTGTGTAATGAGAATCCATACTTATAGCTAGCCTGTTTTCTTTTTCCTAATTAACACATAGTTTATGAGCGTTGTATAAAATTGTAAAGAATCTTTAAATAAGTAAAAGTTGTTTCTTCTAAAGTAAAGTGGTCCATGAAGAACCATCTATATCTATCTGTGTATGTGTATGAAGGTATCTATCTCAATATGGAAATATAATGAAATCACAACATTCACTAGTTATGTTTAATTTAAATGTTAGTATTTCATGTTTTTCTCAAAATTCAAAGAAAACCATGGTTCTTAAATATTATTATTTTTTCTTTGTGAACAATATAATTATCCTAGATGGTGTGTCTATAATTTTCAATCATAAGAACATATGTCTAAGAAATGTTGCTAGAAAAGATGTCTGAGATGTATAACCTCAAGAAAAATTCAATAAGCCTAGGTTGTAACCCTGTTTGAAAATTTCTTTTGACTCTAATGTTGAGTATGAGAGTTCCCATAGGGTTCTTCTGACATTTTAAACTACCTGGTCTAGGTTTCTTCAGCACAAGTACTGTCAAGATGTCCTGATTAATCTGTTGATAACATCTCCTTGTATTACTCCAAGACTAGAATTTACTTGCTGAACCCATTCTGATTTTCTCAAGAAGACTATAGGCCCAAGAAGACTTGATAGGTCTGTGCCGTTCTACCCTAATTACTAGAAAGAGACATCATGTGAAAGAACTTGGATTAATGAGTTTTGTAGGTTATATTGTCAAGCTAGAAACTCAGGCCAGAGCGAATGTTTCAGTCCTGCTTTGAAACAGTGAGGGGCGAGCTGTGAAGCTGAAAAGTTAGTTAGCAATTGCTGTAGTATTGTGGGAGACAATTTTCTTGCTCTTTTGCCTTATTGGCTAGATCCATTGACATTATACATTAAATATACTTAGCTTCAGATGTTAATCACATTTTTAAAACATCCTCACAGCAACTTTCAGGCGCCACAGATTCATCATATGCTTACATAAAATTTTACCATTGCAGTCTGATACTTTTTGAATTGGTTTTGACAATGCACAAGTGATGTAATGATGTAGATGTCATACAAGACATTTGATCCCTGTCAATGCTGACATCTCCCTGCCTTACATTGGTATTCCAGCATTACAGTCTTCAAACATTCATGGTTTTATGTGTAATCTAAGAAGAGTAGGAGGACAGGTTCACTTTGCATCTTTAGTATGTGTCTTTGCTTTTAGGTGTGTCTGGAATGTCAGATAGCAATGAGAGGGGTGTTTACAATGCACTCATAACAGAGGACTCAGCAATTTGTTTCTTCATGACTTCTTCTCACATACCAAACAATCCAAGGAAGAAAAGGCCATATGTATGGTTTCCAGTTTTCTTTGGTCATATCATATCCACAACCAGGAGGTAGAAACCATAAATTCATGTTGTTTCTCCATTCCTTTTCTTCATCTTATATACTCTAGGATCCCTTCCAATCCCGTCCCATCCTGTCCCGTCCTGTCCCTTCCCATCCCGTCCCGTCCCCTTACCTCACCTCCCCTCCCCTCCCCTCCCCTCCCATCCCATCCCATCCCATCCCATCCCATCCCATCCCATCCCATCCCATCCCATCCAATCCCATCCTGTCTCATCCAGTCCCATCCAATCCCATCCCATTCTGTTGATGTCATGCATACTGGGATGAACCTCTTACTTCAATTAATGTAATCAAGATAATTCTGCACAGGCATTCTCAGAAATCTATCTCTTTAGTGATTCTAGATTTTTGTCAATTTGGCCATCTGCAATAACTGTAATAGAGGGTAGTCCTACAAAATATCTAATATCAAACTTGTTATAAACTATCTAAATGGGCCAGACAGGCCAGAAACCTCTTATTACAGTCTTTATTTTCCTAAATATTCATGGGTCTGCTACCTGACATGATTCTTCATCAAGGGTCTCAAAAGAAGACACAATGCGAACCACAGATATCTACTTACTTAGTTTAAACACAATTATTAGTCACAGTTAACTAACCATTCATACCTTCTAAACATAGAAATAAATCTTTATAGTCATAGTGATTTAACCATTTTCAAACTACAAGGCACAGGTTTTTGTGTCACTTTCTGCCATCCTAACATTGTGTGACAGAGAACTTTTATGACGGCAACCTTTTTCTTCTTCACCCTTGGTCTTGACTCATTGTTAAAGTAAAAAACAATGGAGTATCGTAGGCTCTATGTCAACTGTAGGCTCTCCATCGTATCTGTTTTGCCCTTGTTATTTATTAGTCAGCTTCTCTTGTGTCTCATGTGTCCTCTGCTCTGAATAAACTAAGAGTTATGCCTAAGAATTTTGTTTTACATTTCTCCTGAGATGTGGAGGTGAGTTACAGATACTTTATGCACAGAAAGTCCTTTTCCTTCTGAGAATATTTTGCAATAAAAAAGGTTCTTTGTTAAACTGTGAATAAAAATGCATAATATTCCAACATTATATCCAGCATTATAATGAAAAGCTAGAATATACTTTCATAAATTATTAAAATATTAATGAAAAATTATATTGCTAACAATGTGATCTGAATTCTTTGATAAAAATAAGGCAACAAGCCTCTTCCCCTTGCTCTTCTCCTTGTCAAGGTGAGCTTGTTTTTAAGAAGAATTCATATATTTCTGGAACCTCTATAAGATTTTCTATAATTCTGAGCAGTCCTCAAAAGCCAACTTGGAAAGTGAGTAAATCAAAACTCTGTGGTCCAAAATTGCTTGAAATCGTACTTTTAAAAAACTGAGGTGATTTTACCCTCTCAGTTTTTACATAGAAACTTCTATTTTGTAAAATAGTCTCCTTATAGAAAGCACAATGCAGACAGTTCATAAGTAATGACACTTAACCTGGCCAATGATTAACTTTATATTTTAATTTGGTCATTTTGACATAACTAATCTGCTGAAAGTGCCACCATTGTATAAAATAATCATGTTAGAAAGCATATTGGATTTACATAATAATATTATCTAAATATAATATTTTAAATCAAGTATTGTCAATTGAAAATAAGGATCCTAAGGAGTCGTTAAACGATCAAGTTTGTCCTTTTATCACTGGGAGCAGAATGTATTGACAGGAAGATGCTACCCACAGCATTCGGTGCTCTTTCCTGATGGCTTTACATCATGTGAGGACACAATGGCCCCCTTCCTCTTGAGAATCCAGCAGTAAGAGACCATCTTAGAAAGAAAGAGCAACTTAACCACACAACTAACCCTGACAACAAGAACTGTAATACAGAATATTCTGTGGTTTATTGTGGTAGGATTCAGATGTCAGCTGATAAGGTTAGAAGACATTTATCCAGGGTCCTGGGCTCCTGAAGGGGGAGTGGTCAGCCCCATTGAAAAGGGGCTGGTGGGATCTTGGGCACTGTTTGTTCCTGCCTTCTTGAGAGACTAGATCAATGTCCATCACTCAGTCCATCTGATCGCTCAAGTGTGTTCCTAAGCTATAACTTGTTATCATCAGTATTAATTTGTTTTCCAATAAATATTTATCTTATATTAATATATTTTAAATAAGATTTACTGCCACATAAGTTTATATATTTTGAAGTTGTGCATAAATTGGTTTGTGGCAGTTTTTATCTGGTGAAACATTGTGTTTAAGTTATGTCTCTTAAGAACCATTATGTTATATTAGTTTCTCAGAACATTTCTATTTTGATATTCTGCTTGGCCTATGGCTCAGGCATATTGCTAGTAGCTTTTGCATCTTAACTCTACCCATTTACATTAATCTGTCTTGCCTCATAGCCTTGGCTTACCTATTTCATTACATCTTTCTTCTTGGGAAGCTGGATCATGTCTCTTTTGACTCTGCCTTCCTTCTATCTATTAGATCAACAGCTTCTATTTCCCAATGTACAATTTTCAATAGAATTTTGAAATCAAAGCAAACGTAGGACGCCCTAAAATCTTTTTGAAGAATAGAAAAACTTTCTATATTTTTCTGAGTAACTCTTTTAACAATAATTGTTATTCTGCATTAACATTAGTGACTTTCCAAAAAAAAATTTTGCTATTTGAAACATTAACACTGTAACCATGTTACTGACAGACAATCTTGTAGAAATTTCAGAGAAATACTGAATTGTACGTGTTAGAATAATCTTTAGAGGAAATTTCCTGACTATGATTATTTGATTATAAAAACTTATTCTGGTCTTTTAAGTTGTCCCATGTTGATTTAATAAAATACCAGACATACAGACTGTCTTGATCAGGTTTCTGTCAAGACTCATGACCACGCCAACTCTTAAAAAGACAAAGAATTTAATTGTGGTGGCTCCCTTTCAGTTCAGAAGTTTAGTCTATTAATGTCATGGAAGGAAGTAAAGCAGGCAGATATAATGCTGAAACTAGAGTCCTTACATTTTGATCCAAAGGCAACAGGAAGTGAACTGTGAAACTGGGTGTAGCTTGAGGACAGGATACCTTTAAGCCCATCCCCACAGTGACACACATTTTGTAGCAAGGCCACACCTGTTTCAACAAGGCCATACCTCCTATTAATGGTGTTTCTTTTAGGGGTTATTCTCTTTGAAACCACCACAGGGACTTAGTAACAAACAGAACTTTGTCTTTCTAGAGTCTAGGATAACAAGTATTGAAGGACTGACATTTGTGAGACTTTTCTTAAAGCACTGTCTTATTGTAGAAATACAAAGGTTGAAAAACGCAGAGAACACGCCTAAGACAGATAACCCACCTCTGACCATCCACTTTTTACGGTTGAGTAATATATGATGAAGTTTCCACATTACCTACTTGGTTGTGTAGTTCTTCCTTCCTGTAATTTCATATTAAATATCTTCATTTATTTACTGGGACCATCATGTAAGCATTTTCTTTTATTTAGAGAATTTATTTTTATTATTTTTAACTATGTAAATGGATACTTTGGCTTGTATGTCTGTGCATGTAAGTGCAGGTACTCACAGAAGCCAAAAATATTATATCCCTAGAGTTTTACTTATAAATTCCAGCTACTCAACATGGGTCCTGGGAACTGAGCTCTGAGTCTCTAGAATAGAACTGAATGCTCTTAAGTGCTGAACTATCTCCCTAGCTGTGAGTTTGTAGCTTTAGTGTGAAGGTAAATGCATAAATTGAGTGCTTTTAATACACAAGCAGAGAGCTAGATTGGGAACCTGGTGTCAGGGATTCATCAAAGAGGTGGCCATGACTGAACTAAGTCCTCTTGACTTAATACATATTAGGAAGATACAGATGAATAGAAGATAAATTTGAGAAAATAAATTATTAATAGAGAACAAACATATTGACAGTATGGAGACATAATAGTGACAGGGAAGATAATAAGCTAGAGCAGTATCAAGCTCTCACAGAAGAAGCTCTTACATTTTCTATCGTGAAGCAAAGCCTATAAGAAATACACTGCATTAATACATAGTAAATATATATTTTAAAAGTTAATCAGAAAGGCACAAATCTTATCATTGCATTAATTGCATTGATATCAGCCTGGAATTATTTTAGCTATCATAATGAACAAATTTTGTTATTTACTTATTTTCACAAGAGAATACTCACTGTATTCTACTGGTTAGCACTCTTCTCTATGATTTTGGCTGTAAAGATATTTTTAAGAAAAATTCAGTGAATAATAGGATACAATCGGTAACATTTATATATGCTGAGAATAGAATTGTTTTTAATTAAATTAACTAAATGATGGAGAAAGAAAAAATGGAAAAGAGATGCAGGAATAAGTTCTTAAATGCAGGCATTTTTTTTTACTTTTGTGTTTTTAGTGTGTTTGTGTTGGAGTGTGTGTGTGTTTGCATGCATGTATGTGCATGTGTGTGTGCATTGTGTATGTGTATGTGTGTGTATGCATGCTCGTGTGTGTGTGAGTGTGTGTGTGCACGCACATGTGCATGCATGCCAGTGGATGATGAAGGGAAAAGTTTGGAAGTTTGATTGTCTTATTCTACAGAGCAAGTGCTAAGGCTTCATTTCAGGTATCATAGTTAGTGGGTGACAAGAGCCCATTACTCTCTAAGTCAACTTACAGATACTGTTTTTACCTTTTTAAATATTATCTGTTGATTTTTGTTTCATAACAAATTATTCCTAAATATTAGCCATCTTTGAGAAACGTGCCTCCCACCACCAGCTTGGTTGAGACTAGGCTCCAATATTCTATACTGAATTTCATTAAATTTCTTCACCTTAGAACACAGCTGATGGTAGTGGAATGTCTTCACTTACAGATTGGCTTTTCTACCTTGTATGTCCAGAATGTCCAGAAAACTCAAAAGGAATTATCTGTCCATACGTGATTCTGGATTACTATCTTTGCTAGAAGAATATATAAAGAAGAATGGAAGTTTCCTTAGTCTGAGATATTTACATGCCCTGTGCTTACATTTTGATGGCATTAGTCAGGAGAAGTACTTTATATGACTTGGAATTGCAGGCACTAAACATGCAAAGAATCTACAGAAACATCTTCTAAAATTATGAGAAAATTAGAATTCTATTTAAGAAAGATACTGATATAGTCAATATGAACTATTAGCTAAAATCATGTACAAATGTGTCATATGGACCATTTTGTTCATGTTTCATAATAAACTCATCTTTGAGAGACTTGATTTGAATATAAATCACAACAAAATTTCCTAATAATGGTTGAAATTTCTTCATGTAATAGTATGCAAAAATGTTCAGTAATTATGTATTACA
Source organism: Phyllotis vaccarum (assembly GCA_033318265.1). NCBI lineage: Eukaryota > Metazoa > Chordata > Mammalia > Rodentia > Cricetidae > Phyllotis > Phyllotis vaccarum. The sequence goes on along the minus strand of JARWLC010000015.1, from coordinate 9,378,793 downwards.
TAGTAAACAAAAAAATATTCAGCAAGGAAATGCGTATTAATATTTGACCTAAAATCAAATATATCGAGTTCTATCATGAGTGAATCCTCTCTTTTAACTCAGGGATATCATCCATAATGAACAAAGAAAGGCACATTAGAAGAGGCTAATGCCAATTATAAATTTACAGCTTATTACACAGTATTCAAACTAATACAAATGCAGCATCACTTAGGATTGGAACTGTGGCTAAAGGAATTAATCGGCTCTGCATGGAACCAGGTTTATTTAATCAATGTTGCCTCTACTAGAAAAGTGGATTAGTTTCCTTCAAGACAGAGTTAAAAGTTTTGCAGCTAATTTATTTTAATAAGCATTCTCACTGATGGCTTAAAAAAATGGGTGTGGGTGTGCTAAACAGTAATGAAGCACCAGGAAGGAAAGCATGACTTAATTATTTTCCTAGGGTAGATAATGAATAAATTAGCCACACTGCAGGAATGCCGTTTGTATAAAATTTATTACTTTTTTGAAAAAATAAAACACATATTCTGACAAAGCCAATTTTTCCCCTGACTGCAAACTGACAGATAGAGCTGTGCCTTGCTCCAAGAAATGTCCTCTGCACTACTGTTTTGACAGTGTTGACACCCTGAAGTCAGTTTGAAATTTACCATAGTTTCTTCTCATCCACATAATGGCAATTTCCTTAATGTTTTTTTTTTTACAAGCCATCTAATTAAGTAAACTCCAACATGTCTTCTTTATAAATGGTCAAATCTATGTGACCAGTTACCTGAGAAGTGGACAAGGAAATTGGATCCACATAATTTGTGGAGTAAATCTTAATTTTCATGAGAGATTAAAGTAATATTTATAAATACAATAGTTTCACCATGAGTGGACTTGAAGAAAACCACTTCCTTAAATAAAGACTGACAAATCAAGTATCTAAAGATATTCATACCATATTAATCTTTATAATATTACTCTGAGGTATTGAAATATAATCATATATTTCTTTTAGAAGTTCTAAAATTTCTTTTTTTTGTCATTAATTACATCTGAGCAACACAAAATGGGTTCAATAGAATGTGTGTGTATATATACATATATGATCTATAATAATTCCAAGACTATAATTATCCGAGAAGTCATTACTCCAAGAAGGGTGGTTGGAGATAAGAGAAGGAGGGTGAGCTAGAAATAAAGTAAATACAGTCTATGCATTCCTTAAATTCTTTAAAAAGTAGTTATATGTGTAATAAAATTGCATACGTGTTTAAAATTTTGTCCAATTATCATGACCTTGATGCTTGCTTTCATTTCAAGTTACAAATTTCTATAGGAGGTATATATTTTTTAAAAAGCCTAAAATAGCAGTCATCGAACACATGAAACATGATTGCAAACAATCCAAACTCAGACCTACTAAACCAGTACCAACTATGATCCTAATAGAATAGCTCAAATATTATTGTTAGTTGGGTATTTGGGAATAAAGACTTATAGACACTCTAGTTTTTCTGTTCAGTGTAAAGCATCATGTAAATGTTCACAGTGAGTCTACTGTTCAGTAATGGGCAAGGATCCTAATTGTATGTTGCTTTATGGACTGATCTCTGTCACATTTACTTATTAGGTCAGACATGATTATGGCTCTGACAACTCAGTTCTCTGTTAGAGCTCTTTTATAAAATGTTAACTTTTATTAAATTTAATAAGCTTTATTCTTTTAGTTCTAAAAGTCTGAAAAAGTCGACATACATTTACTTCATAATGTTGGCTTAAAACAATACCTACTTATAAAATGTAAATGTTGGACCAATAAATAAGAAAATAAGTGCATGTCTATGTGTTTAAACTGTAATTAGCTATCTTGCAATACATCTTCCATTAACTGAAAACATGGAAAAACTTGGAAGCATCATAATGTAGAAATCAATTATCTATATACATATCACCATGCACATATAGAAACTAACAATAGGTGGTCACAAACAAAGCAAATCTTTAAATTCAATTATGTGAACTTTTCATTTGTTGATATTTCCATTTTGGTTTTTAGTGACATTCAGCATCAAAATCAAACACTTAATGCCTGTGTTCTTAGATGATCTTGTTTTTATGTTTTTTTGGAGGATGTTTTGTAATTTTAATTCCTAAGGAATTTTCTTTTCTGAACAGAGAAAAGTGAAGTCAGCCAAATGGATATCAAAATCTAAGAATAAGATAACAAAGTGTTTTAGACTTTCAGAGTGAAGAAATGAACAACTTAATACAGACACACCCAATGATAGTAACAGTAAGAAGTACATAGTCTTTCTTTAGCTACATGTCATGATTAAGTTCTATAGAAAGTATTGACCCTGATGATTGTAATCCCTAATGACATATAAGAAAAGGATAGTAAAGTTCAGAGCATCACAGACACTTTCTACTGGGCACTAGACTAAATGATGTAGCTCTGAGCATGTCAACCTGGTTCAAAGCACTGGATCCTGCTCTTCATAAATACCTCCTTTTGACAGTTTCATCATATTAAGGAATTGCAAGCCTTTTGCCTGAAGAATAAAGGAATCATTTGATGGTCTCTGCAGCCCTAAACTCAGTGTATCACATAATCAATATCCAGGAGGTACAGAAAAATTTTTCTTAGCAGTATTACATTGTCAGCTATGAACATTTCTAAATTTTTCCTTGGACATTTTTCCTTCTTTAAAACACATGACTCCACTCTTGGAGTCACACTTAATGTCTGTGTCCTTAGATGATCTTGTGTTTATGTTTTTTAGAGTTTTTTGTAATTTTAATTCATAAGGAATTTTCTTTTCTGAACAGAAAAAAAGGTGAGATCAGCCAAATGAATATCAAAATCTAAGAATAAGATCATAATGTGTTTTAGGCTTTTAGAATGAAAAAACTAACAACTTAATATAGAGATACCATCTATTTGATAATAAACTAAATATATTCAGTGAAGTAATGTTTAAAATGTGAGAGAGGGAGTTGCAGACTAAGCTCAGTGGGTAAGAATACTTGTTGTTTAGAGATGAGGACCCAAGCTCTAATCAAACGCCCACTTAATTTTTAGGAGGTATCTTATTTCTTGCAGTCTCTGTTTCAAGAACTTTCTTCAACGGAGTGTGGAAGCAACCCTTATTTAGAGGTTTAAAGGTTAATATAAAAAGCACTTAGAAACTATATTAATAGAAAACTGTTGTTTCTCCTAATTATAGAAGAGATCATGAATCTTAGAAAAGATTGGTAGGTTACATAGGAGAAGTTACCTGGTGTATAGAAAGGGGCAATACCAATGCCTCACGAATAAAGTTCTCAAAAGATTAAATCTAAATTTGAAAAAGGCTCATGTAAAAACCTAAAAGCCTAGGTATGACTATAATCACTTGTGATCTCATTCTTGGAGAAGATGGGTCATAGAGAACATCTCTGGAGCTTTCTGCAGTCAACCTACCTAAAACCAGGTCCAATGTCACATACTATCTCAAGAGATAAAATGGAGAATGATACATGACACATGGCATGGTCTTCAGGTCACCAAATCAAACAGGCACAAAAATGCATTCCCGTGCGAGAGGCACACACATGCACACACACACACACAGGATCATTTATAGTGTAAAATATTAAAAGAAAGGAAATTTAAGGAGATACATAATATGTGAAGCATGTGAAAAATGAAAATTCAAGCCCCTATTCCCTAGCATATTAAGAAGTACAAAACAGAAAAACAAATACAAACCAAGAAAAGCAAATACAAACCAAAGTACGCTGTCCCATATGGTTGCAAATATTCGAGGGGGGGACGGAGGAGCGAGGGAGAAAGACAACAGAGCGAAGAGCCTGTGATTCTAGTAACCTCAAGTGTTTGTCTTTGCTCGTTGATTAGTCAGGCAGAAGGACATGTATGTTAGCTACAAGACAGCTAAGAAGTAGTCAGTGAGATGAGGGAATAGTAGTGACATAGGACCTTCTCTTCCAAACCTCCTGTAGGCTCGTCCTATTTCTTAACATTAGACCATTTCCCACTGACTTTCTTTCCGGACTAAATCTATTTTTGCTTTTTCTTTCATAAAATAGATGCCTGTCCTCATATTTTGGCATCTAGGATGAGCAGAGAAGCCTTAAATAACCTTGGCTATCTATAGGAAAATGAGACTTCTTTGAGAGCTTAAGCTGGGTGGTATGTCTTTTTATGTATTGAGGCTGTTTACAAATAATTGCTTTCTTCAGCCTCAAGCAGTGTCATTATAATAAATATTGAGAAATATGTTTATCAATGTTTAACTGTGAAATTTCATGCTTCTCTCTTAAAATAAAACTTATTACAATAATAATTATAAGAATGAATACAACTTTTAAATTTCTAGAAAATATAATAAATGTTTATAGTGTTATTTTGTGAATATTTTCATTATTAAAGTGGAAATTTTCCTCTTCAAATACTGTGCTGTTTTGTTTAAGTATGATTTATTTCATATATTAAAAAGATATTTAACATTCTGTTGAGAAGTATATCTCATAAGTCATGATACCATAACCACAAAAATATGTAATTGTCATATATGACATTTTAATACTCAACTAAATCTTTAGAAATAACAGTATATATTCTACTTCTAATTGTGTAATGTTTTAATTGAGTCAGTTGACCTTAAAGACATTATCTATGTAACATACTTTTTCAAAAATTTTTAAATTGAAAGGAAATGGTTTTAAATTTTAACCTCATTTTCTTAAAACAAAAACTTTATAATATGCTACTGTAGGGCAAATTTTATTGTAGTGTAAGTTTAGCTTAAAAGTTTTCCAAAATTTTAAAGCCCTTGTAAATTTCAGAGTTTTATAGACTGTTTAGCGGCTATTATGGTTATTTTTTCCATACTTTAGGGCTTTTATAAATTATATCTAATTTTGAGATTATAATATGATTACAGTTTTTTTCCTCTCCTTTCATCTCTCCAAAACATCCCATCGCCTTCCATGTTCTCAAACTCATGTCTCATTTTTCACTGACTCCTATCTTTTGACATGCTTACATATTCCTAAATTTGACCCTATTGCTCATTTGATGTTATTTGTATGTATGTTTTTAAGGCTGACCTTTGGACAATTAATTGTGCTATTTCTGAGCATGACTATATCTCCGACTCCCATCTTCCCTTGGTTGGATCCAGTTTCCTTTCTAGGCTGAAGTATTATCGCTTTTCTTCATTCAGTTTGGCATGTCCGTTGGTGTTGTTCTTGTCCGCATCACATTTCCACTGTCATGATGGTGACACTTCCTAAGTATAGCCTGCCCAAGTGGGAAGCCATGCCTGGTACAAAAACAAGCTTACTATTAGTGCTAGGCGTGGTTATTTGACGAGATATACAACCACTAATTTATTCAACTATCATAACCCGTAACAACAGCATATAAATAATAGTCTTTATATCCACAGATAAGTTTAGTCTTCACTTCTCATGAAGGAGGTGTCTCTTTTCAACAGATGGAGACCACTACAGTAAATTTTAACCAATCAAAATGGAGAGTTATGGATCTCAGTCCCATTTGATACATCTACAAAACACTATTGGCACATAACACTGAGGTACTTTTGCCCAAGAGTGGTAGAAAAGATTTCAAGAACAAGCAGATCAGAGAGGTTTCTAGGTAACATCATAATTATTAAATGTATAAAATTTAACATCAATATAAAATTTGTAAACTATAGTCTATCATCAAATTAGTCTAATAATATATTTTCCTTCTTTTTCGTATATGTGCAGATGTGTATGTGCACGTGTGTGTATGTGCTATGTGGGGATTCATTCAGTCCAGAAGCCAACCTAAGGTGTTATTCCTAGAAGCTATTCATGTTTCCTTTAACAAGACTCTTACTAGGACCTAAAACTGGTGGTTCTTACCCTGGCTGATGAACTTCAAGTATACACCTGGCTCTACTTCCTCGGGGCTTGGATTACAATTGTGACCCCATGTCTGAAAATTTCTATGGGTTCTTAGGATTTAAATCCAGTAACAGAGATGTGGGATGTTCTTCTGTATGCTGTGAATGTTAGTGGTGAATAAAGAGACTGTTTTGGCCGAAGACAAGACATTTTAAAGGCAGGCGAGAAATCACAACAAATATTTTAAAAAAAGAAATAGAGAGGGCAGAGTCACCCAAAGATGCAATCAAGCCACCCAAAAATAACGTTTAAAAATACTCAAGTAAGTCATGAGCCATGTGGCAAAACAAATTAATAAAAATAAGCTAAGTTAAAATGCAAAAACTAGCTAACAATAAGCTTAAGCCATAGGCCAAACAACATGTAATTAATGCAAGTGTCTGAGTCATTATTTAGGGCTAAGAAACAATAAAACTGCGAAAGAGTGCAAACCCGTGAGGGTAGGCCAAAGTAAATGAGTCAAAAACTTCTTACTACACAACCGCTTTGTAAGGTAGTTTCCCTCACTGATCAAAGTATCCTGCTACCCCCTTTTCTGTTATTACATACACTTTTTTTTTTAATTTCCCCAATCAGCTTTACCACTTCTGTATTTTTTTTTAAATTATTTTACATTTTTTTTTAAAATCTGGCCTGACTTTTATGTTTTAAACAAGATACAAGCTCTTTGTGTAAGGGTCCCTTCATTTTGGATCTGCACATTAGCTTTACGTAAATGGATTCTAGTTCCAATTTCTTGGACATTGAGATGTGTATCCAGGTACACATGTGGAAGGATTGTGGCTTGTATCATGTCCCACAATTAGTCTAAGTTCCCTCTGTTTCTTAATTAGATGAAATCTGAGTAAGCAGTCACGCAAGATGGCATAATTGGATTTTGTCTGCTTTGGTAATAATGGTTTTGATCACTGATTTAATATAGGGATGGCTAAAGTTCTTGTGAATGCAACATTTTCTCTTCATAGGAAATAAGTAAATAGATATATTCAAATGTTTCAGTAACCTGTTCTTAGTCAACACTCAGCACATTTAGTTTATTGTTTAGACTTGTGTGAAAGTACAAGTTAATTAAATTCATAATGATGGGTCATTCTAGCAATTATACAAACTGACATGATTTTTCAAAGGACTGTTTCTCATGGACTTTTTTCACACAAACGAAAATACCTAAGGAACATGAGAACAGGCCATCTGTTCAGCATGCGCTATTCTTTTCAAACGCATCCAACTAATTATCCTTTAAATCTAGAAAATATATTGTATATAATATAATTATAAAGATAAGCAATATAGCTTATTTCTAGTCAAATAGTATAGTACAAATATATATTAGAAATTTCTCTTTTCCAGATATCCCTTTTAACATTCCATAGTATTTTGTGGTATCTGTAAGACAGAGGATGTAGATGTCTAACTGCTATGGGATGATACAATGGCATATATTTCGCTTTACAGTTTCAGAGTAATTAGTTCACCACTGTGAGGAAGGTAATATTAAGCAGGTGTAGAATATGAGATATCAATTCATTATCCTGGGCAAAAAGCAAAAAAGAGAGAAAGTGGGGGAAAGATGTTGCATATGACCCCTAGTGGCATACTTCCTCCAGCAAAGTTGTACCACCTAACCTCCTCCAAAAAAAGTGCCACCAACTAAGGACCAAATTTTGAAATGCCTGAGCCTATAGGAGATAGTCTAACACTATCACATGTTATACTAGATACTAACCATCTACTCTACTACCTCTAACCCTGGTTTGTGTGGGTCAATGAGAAGAATTTGTTGAATTCTTTGCATGTATTTCAACTAGACAGTGATCAATATTTATACTGTATTAGTTTATTAAATTAGAAGTTAATATACTGATCAGCCAAAAAAAAAGAAAAATACTGTTATTTCTTGATACTTCAGCTGTAACTTAGAAATAGGTTTAAAAAACTTTCATGAAAATAATCTAGATTAAATAATAAATACTTATATTAATTTTTAAAATTCTGGTACAATGATAAGATTGGAACATTGAACAAATAGAGAAAAATTTTAGTTTTATTTATGTAACAATGGATGGTATATGACATTTTTCAATCATTCCAAATCATATTGTAGGAGACATTTTGTTCCTAACCTAGAAAAAGGTTTTTAAAAAAAATTTTAAGTACTTAATTAGCTAAAAACATGTATTAAAAGTTCTTCATTTTACATTCATTCAAAGCATCAATTTTCCAACTTTAGATCAAGAAATGTACTGATACACATTTTCTATCTCTTATCCTGATGTTTAAATTTATGTACTACTATAATTGCTTTATTATTATTGATAGCTTAAAACAATAAAAGAGGTGAAATTCAACTCAAATTATGTTAATGAACTTTAAAAGACCCCATATCCAATAACTCATTTAGAAAAGGAAATTCTTTGTGTAGCTGAAAACAAAGCTTATGGTGTAATGTCTCATATGTGTACATATACACATTACATTTAAAACCACTTTTCATAAAACTGCCTTACACAGCTAAGAGTGCTATTTCACCTCATTGACAACTCACTGGGCATGATTGACAGGTGCAATGTCTAGTGGCATCTTCTTGCATTTCCCCAGGCAGAGCTTGAGGGACCTTCAGGTGCCTGCTGGAGGCACAAAATAAGCTTGAGAATCTCCAAATTTCTCTACTTTAACTCATTCTACTATCACTGTTGTGTCAGAATGTGAGGTTTCAAAAGTGGTCATATGTCTTACTTGACCTGGATCTACTGTGTTACTTAACTGAAGTCCTAGGAAAGACGGCTGCCACACAGATGTAGCCAAATGATTTCTGTGTCAGTAGACTTATGATTTTTTTCCTTCTCTTATGATGTTTGCACTAACTCAACAATAATTTATAACCATGACTCTACTGTTTGAGTATATGCTGTGGAGTCTGACTATGGCAAGTTAATTCCTGACTCTAGAGATTTCACTCATTATATCTTGAGAACAAAACTCTAATTTTTATGAATCTTAGCTTTTTCTTCATAAAATAAGGTTAGTATTTGTCAAATTAATAGTTTCATGTTGTTTACTAAGTGAACAAAATGTATTTATTTTTTGTTCTAGGAATTGTTAGAAGTGTAAACACCAACCAACTGGAATTTGAATGAATTCAGAAGTCTCAGAAATATTTTTAGCTGTTTTTCTACATATTTGCAATCCCTGATAAAAACAACCAGAGTGGAACAGTAGGCTGCATTCTAATACTGTGACTCTCTATTATCCAGGGATCAGATAGGTAGAATGGCATTTTATATGAACCTTTGAGGATAGCTTCTTTTCACTCCGCATAACAGTTTCCAGCTTGTGTGGCCCACACTCCTCCCTGTTACCACTGTAAACCAAATGTACAGATGTGGCAGTGTTTTTAAGGCATTACCTTACTGAAGGACGTTCCCTTTGTTCAAGCTGCTAACAAGAGGAATGCACCCTCATCATCTTTGTGTGGAAATAAGCTTTCATTTCTTCAGCCAAATATCTAAGATGATTAACCGTCACCTGATACAGGCGTGTTTGAGTTGCCACTAATCTGATTCTAAATAAGGCCAGTGTGGTGTCCATCCACAGCAGCAGGTTATGCTAGTGCATACCACCTTCCTTCTCCTCAGCATTCTATTTCTCAGCCATTCCTAGAAAGACTGACATTTCTGTTTTTACTACACCATCCTTGTAGTTATTGATTTTAAATATCCTTCCATGCAGTTGTCCATTGTTCATATGTCCTATATGCCAGGGTCTGTTGAAGTCTGTTACTCAATTTAAATTGTATTCCTTTCATCTACTTTTTTTAATCCATGAAATTTATTTTTAGGGCATTTTAGGATTCACACAGAGCTTGCACTTCCGTCCTGTTCCAACAACAAAAATGAACACATGGGTTTATGCACCTTCTCTAGGACATTCCCCATTGCAATGATATGCTTCTTATCATCTGTGAATTTGAATTGAAATATCCTTACTCACTAATGTTTTCATTAGAATTCACTCCTTGGTGGTAAGGAATCTATATATTTTAGTCAACATATAGTGCTACGTATTCAGTATTCTCAAAGGTTTTACTGAGCTGATAAACATATTGTTTCTATTTTTCTATCATGCTCCAACAAATCTTGAAAATTTCTAATCAGTTTTTAAATTTGTAGTATTTCTGTATTATAGAAGACTATACACTGAGAATCATATAGTATGTAGCTTTTTCAGACTGGTTCTTTTATGTAGTAATATACAGTTGAAATTCTTCCATATCATTTCATGTTTCTACAACTCAGTTTTTAAAGAATTGTATACAGTAAGTGAATAATATACATCCATCTGTTATTTGCCCACTTAACAAAATATTGCTTATGTAACTTTGTAGGCAACTGTGAGTAATGGAGTTAAAAATATCATGAACAGGTATTTCTATATACACTAGTTTTCAAGGCATGTGACATAATATACGTGAGGGCAGCTCCCTGGGAGTAAATTTAGCAACATAAGAGACTGAAACTATTTCCCAAAGGTTAGAATAAATGATAGTCTCTGTTCCTGTGATTTCCTGCCAGGACTGATTGTCAAAAACTTAGATTCTGGCCACTCTATCATGGAAATTACGCCTTTTTACTGGGTTTATTGGTAACATCCTATCTTTCCTTAATGTTGTATGTTCTTCTTCTCCACCTTTTATCTTGCTTGAAGCTCTTTGGATTCTCCCTTTTTCATCACTTTAGGTTTCTTATTATCGACTTTTCAGAGTTCTTGTTAAACTCATATTCATATTTTCCATCTATATAAGACAATGTTATTTTCATGACAGTCCATTTAAACAAATAAAGCTATTAATTTCCCTGAAATCACTAAATCAGTTTTTGGTTATTTACTTTATCGTTATGCTTTATGTGACTTCTTCATTTCTGTAATTTAGTAATATTTAATTTCTATAAATTATAACTACATTAATTTTGATGTTTTGAATATCAGTTTGTTGTTTCCACATAATTTAATGAAGATATTGATACTCAAGGTTTTTGTTGTTTACAGTTGTATATGTGTGCTAGTCATTTTGACAAAATGTTGACTTCATGAAATTCTTTGAAAACTTGTTTCATTTAATTATCTGTGTGAGATTAATTGACTGGATATTTCATTTTAAAAATATTTCAAAGTTTTCATTAGGAAATATTGAACCAGAAGATTTATTTCTAATCTATTTTGTTGCTTTTAATTTGTGAAAGTTGTCTTAAGTAAGGTGCCAAGTTGTTTAAAAGTACTAAGAGAGTTAGATTTCATTTATCTTTTTTCATTCAGACCAGTGATCACTTCTGGCTTTGGAGATATGTTGAGACAAAGCAGGAAGATGCAAGAAGCAGTAAAATGTAAAAACTTCACTCAGGTTATCCGTAACTTAAACCGCTGTCTTTTTCCTTGTTAGTATGCTCTGTATTATTTTCCAGAGCCCTCCAGCAGCTAGTCCATGGGTAACCTTTGGAATGTCATTAAGCAGACGACATTGGAGCATGGCTACTTCTTCCCTGTATGTGAATTCAAACTCCAAGTATACTAAAGAATAAAGTAGTAACACATGAAAAAATTTAGAGGTATTGCTGAAATACTTAAAAATGTAATAAAAGTTTTCATAAGGGATCATTAATATTATCCAGCATTCATTGTGCTCACAAATTCTAAGAAGAGAGAAATCAAAAGGCAAAATAATGAGCCATCAGTTCTGTATTTCTTAAAAAAGAGAGAAGGCACTGCCTGGTCCATAAAAATATTATTTCTGAATGAATTTGCCTAATGATTGTATGCATTCATGTTTTTTTTTCAGCACTGGAGATCATGACATAAATTTTGATAATTTAAACAGCTTCCCATTATACATATTAGTAGACTTTGGATTTACAAAGCAAGATACTGAGGAATTGTATTTTGTAAGAATTGTTATTTCTTTGGCTATTGTTGGTATTCAATGGCTATTTCATAATCCTTTCTTTCTGCTAGTTAGGGTGGGATTTCTCATTCATGATATTTAATACTTAAGTGATATTATGATTCTCATCTTTATCACTCTTTGCCACTCTGGATTGCAGCCAGTTAATCAGTATTTTAAAATCCCTACTGCTATTTGAGCATTGATCCAGCCTTGTTAGGAAGAATCAGCAGATCTCTAAACAAGCTGCTCTGTGGTTGACTGAGAGGCAATGCTGTCAGATCACATATGAGAAAACCTGACTACTGGACAGAGAAGCAGCAGGAAGGTAGCCTCACAGATGTTAATGAACATGTCCACAGATTACTACACACACACATTTATAAGTTAGCATAGCAACCTACTGAGAGTCAACATCATACACAGTAAACATGTTGTCTGGTACACAAAATACTTGGACAGAGTCTTTATATGGAGTTATCTATTTTCTTGTTCATTTTGTAGAATGGGTTAAAAAAAATAATTAAGCATGATTTCAAGATCAGAAGGATCTGATATTTATTTCTGTCAATGCCCTTAATCTTGGTCCTATAAAATTCCTCATAGTTAAATTTTATATAAAAATTAAGTGAGCAATTTCAAACTTACTTTCCGGAGGACAAAGACCATGACTAACCAGGAGAGGTAATTTAATTTACTAAATTCCTAGAATTTTGACTGTGCATACATGTTTATTTTGCGTATCATTATGCCTCTTATGCCTTGGACAATTTGCCATATATAATTGCTTAGCAGTTGTTTAAAATGTAAATGGTACAATTAACCACAAATATTAATAAGCATTTTGAACACATTAAACACTCATTACAAGGATGAGTAATGCTCCCTTTGATAATGCTTGAAATCATGGGCAAAAGCTTGGAAATTTTTTATAACTGTGCCTGAAATATAGGTTATGATTTAAAGTTTGATGTTTGTAGAATATAAAAGAAAGCCAAGCATATAAGAAAATAAATGGATACATAGGAGTTCTATACTTCTATCACATTGAGGAACAGATTACTAGTGCCTGGAGAAGAGGATTCTCACATGTGGGTTAAAAGAATAAAAAATGAAGATATCACAGAAAAGTGTTATGTTAACCCATGAAAAATATTTTTCACCTAGTCTGGAGGTATGTTTTATCATATACATACTTTTAATTGATAAAGTTAAAAGTATGTATTTTTATGAGACTATGTATGTCTATACAACATATATAGCGAATGAGTGTCAAAATATATTTCATTATAAATAAATGGTATCTCTGATTTGTACAGCCCCTGCCTCAGACACAGTAGGTACAGATAAACTATGCTGTTTTCACCATGTACTTTCAGTTCTATATAAAAAGACACAAAATAAAAAATGACCAGGTGATGTGAGAATGTCTTTCTGTATGCTGTGAATATCAATCTTTAAATAAAGGAGCTGTTTTGGCCCATGACAGGCACCATAGGAAAAGTAGGAGGGGAAATCAGAGCATAGGTAGGAGAAGGATGGAGTCAGAGCAGACCGAGCCAGCCACCCAAGAAGAAACATGTAAGGAACACAGGTGAGCAATGGGCCATGTGGCAGGACAGATTAATGAGAATGGGTTGAGTTAAGATGTAAGAACAAGTTAGCAATGTGCCTAAGCCATAGGCCAAACAGCATGAAGTTAATATAAGCGTCTGAATTATTTCTGGGGGCCTGATCAGCTGTGGGCGGCTAAGGGGTCTGGGACTAGGTCTGTGGGTCTGGACCTCTGGCCGCCCGGGACCAAGAAACCTCATTGCAGCAACCAGGTGTCATTCTATACTAAATAAATGTAATAACATTTATTTTTCAAGACAAAGATCTACTTTAGAGAAATCTATAAAGGAGAAAATTTATATACAATGAATTCATGCATCATAATGTTTTGATGCTGATTTAAAGCTGTCTAAATCTACTTGATAAGATAATATACTAAACTTTTAGTCCTGTCTCAAAGAAAATGGAGTAGCCACTGTGATGATGATTAGTTAGAGAAGTAACACTGTTCTTAACAAGATAGGTTTTAATATGCTGAGCTGTCTTTACTCATTTTTCACTATTCTAGCATTGGCATGTCTCATTATAATCTCAAAGTTTTTGTTTTTTCTTTAAGTCCATTATCTTGCAAAATATTAAAATGGATTCAACACTTTATGGCCAAATATCTCTGCATCAGAGAAACTAAGACTGTGTTTTCTGATTCTATATACAAAAGCCATAGAAATTGAATGGCACATTAAATGAAACACAACAGATTTTCAATCCTACCATCATCTCCACAGAACACGGAACAGTCATTAGAGGCCAGAAAGGAAACCTTCAAGACCTATGACATCATAGTTTCAGAAATGCAGATAACAGTACATTCTAATTTTGAAATGATTGAAACTTCTTGCTTTGCAGCACCAGTCAGTCTCCTATGCTTTGCTTTTATGTCATGAACTCTGAATAAATCGCCAACAACTTCAGGTGAAACTTGTGGATAGACAATGCTGATGTTAGCCCGATAATGTTCTGCAGGTGCTGATGATACACATGTAGATGCTCTACAGTCTCACAGCTGTGCTGACAGGAAGCAGCCTGGAAAAGTTATGAAAGCAAGTCCAAAACTGACAAATCCATGAACTGAATGAACTTGCATTTTGTTTCTTTTGCTGTTTCAGTTTATATATTCTTGGATAATTAGAAATCTCTAATTTTACTTGACTCAAAAAGGTGTGTATGTGTGTGTGTGTGTGTGTGTGTGTGTGTGTGTGTGTGTGTGTGTGTGTGTGTGTATCTGTAGATTTTGTATGTGCTTATCTGACTGTTTATGTCTGTGTGAGTATTTGCCACATATGTGAGGTTCCTGTCAATACCAGGAAATAATGTTGGATTCCCAGGGAGCTAGAATTAAAGATAGCTGTAGGCTACCTCATGTGGATTCTGAGTACTGAATGAGGGTCTTCTGGACATGCAGAAAACACTCTTAAGCACTGAGTCAACTTCTCAACCCTGAAAAAACATATTTTGACGTAATATTATATCATTCATAGAGCTGGTTATAAAACAATTTAAATAGTTTCT
Source organism: Phyllotis vaccarum (assembly GCA_033318265.1). Lineage (NCBI taxonomy): Eukaryota > Metazoa > Chordata > Mammalia > Rodentia > Cricetidae > Phyllotis > Phyllotis vaccarum. The sequence goes on along the minus strand of JARWLC010000015.1, from coordinate 9,363,783 downwards.
GCCTTTTATTATTTAAAGTAGATTATTCTCTGATATAATAAATTCCTACCACAGTATCCCTGGGCCTCCACTCCTCCAAGATACCCCTTCTAACCTCTCCCTGGATCTACTCCCACTCCATTTTCTTTTGTAAAAGAGCATGCCTCCAAGAGACAGCAACTCAACACAACAAAACAAAATAAAATGAGACCAAAATTCCTCACATTAAATCTGGACAAGAGAAACCAATAGGAATAAATGCCCCAGGAGCATGTAAAATAATTAGAGACTTATTTGTTTCTACTGTTAGAAGTGCCACAAAACGCCAAGCTAATAGCCATAACATATGCAAGAGACCTGGTAAAGACCCATGCAGACCCTGTGCTACTTCAATTTCTGTAAGCCCATAAGAGTCCTGATTAGTTGAATTAGTGGATTATATTCTCCTTGTGTCCTTCCTTCTTCTGAATATTATAATACTTCAATCCCTTTTTGAGGTGATGGATTTCCAGTCTGAATGGAGGAACACAATGAATACCTCCAATTTAGTTATATTTTCTTTCTTTCTCTTTCTCTCTCTCTGCATAACATCTGTCAGCAGGTCTGTCCATCTGCTCCTATCTACTACCAAATGAAGCCTCTTTGATGATGCATGGACAAAGAAATAACCTATTAACATAGCACGATATTATTAGGAAATATTTTATTGATTTATTGATTTTTGAGGTGATTTTTTTGTGTGTTTTGTTCTTGTCTAGATCACTGGGCTATCGAGTTTCTAGTTTCTGACTATCCATGCCATGTTTGGTATAGGACTGCTTTTGAAAAGTGGGCTTCAAGTTAAATCAGATATTGGTTGGCCAGTTCCCTATGTCATGGGCTTTTAAGAAGATCTGCACTCTCACTAGTTCCCAAATTTATGGTATAATTTTGCCAGTATACGTACTACAGCTTCAATGGGAAAATCCCTATGGAAGTGTTGCAACTCTGTAGAAAAAAAAGAAATTTTGCAGTTCTGAGGGGAAAGGTTTCCCCAATGGAAATGTTGATGCTCTGAGGGAATTTGCATTCTGGAATTCAGGAGCCAAAGAACACCTCAAAGTCACACCATGCAATAGCTGTGGGATATTTTGATTGAACTCTACTATTCTTAAGACTACCAATACTTTTATCTTGAATTAGAGGGAAGAATTAGCTATTAGTTGACCAAAATTAGCAATAGAGGTTTTGGAGAACTTACCACATACAGAGAGACACAGGGAGAGGTTGGGAAAGACTTCTTAGAATCTGTCTGGGTGAAACAATGACTTTGACATCATAAAATTTATAGGCATTATAAAAGCTGTTGCAGAAGCAGCTAAATGCTCAATTTATTGAGGAATCAACCAGTCCTAGAAATTATCCTATATTTGTCATTAGAAAGAAATCTGGACAATGGAAAATGTTAGCAAATTTGAGAGCCATAAATAAAGTAATTCAGCTGTTGGGCTCCCTGGAGCCTCGAAGTCCCCTGATTTCTATATTACATTATGATGCCTATTATAGTGGTGGATTTAAAAGACTATTCCTTCCTTATACCTTTACAAGAACAGAATGAAGAAAAAATTGCCTTCAAGGTGCCTACTTATAATAATTTCAAGCCTGTTAAAAGATACCCTTAGAAAGTTCTCAAAAAGAAATGTTAAACAGCTTATATTTTTTTCAGGGAGAATCTCTTTAAATACACTTATTAGATCTAGAGATAATATTCACTAGTGACACATAAGCATGTAAGGAACATACATGCAATATGAATAAATAGCTTGCTATAAAGAGAATGTTTCCTCTGCTTTTCTATAAATATTTTGAATAGTGTTGTACTTACTATTTATGTCCCTGTCAAAATGAAACATATATTTGTAGAATTCTGTGAAAGAATCCCCATCCAGCACATACATGTAGATAAACTAAAATACTAAAGTCTTCCTAGACTAGAAATGATGGTGGTTTGAATGAAAATGGCCACCAAAGGGAATTGCACAAAAAGTGTGGCTTTCTAGAGTAGGCATTTCCCTGTTGCAGGAAAGTGTATTATGGTGGGAGTAGGTGGATATTTTTCCTATATTCAAGATATGCACAGTGTGGCATACAGTTCATGTTCTGTTACCTGTATATCAAGATATAGAACTCTTATATTCTTCTCCAGCACCATGCCTTTCCATGATGATAATGGACTAAACCTCTAAAACTGTAAGCCATCTAAACTGAATGTTCTCTTTTAAAAAGTTGCCAGGTCATGGTATGTCATAGCAATGAAAACCCTAACTATGACAGAAATCTATTCAATATTATATCTTATGTGTTATTTTAAATTGGATTTTATATATTAAGATCATTTAGAGTTACATGTATATACATGTATGGTGAAGATTTTGAATACAATATACAAAATTAAAAATGAAAATATCTGGTAATTAATTCATGCAACTATCTAATAGCTTTGCATTTTTATGTTATGTTTCAGTTCTTCTCCTCTCAGAGTTACATGTTCATGTCCACATTCCTGAGAATTCACTCGTTTTACTGCTCATCCTATTCTGTTCTTATCCTTGTCTTATCTTACTCATCTATTTAGTAGAAGTTACTTATGAACAGCAACAAAGAGAATTTAATTAATATGATAGCAGTTGTTATAGTTTGTATATGAGCCCATGTCTTTGGTTATATTACATAAAGTACATACATCTTATACATGCATATATGTGCATATATCATATATTTAGTACTATATATATTGACTGCATATATATTTAATAGCATAGGTATGAGTGTTTATAAATATTTTAAAACAGTATTAGATTAAAATCACTTAAGAAACTAACACTTGGTTATTAATGAAACTTAAATAATGGACAACAGAAAACAATAATTCTGTGTAGCCTAAGTTTACAACCAGCTATTAACTGATAAATATTTTGCAAGCTGTACAGTTGTTTTTGTTTTACATAAATATCCAGCATCCCATAATAAGCTAGACCTCAGCCTCCTGTTTAACATGAGTACTTTTTTTTTTCAATACCAGTCAGTCTCGTCTTATAGAGACCTTGAGTTTCCCAGTTGGTTGAAGTATAGAGCTGATTCATTATTAGTCTGCTTGAGTTTCTGACATAAAAACAAAAGACAGCCTAAGCAGCTTGTAACTCCATTGCTGACAATTCTCCATGGCAAGGACCTGTGTCACTTTCTTATACCAATATAGAAGCTCTCCTGAACACAAGTATAAAAGATGCGTGATGAGCTATCCAAATTTAAGATGACATTAGGAAGCTATTAGAGAGTGTGCTCTTAAAGATTTTGTACATTATCACATTATTAATCCAGTGGTTCCCTTGCTCTCTCTCTCCTGTTTCTTCTGTTTCTTTCTTTCTCTCTCTTTCTCTCTCTCTCTCTCTCTCTCTCTCTCTCTCTCTCTCTCTCTCTCTCTCTCATACACACACATATTATGCATGCTTTTGCTTATACAGAAAGATTTTAAAAGACTTAATTAAAAGTTAATTTTTATTGTTACATATATTCAGCAAAATCTGAAATAAATGAACGTCATTTCTCATGCATTAGTGTGGATTAATTTCAAGCATTTCAAACATGTCTTCTCTCATTCATTGGCCAGGCTGAAGAACAGACTCAAGTCTGTTGCAGTTTTTTCTTGCAGAGCTATTGATAAATATCTACTTTCTCCCATCACTTTGGTTCTTATGCTTCTTTGTGCTTTCAGGTCACATATGACTTTATAGTTTAGATCCCAGGCTACACTTATTAACTTTGCCTCGGTACTTTTGGGGGCTCAGACAAAGATGAAGAAATATTAAAATGTTCGATGCAGGAATGTCTTTCTGTATGCTGTAAATGTCATTCTTTAAATAAAGAATTGTTTTGTCCCATGACAGGGACCATAGTGGTCGGTAGGAAATCAGAGCATAGGTAGGAGAGGGAGGGTGGAGTCAAAAGGAAAGATGAATCCAGCAACCCAAGGAAGCAACATGTAAGGTAACACAGGTGAGCCATGGGCCACATGGCAGGATAGATTAATAGAAATTGGTTAAATTAAGATGAAAGAGCTAGGTAGCAATGTGCCTGAGCCACAGGCCAAGCAGTGTGAAACTAATATAAGTGTCTGAGTCTCTTGGGGGGTCCTAAGCAGTGGTAGGCAGGTAGGTGCCTGGAATTGCAGGTCTGTGGGTCTGGATCTCTGACCAGATAGAGCCAGAAACCTCTTGTTACAACTGTTAGTTTCACATTGTGTGTTATCAAACCTTGGTATATGTTACCTGATATGTAGTGAAACTAAAAGCTGTCTTTTAGGATCAAATTAAGAATATTAATTATATAGGAACATGACAGTGTCTTCTTCCTATCCATGACCACTACACTGATGATCTCACAAGCAACCATTTTAGCCTATGCAAGGTCAGTGAGAGATCAGGCCAGTCAATCTATCAGGGAGCCAAAACTGCATGAATATGTCCAAAATACTTTGTAAGCATCTATGAAATTATGGAAGAATTAATAAAAAGTTTATATTTTTAAAGAGTATTAATTAAAAATGCAGCTTTAGGATTTATAAAAATTGGCCCTTCAAACTACCTCGGTTATAATATATGCAAAACTTGAACCTAGAAAACAGTAAAATTTTAAATCGGTGAATATCATCACTTCACACTATACATGCTTATTAATCCACCACACATCAACAATATACATCCTAAATTCTAAACTCTATGCTAGATGATTATCTACCAAATTTTATGAGGTTACATCTTTATATCAACAATTTCAGATTAATTATTTGATTATTAACATTTCTAATAAAAGAGTGAATTATAATGAGAACCTGAATAAAATAATAGGCTTTGAAAAGGAAAAGCTGAATGTAGCTAAGAAGTGCAGTAAAGTGGTCTGATGGGCACTAGTTTTTCATTTTCTACTTACTACCAGAAAGCAAATATATTCATAAAAACCATGACTTTGGTTTTCATATACCACTAAATTTTTAACCAGGAAAATGCTTCAGTTTGTAATCATCCATATAAGCTTATCTGTTCTTTATATCATCCTTCCAAGGATTATTCCTCTCTGCCAATCTACTGGAAATTTCTTGTATTTTTCTTTAAAGAACTTTTTGTTTTTATTTTAATTTTGATATTATAATATAATTATATCATTTCTTCCCTCTCTTTCATCCCTTTCCCTCCTATATAAAATACTCTTTATATATACATATATAAATACAATATACTCTTTCAAATTCATTTTCTCTTTTCTTTTAAGACACAATATGATGTCTTATTTGCTGTCTAGCAAATTATCTTTTGTAAAATTGTACTTTTTAGAGCAGTAGTAATATTTATCTTCCCATTAGCTTAACAATATCCATTATTTCAATTTATAACTTTTTTGAAATTTATATCTCTAAGTCTTACTTTGGATTTTTATTTTTTACTATGCCAGTTAGTGAGATGGGAGATCATATCTGTCTGAATGATTTTTCTCAAAGTTAATTATTTCTGCCATAATCTATAATCTCATAGATATGGTAATAGTTTTTAATTATTGAATAAATAATCATATTTATTGGATTATACTAAAATGTTCAACACATAATTATAATGTATATACTACATACTTTAGAAATGGGGTTTCTAGCTTGGACTAGCCCCACATTTAGGACCTGCCCACTGCTGCTTATCTGGACCAACAATCCCAAAGTCACACAAAAAAAAAACCACATATATTAATTTTATTTTGTTTGGCCTGTGGCTCAGGAATATTGCTAGCTAGCTCCTTCATCTTAATTCAACTAATTTCTATTAATTTGTCTTGCCATGTTGCCCGTGGCTTAGCCATTTCTTTACATGTTGCTTCTTGGGTGGCTGTTCATGTTTCCTCTGACTCTGCGCTCCTTCTCTTATCTATGCTCCAATTTCCCCACATACATCTAAGATGCCTGCCATAGGCCAAAACAGTCCCTTTATTTAAATAATAATATTCATAGCATACAGAAAGATATTCCCACATCAATATACCTATAAAAACACCAATGAACCAATTTGTGAAGCTGAAGAACAGGGAAGTACACATTCACCTGTGCTGGAACATCTAATTTTAAGTAAATACTCTACCAGTTTTAATGGTAGTTTATTTTGATTGACATCTTGGCCTATTTCCTGCAGTTGGTGTTCTTATTTCCAATTCCTTTAAATTGAGTTTGAGTGTTACTTAGACCAATGTATCCATCTAAATGATAATATGTGTATAGGCTACTTCAGAAGACCATTTTGTACAGAAAGAGCTTTTTATCAAAGCAAGTTGGAGACCAATAAAATAATAATAATAATGATCTATAATCTCTAGAAATTCTGTAAGTTATTAAATATTGAAAAATCAGTGTGGAAATATAGTTTCTTTACTTAAATTCATTCTATCTCCGAATTTTCTTACCATTATACTTTCTCATAATAGGATCATGAGAGGCATACACAGGTTAATTGAAATGCAGCTCAACAGAATTCAGCTGTAAGATCATATCCAGGTCCCAGCCAGCCAGACTATGTACACTTTACAGATGTGCCTTTGTGTCTTATCTAGGACTATTGTACCATAGAAAATATTAGGACTCATCCTGTCATTTTTCTTTTTCTGGGCTAATTGCTCTTGTCATTATTTATGTTTGTATCTTACATTCTTATTTACCATTTCAACCATGAGGATTAATAATAATTTCATATATTTTAGAGTTTCTTGTATAGAACAGTGTTAACAGTAGGAACTAAAATTACTGTAAATATTAAAAAGAGGAAATTATAACTGGTATTCTTCTATCTTCAAATATCCAGTTTTGAAAACTAGGTGCTTATTGAGAACCTGAACTAAGTACATTCCTAGTAAAGGTTATTTCATTTCTACCAGTATATATTTTACAAAATAAAGCAAATAATTTAAAATTTTTCATAAAAGATAGGATTTAAATTTATATGTTGGTTAATAGTGGGAGATCCACATATCAATTACAAGACAAAGGAAATACTCTTGTCTACAGTTGCACAGTTTATGTTCTGACATTGATTCTTCTTTGCTTATTCAAGTATTTGTCTTATGTAGATAGTACAGTGGTGATATTTTTCTCTAGAAAAAGGAAAAAAATCAAATCTTCTCAATGTGTATCTATCCACAGTTGATGATTTAAGGCAAAAGATTAAACAGATATTACTTTTACAGTTTCATGAAAATTTCCTGCTAAAATTGGCAAAATTATCTATGCCTATAAGGATTACATGCTATATTTACTCAATTATGTGAAAACAAGAATTCTAAGCATGAAAACATTCTCAGCATCATTTTCAAAAACTACGTTAGAAAAAAGTCAATTTTCTTTCCAATATTCTCTGGCAAGATATTGGAAATATAAAATGATCAACTATTTGAAGATCCACATTACATCGTAATCAGCAGAACGTCATACAGTGTGTTCTGAATGATATGTTCCCTTAAAAAATCTTGTTAATGATGTGTAGGAAGTTTTCTGTTAGCACTTTTATTTGTCCTAAACGATGCCTTTTCCCAAAACGGCATTGAGGTATAATTTCTTTTTTTAAAGCATATTTTAGAGTGCATACATTTTTAATATGTCAATTCTGTTTTAGGTTTCATAGATCCCAGCACAAGTCTAACTTGATCCCTATCTTCAAAAAGAATTAGCTGAGGGTGTGGTCCTGTGTTATGTTACTTAATTAGCATCTCAAGTCATTTTGCTCAAGAGGTAAGATGTATTCTGAAATGATATCGTGAAGCAAAAGGAAAGATAGATTGCTTGAGGAAAAGCTAAATGCTATAGAAAGGAGATACCTGACTAACAATGGGGAATAAAGAGAAAAAGGAATAGTTAACTAAGTAATCAAGGAAGCTTCAATTTCTAGAGCACCAAATAGAGCAGAAAATGTCCTAAAGATCTGAGTTTGATCTCTGGAATCCCAAGTGACAGTATGTCTGACGCCAGGTCACAGGTGTGCCTGCATGCATGTACAACCCATGTGCACACACACACACAGTTAATTAAAGAAAAAAAATTTCGTAAATAAAAGATGGTTTGTTTGTTTATTTTTAATACAAAGAGTGGAAAGGAAAATTAGTTCCCCTAGAAGACTACTAAAACATATGAGCATATTCACTAAGTTACGGGCCCTCTTATAGATGAGTGGGAGCACAGTATGAGGAAGAAAGGAGAGAAAAGAAATGTAATTTGCCGCAGCCCCAGTGAGATTGTGAAGATCAACTTAGAAGTAGGGGTACTATTTTGTAAAGGTAATGGAGGTCTCAACAGATTTTTGAAAATGGGATGCCATCTGTGATTTTAGAGTTACATCTATAACAAATATTGTCTGAAACAGAAAAAGACAAATAATTTTAAAGTTGATCCTCACTTATGAAGATGAGTCACATAAGTGGAATCTATTTGGTCCTTAGACAAGACATATTTCAGATTCTGCCTTTTATATAATAAATGATGTTCTTCAAATGAGAAATATGTGGAAGATCCTAGTTTCGCATTAATGCACTGATAAATGGTATAATTTGATGCCAAATTTAAATGGTCCAATTCCATAGGATCTATTTGACTGAAACAATATTCAAAGAATTATAGGAAATATATGAACTTAGAGTAATACTATAATTGTAAGAATTATAAATTAACATGAGAGTATGAAAACTTAAGTACTTTGAAGAAAGTGTATTGATGGAGGGTTTCTACTGCTGTGCAGGGACACCATGACCACGGCAACTCTTGAAAAGGACAACATTTAATAAGCACTAGTTTACAGGGTCAGAGAGTTAGTCCATTATCACTCTGGTCAAAAGCATGGAAGCATGTGGGCAGGCATGGTGGTGGACAATGAACCATAGTTACTACGGTAGATCATGGGTAGCAGGAAAAAAGAATACTGGGCATGGCTTGAGCATCTGAAACCCCAAAACTAATCACCAATGACTCACTTCCAACAAGGCCTTGCTTCTTAAGAGTGCCACACCCTATGAACTAACAGGGTGGAATTTTCATTCACACGGCCACAGTATGGGACATTCAATTAAAAGACTGAGGATTAATAAAATGACAGTCTCTTTTCCTTGCCCTGTGCTCTTCACGCATCCTTTACACATGGAGTTTTCTAAGCTATTTCCAGACAGCATAAGGCATAAACTTTATTCACAATTTGTAATTTAAAACTACAGTTGTGAGAAATTGCAGTTTATGCTCTTATGACTCTATACCCATTGAATTTTAATTAAGATTTACAAATATACATTTACTTTGGTAGAATAGTCATTATATAAATATATATAATCTATACTACTAAAATTCAGAAAAAAATAAGAAAATTTAAAATATGTACAAGATATTTCTCAATAATGTGCAGATTGAATCTTGTGTAGTCAGAAGTTTCTCTGTCTCGACTAGCAGATCCCATAGTCATTCTGTCCCAAATAATCACACAAACGCTTATGCTAATTACAAGTCATTCAGTTTAGGGTTCAGGCATATTACAGTCTAACTCTTATACCTTAAGTTAACCTATAATTCTATTTATCCATGTGGCTTGGCAACTTTTCCATTGCCACATTCTCTGGTCTCATCTCCTCTCTACTCTTCTGCTTTCCAGAATTCTTCCCGTGTGGTTGCCCTGCCTTTATTGCCTGTCTAGCTACTTGACAAAGCCAGTCAGAGTGACAAATATTTACATTATATGTACAAAAACATAGTCCCACAGCAATCTTGGGCAATGCATGTGACACACCTTTGTAATTTGTCTGTATATTCTGAAATACATAGTTATAGATTTCCTCATTTAAAAATTGAGGAAACTACTAGTAATTGGTTTTATTAACAAAGCATCATGCCCTACAAAACTCACTCATAGTCATGAAATACAAAACAAATCCACCTTTGAAGTCCTCATTTTAAGTGAAGATTTCTGAAACCACATGTTTAGGTAATACATTATAGCCAAGTCTCAACATTGAAGACAAGCAAAAAATAATTTAGAATTAATCTGACATTCATATAAATAATTAGATTAATAAACATGGTTTAAACTGATAATATTATTACCTACCAATCTATCTCTGAATAGCAAAATCTTATTACTTTATTACAGGAAGTTTGATCAAATTCACATCCATGGCAGGAATTGCCTAAGCAACATAGATTCTTGAACTTGATTGCTATTTCAATGTTCTTACCGTCTTCACCTCTGGATTTCATTTTGTGAGTTTATTTTTAAAATATTACTTCAATTTAGTTCCAAAGAGATCAATTTATTTATTTTAAACATATACTTTAAGTCAACCCATAATTTTATTTATATATGAAATTGCAAATATATACATATATGTGTATGTATGTATGTACATATATAGTATAGAATACCACCATCAGTAAGAAGCACTCTTTCCCCACTAATAATCTAATTGAAGCATAAAATTTCCCAATTTTGAAATCATTTTGGCACCCTTAACAAATTTATTTTATATGATTTAACTTTTACTAACTGATTCATCAAATCACATTAGCACTTTGTACATCTTAGGAAATGCCTCCCATGTTTTACATACATTATATACCCCCCCCAAAAAAAAACTGTAGATAATAAAGCAAAAGGTCTACTTAAAATTGTATCACTTTCAATAAGCGCTAATATTGTTGGATAGAGTTGTTATATGGCCAACATTGATTTAATGCTAACCTGGAGGATTTCTGTGAAATAAAATGAACTTGTGTCTCAGTTCTAGAAGATGGGTGTTATAATCATTGCCTCAAGTTTAAACATAAGTGTATGGGAATCAGGTAAACTTTAAAGTATGTCTTAAGTTACAGTACTTAGAAAGTGCTGAAAGAATGGCTGTTACCAAAACATTGTTTTTCACAACTACCCGCTACTTGTCAGAATTGTCAACATCAATCAGTTAACTAAACGGCACTGTACTTACATGTACTTTTAATATTTATAGAAGACTGTTAGCCCTTTCCAACATTTTCAACATGCTGAGAAAACACCCCCCTCACACACACACAAACATACGCGCGCGCGCGCGCGCGCGTACACACACACACACACACACACACACACACACACACATACACACACACACACACACACACACACACACACACACACACACATTCTCCAAGGTTTACTTGTCACTGTAAGTCTAGACAGATATAGCTTAAACATTGACCCTGACATTGTTATTATTTGGGGATATAAAATTATATCCCATGACCTTTAAAAATGGCCAAGTGCTTCTGTTTTGAAAGTTCCCATTCTTTTCTCACATTAGAATCGTCTTTGGAAGCCTTCACTTTACTCAGGATATAAAGCTTCTGCCTATCACAATATCCATGCACATTTTTCTGTTTTAACAGATCTATTCACAACAATACATGCACAGTCTCATTGCAAGTGTTTGAAGAAATTCATTATTTTGTAGTCAAAGGATGGTAATTCCAACTACAAAGAAGCCTTCTGATTTATTTCAGGCTCCGCTCTTCCTTCTTAATACTGTACAGAAATACTCAAAAGTCAGACTCCCAATGTGTAAAACAATTTAGCAGAAATAAACATGTGACCTGATCTGAACAATAACGACTTCCTATGAGGACAAGTGAAACTTTACAAGTTTCCTTCTTTCTTCATTAATAAGCATATTAAAAATATTTTTACTACTCATTCTTCTAATCACATATTTCTGAATGTCTTTCAATTAACTGTCTTATTTGTTCGCTAGTTCTAGGTTTTTATTAGCACGTGCTTCCCAATCAGTTCTAACTGCAAGCATCATTGGTTCTTCCTTTGTCTTTTGTGGTGATTTCAGTGACAGATCAAATAAAAACCATCCCTTCATCCCCCTGCTCTTGGCAAATAGAAAGAAATTGTGTCTTTTGTATGTTCCTGCTACGAAGCTCACCCCACACTATAATACATAACCTTTGAATTCCCATCTAATACTTAATTTCCCCAAAGATTACTTTCAAGCTTCACAGTGTCCACAAAATGTGCCACTGTATTTGATATCTTCAGAATAATAACTTCAAAACATGATTGGGTTTTAATATTGTTCTTTTAGGATATTTTGCAGTAAGGAGTCCCTTCCTTTGGATGGGTTTTCTGTTACTTCTGATTGCCAGTGAACAGATTTTTCTTTCACTCTCTCCATATCTGCATGATCTCTACCTCTACTACTATATCTAGGAACTCTTCACTGAATCTAACCAACTATATTTTCCTTTAACACTTTTGTCTTTAGAAAATCTAGCCAATAGAAAGAGATGCATTTTCTCCTTTTAAACTGTCAAAGATAGAAATTTTTCTTTCCATTTTTAGCATCAAACTTTTCTTGGAATTGTGAACAATTTTGGCTAGCTACATATAGCAGAATCCCATGAGTTAAGACATGACAGTTAGGACATTTTGAGTTCTGAATAAAACAGGTTGTCACAGGGTACCGTGCCAGACTTGAAAAAGAAAAGAAAAAAAAAGTTATTGTAATCTGAATAAAGCATCTGTAGGAAGATTTACAAGAACTGTAGCCTTAATTCAAAGAAGGTCAAGATGGACACCAGAACTGTGAAGCTTCAGAAAGGGGGGCAAAGACATTGAGACTTTAATTTGAACCTCCCTCTCAAACTTAACACAAGTCCTTTGTGTTAGTTCTTATTAGAAAGTAAGAAAAAAATGCACCTATGAATCAATATCCTACCTCTGAAGGAGAATAGAGAATGGCTACAAGCGAGCAAACACTAAATTTCTGACACAAAGAAGTAAAAAGGACAATTTAGAAGGTTCAAGGGCTAATAACCATGATATTACCTATTTTTAAATAAAATTTAACACCTTAAAAATTAAAATTTAAGTCTATGGGTACATCCTAATATTCTTATTGTAAAGTGAGCATTCTAGCTATGGAAACCGGGTTTCACAGAGCTGGTCTTGACGTTAAAAGGCCAGAGAAAGCGTTGGCAAGAATGCAGAGTAGATGCTGTTCTAATCAGCTATTAGCCATCCAAAGTGTGTCCTGGGAATTAAACATGGACTTTTGCAAAGAGTAAATGTTTTGAATAACTGATACATCTCTTAGTCACAGATGGTATCTTTTTTCTTAATATCCCAGATAAACAGCAAAACATGGCTAGTTTCTGAATTCCAACCTCATTTTTTCAAATTGTCTTCCAGATAACTTCCTTTTGTAGTGTGTCCATGTAATACTTTGTGAAGTAAAAGTATGTCAAATAAGTGGCAGAAGGAACCATCTTGGGATATTATTGAGGAAAAGAATTTTTGGCAGTCAAAATTATGTTGTTTGGAATTGAGAAATTTCGAGGGTACTTAGTACCATCAAGTAGACCCTTGTATTAGATGAGAAAGCAAAAGGCCACAAAGATAAATAATCATGTGGCTATCTATGAGCAAAGGCATGAAATAGTCAGAAGTAAATTGTTAGGAGAGTCAAAAACTATTTAAAGTAAGTAGTGGGGGTTGAGGAAATATCTCCAAAGAGTAGAATATAAAATAGTTCACAGGGTTAGCCGAAGCTCTTAGAAATCTGGAGAGACAGGAGGAATTAAACAATGCAGTAAGTTCCAGTCAAAACCACACTTAAGATTGCAGGCCCCCAAAAATCACCTCTCCTCCCTCCCACCCCCACTAACCCTGTTCCCAAGAAACACATTTAAATTTAAGGCCTGAAATATGGGAAACCGCGAAGAACACAGCACTTGGAATTGCTAGCTTTTCATGAAAGAACGGGAAATAAAAACAAAACCACCTCAGTGCCATCATGGAAACCGAAGCAAACCCACTGAGAAACAGATGTTCCCCTTTAGCAGACTTTGAAAGCAGCAGGATCTTAGGTCAGAAAACTGTCAGAGCCGGCCAGGAGAGTTGAGAGAAAGTCCTTAAAGATCTACGCTCTGGTGAAAATAGAGACAGGGGTGTTGGCAGACTGCACATTGGGCTGCCTGCCAGTAAGGTTGAAAAGTGTGACAGCAAGGGAGGCTGCCCAGATAATTCTTTGCCTGGACAACTGGCTAGAAGATGTGATTCTGAAAGAAGTCCACACAGGAATTCCATTTGGCCAAAGTTTGCTTTTTGGAAAGGCTGAGGGAAGTCTTGTTGAATAAGCACTGAAGAATAAATTATGCATGCCTCAAGATACAACTTTGGGAGGTAGAGAAAGAATCAGGCAGCAGATCCTACAGAGGCCAAAAGTTTTCAGACTGGCAATAGACACTAGGTACTTGAAAAGAGTAAAAATGACCTAATTCACAAGAAAAACTGCTGTATTATTCATATGGTCTAAGGGAGGGGGGATAAAAGGAAGCTCGTTCACCTACTTAATCGATGCTTTGGAGCAGGAGACAAAATAATGATCACAGGTCACAGGAACACCTAAAAAGAGACTAGATTTTACCCAAAGAAAGCATTTATTGACAATAGGTTTTTTGGGGGAGTTTGTTGTTGTTGTTATTTAAAACAGATTTCTAGTATTGAAACCAGGTGGTTCTCTCTTGGATTTACACAATACATCATTGACCAAAGTGTACCTTGTTCTACTTTTCTGCTATCTCAAATCTTCTTAGAAATCATCTACACTTTAATAGTATAAAATCTGAAAGGTTTGGGGTGAGTAATATCTAATCTGTGAATACCAGGTAGCTTTTAGCTTTGCAATGATCAGGTTGCCTCAAAGTGTTCACAGGACATCTTCAGGGTATCAGCTGTCTAGCCACTGGGAAGAAAGAGCAGCATGAGGTTTTGTCCCTGACAAGGTCATAGAAATCTTTATTCTATTTTTTTTTTTTTTATAACATCCAGTCAAGAATGCTTCAGTCTTGTAAAAAAAAAAAAATTGTCATGTCAAACACAGATGGTCAGTTTATTTGCCATTTCAGGTACACAGTGGATATTTCTTCTTTTGTGCATCTGTATATCAATGACTCAAACAGTAGAACACTGTGTATGTCATTTATTACATTGGGCAGCAAATTTTAGGGAAGGTTTATGACTGTGGAAGATTTCTGGTAGAATTTCTTTTGCTATTAAGCATATAAATTCACTTGGATAGGGTCCAAGTATTAATAAGAAAGTTTCTTCTTCATAACATATCGAGAGTGGAGTTGGCATATAATCTTCTCCCTGGTCAGCGAACCTAATTCTAAGAAATTTTTGATATGCCTTTTAGGAGGGATGCTGAGGAGAGAGCCACAAAAAGATACTCACTGAGGACCATAAGGAAGAGACAAGAGAAAGAACAGAGAAGGTCAATATACATTTTTTAATTAAGCATATGAATTTGAATATTCTCCCAATTGCATACTCATGTAACCTTGGCTAATGATGCATTAAATAAAATAAGCTGTGACAATTACTGAGGATGATGTTTGGCATGTAATTGGTCTTAAAAAGAAAAAGTGTTCTGTCAATGATTTTACAGTGATAGATTTTCGAAATGAGACTTAAATCAAATTTCCATGTTCCATGAACAAGGTTCACAATATTAATGCTTTTAACTCGTGTCAGGAAAGAGACATTTGATTGGAATGCAACTGAAGAATCAAGGCACAAAATGTAATTATAATTTAAAAATTAAACAAGCGGCTGCTGTTCAGCCTTTCTAGAAAATGCTTAATCAAAAGGCAATTTTACCCAGTTACTTGAGGATATTTGACTTCCATGGATAATTGCCCAATGTAAACTCAGAGGACATGTATTTACAGTCAGCACTTTTGAATAACACTCCCACAGAACACTGAGTCTGTCTCATGAACTCCATCCACTCCAGGTTTAGGGGAGAAAGAGCAAAGACCACTAGTCTCAGAAGTCTACGATAATATTTGATCATAGCAGTAAAGGAAAAAGATTTCCAAGAAAACAAAACTTAAGCATTTTAAAATCCTTTTGGTTACCTCAAAGATTATTCATTAAATTCCAAAATTTATTATGGACATTTATACTACTGAAATATAAATGATTGAAAGGTGAACCTGGATATTTTATGCAGTGGGTATCAGGGCCTTTATACCATATATAACAAAAACATTGCAGTTATAGCAGAAGAATAGTCACATAAATGAATGAATGAAAATATCAAGATAGAAAAGTGTCAATTTTTAATGAGAAAAAATATGTAACTTTTAGCATTAGGCGGTTTGGATCAGTATTCTTAATATTTGCCTTGAAAATTAGAGGTATAAATCATTCCTTAAATTTCTAATAGGCAAAATTTTGTTCTCTTGCTTCATTGACAAAAATTGTAATACAGCAGAAATCTAAACATTGCATAGTTAAATTAAAAAAGTAGATGCTGAATTTGGTTTGTCTGTTTATATTGGGACATTGGATTTGTTAAATATCAGCTTTTCTCACACTTATTTTAATAGCTGAAATATAGTATTAAAATAAATTTTAAAAAGGGTTCTTTAATTTTTCATCACTGAGACAAAAATGCTTGAGATACAGATCTTATAAGGATGAGAGTGTGTATGCTGACCGTTTCTGTGGTTGAAGCTGTGAACATGTGGCAAGGTACAACATCCTAGGTGGAAATATGAGGACAAAAGTGTTTCTTTCATGGAGGCCAAGAGAAAAAGCAAAAATATGAAAAAGTCAAAGTCCCCTTCAATGCTACATCTAAAATGAATTAACTTCCTTCTAGTGGACCCCACACTTCCCAATAGTGCAATGAACTTGCTTTCAAATATTGGATAATAGCACAATAGTGGATGAGCACTCATGGGATTATTCACATTCAAAGGATGACAAACTTACATTTTCTTCATAGTGGAAATATTTTATAAAAGGTAAGCATGTTGCTTGTCATTGAAAGGAATGTATTACTGCCTAATCTCTTCCATGAGCATAAATACCTTCTTCACAGGATAAAAGGAATCTGCATACAATGCACCCAAAGGAGGTCTGCTCCAATCAGACAACTTAAGCACAGTGTTATTGTTAGGTTGACTTTTATTATCATGTTAAACAAGTCAATTCCCTTTGCAAAATGCATGTGAAGAAGGATTAGCATTGCAATAGAAAGAGAAATTAACAAATAGAGATGAATGCCATGTGTTAAAATTACTATTGAGTTTTGAATTAATTAACTCATTGGTGGCTTTTTCTTGTATGTTTCAAATCAAATAGTTCTAAGGCAATGGAATAAAGAAGTGGGTAGGGAGGTAAGCCCTTTAAAGAGGACATGTCATTAGAACTTGACAAACATAATCTTTTTTTAAAACAGCTATTTATCTGTAGACATCAGGCTTATACCAATAATCCTAGCATAACTGAAACTTCAAAACTAGACTATTAAGTATAATGTCCTTGTGTTTCTAAAAACAAAAGTACTAGTTATTCTAAGCCTCTTTCTAGCGCTCACCCAGACCAGCAACTCTACTCACTGTTATGTTACTGTCCACTAGAGTGTCATTGCCATCTGTGGCTACCTAAATGAAATGAATTAAAAATGTACACAGTGGAAGCCTAATGACTTCATTTGCAGTAGCTACATTCTAAGAACTCAGGTGTTTGTCTAGTTGGCAGCAGGATACCAAACATCAAGTTTCTTCTCTTTTTCCCCCCCTTTTATGAATTTAACAAAAAGGGGGGGGGCTTTCTATACATTTAACGTGTGGATTGCTTCTCTCTGGTTCTGTCCATCAATGAGTTAACTCACAGTCCAAATATTATAGTACAAAATGAAATTACCTCAGATTATCAGAAATCAAGGCTCAGTGAGAGGGAAAGGGGAAGTGTGATGATGGCGAGGTGGAGGTGGTAGGAGGTGAGGTTAGTTTATCTGGTTAGTGAAATTAACCACACACTAAATGCGTGTCCTACTGAAACTGGGATTTGAAATCAGTGGTGGCAAGAAGAGGGGTGGGCTCATTAGAAAAAGTGGAGAAAGAAAGGACACAAAGCAATGTGACGGGGATTTAGAGTTAAAAGGAGAAAATAAAACAGCAACTGCTTTACAGTTTTGAAAAGGGCTGGCTGTTTGCTTAATAATAACAAGCAGTAGAAAAGCATATTTCCAACAAAAGTGTTTTATGTGGACAAAATCTACTGAGCTAAGTATACTTCAAATCCCCCCAGCACAGACTCTCAAAGAGAAAACACTTTAATGCTACCACTTCAAGTATATACAATACCTCTTTCACACAGAAGCCAAACACAATTGTAATAATTTAGTTCTGCAACCTGCTTCACCTCTTGCATTATTATATTTCTGGGATAGCAAGGTGAGAGCTGGGTAAATTGGGTGGGAACAGGAAACTGGTTTTATAAATGCATACTGCAATGCAGATGGTCGGGCTGTGTTATCTCAGAGACAAACTGTATTAAACCCAGGTAGAGTTTTGCAGGATTGCCTCCTTCTTTAAATTTAGAAACAGAGTAGTAGCAAAGCTGAATCTTTTATGTTTACCAGTCATACTGTATGATCATGGGTAGTTTAGAAACCTTATAATTATTTCAGGTTTGCCAATTCACGATAGTACCACATTATAAAATCAGATTCTATCAAATAGAAATTGAAAAGAAAAAAATTTCCAATAAAAACTATGATTCAACATATATCATTATTTACTGCGGTGATATATTGTATATTCCATAAACTTTGCCTGGAAAATGGAGGATATCCAGACCATAGATTTAGCCATGAAGGGCAGGGAGTGGTGGCCCTTGCCTTCAATGCTAGCACTTGCAAGACTGGATCTCTGTGAACTCAAAGCCAAACAGAGCCAGACATGGTGGCAAACACCTTTAATCCTAGAACTAGGAAAGTGGAATGAAGAAGTGAGACAGCTGGGCAGAAAAAGAGTCTCCCTGCATTCCTTTTGGGCTGAGAACTGAGAGGCACAGTCTGAGGATTCATGGAGACAGGCCTGAGGAGTTGGCTGGGTGAGAAGTGGCTGTTGCTTGGTACTTTGTCTCTCTGAATTTTCAGCTTCTCTCCAATATCTTCCTCTGGGCTTTTATTAATAATACAAAGTAAAATTCATGCAATAATTTATCGAGAAAAATTCAAATATGTTAATTGATTCTGGGCAGTGGCAGTGCATGCCTTTACTCCCAACACGTGAGAGGCAAAAGCAGTCTGATCTTTGTGAGTTCATGGTGGTGCTAGGATGGTTACTCAGAGGAAAGAAGCCCTGTCTCAAGAAGCAAAAAAGAAAAAAAACAAAAACAAAAAAAACCAAAAAAAAAAAAAAAACCAATAAAAACAAAACAAAACTAAAAAACCTACAAATATGTTAATGAAGGTATTTTTATGCAACATGGTATATAGGTGATAATAGAAGATCTGGATTCAATTATATCTGATGCATAAACCCAGTAGGAAAGTTTTGTCCTAGGACAGAAAAGGAAAAAATCTGGGTGTGAGTCCAAAAAGGAAAGTTTGTTCAGTTTGATAGCCATCTGGAACGTAAAATCCATTGACATGGCCAAGACACACAGCACAAAAGTAGTAATAAGTTGTGATGTCGAAGAGATAAAACCAAGCCCTGAGCAGGAAGGAGAATAAGGAATGAAGGCAGTGGATGGGGAGGATAGGACTTGCTCTGGAAGACTGTCAGGAGAGGCAGCGGGAAGACTACTGGCAAAGTGTTTGTTGTTCTGGGACCAAAGGTTCAAACCAGGCCTGGACATAAAAGTGCAGAATGGTGATTTTGATGTCCTTTGACCTCAAATGATTTAGTGTATAATATTGAAGAATATAATTAGATATAATAATTTCTCACTAACACTGCTATTCCTCTTCCTGTGGAAATGTCGTTCTCACTTGGGTTCATTGTTTCAGTAAACATTTAAAGCTCTGAAATTCAAGATTTTTTCCTGAATCTCCATTCCCATGTCAGTAGGAGTATCTTTCATTAAAAAAACAAAATAAATAAAAAAATGATGCTAATTAAGACACAAACAACTTAAGGCCCATTTTTCTAGCACAAGAAACAAATTCTGACTGCTCAGCCCATAGTCCCTTCCTTGGATACAGAGTCCTTCTGAGTTTGTGTTTGTCCAGGTTCATGGATTTCCTTTTTCTCTTCTCATAATTATCCGGTACTAATCAACCTCACTGCGATGACACTTATCATTTGGATGAAGGCCTCTGAAATCACCTCACAGCATTGGATTATTTCTCCTAGCAGAATACTGCACCTTTCTATCAGTGTCTCAACATCTGGCACTGCTTTACACACACTATCAATGTGAAATAGACAGCGGGAATGTGCCAGTAGGTTTCTTTTCAGTTTACTGCATATTCCTTTCTCTATGTGCAATAAAAGATTTCCGTGGAAGCTCAAATTTTATTTTACATACTATTATAGAACCTAGAACTGTGTCTGTAACATTAAAATCAGAAAGTGATATTTTAATTAGCAATAAGAAGTTGAAGAAAGCCAAAGGACAGTTTGCAGTGGATTAAAAGTCCGTAGTGAGAACAGGGGGCATGGGACTTAAAGGTCATCGTTCTTAAAAATTGTCCCTTGGACATTCTGTGAGTCTAAAACATGAGAAAGAGGTTTGAATGGAAAATCTCAGGTGATAAGGTTAGAAATGTTCTCACTTTTGAACTGAGTTCACATTAGTTGCTTAGACTAAATAGAGGCAATTATAGCAAAAAGTAACATATTGGAACTTTATGCTGAACGTGCTTCACAAATGATGAAATCCTAATCATTTTAACCAAATATATATGATCACAGAATATTATAACAATAAATTTTTCTGGATATAGAAGTTCCAGAGTTTCTTAGCAGTATTTGTGGGACCATGCCTTCTGACGTAAACTCATCTATCTTCCTACCATGTAGTTTAACAAAAGAGTTAACTGTAAACGAAACAAACAAAAGTTGTGAGTATTCAATAGATTTTGCATGGTTACACTTTACTGAGGACAGAAATTCAGCTACTTCCCATAACAGATATACTCACAAACCACAGCTAGGAGGAAATCTGAGCTGAGCTCAGTCAAAACGAAGGCTTGTTGGTGTTACCAGTGGATCGGGATCATTTTCTCTCTCCTTTGTGTCAGCGTCTACTACAGCACATCTGCACCGAAGCCACTTGTCATAGCATGAATGGACTGAGGGCTCTGGATAGGCTTGGGCATATTAGTGTTCCGGAGGCAGCATACCAGTCTTCCGTAGCAGACTTTAGATAATCAGGGATTTGAAGGTTGTTTAACATATACACTATCAAAAATTAAAATAGACAAGACTATTTCATCCATCTATGTTAGCAATGTATGTAATAAATGCTCAAAACTGATCACTTTCAATTTTTATAATACTTCATTGTTTTCTACTTTGTGATGGCATTTATATAAACTTTATAATGTTATGGAAATGAAAGCATTCTTCCACAGTCCCCATCAATAACACTATGTAGGTACCTTGATATCTGACAAGGTAAAATAATTTAAAGCATGAAAATTGTCAAATAAAGATTATCTTCCCCCTGCACAAAGTAGGTAAGCTAGGTGTTAAATTCATACTATGATTTATGCATTATTTTGACATTAGGTAAGTAATTTAATTAATTGCTTAATTTGTCATGAGGCTTAAATATAAAAATAATAACACCCTCTTTGGTAACTATAGTGATAGAATAAAGTATAATGAACATATGATGAACACTCATATAAGACTCTACTTCACAAAGAGTTACCACCAGCCTATTTTGCATATTTTTTTGTAAACTAGAAAAAAAACAACAAAAACAAAAAAACAAACAAAAAAAACCTCATATATTTTCAAGATTCTTCTGTTTGTCATGGATTTGTAATATACTATTTCTTGTTGCAATAAACTTCCTTATACTTGAAAAATAATCCTAATGATACATATATATGATTCAGGAAAACTAATGTGAAGTCTGAATGAATACACCATCTTGCCATAACACCCCTCAGCTGCATGTAATCCTGCCCAAGTGCATTACAATCTCAGAGTTTCTAGAGTATACAGGAGACTGGAGGTTGATGAGGATGGGGACCTCATACTTATAAGATTAATGACTTCACCCATTCTGGGAGGAGGGTATCTTCTCAGTGATGCACCTTGGTGAAGGTCACCTGAACTTTTATAGGTTATCCATGTTCTTATAAACCCAATGAACACAAAGACTCACTACGTTGTCCTTGTATGAGACTGGTTGTTTGGGCTGTTGTTTCATTCTTTATCAGGAATGAACGGAAAACAGCTAGACAAGGAGAGATAAACCACATACAGTAAGACAAAGATTTAATGATGCCACTTATATATGGAATCTAAATGTCTAAACTTTCATCAAGTAGAAAGATTGTTGCTAGTGGATGAGAGAGGGGAGCACATGGTGCAGAAATGTTGCTATAAGGTTCAGTTTCATCTATATTGATTAATAGCTGGAAATTACATGTATATAACGCTACATACTGTAAGTTATCATCAAAAAGCTGTGTTGGGCAAGTCAAATTAATGTTTAGCATTTTTCTATTCTAACCAGGACAAAAGAATGGATTGACTACACAAGGAAAGTAGATTCTCAACAGTGACTATTTAATAATAAACAAATATAAAAAAATAAAAATAAACATACAAGTTTTAATTTAAATAAATAAACTGGACAAAAAAGAAGCAATGACCATTCTAAATGACAAATGAGAGAAGCTGAGTCTCAGTTCTCACATGAGAATACTATGCACTGGACAGTGTTGCACAAATAAATGAAACTCAGGGATAGATCCCCGAGAAAGTTGGAGATATTAGAGAGAGTAAACGCCACAGTCAGATCTCACCCAGCTGTCTTCCAGCTTCCTCAGCCTGGCTCCTCTTGGCTTCCTCTCTTCTGTCTTTCTATGCCTGCCTTAAATACTCTCTTGGTAAGTTAAGGCGTGGCCCTACCACTGTCTGCCTGGGAGCCTGGAACTCCTTCAGTAAACTAAGATGACCTGAACTCAGTTGGGATTAAGGGCATAGGTCACCACTCTCGGGATACTCCCTGTGCTGGGATTAAAGGTGTGAATCACAGCTCTCTGATCCTTCTAGACTGACTGTGGGTAGATCACTCTTACATCTCCCAAATTTTCAGAGCTTTTATTAAATCCCCACAGAAAAGAAAGCATATTTTGAAATGCAGTAAAAGGGAATTCTGTGAATAGCTTGTAGATTTAAATGGAAAAAGAAAGACATTATCATTACTCTAAAACCAAACACAGAACTATTATAATGGTAAACATAGGAAGGAGGATCATATATCATGTCTTTAATATTCCTGCAATGTTTTTAATTAAGCACTTCCTTGGGCTTATGTCAGCTGTTTTTAGAATATTCATATGACAAAATGAGTGTCAATGTACTTAATTATAGTTACTAAATTTTAAAATTTGTTTCCATATTTGTCAGACTGAACATAGAAAAATGATAAATGCCCACCATGATGTTTAACGAATGTTAACAAAGGTTCCTCTGTGTAGCAAACCTTCTAGTCATTTCCCTTTAATGTATTCTATTTTTGTTGAAATGCAACAAAATTCTAAAGATAGATATGAAAATCTAAAATTGTGTTTCTGGATATTTGTATACATCACCCCACATATATGTGTATATATATATAATAATTTTCATTATTTTAGCAGAAGCCTGGAAACTGGAAGTTATGTGAGCCATTCAAATCAAAAGGAAATACAGGAAGAATGAATAAATTGATCCAAGAGAGATTCTTATTAAAATTAATTATATAATCAGAAGAAGCAATGAAGGTATAAAACCACAAAATTCAGACAACCTTTATTGTCTCCCCCTGGCCCTTTTACTGCAACAATACCATGGCCAAGAAACCATTTATTTTGCATAAACTCCCAGGGCCCAGGCATTTATGGGAAATCAGGGCAAGAACTGGAACCAGAAAGCAAACTTAAAACAGAAAATGTGGAGGAGCATTTGACACAGACATGTTCCCTGCCCATCTGATCTGGGCCAGCCCTCCGTTGAGACTTTCTCTTCATTTACTCTAGACACCAAACTGACTGTTAAAGCTAAGTAAAGCACATCTTCTTGGATAAGAGAACTTAGTTAATTGCAAATTTTGATAATGCTCTAATTAACTTGAGTGGAGAGGACTTTATCAAAGCATTTTTATTATAAAAAATTAGGTTTAAGTACAACCTATGCATAAAGGATGTTTACACTATAACAATAATCAAATTATAATGATAACTTTTATTAACAGAAAATTTTTTGAGATAGTAGCTAACTTAAACTTGTGAATGGATAATAATTCAATTCACATCATTTCTACAAAGCAAAGTTAGAATATTTTAAGTATGCTTTAATGTTAACTAGGAATAGCTTCCTGAAAATAAATTCAACTCGTGTAATACATGTTATTTCTTTTTCCTTTGAGGAGTGTCCCCGAGCATTAGCTACTCATCAACTGTTGAACATATGGGGTGAATTTTAGAGAAACATCCCTAGCACCTGGGCTACAGTCACTTTCAAAATGTCTTTTGCAAGTTCCCAGCTGGTAGAATATCTGCTCTCAAGGAACACGTGCTTATAAGTTGAAGTGTTTTTTCTTGATCCAGACCACCCTATCTCCACTCTCTTCTGATGCATCTCCAGTCACACTACAGGTGATTTCACTGCTATACACTACACCAAATGATCTTCTGTTTTAAATTTTCTAATCTCATTTATAGTAAGTGTCAGATATCTGAAGATACTGTGGCATCATTTTATGTATGTGAAATGGCACCAAATAGTTTATGTAACAATTAATAAACTATACTTGTGTCTCTTTCAACTTTCTGCTATCTGAATGATAAATACCTTCTAGAAGCTACTAATAAATTGAAGTTTGAAAATTGGGAATTTTCTTAGAACTCTATAAATTCTAAGAACAAAAAAATAGACATGCTAATATCATCTTCGTTTAGAATTTACTACAGAAAATAAAAAGTAAGAAAGAAAAAAGAAAAAAAAAGCACGCATTTTTCTGTTTTCAGGGTTCCTAGAATTCATGGTTTACACTTCAAATTATCTTCAAAAGTTTCCTAAAATTCATCACTTATCTTTTTCCTTCTTCTCTCTCATCTAAAGAATGAAAACAAAAATGATTTTACATTTAGTCATGCTTTTCTATTAATTCATGTTTGTCCAACTGTTTAACTGCAGTCTTTACAGCATACATCCCCAAAATCTGTTCCTTTTACTTAGAATCAATAAGTACATTAAGAATTTGTGTTCCTGTAATCATTAAAATAGGTTCTTTATGATAAAGCAGATCAATGTAAGTATACATTATACATTAGAAGCCTTGTCCTCCATTCAGGAAGTGGAAGTGTTGGCTCAACATGGATACAAATGCCAGAGCCAGAGGGAACAGCAGGCAAGGAACCATGATCTTCCCCTCAAGCCTTCCCACTCATAATGACAACGTTGTGGCCTAGGAGTAATTTGTGGAGCCTAGCCAGCAGTATTCAGTCTGCAGTGGGCCAGTCTATTTTAATTGTAATTTAAAGGGGGTGAAGTTTTTATTGTTGTCTTAATTTGCATAAATCCTAAATGCATGCATGACCTTTATCCTGCTTTTAAACACTACAATCCCAGTTTAAATTCAAAGACAAACCAGAAAGAAGAATTTTCTTTCTCCTACCAGTTTAAACTATGAAGGGCTTTCCTTGGCTGCCTTGGCCTTTCCTGGATTTTTCTACTTGTCAATCAAAGGATGATGTTTACATCTCAGAGGAAGCTAAGAAGTATTCAGTGCTTAGGGTTAGGCTCTCCGGAATACATGCTGTTAAATCCATGAAAAATCATTTTCATCAGTTTTCATATAAATTATCCAGTAATTGCAAATTTAATGCAGATTTGCTTTAGTGTGTCATCACAGAACACTCAATTTATTGTGAGAAGCATCCACAGACCTCTTTAGCAAAAAGCAAAATATATATGCCTTTGTTGAAAATAAGAAAGAAACTTTACAAAAAAGGAATGCACTGAACACAAATAGCAATCTTTTCTCTGTCTGTATAAAGGCGAACTTTCTTAGTCCCAGGAGCTTCTTAACATTAAAGGTGCTTGCCAGGTGACCAAGATCCACCCTGGCAGACTCCACTGGCTACTTGGAAGGCTTCACTGCCACCTGCAGTCACACCTGCTGAGAGATTTCACTTGGAGACTCTTTCTGAGTACAAAATCTATCACACAGATTAGTAAAATGAACCTAATCCTAAAAGCAGTTTTCTAACATTGTTAGGGTGTTTCCCTGGGTAGGAATGGACTATATATACAGAGAGTTTATCTTGTAAAACTTTCTGAACTAATGGATGCATAAAAGATAAACCATGTATTGGGATTTCTTCAATAATTAATATTACTGCCATCTACTACCTAGAATGGAATTAAGGCTAGAAGTAGTTGAATAGACAGACAGGTCCCCATCCAAATCCACCCAGAGCAAAAATTAAAACCAAAAATAGCAACAGAAAAGAAGGTAATTACCTCTGAAATTCTCTGTCTCTGTCTCTCTCTCTCTCTCTCTCTCTCTCTCTCTCTCTCTCTCTCTCTCTGGCGTGTTGTTTGTGTATGTTTAGTGATTTAAAGACTCCATTTGCTCCTTGTCTATCCAATATGCCTCCCCACAGTTTGTCTTTGTCTGTTTCCAAAGTTATTATTCATATAACTTCCATCACCCAAATCTTGCAGATTCATTTGAATGCCCACCCCTCCAAAGCAGGAAGAATTTCTTGAAATATTCTGTGAGCATGCTAGGAGTTCTTGAATGCTGTAGATATTTCCTAATCTTTTTCAGATTTCTTTTCTGAGCACTCACTGATTTGGAAAAAAAAAGTTTTATTGATTGTGTATTCTCAGATGAAAATTAACCAAGTTTTTTATAAGAAGAGATACTTGCCAAAGCAATTGCAATAACTTACATTCTTGAAAAAAAATGTGCTACATATTTGTAACCAAATAATTATAATTAAATACCCATTTTATTTTTTCTATTCTCTATATATCTAAGGAAAAATAATGTAAACAAATTTGATATTTTAGATCTTGCTAATAGAAAAATCCTACTGATGTTTATAGCTTCAGATTGCAAAAGGCATGCATGTGGTAAGGACAATGCAGTGAAATGTTTTGTGCTAGTTAGTACACAGGCATTCTTTGCTGAATTTTCTGATGTTCATCTTTTAATGGTCAATAAGTTATTCTTATCATCAAATTTAATAAGGAGTTTAGATCAAGGGCTGCCTTGTTTGACTCTTTTGTTGACCAGAACAGGAGATGGAAACAGATCACTTAGAAGCAGGAAACCTAAAATAACAGTTCTGAGAACAGTTCTGCCCCTGATAGCAGTGTCAGGAGAGAGATTTGCTTCCTCTTTCTTTTCTATCTCCCAAATGAGCACACTGTGTAAAAGGTGTATGTGACTACTTGACTGAAGTGAAGAGAAAAGACCTAGACATCTGGTTGACCCATGAGCAAGGACCAGCCCTTCTTTCTCCCAATATGTCATCACAGGCTTTAACACAAATCCTATATAAACCCCTGAGTATCAGTTCAGAGTTTTGCATTTGCTAGGAGTCCCTTCTGCTCTCTGGTGCTCTGCACAGTCCTCTCTGTCTCTCTCTGTGTATGTGTTTGTGTATGTGTCTGTGTGTCTCCCCTCCTCTTCCTATAAATTTCTAGTAAATTTCTCTAAAACTATCACTCTGTGGTCCCTGGACAACACTCTACAAATTTGTAAGACACTTTTGACTCTGAGCAGATTTGGTAGCTGTCCAATGTCCTGGACTGCCTCAACTTGTGTGGATTTGGGATTGACCTAAACTGGGTGACATAGATTTGGAAAAAATAACAGACACATGCAAAGAGAATCTGGGAGCCATAGGTTAACTAATTTTAGCCCTGAGTCTCAATAAGGAAGTGATCTCAAGCTACAGTTAACATGGAGGGAGCTGTGGTTTATTTCTTATACACAGTATATACTTTTCTTTCCTCATCTATTTTGTATTCCTGGTACAGCTAAAAAATTAGTTGTGTAGATGGAGCAATGTGAGACAAAAAAGAGAAAGAAATTAAAGAATAGGAGACAGTAGAAAATAAAGAAAGACTCTTGGAAATGTGCCATTAGGGAAGGAGGATGTCTGAAAGATGATGAGTAGTTTGGGGGACATGCTGTTACAATGAAAAGACTCCAATTTCTTACCAGGAGAAAAAAGGAAGTACAAAATCTCTTTCAGATAATAAAACAAAGATGTGTAAAGCAATATAGCTGATTTTGCTTCAAATGTGTCAAAGCTAGATGCTGGGCAAGAAATCACCTTTGCCGTGATTGCTGAGAGTTGCTATCCAAATTGAATAAACAAGACACTAAAGAAGATGGCTAGCAAACTTTGCCAACAAGGTCGGCCAGTCTTCCAAAATTCCTGCTTCACAAGAAAGTCTGTTCAGATTTTCTGGGCCTATAGGTCAAAGATGGATGCCCCAACATTGCAGAGGAATCTTGTGGACTGTCCAGGCAGCCATCTATCTCTGTCATTTCTACAGTTTTGGAAATTTTTTGTTCTGCACTTCCTGTTTACTCAGGTAATATTTTATATTTCTCAGGTTTCTGGTGGAATTATAAAATAATTATAGTTTACTATTTTTTTTGTTACCAAATTCAGAAAAGAAATGAATAAAGAGTAGTAAAATTTCTAAAAGGTGGGGGACATAAAGCTTACATTTTTTTTTATCTAAAAAGTGTTTTAAGGTCTAAAAGAATACTTCTAGGATGGTAATTCATGTTATGTATAAAACTTTACACTCAGCAAGATAGAATAGATACTAAAGTAATTTCCCCAAAATTGCCAAATAGAAATTGACTGAACATTATAAATTTAATTCTTATCTGATAATTGATCTTATTTTATACATTTTACTGGGTTGGAGTTAAAAACTTTTCCTTTTTATTTACAAAAAAAAAATATAAAATTTTGTGAGTTTTTTTTTTTTTTGTACAGAGTGAAGATGTATTTCTGTTATACCTTACATGTCTAAGGCATGTCCTGATTGGTTTAATAAATGAATGACCAGTAACTAGGCAGGAGAAGATAGGTGGTTTTCCTGGGTAGAGAAAGAAATTCTGCGGATAAATCTAAGGTAGAAGGATTTGTTTGCCAGATACAGAGGAATTGTGTTGAGAAAAGCTAATGAGAATGTGGCAGACTGTGCCTTAATATAAATGGGTTAATTTGACTTATAAAAGCTAGTTGGGAACAAACCTAAGTTAAGGGCAAGCTTTCATAATTAATAATAACATTTTGTGACTTTTTAGAATCTGGCAATTTAAAGAGAAACCTTTTATGTATTAAGAAGTAAAATACTAAAAGCAATTTTCAAAAAAAAAAAAAAGTAATTCTGTGTGATGATAGCACATGCCTTTACCCCCAGTGCTCTGGAGGTAGAAACAGGCAAATCTCTCCACTCTTCCTCCATTTCTCTTCAGGAAAAGTGCAGACCTCCCATGAATATCAATAAAACATGGAGCAAACAAAGTCAATGAAATGCCTAAGGATATTCTGCTATCCTCATAGATTGATGCCTAACACAATTGTCATCAGAGAAGCTTCATGCAGCCACTGATGGAAACAGATGCAGACCCAAGTCAAACATTAGGTGGAGTTTGGGGAGTCTTGCAAATGAGAGAGATAAAAGATCATAGAAGGTAGACAGGTTTAGGAAACCTTAAGAAAAGCCACCAACTCAGCTAAACTTGGATCATAGGGGCTTAATGTAATAACCAAAGAGCCTCATGGGACTGACCAATGCTTTCTGCATACATGTTACAGGTGTTTAGCTTGGTGTTCCCTTTGGACTACTAACAGAGGGAAGTAAGGCTGTCTCTAGCTCCTTTGCAGGGTTTAGGTGTTGCTTCTAACTACAAGAATAAATAAGGCCACGTGAGATACAGAAAGCTGGCTGTACCAAAGCTGTGGAACTCCTTGAATACATAATATTTACTTTTTTAATAAAATAAAAAAGTGGGATTTATGTATTCCTTTATGTAATTAGTTAACTTAGGTAGAATGGACTTTAATAATAAACTCACCCAATTTATTATACTCTATGATCTTTGGTAGTAATGTGTGACTTTTATAATTAATTTTGTATGTAGTCTGATCCATATAGTTGTTGTATTTGTCCTTATAATATTGAAGGCTCTGATTCTCATAAATGTATAAATGTTAAAATATATTAAGTATTTGTAGAAAGTTCTTTTTATAACTCTCATTTTTTGTCAGCTTTATATTACTGATTATACATACCAGCTTATGTCACTGATTTAAATAATTGGCATATAGACCCTTTATTTGTCTATTTTTTTTTCAAAATGCAGTGTATGGTACTCAGTTGTCTCCACATTGTCTTACATTGACTACATATCCTGGATTCTCTTCATACAAAAGTGGTAGAGTTTAAGGTCTTGCAATAGTCCTTCATATATACGTGAGATGTCATACGTTAGTCTACGTGACTCAATATGTGTGTCAGTTTCATAATTTTTGGTAAAAGATGCTACAATCAATAAGATTAAATATTTATATATAATACTTTATAAAGTGATGTGTAGTATGAGGTTTCTGACCTAGACTTTTGGGTCCAGACTCAAGGTTTAGGCCTGCAGACCCACAGACCCACACAGACACACAGATGCTTAAAATAGTTTTAGGCTGATTGGCCTAAGACCAGGCATATAACTTGCTAACTCTTTACCCTTAATCTAACCCATGACTTTTATCCTGTTCAGCCATAGGGCTCGGTACCTTTTCTCAGGGCAGCTTAGTTGTCCTATGTTTCTTTTGGCTTCTCTCTGGCATTCTGCTCCTTTCTACCTATTCCTAGAGTTTTCTTAGCCTGGTAGCCCTGCTCACACTTCCTGACTGCCTTTGGCAAATTAGCACTTTTTATTAAACTCATAGGTGGGGACAATTATTTACAATGGAACAACCTAATCCCTCTATAGTGATAAACATATGCCTTCCAATTATTTGGGGCAGTTTGAAACTGCTTTGTCAAGTATGTGTGCCTATATCTCTAAAAGATGCTTAAAAATGTTTTCCCTGACCATTTTGCAGAAATTCTTTTTCCTAGCAACAACCAACCACAATACACAGAAGTTTTTTTGTTTGTTTGTTTGTTTTCCTGAGACAACATATACTTAAGTCTGAGCCAGTTTGTTATGGGAGCATTTTTTTTTATTTATTTAAAAGTTTCTTTTACATACCAACCACAGTTCCCTTTTCCTCTTCTCTACCCAGTCATTCTCTAGCTTCCCCCTACTCCACCCACCCACCCATACTTCAGAGAGGGCAGGGACTCCATGTTGTATATTTTAAAAAAAAAAAAACAGTGTGAAATATCAGAGAGAGAAAAGATCTACTCATAGTCAATTTAGGAGCCTCAGAGAGTGGTAACTCACACTTTTAATCCCAGTACTGGGAACGATGGGGAGAGGTGACCTATGCCTTTAATTCCAGCAGATCGGAGTTTGAGGCCACTTTGGTTTACAGAGGGAGTTCCAGGCTCCAGGGCTGACAGAGGTGGTGTCAGGCCTTTGATCCCATACCTACAGAGCCAGAGATCTTTCTGTGTTTCTGAGTTCAAGGCTAATTACCAAATGGTAGTAGCCCATGCCTTTAATATTAACCCGAATGTGAAACAACTGATCAAATAAGGTACTTAAGGCAGGTATAGGAATACAGATAGATACAGCCACACAAGTAACTAGGGTGATGAAGCTGAAAGACTAGAAGGCAAGATTTGACTGTGGTGTTTCCTCTCTTGATATTTCAGCCTTTTTCCCAATATCTGGCTCTGAGTTTCCTTTATTACAATAGAACTGATGCTGCACTTTCCCCAAGTATCAAGGCTGAGGAAGGTATCCCTCTATAGAATATGGGCTACATAAAGCCAGTTCATGTGCTAGGGCTAAATTCTGGTTCCACTGCCAGAGGCTCCACAAAGGGCCCATAAATGTCACACATTCTGAGGGCCTAGTTCAGTCCCATGCAGGTTACCCAGCTATTCCAGGGTCAGTGAGTTCCCAATAGCTCAGGTCAGTTGTCCCAGTGGATTTCATCATCATGACCTTGACATTGTGCTTAAAATCTCTCCTCCTCTCTTTGACTTGACTTGAGCTCAACCCAATACTTAGCAATGTATCTCTGCATCTTCTTCTATAAGTTACTGGATGAAGGTTCTATAATGACAATTAGGGTCATCATTAATTCGATTACAGGAGAAGACCAGTTCAGGCACCCTCTCCACCTTTGCCTCAAGTCTTATTGGGGTTATTTTTGTGGACTATTCAGTATTTCCCTAGCAACAGGCTTCTTCCTAAGTTAAAATGGCTTCCTTTATCAAGATATCAATTTTGTTGTTATACCTTTCTGTCCCCCATGAAGAACTCAATCATCCCCTTAACCCTTCACCCCATGGTAACAATTTACTCATGGGATTTTATATATAAATTCCCTATTTTCCCTACCCAGGAGGATCCATGAATGTTTCCATTAGGGTCCTCCTTGTTATGTAACTGCTCAGGGATTGTGGATTGTAACCTTGTGATCTTTTGCTTTACATTTCATATCCACTATTGACTTCATACATAAAGTTCTTATCTTTCTGAGTCTGCCTCACTCAGAATGCTTTTATCTAGTTCCACGCATTTCAGGATGTCATTTTTCCCTGTTGAGTACTGCTTCATTATGTTAATGAACCACAATTTTTTTCCCATTCTTCAGTTGAGGGGCATCTAGGTTGTTTCCAGGTTCTGGCTTATGAATAATGCTTCTGTGAACATATCTGAGCAAATATCTTTTTGCTATTAATGTACATCCTTTGGGTTTATGCCCAAGAGTAATATTGCTGGATTTTGTAGTACTTTGATTTGCAGTTTTCTAAGAAACTGCCTACTGATTTTCAAAGTGGCTGTACAAGTTTAGATTCCCATCAGCAATGCAGTAGTGTTCCCCTTACCCCACGTCTCCTCCAGCATAAGCTGTCATCAGCATTTTTGATTTTAGCCATTCTAAAAGGTATAATATGGTATCCCAGAATTTTTTTGATTTGCATTTTCCTGGTGGCTAAGAATGTTAAACAATTCTTTTAGTGTCTTTCAACCATTTGAAATTTTTCTGTTAAGAATTTTCTGGTTATATCTGTACCCTATTTTTATGTTTTATTATCTCTTGAGTTCTCTATATATTTTAGGGATAAGTCATCTGTCAGATGTAGGTTTGGTGAAGACTTTTCCCATTCTGTAGGCTGTCATTTTTGTCTTATTGACTATGACCTTTTACTTTACAGAAGCTTCTCAGTTCCAGGAGGTAGAACCAATATTCTTTATGTTCACTTTTAGTTTGTATTTTTCTTACATTGGGTAGATTATATATCTTTATATTTAAAACTGTGAAATATCACTTACAAATTGGTTTCTAGAAATTAGAAACATTTCTGGTATTTCGGTTGTTCTATTTTTGTCATTTTCTATTTTTTGTGTTTTCTTCTTTTTTTTGCTTTTATAAACAAAGGTTTGATTTTTTTCTTAATTACTTTTTCTTTATCAATATGTGTATAAGCCTACTTAAGAGTATGTATAGGACATTCATGTCATGCAGAAACTTTCTAGGCCAGAGGAGGGCATCAGACCCCCTGATGTACCTGAAGTGACAGGTAAGTGTTCGAAGCCATATAGGTTCTGGGAACCAAACCAAACCCTAGCCTTCAGCGAGAACAATAGTGTTCTTCCTAACCTTCAAGGTTGCTGTATTTTAGATGTGAAGTCTTACGTAGCCTTCAAGGATAGCATCACACTTACTGGAGAGTTATAGTTACTCTTAAATCAGTAAGCTTTCTTCTCTTTGTTCCCATGATACTAGATTCTGGGAAAAACTATAATGCCCAAATTCTGCTGGGTGTTTTATCTTGCTCTTACCAATTGATAGAGTTATTTGTTGTTAGTGCTGCTACACATCTGTCACCCAAATGGAAAATATCTTACAATACTTGATTCTTCTTATTTTCACATTATTTGTTGTTTGACAGTACAGATTTAAGTCATTACTTGACCAAGAATATACTCTATCCAATTCCCCATTTTATTTTTGTTGTAATATTGATTAGTCATTCAACAGTTTATATTTTTCATGTATTCAAAGTAGACAGTTTTTTTAATATTTAGCTAACGCTCTCTGAGTAAACAATGTACTGAGATAAATTTATATATGAGCCCTAGAAAAAAATTAAAGATAGAAAATGTGAGGTCCTCTAAGGTTATACTTGGATATACTCCTGTGGCATCACACATTCCTTCTGACACATCTATATGTTCAGACCCTTACACCCTCTCCACCTCCACAGTAGCAGTGCCAGGAGGCTGCCATGACAGTTCACACATTTTTTTCAAATGATAAGCAACAATGATTTTAAAATTGACTTTTCCTTTTTATTTATTTTTGGTAAATATTATTTTAATTATACTGTGATTATTACAAAACATTTCATGGGTTTTATTTACACTGTAGCTTATCCTCATTGCAGTGTAGAAATAAACCATAATTTGTTTTGAATATCACAAAATATCATTGCATAATAAATATACCAACTAATGTGTTCATTAAATGTTAAATTATTAGGTAATTGATATTGTTAAATGGTTTATGTTATGGGAAAATCTGTAGAGGGTTGTTTATTGTTCATTTGGAGTACTTATTGACATTTGGAGAAATTAGCTAGAGGTTTTGGTATTGCCAATTTTATTTTCATTTATCCAAGTAGTGTAATGTAATATAGGCTCCCTCTGTCTGAAAATTTACCAAGCTGCATGTTTGCAAGAATATATTAAATTCAGATAATAGGCTTGCTTGTACTTTTATGACTTCATTTTTTTCTGGCATCTTTTATTGTGATTTATGTTTACATCTTTGATGTAGTCTGGCTTTGTTCTAGTATTTTATGAAATACCTAGTTTTAACTTCTTATTTGTGCTGTATATTCATCTCACCTAAGTCCATTTGTTTAGGGAGTATATCTTTACATAAATAACTTGACAGGGCTTCCCATCAGTTATATCTACCTTGAACATACCCACGTTCTAAGCATTAATCTTCAGTTTGGTTCTTACATTCTTATAATCTATAATTCTTAGGGAATCTTTATCATTTATATAATACTAAAATACATTGTTATATAAGACAGAGATGTGGGGTGTCTTTTTGTATGCTGTGAAACAAAGGAACTGTTTTTGCCTATGGAAGACATCTTAGAAGTAGGTAGGGAAATTGTAGCATAGACAGGGAAGGAGGTGGATTCAAAAAACCCACCTTCCAAACACCCCAAAATCAACATATAAAAATAACACAGATAAGCAACAGGCCATGTAGCAAGATACACTAAGAAAAATGAGTTAAATTAAGATACAAAAATTATCTAACAATATACCTGAGCCATAAGTCAAGAAACATATGATTAATATAAACATCTAAGTCATTTTTAAAGGCCTAAACAACAACAAACAAGTCCAAACCTTAAAACTTGACCAGGCCAAAACTACTTATTACCAACATGTTTCTCCCTTTATCATATCTACAATGGCTATACTTGGTTGTCAATTTGACTATATCTAAAATAACTATAGTCCAGAAATAAAGGTCACATTTGTGATCTAGATCTTGAGGTAGGAAGACAACATGCCTTTGATCAGGCTCTTTAGGCTGTATGTAAGACCCAGGCTTTGAATCCAGAACTTGAGGTGAGAAGGCACATCTTAATCAGGGGAAATATCTTCTGCTGAAAGTATATGTAAGAATATGAATGAAGGATGGATTCATTTGTTTGCTCTTCCCCTGTTTGCCCTCACCTTCTCAGCACATTAATTCCTTCACTGGCATTGGAGTCTTCTTTTTTTGAATTCCAGCACATAAAAAAAACTAGCTGCATCAGACTAAGAAAATAATAGATTTTTAGGCTTCCCCATTCACAGCTAGCCATGGTTAGATTATAGCCTGTAAGCCATTGCAACAAATTCTTCTTATTATATATCTTCATTCTATAAATTTTGTGACTCTGTAGAATCCTGATTAGCATAATATCTAAATTCCTAGTTAGTGACTGTTTGTCTTTTCTCTTGACAAAATTAAAAAATGATAACAGAACATCTATTCCTCATATCTCGTCCTAACCGACTGCCCATGCATATTTAAGGCCCAGAATCTATTGCTCTGTGTCAGAAAATAATAACCAATTTCATGTCATTACATATATTTTTCACATCTTCATCTAATTATATTCTCTCTTATATCTAGACTAATTGGCAGAATGATTTGATTTTCTATTTCTCACTCCTAAGATTATTATCCAATCAAGCCTGGCCTTGGATTTTTATTTATTTATTATGCATCTGCAAGGTGGTTCTATTAAAGACTGAAAGAGTTGAGCTATGCCTGAGTTTTCATGTGTCTTTTGTGTGAGGCAATCCTTTACACAGAGACCTGTCAATGACTGATACAGCCAATGTTCTTTTCTCTATCTCCAGCCAACTTTTGTTGTGTTGTATGTTTGCCTCTAAAGCCGTTCAACCACCAAAGGTCACAAATCTCTAGCAGTACCAATCAAACTCTCAGCGACTTTTACTTTCTCACCCAAATTAAGGATCAGTAAAAAGGTCGTTCTACTGGTTAATCTACCATATTCTACCTATGATTTGTACCCATCAATCATTGATCTGATCAGAAAGTCTGTTGAGTGTGAAAGAATATTGGGATATTATGAGTTAGATAGATTCCCTTCTTTTAGATTAGACTGCAGTGAATACCCAGCAGACAGTAACTTGGGACAAACCAGTGGTAAATGAGACAGAAGATGAGGAAAACTCAGAAACAAAAGTGAAACTAAGGGAAGATGTTTCAGTTGTTTTCAGGAAATGTGAAAATGCGCAAATACACAATGTGACATTAGAAGTAAGTGTGAATGACTCAAGCAAGGTATCAAGGAAAGGTCGATGGAGAACCTGAGTAGTATTTAATATGGGTTATTTTTAAATGGACTATATTATAAGGCACTATATTAAGAGGAACATATAATTGTCTAAAATAAAAACTAAATGATTTTTAGTTTGGATTACTTTGACTAAAATTTAAAAAGTGGTTTTAGTAAAAGGAATAGTTATGATATGATAAATTTACTTTCAAATTTATTTATTTTCATAAGGCTGGATGCACCCAAGTTGGGATCATGAAGAGAGACTCCAATTGTGCATGCAAGTTATTGTAAGAATATAAAGACAGACACATTAGGCAAAACCAAAAGAAAAGAAAAATGGTGAAAAATTTAAAATCTCAACATGGAAGCTGTAGTGTGACACAGTGAGTCACATTATAAACCCTTTTGTCAATATAACTTTTTTTGCAAGTGTTCATTGCAAAGAGATGTTGGTCTGGTTTGAGGTCTTTGGTTTATTCTACACTGTCAGTGCTGGGCCCTCATTGCGACTCTTCCTGGATATCCTGTTTGTTGCTGTCTTGTTTGCTGAAATACCTGGGACAATGGTAGAGAACTTATCCTAGCAGTGAAGACAGGAACATTGGCCCGCGAACCAACTCTATGGTTTCCCAGGCCCAGATCCAGGGTTATTACTTGGTCCGCCTCAACATCCATCTATGGTCTGCTGGAGCACTTGAAAGGCCTGGTCATGAAGACCCAAAGCTGCAGAATCTCCACAACACAGGAAAACCATGGCAACTTTTATTTTATTTCATTTTTTTTAAAAGAAAAAAAGCATATAATTGAGGGACTCACTTACAATTTCTGAGGTTCAGTCCATTATCATCATGCAGTCAGATGTGGTGTGCTGCACTTGTGAGCACTATATCTGGACAGCAACAGGAAGTCAACTAACTCACTGAGATTCTGAGCATAGAGAACCTCAGAGCCTGCCCCCCCCCCCCCCCCATCACGTACTTTCTCCAAGGCCATACCCAGTCAAAAAAGCCACACTTCCTACTAGTGCCACTAGTAGGTTTGAGATTAAGGGGGCTAATTATGTTCAAACTACAACATTTAACTACTATAAAATTCAGAGATGCATAGTAATCCCAAAAGAACACCTAAGCATTAAAAGTGTGTAAGAGAGTGCTTTAGAAGGCTTGGATGAAACTTACTTCTTTCTTAAAAATCATAAATACCCACAATTTCTCTGGAAGTTGTACCTCTCTTCTTGTTGATAACAGACCTCTTCTTCGCACGGTTTTCCACTGATGATTTGCTAATGTGCAAATAACAGATATCAGTAAATACCTTCAGCAATGTTCAGGAACCAGAGTAAGAACTGCAGTAGAGAACCTGTCTTTGGAAGCTGACAGTCGTAAGTTCTGTCTTGATTTTTCCTTTGTTACTCAGCTCACACGCCAGAGCCTCAAATATTTTCTGCTAGCTTAGATCAAAGCAAGGGCTTTGATTTTAATAAATTACATTTTCACATGTTTTACCTACTTATTATTCATTAATTTATTACATTTGTGTGTGTGTGTGTGTGTGTGTGTGTGTGTGTGTGTGTGTGTGTGTGTAATGCATGTGCATGTATCCTGGTGCAAAGTTGGAGGACAGACTTGGGAGTCAGTTATCTCCTTGCACCATGCAGGGCCAGGGGATGCAATGCTTGTCATCACATGTGGTGGTAATCACCTTCACCTAGCTCACTGGCTTTCTTTTTTTTTTTGGGGGGGGGGGGGAAGTAAATTTGTTTATTATTTTTAATAGATCTTGCTCCTATTTTGTCCTTCTTCTCTACTTCCACTTCCTCCCCTTCTTCCTCCTCCTCCTCTTCTTTGCGTATGTGTCTGTGTGTCTGTGTGTGCACACATTACTTACTATTCAAACAGATCGTAAACTCCTAAAAGTTAACAATTAGACTTGTTTCGAAAATCCAAAAGCACTAATTTTATTAAATTTGATGGATATTTGCTACTTGCTTATGTAGCAGAACTGGTATTGACAAAGGATGAGTGTATTAAGTTAAGGTCTATCTTCAAAACTCCTGGGAAGCTGACTCAGCACAGGAAATTGTAAAACAAGATAAAAGTTTAAAAATTAGAGCCCAACAGGCGTCAGTTGGTAAATTATTAGATAAGTTCAATTTTCTTCTCTAATAAACCATCATCTCTGATTTTCATTCATTCAATCCCCTTAATGCCACATCTCCTCTCAATCTGATTAGAAATTTCTTATAAGCCTGTTCTTTATTATGTAAATATAATTTAGTCTGGAGCATATGATTTTGTGCTTAGTACATTATGGCATCTTTACCATTGCAAGCAGCAAAATGTGGGGGAAATTAATGACATTGCTATTCAAATATAATGTGTTCTCCATAGGACGTTTCCAATGAAAAGTATTAAATACAGGTGTGGGAAATAAAAAGACCAGATGACTTCGCAAGGCAGTAAACAGTTTACAACAAAGCTAAGATTTGTACATGAACTGAGAATTCTGGTTTCCTTTTTCTTGCTCATAGACAAATGCAACATCATCCAGCAGTTCTAGCACCTTCTTTTACACTGTGTGGAACTGAAATGAGAAAAGAGTAAGACAGTGAGCAAAAGGACCTTGATTTCTTCACCAAAGTTTCCTGGCCAGTGCAAGCTGCTTTTAAAGATGTTCTATCAG
The DNA here is from genome assembly GCA_033318265.1 of Phyllotis vaccarum. Lineage (NCBI taxonomy): Eukaryota > Metazoa > Chordata > Mammalia > Rodentia > Cricetidae > Phyllotis > Phyllotis vaccarum. Next base: position 9,324,020 of record JARWLC010000015.1, on the reverse strand, counting down.
TGACCAGGTTACTAGTTGGTGACCCTCCCAAGCTTACCCATGGATTCTACTGAGACAGTACATATGTGCTAGAGCCATTTGTGACCTTTTTAGAACAGTGGCACTAAGCACCTCGAATTTTTTTTTCTTTTTTTTTATAAACAGAGTATGGAACATTCAAATGTGTATAGGGAGATGAAAATGCCAAAGCAACTCTAGTACAAAGAGCAAAATAACTGTTGAGTACAGAGTCTACGACACTGCATTATCTTACAGTGCTTTCCTGAGCACAACTTTCTATCTACTCCATTTTACTTCTTGGTCCTCAAACAACTAACCCAGAACCTGTAGGGGGAATATGTTGCTCCATTTTAAATAATTTTTCTCACCCACTGCTTTAAAAAAAAACTCTGATTGGCTAAAGGCAGTCAGGAAGTGGGGCAGAGTTACCAGACTAAGAAAACTCAAGGAATAGGAAGAACAGGGCACAGATGCCACAGAACTGCCACAAAGAAGGCAGAAGAAGTAGAGGACAACCATGCTACCATGAGAAAAAGTACAGAGCCACATGGCTGTACAAGAATCATGGGTTAGTTTAAGGGTAAAGAGTTAGCAAATTACATGCCTGGGCCCCAGGTCAATTCGCGTACAATTAATACCTGTGTCTGCGTGTTTCAGTAGGACTATGGGACTGTGGGGTCTGAAAGTCCGGGCCACCAAGGTAGGCTAGAAATTCCAGGCCACAATCAAATATCTGGAAATTCTGGGCCAGAAACATAATACAACAATTCCTCTGTAAGCCCCAAGAGCCCCAAGGAAAGTTTTCTTAGGATGATAATGTGCACCTCCTCAGGATTTTCATCTTACAGGAAGCAAAGGGATATGAGGGCAAATTGGGATCACAAATGACTTAGCTCTAGTTGCCACATTGGTGGCAGGAATGTAAAACCAAGATTCTTTATAGCATCAAGAAGAATTTTAGTATAGATGATGCTAAGTTTTTGTCTTTTTATTTCTACGCTAATCTCTAATTCTCTAAAACTTTAGGTAGAGACTAAATTGATAAGATTTATTTTCAATCTAATAAGTGCCTTTTTTTGTGACTGGAAGATTTTAAAGCTGTCCTATATCAAGTACACAGACTCAAAGTCTCCTAACTAGCACTTTTATTTTTACCATGCTAATCTACCTATTCCCGTGTTCCTATGTTTACAGTATTATGTAAAATCTCATTGCTTGCCATTGCTTCAAAAGTATCTCAGCTGATTAATCATGTAGCTCCTGTGTTTGAATAACTATGTCTTATACAATCCTTTGACTGTGAGAAGTGAAAGAAGTAGCAGACATGGCTATAAGGTGGGGAAAATAGTACTTACAGATATAAAAGAGAACGACATAACATAAATTGATGATCAGAATAGTAATCATTTAAATACTATATTCATGAGAGTCTCTTCAATTGCTTTACATCTTTCTATCTTTTATCTGAACGCTCTTCGACTACCTTTCAACATATGAAGGACAAAATTAAGAACAAAATATTGGAAAATTCCAATCTATGTGTCTTTGCCTGGCTTGTCAAATTTTACACACTTAGTTTACAATTTATCACAGCTGGTATCCCTGACCCCACTTCAGGCTACAAGATGCATGAGCAGCATGTTGCAATATCTTAGCATTCTCACCTATAGAGATACTCTGATAGCTTCTTTGAAAAAGGATATCATAACCAAAGACAAAATATCTGGTGGGTTTTAACCATAAAGTGCTGAAATAAAATGTATTTTCCCTGTCCTTTTTATTATCAGGATAATTTGTGTGGTTGTCTCTAATGTATGTGTTGCTTGTCTAAATCATGCTCTTCTGTAGTGTGGAGGCTTAATTTAAACTGTCTGGCAGCGTTCAACTACCAAGAGCTATTTCAATCACTTGTAAAGCATTTCAAATGTGTGCACATCTTCTGATATTATACTACATTCTGTAGAAATGAGTCTACACAAAGACCAAAGACCTCCTATCCTCCAGAATCTATTTCTCTTCTTTTTGGCAATGTGCATATGATGTAAAAGTCTTTTAGTGTGGTCTTTGATAGAATTGAACATTATATAGTTAAAATTATAGATTTCCTTAATTATAATAAAAGGTAAATTATATACAAAACTTTAGGCTAACAAAAATAAGATAAATGATAGAATATTTATTTTAATTTTCTAAATACAAGTAGACGAGATATTTGGTTTTCTTTGGATTATAAATTCTCACAGTTTATTTTACTTTAGCTCTTTTTCATGTTATAGTTTGTTATTCATATGCCATGATTTGAAACAGAATCATAAATGCATATATATTTGTGTATATTTTATGCATATACATGTACATACTAAATCAAATAATCTTATTGAAAATTGGTCACTAAGGCAAGTAGATACATGGGAAATTCCAGAGAAAATAAGTAAAAGACTTGCTTGTAGCTAACCTGATTATACCTGAAATTTCAAGTACTTCGCTGAGGCAGCAGATTACTGTAGGTTTGAGGCTATGTAGTTTCATAGACTAGATATTGTAACTGTAATTCTTTCTTATTAACTGTTTTATCATATGTAATTATACTATGTAAAATTAAAATCCTCCTGTTGTAATGGGGTTCTTTGCTCCCAGGCGGCAGGAGGCCCAAAACCACAGACCTGCCCCGCCAGACCCATAGCCACCTGCCTCTGCTGCTTAGGCCCCAGAAATGACTCAGATGCCTATATTAACTTTATGCTGTTTGGCCTATGGCTCAGGCACATTGCTAGCTAGCTCTTACATCTTAACTCAACCCATTTCTATTAATCTGTCTGCCAAACGGCCCATGGCTCATCTGTGTTCCTTACATGTTGCTCCTTGGGCAGAGGGCTCGATCTGTCTGACTCTACCCTGCTTCTCCTACCTATGCTCTGATTTCTCCTCCTACTTCTTCTATGGTGCCTGTCATGGTCCAAAACAGCTCCTTTATTTAAAGATTAATATTCACAGCATACAGAAAGGCATTCCCACATCACTTCCCCCTTTTTGTCTAATCAAAAAGGAAAGCTTCAATTTTAACATGGCAAATTTACATAAAACAAAATAGCCATTAAGCAAAAATTACAGTTACAATATCTAGTCTATTTGTATTTAGTAAAATTAAAGAAAATACTCTATCGTCTACCTTATCCTTATGAATCTAAAGTTTCATATGCAATATACCTTTCATATGACTAAGAAAAACTGTATCTATAACTATCTAATCTTCAACTACATCAAAGACCACAGAAGTATATATTTACCCAAGTAAACTGGAAGTGTAAGCAACTTCCAAAATCTAGAAATGACAGAGATGACATTTATCTGCCTGGACAGTCACCCAAAGTTCCTTTATAAAGTTGGGGCATCCATCTTCAGCCTACAGGCCCAGAGTTTCTTTCATTTCAGTGAAGCAGGAAATCTTTTCTGTACATTCTGGTAAAGTTCGTCAGTCACTTTGTCTCGAGTCCTGAAGAATGCCTGCCAGTTTTCTCTGCAAAGCAGGAAACTGAATCACCATCTTGGCTTGTTCTGCCAAAGTTCAGAGGTCACCTTCCTATGGAACCTGCATGTCCATTTCTAACAGCATACTGTCAAGCAGTCAATAAAAGAACAGGTTCATGTCCATTGGCTAACTAATGCCACAAATAGACTCCATATGGAGTTTCTTCAATGCCCATTTTTCTCTTGAAGTAAATTAGTGCTGCCAGGAGCAGACCTGTCTCACTGTCCAGAAAAGTCTAAGCTGTTAAAACATTTTAAATGCCATATTCTGTAGGTCTTAGAAGTATTTGAAAATTGCCTACCTAATTGAAATATATTTTTGTATATCTAAAAATCCTAACTAACCTAACTATAAGTTTGATTATCAAAGGTGACTATTAACCTTCATTTCTTAATTATACATTACAATTTTAAATCAGTTACATGAACATCATACCTTAAACTAGAATAGAAAAATACACACAGCTTAACAAAACTGACCTTAAATTTGTATCAAAAAACCAAAATCCATACCAATGTAAAGCATTTTGAGATTAACAGCTGATTTCCTGATCTAAGTAAATTCAATAATCTAACTTTTTAAAAAATCACTCATATACCATATCCCCTTTTTTTCTTCTTAGAAAGAGAATAACTATGACCAATAACCAGTTATAATGAAAAAAAAAACATTTATAAACAATATTTTGGGAATTGGGCATAGTTTTCCATTACTACTTCTGGTTGATTAAGGTGTGTTGAAAATCTCATGAGTTAGACAGAATCATACTCTTCAGTCTTGAAGCTGATGTGACCATCTCTTCCTATCCTATTCTTTTCAGGGGGTCTTGGTTGATGAAACCATATTTGCCTGGAAGCAATCCACAGTTTCTCAACTTTTGTGGAAACAAAAGCAGAACTCTTCCAAAGTAATAAATCCTTAGATACAAATTTCAAAATCAAAATACCTTTAAAATATATATTCCTGTTTAACTTAGTAGCCTTTGCATTTGCAATCCATTGTCTTTCTGCAGTTAGCTCATTAACAGTTAAAAAGTTAAAAGAAAACACAATAACAACCAAAATCCAGATTTTGTGTCTATTTTCTATCTTTATATTGCTTATTATATTTTTATTACTCTATTTCTCTTTTTAAAGATTTTGTCTACCTTTTCTCTTTGCTCTCTGAAGCCTATGTACCTTTTACACACATTGTAACCCATTTACAGGTTTTTCTTTTCATTTGAATGTGTTTTATTGTGAATCCTTAATCATCTTCCAACCATAAGAACTTTTAAAATACACTCTCTTAAAGAGCTGCATAGTTTTTGCAGAGGAAGCTGAATCAGTAAGTTCTCTTAAAGGCCAGCAAACAGAGCACACCCATGAAAATGCTGCTACTAAGAAACTGTCATTGTTTCCTTTTTGTTAAAAATAAACAGAAATCTAAAATCAATTACATGCTACTGAGTCTTCCAGGAGATTTCAGGAACTAGCCTGATTGCAGCTTACACTGCCAGCCGCCAGTCCGCAGGCGCCATTTTGAATGTGACCCAGATGCCACACTTTCTTTGTACAATGACCTGCTTCAGATACACAATTTGGAAGCTGCCTTGGCTCAGTTTCTGTGATCTAGAACCTTTTCTAATCTTTCTCAGGTTTTAAGTGGATATTCGATCCACGTTGGACGCCATCTGTTGTAATTGGGTTTCTTGGTCCCTGGTGGCCAGAGGCCCAGACCCACAGACCTGCCACACCAGACCCATAGCCACCCGCCTCTGCTGCTCAGGCCCCCAGAAATGACTCAGATGCTTATATTAACTTTATGCTGTTTGGCCTATGGTTCAGGCACATTGCTAGCTAGCTCTTACATCTTAAATCAACCCATTTCTATTAATCTGTCACCACATGGCCCGTGGCTCACCTGTGTTCCTTACATGTTGCTGTCATGGTTCAAAACAGCTTTTTATTTAACAGTTGATATTCACAGCATACAGAAAGGCATTCCCACATCACCTTCCTTTTTATTAGACAGAAAAGGGAAGTGATGTGGAATGTCTTTTTGGTATTATTGGTTAATAAAAAATCTGCTATGGTCTATGGCATGGCAGCTTAGAGGCAGGCAAAAAAGTTCAAGCAGAAATAAAGAAGGAGGGTGGAGTCAGAGAGATGCTGCTGGCTGCCTCACAGAAGGCTAAATGTAATGGAACACAGGTAGAGCCAAGTAGCAAAGCATAGATTAGTAAGAATGAGTCAAGTTGTAAGAGCTAGTCGGTAATGAGCCTGAGCCATAGGCCAAGAAGATTGTAATTCATATAATTTGTATGACTATTTAGGACCCATAGGCAGTGGGGGTGAGGCGTCTGGACCTCAGGTCTAGGGCAGGCTTGACAAGACAGAAACACAGGATACAATCCATGTGTGAGAACCAAGAAAACCAGGGGAATGCCAAAGCTGACATTGTTCCTATTATATGATGAAGCTCACCCTCTAGTTCAGATGAAAATATTGAAATATATTGATGTTTTTATTTTAATTCAACATTGTACAACTAACAAATGTGTGGTATTCTGAATGGACATTAGGAATAATATCCAAGACTGAAAAATAATCAAGAGTTTCCATGTTTGCTCGTTCATTTTGATCTGTTTTATGTATATGAAGGAACAACATCAGTTCTGAATGTTGAAAGACAAGGTTGCATGAAAATAAGATTTCAAACAGGTTAGAGTAAATACCATGATTCTGAAGAAGAAACATGTTGAAGACCCAAAGATAAAAATTTAAGAAGAACCACTAAAACTCTCTTGAATCTAGACTTGAAAACTTAGTGTAAGGCAAATCTAGTTATAGTCACTAAGAAATTCACTGAATATACAAAATGGAATATTAACCAGATGTAACAAATATTAAGTCAGGAAAAAATAGAGAACATAATATTTAGCAAGGAGACCCAAGCTCAGAGAAGAAAAACCTCATGGTCTTTCTCGTGTGTGATTCAAGTCTATAATGTACAAATGTATATCTGTAAGTAGGTGTAAGTGTTGGTACTTTGTAACGTTTAAAAAGGAGACCAAGAGCAGTTAACATTAGGTGATAAGGAGTACAGAATGCAGATAAAAGGAAACATGAGCCATGAATGAAGGCATAAGGAGAAAACTTTCTAGTTTGAACTCTATAATTATACGTGCATATATAATACATACATACATATACACATACATACATGCATACATAATGCATGCATGCATACATACATGCATACATGCATACATACATGCATACATACATATATATACATGTATATAATTTTTTCATTTCCCTTGTCCCCTTCACTGTTCTCCATACATACAAAGCTGGAAAAATATACTTTTAATTTACCACATTTTCATTTTATACTCAGTTATGCATCATACAAGATCAGGTTTAGACAGCATGGTTTGACACATTGACCAGTGTTTGTGACCCTAAAAAAAATATGTTTTTTGGGGTATGATGGAGGCATTGAACATCTATAATCTGTGAACTTAGGTCTGTCTGAAGAGATGTTGGAAAAGAAAGACTTAGCAAATCCTTATAAATGATTTCACTCATGCTGTAGAAACAACAGTCTATATTCAACACTGCTACTTCTATTCCATCTTTTGTTTGAAGATAAATAGCTAGAATCTGAAACAGATTTCTGTTTTCCTGCTTTCATTTAACAAAATATCAGAATGTATATTTTCTCAAAATCAGGGTTGCATTTCTACCATTTAGTTTGAAAGGTGGGAAAATAACATGTTTATTGATACTAAACGTAAACTTTTTTCTACTTTCATATATCTGTTGTAGTTCACATAGGTTCCCCCCCCCCACTGTCTATATTGTAAGGGCAAAAGGTTTCTTTGCCAAGCTGGGGTCAATTGATTTTGATGGTAACTTAATTAACCTTTCCTCTGTGATTTTATGTTGAACTTTATTTAGTAAGTGTGACCCTTTGACTACCTAATTTATAATTAATTTTGTAATTGCCTTCACTGTTGCTACATATAATCTTAGTTCCTTTATTAAATTTTGTGTAGAGAGCATTCATTTTCACTTAGTGTATGTAGGGTGTCCGTTCTTGCTGCACCCTTTACTAGCATAAAAGTCTGCTTACATTTTTCATCCTCATCCTCTCTATTCTGATTTTTGGTCTTCTTTCAGTTCATCTTTATAACAGTATGGATAAGAATTTTTCTTCTATAGAAATTGGTTCCTTCATCTGTAAGACATGAACCATGGTGATGCATGAAACAACAACAACAAAAATCTAATGAAACAAGAGATTTACACTTCTCAAATATTTATGATACTGAATTCTCTACAGCTACTTAAGTATGGGTTTTAACTAAGTCTCAGAAGAATTTATATCTTATTATATATTTTATTGTGGTAAAAGTTTTTCTGTCTCACCCAAGCCTTCAGTCCATACAAATTTCTCCCACTCACAGTCCACCGGCCCTTATAAAATAACTGAGTCAGAGAGATAGTTATTATAGTAACTGCTGGACCAGTACTTCAGGCTTATTATTAACTAGCTATTACACTTAAGTTAACCCATAATATTTTATGTTTAGCCACACGGATGGGTACATTTTTGAGTATACCATTCTCATCATGTTTCCTCTATGTCTGGCTAGAGTCCGCTGCTCTGCCTTTCCTCTTCCTAGAAATCTCCCAATCTGGTTGCTCTGCCTCCACTTCTTGCCTTCCTACTGGCCAAGCAGTGTTTTATTAAAACCAATACAAGTGACAAGACTTTGCAGTGTACAAGAGCATTATTCCACACTTTTTCTAAGTTTTGTATCATTCCCATAAAATTTAAAACTCAGTATTGGAATATTTTGATCTAGATTTTTTTTTCATTGAAAATAATTGAAGATATGGTTATTCATCATTGTATTCCTAGACCTTATCAATGAAATTACTTCTCAAAAAATGACTGGTATGTTTTATTGGCCACTTACTACATTACAGTTACCTAATAATTTACACCATTATACCATCTGATTCTATAGTAATTACACTTAGTAGAGTAAAAAAAAAAAAAAATGTGTTTACCCGACCCGTGGGGACTTAGTTCAGTGGTAGTGGTAGGAAGAATCTAAAATATCTGAGCCTCTGGGTTCCATCCTCTACACAAGATATAATCCATAATTTTGTTCATAATGTAAATCGGGATAAATGAGATTATTTTAGTAGTCAATCAGAGTAAATAGTGATCAACTCAAAGAATAAAATCTTTAAAAAAATATTACCATAGGATATACTAGATAGAGTAAGCAATTGCCTACTTCTACACATTAAATTTTCAATGATTATTATCTTGTTAAAAAAGTATGAAAAAGAATTTTAATTGCTTGTAGACAACTGCTTATCAGTCTTAGGCACTTTGCTTATTATATAAAATGCACACAATTAGTGAAATTCATAGATATCTTATGCAGTGTATCTTAATATGCACAACTCTCAAAAGTATCATACCTGGATCCTTAATTTTTTTAGTAGTAAAGCCAAAGTTAGATTAAAGCAGCACATAGTGTTTCAGTGTCTCAGAACAAGCAAACTGAATGTTTCCTCTTCTTTTCAATGCAAGACAAGAGGAATTCAACTCAAAATCAGCCTTTGCTCTTATGTGGTGAAACTCTTTCTCAAAGGACAGTAACAACAACCAAAAGATAGTTTATTTATAGCTATATTTTATGTAATCATAACCAATAAATACTGTGCCATGTATCATCATGTGGCTGCATATCAATAGTGATGGCATATATGGCATCCTCCTTTGTCCACCTATGTGTGACAACTGTCAATAGAAAGATTCTAATTTGTCCTTGAGTGGAGCTTAAAAATCTAACACGAGTCAATATTAATTAAATTACAAATATAGCAGCTGGTTATGGGCTGCTAGGTCTGAAAAGCTACGCCTCATGTGAATAAAGATGGATTTTTCTGTCTCCACCTTCCTGTTTTATCTGTCACATCTCCTTACCTCTGTACATAGACATGATTATCCATCCGCTAAGGAGGTTTTCCTTTTGAAACCCAAGATACTTCCTTATTTCACCCACCTTCAAAGCTGAAGGAGTAAAAGATGAGCCATAGTCCTACTGTGCTTTCCTCTTAGGCTTCAGGGAATCAAAGCTTTTACAACAGAACACTTGTAATGGAAGGGAGTCGACTGTATGGTGATGCTGTACCTTGAAGTAGTAGCAATCATCACAAGAGAAACAGCTAGTTTTTTCAAGCAATGATGACTTATTTCAGATCATATAGCTAACCAAAACTGAGATACTGAATTAGGAGTCAGTCAAATTGCAACTTGACCAGGATTTCTTAATTAGTTATTCCTTTTGTCCTGATGTGCATTCTTTCATTTTAAATTTATTCTCTTGTTTTTGGCCACCCCCTCTCTCCTCTATCCACTTGTCCCCCACTGTTTCCAGATACAGGTGGGCATCTTGTGGATGTTAGCCAGCATGGTATCAAACTACATCGAAACGGGCACCCCTACTCCACCAAGGCTGAATTAGGCAAACTGGCAGGAATTAATCAGGCAACAGTCAGAGACATCCCTCGCTCTTACTCCTCCGAGTCCCATAGGAAGACCAAGTTACGCAACTGTAACACATACTCAGAGGGCCTGGATCAGTACCATGAAGTCTCTCTGGTTTTTGGTTAAATTCTGTAAGCTTTTATTAGCCCAGGTTAGTTGGTTCTGTGGGTTTTCTTGTTGAATCTGTGGGTTACCTTGACACCACTGGATCCTACAATCTTTCCTCCCTCTTTTCTGCGGGCTTCCCCAAGCTCCACTTAATTTTGTCTCTGGGTCTCTGCGTTGGTTTCCATCAGTTGCTGGGTGAAGCCTTTCTGATGACGTAATCCGCCAAGTGTAGCAGATTTCATTAGGAGTCATTTCACTGACAGCTTTATCATTGGTGCTTCTCTCTATCCTAGTCTCTGGGGTATCCAGTTTGATCTCAACTTTCACTGGCTAGCTCCCGCTCCAGTATGGCTCTTCAGCTGTGCCATCCATCAGTCACTCTCTCAGTTTCTGTACTGGTTTTCCCCACGCATATCTTGTAGGCAGGACAAATTGTAGCTCAAAAGACTGTGGATGTGGCTGCATCTGTATCCCACATCCTCCACTAGAAGTATTTTCTGGTGGCTGCGTCAGCCTCTACATCTTCTAGTACTAGGGTCACGATCATACACTCCCATATTTTCATTGCTCTAGGATTCTAACTATAAGGGTTTCTCAGAAAACTGGGAATCAATGTACCTTAAGACATAGACATACCGCTCGAGGACATATACACAGAGGTCACTCCACCATACGGCAAGAACACTTGCACAGTTATTTTTTATTTAAACTGAAAGTACAGCTTAGAGCCCTAAAGATAGAGTTATGATCACGAGGCTTCTTTGTTATTCCCAGTGTGTATTGATTTATTCTGCTTTTCATTCATAATCGTTCATCTGTTAAGTCATCATCCTGTGAATAGGTGATTGAACCTAGTTTATTGGGACTACAAAATTGTGACCCTTTGCTCATATTTCCACCTATATAATTATAAAATCTTTAATTTTAAGATAAGGCAAAGAAGGAGAAGGACATTTAGGCATTCTAGAACAGAGCAGCAGAAACATTTGTGTGTTTTGTTGTTGTCGATTTGGATCCAGCACAAGTGTCTCTGAAGGACAGTGTTTACTCTCAAAGGAAAAGTTAGTAGCTGTTAAGTATGAAGAGATGGGTTTCCATTGCAGAGAAGAAGATAAAATTCCCTTTGACATTAGCTATGCAAGAAGATGAGTGAATATGAAGAAATTAGGAAGGAGCAAGACTCTGAGAGGTAATCATGTGAAGATTCGAAGATTGTAGAACTCTCATTTTAATCTAAATCTCATGGTGAACAAAGAAGCAGGTGATGATAGAGATCATTGAGAAATCTGAAATGCCATTCTGCCATTCTACTTAAATGTGAGTATTATGAATGGTGCCAAAGGGCAGACTCCTAAGATAGCGCAAAAACAGCTGACTGTTTCTTCGCAGGTGAAAATTTGCAGTAGTGCAAGGTTCTCACCAGCATTTTACTCAGTTCGTGTGTGTGTGTGTGTGTGTGTGTGTGTGTGTGTGTGTGTGTGTGTGTGTGTGTGTGTGTGTGTTATACGTTGGTAAATAAGTATATGCATATACATGTTAGGGAAGAAGAATAAGACATTGGGTGTCTACTGTTATCACTCTACAGCCTATTGCCATGAGACATGGTGAATGGAAGAGAAGCTTGTGGTTGATTTAGCTGACTGGCACTGGCTGGGAATGTCTTGGGAACCAGCTCTTAGAGTCTTCTTGTTTTCTCTCCCTGTATTAAAGTTACAGAGCATTCAATAATGCATGCATTTACACACTTTTGGAGATTTCATATTCAAGTCCTTATACTTGAAAAGTATACTCTTTCAGCTACAGGGTTACGTCCCTAACACCTGAAACACAGTTCTTTTGTGGTGAGGAAAGAGTCTAGGTGATGTTCTGTTGATGACTCCCTTTTAAGGGAATATCATTGTTTATATCAGGCAGCATGGCTGTCTGATACTTCCCCAAGAGACAGATACTATTTGTAGAACAGCACAATAAGATGTAACCTCTTTTTTCTCAATATATAGGTGGACAGAATAGGAACACACTTTCCATCTTCTAAGGTTTACTAACAGATTACCAAGAAAATTCAGGAAAGATCATAAGTGCCCTTACAAGGAATGCACAACAGTTAGAGATCCATTAAATATTGTCTCCTCTCCATGTCTGCATTTCATATTTATTACAGAAATGTGACACTACAAAACAATCTGACTTCAATCTTCTTGTAAATTATGCTCATTATCTGCTGATGCTTGTAATAAAGCATTAGCTGATGTGGCTGGACAGAGAGAGGGCTCTAAAGCCAGAGGAAATAGCAGCTGGCATCCCTTCAGTCTGAAGATTCAGTAGAGGTAAGAAGTCTCTCTGGTGGTTTTCTCCTTTATCGCTCTGATTTTTCTTTTTTCTTGGTATCTGGCTCCAGGTTTTTATTATGAAAAGCAATTAGGATTCTTGATCTAATTAACTCTTTGACTCTGGTTTTCAAACAGACAAACTTTCATAAAGAGACACAGGATACTTATTCTTGTTCATAACTGAGTGTCTAATAAAACAAAAATCCCAGTGAGTTCACGAAGCAGCTGTCATTAAATTGAGCAAACATTATCACTGTATCACCTTTAATGAGCATGTATTAAAAGCACCTTGGATGAAGCATTAGTTTTGTTTTTATACAATTTCTTTATAACACTCATAATATTTCATAGTGGCAAATTCTCTAATGAGAAAAATTATAATAAAATTATATTGGCTAGACTTGTAATGCATTAATAATTATTTATACTGCTACATTTTTTACCTGATAGATGTTCTAGAAAAAATATCACTATATGAAGCCAGAGTCATCATGTTGTCACTTAAGAACATAAGTGTGATTTTAAGTTACTTGTAAATATAGCAACCATATACACAGATATAGACAATATAGGTACAGTTTTAAATGCACGGACATATAGATTAGAGATGATAGATGATGAAGATAGATGATATACAAATAGGAGAGAGAGAGAGGGGTGGGTTTCCCATTACTATCAATCATCAGGATCTTGGTCTGGAATGTACTGGTTCTCTAGTCCTTGAGATGTCTGTCTAAGATTTTATAGTATATTCAGTGCAATGCAGGAAAAAATTATTGTGTCTTGTAGAGGATAGCAGAGACTCTGCTCAAGAGGTAAGAATGAACAGTAGCCAAAGGGCCTAAGGGTCTATAACTATGATTTATATTTTAATCAGGCTTCATGGTAATTTCTCTTAATTCTTTTTGCATATGTGTAACTGTGGAGTTAGTGTGTGCGTGTGTGTGTGTGTGTGTGTGTGTGTGTGTGTGTGTGTGTGTGTGTGTGTGTGTGTGGTTGGGTTTAACTCATGTGGTAGTCTGAGGGCAAAACTCTCACTGCTAGCCTTCACTTTCATCTTACTCTAGGCAAGATCTCTTTGTGTATTGCATTACTCTGGGTCCCTGGTATAATTCTTTATCTTAGCACTCAAAAACCTGGAAACTTCAGCAGGTGCCCCTGATGTAAGGGTCCATTCTCACATATAATATTCACTAATATCTAAGTTGTTCCCTAATGGTACTTTAGGGTTATTTGTATATTTTGACAAAAAAGTTCCTTTAGAATTGTTATTTAATTTAAAAGTGTAATTTATTTGAACGTATAACTCATTCCACTATCTGTAATGGCTTGTAGGAAAATGACATACATTATAATGGAAACACAGATGGAGGCTGCAGTACCAGAGAAACCAACTCTGTATACATTCATTGAAACAATGTGTTATACATGACTGTTAGATTGCAGTTTAAGAGAAAAAGGAAACTTAGAGGGTGAGCAAAATACAGCAAAGCAACATCGTTACTGACAAATAAAAATTTTTAGGGATGTTCTCACATCTTTAATGGTGTGTGTGAATGTTTTTATTTGTGGGAAAGCTGAAGTGGTAATTTTAAAACTAATCTTGAAAAATGACTTCATGGAGATCATATTAAAAACCATTCACTTTGCAAATGTCTTACCCAGCTCAGGGACATACAATCATTCTCAGGAGTGTGTGGGGATTTAATAAAACCTCCAAAAGTTTCAGAGATATTAGAGAGATCTACCCACAGTCAGTCTAGGAGGATCAGAGAGTGGTGATTCACACCTTTAATCCCAGCACAGGGAATATCCAGGGAATGGTGGCCTACACCCTTAATCCAAACTGAGTTCAAGGTCACTTTAATTTACAGAAGGAATTCCAGGCACCCAGGCAAGCACTGGTGGGGCCACGCCTTAAGTGAGCAGAGAGTATTTAAGGTAGGTGTAGAAAGACAGAGGACTAGAAGAAACCAAGAGAAGCCACACTGAGGAAGCTGGAAGACAGCTGGGTAATATCTGACTGTGGTGTTTACTCTCTCTAATATCTCCCACTCTCTCAGAGATCTATCCCTGAGTTTCATTTATTAGTGCAACAGGAGTGCCTTCTTCTCTCATAAAAATGTGTCTCTGTTTCTATTAGTAAGCATGTATCTCTGGTGCAACAATTTATCCTGGGGCACAAGAATCTGTTTCTTCAGTAGCTACTCTCCAATTATGACCCAGCCTAATAATCATAACAAAGATACTTTTTAAAGAGCAAAGAAGTGATTCTTAAGAGCAAAATTTGTATGTATATAATGTATATAGCCTTATGTATGAATATATAAGTTGAAATGTTTTTTTCATCTATGCTAACTTAAATATTTTTCTGTCCCTCATTTTTTTTAAATGGTGTTGTGCCTGGAATATTGACAAAGATAAACACAAAGCTAGTTGATTAAATGACTTGTTTCTCTATCTCCAGTTCACTGATTTTTAAAAGTTATATTTAGAGCCGATAAAAGTTATGTTAATGTTCTTTCAGTTTAGGTAAAAAGATCTAAACAAGGAGTTCTTTTCTCATCAAAGTGCCCCCCCCCCCCCATGCAGCAACACTGACATCCACTAGCAAATTAAATGAATCTCAGAAGTGCTTTTTGGGAACACTCACTTAAATATACCCCCACCCAATTGACTCCCCCCTTGTCCCCTTCAACAGATATCAGAGAAGGAAGAGAAAGGGAGGTAGGGAAGAGGAGAGTGAGAAAGGGAGAGAGAATACATTTATTTTACATATATATATTTCTGGATATATATTGAGATATTTCAAACATAGTTTGATACAATAGGAAATGATGTTAGTGTTAATTTTGTTCTAACATGCTCTGCAATATTCTGTGTTATAGCAAATAACTCATGCTTGCTTAGACCACTGCTGGACACCTCCCTACCTCTGTACTTTTATGCTTCAACAACACAATGCAAGCAAATAATTCTTTCAATTTCTGTAACCTTACCCCAGGAGAAGGCAGTGAGACAACAGATTAGAAATGAAATTATGTGTCATGAACTACAGGTGGCAGGTGAGGGTACTGTTTAACTTCTTTGTATGTTTCCTTATTCTTAATGTTATCCACATTAGCTTATCCAAGTAGACAATAGAAAAATATATGGAAAATGTATCTTTTTCCAGGAACTTGGCAGTTTCTGAAAAAAATGAAGGCTTCTGTTCACCAACCTTATCTCCTAAATCTACCTTTCTGTCACACATTAGAGGTGCTTGTGCAAGACTAGAAAAGAAAAAAAAACAAAAGAAGTGGAATGAAAAAAGGAGATTTTTGCATAAATAAAGCATGCTTTTTATGAAAAATGTCTTTTATTCTATTCAGAAAAAAAAATTAGAATGTTGACCCTCTTCACTGAACTACATTCTGCTTCTCTCTGGAATGTATCATCCCATGCGGCAGCTCTTTCAGATAAACTCTACAATGATACTGTTTTTAGAACAGGCCATGTTGCATTCTAGAGAGAATGGCAGAAAGCAGAATCTGTTACTTTGGGATCACCTTAGGGGAATAAATTCTTCAAAGGGATCTGTTGGCTTTGGAAGCCTGTTCTCTTCTCCCTATGTGTTTGCATGCCTTGGAATAATCTCTTCCCCAAGCTGACTGCATCCAGGAACTTGCTGTGCCTTTGATAATCACTCACCTTGCTGCTGTTCAGCTTCAGAAGAGAAAACCACTGTGGAAAATAGCTCCAGAAGGTTGGCATAAGCCATAAAGTGCATTTGCCACACAGCAGTCACTTCCTAACTGTAAACTTTTGGCTGCCTTCTATGAAGCTTAACATAAAAAGATAAAATAAATACTTTATGCACATAATATTTTTTTTAAAAAAATTTAATATATAAGACTAGTAAACTTTTCAAGTTTGGTGCTGGCTCTGCTCAGTATGTCACTAGTGTGAGCTGGCCTGCATGTTCCTGTTGGCACTAGCATTGGGTAGGACAGCTGTTCCCATTTCTTCCCCTGAAGGGGTCCCATCCATGCTTTTCTTGGCAAAGAGTTGAAACTTGGCTGACAAAAACAATCTCCAAATCACCAAACAAAAAAGCACACACAGACACACACACAGATACACATGCACACACACATAAACACACAAACACATACACACAGACAGACAAAACAACAGCAACAAAAAAATTTAAAAAAAGCAGAAATAGCCAAGGAAACAGAAATACTGCCACCTAACTAAAGAGTTGTGTCAAAAACACAAGTGAGTGTACAGAAGAAACTTGCCGCTGTAAAATAAAAGTATATAATTGAAATCAAGTTGATAGTTTTCATAGAAATCTGAAGATTAATCAATAATAATAAATTAGTCGACATTATTGACATGTTTCACAGTTGATTATTGTGTTCATTCACCTGTCACTTTTGAAGATGCCTGAAATGTGTTACTGTTCGTAGCCCTTAAGATTAATTAAGGAAGGATATGCAATTAACGCAGTCTTTCACTTTCTCAGGAATTAATGACCTTGTAGGTAGTACATTCCAGGACTTTGATGAGTTCAAGGAACTTATCACTGGAAAAAAAAGATCTATTGACCTAACAGACTTGGGTGATTAACTAACACAAGCTGATTGATAAAAGGATATATCGTTTTCTACTTGTATACCTTTATATAAAAAGTCAAAATACACATGGAATTAAATGCTACATTCATAATTAGAAATTATAATTTCAAAATGCTGCTCAAACTCTTGTAATATAAAAAGTGGTATTTCTCTCCTTATTGAATTCAATATATAATGATAAATAGCTCTTTTATGTTGTTGGTTCCTTATCTAAAAAATACATAATAAAGTTATTCAATATAGAGTATTCTCATATGATTCTTCAAAAGTAGGGGTTAGATATTAGTGACATATAATTGAAACAGTGTATAATTCAGTTATAAGATGATATGGGAATATCTTTCTATATGCTAGGAATATCAATCTTTAAATAAATAAACTATTTTGACCCTTGGCAAACACCATAACCAGAGACAGGAACATATAGGTATGAGAAGGAGGAGGGAGTTGAGACAGATTTAACCAGATACCCAAAGAAGCAACATGTAAGAAACACAGGTGAGCCATGGGCCACATGGCAGACACATTAATGAAAATGGGTTGAGTTAAGATGAAGGAACTAGTTAGCAATGTGCCTGAGCCATTGGCCAAACAGTATGAAGCTAATATAGGCATCTGTGTGTTTCACTGAGACTTTGGAATTGTTGGTCCAGATAAGCGGAGGTGGGCAGGTCTGAACTGTGGGACTAGTCCTGGCCAGAAACCTATTGTTACAATAAGAAGGGTTCATGAAGTGTGAATTGATCACTCATTGATTAACAATACTTGCTGTTGTTACAGAGGATCCAAGTGTAGATCTCAGCGCCCACACTGGACAGCTCACAGTTGCTTGCAACTCAAGCTTTTCTCTATCTCATGCCCTTTTCCAACACCTGCACCCCCTGGTGTGCATGCCCCCATTCACACACACACACACACACACACACACACACACACACACACACACACACACACACACACACACACACACACACACGCAATTAAAAATAAAACAAATCATTAAAAATGTTAACTGTGTTTATGTATATAATTTTTTATTTTATTTTATTTTTGTTTGTTGAGGCTAAAGAGCTATTCGGGATGAGTCTCTGAGTTTCTTTTACTTTATTTTTCAACCCTAACATTATCTTTATATTATTTATTTGGGAATTCTGTACAATACACCTTAATCATCACACTTCCTTCCCATTTTCCCATGCCTCCCCTAAATAAAAACAAAACTACAACACTAAGAACAACAAAGAGTCCCAGGTTCTTTTTGTGTTGTTCATATACTCAGAGTATCATGATCAGCCCCTTAAGGGAAGCTGAGCCCTTCTCCTCCACCTTTCTTCCTCCCCATCAAAAACCATCAACTGTGGAGAGATGTGGTCTGGGCTGTTCCAGGAGGCCATTGTGATGTTGGTGATCTGGTGCTTTTGGTGGGAACCAGGCTGATATCCATGATACAAGCTGCTGCCAGAAACCATGGAGAAGTCCCTGATCGATGCGGCTACTGGTTGCTATGGGCAAGGAAACTTCCTTTGCAATGGTGTTGATGACTGCAGACTCACAACTGATAATGAGAGACATCGAAGGCTTCTCTGACAATTCTCTCCCAAAAAGAAACAATCTAGACAGGAAGCTATTGAAGAGAGCTTGAAAAACTGAGATAAATACATATTTATTTATATGCACAAATATACATTTGAATCTAATTTTAGATAGATGATTAAATGCAATTCAATAGTGTTATATTTTTTATATATAAGCTACTTTGTATATAGCACTATATTAACTTTAGAATAACTGTTTTGACACAATAAAAACTTCTACATACATACAAAAATCACATAATTACTATTTTGAACTGGTATAGCAAATAAATGTTGCTTTTATTAATAGATATTAGAAATATAAAATGCCTACCATTTTCAAAGCTTATTGTCAATGAATTTATTTCAGAAAGTACTGAGTTTCTCCACTGTAAAACTCCAATTCTCTTGTTAACACAAAGAATTTAAGATGTGTAAAATTCATACAAGTACATTATAGTGACTATCTTAGTTAGGGTTGCTATTGCTGTGACGATAAACCATGAGCCCATCAATTCTCATAAAGGAAAACATGTAACTAGGGCTGGTTTACAGTTTCAGAGGTGTAGTCTGTTATGGTAAGAAGCAGGACAGAATACAGACAGGCATGAAACTCGGGAAGGAGCTGAGAGTTCTACATCTTGATCTGTAGGCAATGGAACAGATCTGTGTGCCACAGTGTGCATGGCTTGAGTATAGACTCCAAATTCCACTCCCATAGGGACACACTTTCTCCAACAAGCTCCCTCCCTCGATAGTATCACTACCTATCGGCCAAGTATTCAGACACACGAGTCTATGAAAGTCATTCCTATTTAAACCACCATATTGGCTGAATC
This sequence comes from Phyllotis vaccarum, assembly GCA_033318265.1. Classification (NCBI taxonomy): domain Eukaryota; kingdom Metazoa; phylum Chordata; class Mammalia; order Rodentia; family Cricetidae; genus Phyllotis; species Phyllotis vaccarum. The sequence goes on along the minus strand of JARWLC010000015.1, from coordinate 9,304,460 downwards.
CACTTTTATTAAACATTTGAATTTTCTTAAATATCTAGCAGCTGAGGCTCTGTTCAGTTTTTCTCTCACTTAAAAAAAAATTGTAAAATTATTAAGTCACACTGTCAGTGATTACTGAATAAAATAAAGGAAGGTTATTGTATGTGTTTTGACTACATGTATTTTTGAGCTACATTTTTGGATCTGGTATCTGTAGAGGCTAGAAGAGTGCATCAGATTTTCTAAAGCTGGAGTTAAAGATGCTTGTGAGCCATGATGTGAGTATTGGGAATTGAACCAAGGTCTCCGGGAAAAGAAGTCCATGCTCTTAACTTCTAAGTAATCTCTTCATCATCTTAGCAAAAGTGCTTCATTTTAATTTTAGTGTTTATATTCCAAACAATGTTATTTTTGATTGTGTATATGAAAATAGTTGTTCAAATTCTTGGAAAAATATATTGACTTCTATCATAGAAAACATTTTATTCTTTTTTTTTCAGAGTTCCCTAAATACTTTTTTGTCATATTAGCTATTTAGTTTTATGTTTAAACAAACTTGCTATTGGTAATTTGAGCTAGAAATGGCCAAGATGTAGAACTCTCAGCTCCCTCTCCAGCACCATGTCTGCCCAGAGGCCGCCATGTTCCATGATGATGATAAGGGACTAAACCTTGAAAACTGTAAGCCAGCCTATTAAATGCTACTCTTTATAAGAGTTGTTGTGGTCATGGTGTCTCTCTAAAGCCTTAGAAACTCTAACTAAGACAGAAGTTGCTACCAGGGATTTGTGTGGTAATATATATTTACTATAATAAGTCTCCAGTATCAGAGGACAGAGCCACATTTTATTATATATATATAATATTCAGTACATTTATATTATTTATAATATTTTTAATATATAATATTTAAATAGAAATATATCTCTTATTAAATATATATCATCACAGACTGGGTTATAGTTGTGATAAGCCAGACCATGGTTTTGTTTAAAGGTACTTTTACTTTGATACTTTGGGTTAGGAAAACAGTAGAATGCTTAAATACTGCTTAATGGACCTTACCAGTAAAAACATGGAAGACAGTGCTGATGAGGGTTATTCGAACTATGGTGGCCTGGCTCAGGAGGTTTTAGAGGAAAACAATTTTATTTTTCTTGCCTAGAGATCTGATATTTTGATAAAGATAGTGGCTGCATTTTATCCTTGCCCCAAGAATCTGCCTGAGGGTAAAGTGAAGAGATTTAGATTAATTCCAATGGCAGAGAATAGCTCAAAACAGCCCGGTATAGACTCTGTCATGTGCTTACTAGCGTTTTTTCTCTAATGAAGACTCATAATGAAAAGAAGCAAGCTGAGCAAGAAACAATACAAAATCTACAGTTTGGGGATTAAAGGAGCACCAGGACATGTAAAATTCTGTGCTTTAATCTTGTACTGAAAGCAATAAAGAGATTATGAAATGGAATAACAGGTGTGGTGACCTCAGGGCAAGATCCCACCCAGGTAAGAGTCTAGCTTATGAAAGAAAATTAAAGAAAAGATCAGAGTTGGGTGTGGTTGTACAAGCCTTTAATTCTGTCACTTAAAAGGTGGAGGATAATGGATCTCTGAGTTTCAGGGCAGCCTCATCTACAGAAAACATTATAGAACAGCCTAGCTTGTGCAGTGAAGGAAACTATTTAAAACAGAAAGCTGGTTAAAAAAAAAAAAATGTCATTGAAAGATCACTGAATTCAAGGCCAGCCTGTTATACAGAGAAAATACAAGGACAGCCAAGCTTAAGCAGTAAAGGACACCACCAGAGTAAAACCAGCTCAAGAGAAAGAAACATGTTGCAGTCAACAAGGCTGCAAGGAATTGGAGATCCACAGAGCATTTTGACATCAGACATGGAGTTTGCTCAGCTGTTTTTTGGTCTTGCTCTGGTCCAGTATTTCCTGACTATGCATCTTCCTTCCCTATGTTTTAGAATGATAATGATCTTGTGCCATTTTATATTGGAATATGTGATTTGCTTTTTGATTTATATTTTACAGAGGATTAGCATTAAGAGACTGCTTGAATCTCAGAAAATAATTTGAAGTTTATACTTTAAAATAAGATTGAGACTGTTATAGACTAGGGATATATATTTAGTTGGACTGAACATATTTTCGCATTATGGTATGGCTACCAGTCTATGCAGGGTGAGGGGTAAAAGGGGAATGGAATGTGGTAGTTTAAAAAACAAAATGTAGTAACACGTAAGCAGGCACGGCTTTGCTGAGGCAAATATAGCCTTTTTGGAGGAAGTGTGTCACTGTGGGTATGGGTTTTGAAGTCTCCCATATTCAAACTATACTGTGTCATAGTTCACTTCCTGTTGCCTGTGGATCAAGATTTAGAATTCTCAGCTCTTTCACCAGCACCATGTCTACTTGCAGGCTACCGTGTCTGTCTCACCATGAGAAATGAACTGAACATTCGAAACTGAAAGCCACAACAATTAAATGTTTTCTTTTACAAGAGTTGCCATGGTAATTAAGTCTCTTCACAGCGATAGCAACCCTAAAACAATTCAATTTCGACTTCCCTGTGTCTGGCATATTGCACAAGACACCTCTATTTATTAGCGCCTATAGCTCATTAGTACTATTATTGTGTCAAATACTTTGATTGACAAGTAAAATATTGCATCCATGCTCATGAGTTATAAAAAGAAGCAGCACAGGGAAAAATTAGTGCTTTGGTTCTAATTAAGTAGGACAATACATGCTTTTTAGGTTCAACAGAGCAAATGTAAAAAATATTTTGGTTTGTATTTAAGCTTTATTTGAAAATATGTTTACTTTCTCAGATTAAAATATATTATTTTAATGGAATGATATATAACTAGAACTATATATTCTTTGTCTTTAGAGTGTGTATGTACTTGTGTGTACAAAAAATGCTGCCTTACTTGTGTAATCAAGTGGTAGACCCTGGATAAGTGTCTCCAGGCCTTATCAGCTGACACCTAAATCCCACCACAAACAGGTATACCTTAGCTGTACCAGCAGTGACTCTAACTGAACCTATAGATCACTATTTCTGCTAGCTAGTTAGCCCATGGGAATCAATGGATCACTGTTCATCAGCTATTGAAAACAACTGAACAATCTTTCCCTTTGTGCTGAGTATCTGATCTCAGGCCTTCTTACTTGGACTTCAGCACTGCACTAATGTCATCTCTCCAGCCTGAAGTTCATATCTGTAGGCAATTCAGGTGGAAAATAGAGACATATTGTCAATGAAATAGAAATGAAGACTTAGCTTTGAGAGATGATTTTTAAAAAGTCCCATTTAGAAACAATATTATACATCACATACAAAAGAGCCACTTTGGGGAATGGTATGCTCTTTTATGATGATCAATGTAATAGTCCATTTATTTTATACTCTTTTTATACTTCTGAATTATAAAATGTATAACATTTGAATGGCATCTGGGTTAAATATAAAATTTTCCAGTGAATAAAATTCAATACTACAAATTGCACTGATGTATGGTAATATTGGTTTTTTTTGGTGTGTGTGTGTGCTTGAACTTATAAAGCTTGCCTGAAGATCAGAGAACAGAACTAGCCACTAGTTAACCACAGAGGTCAGGCAGTGGTAGCTCACACCTTTAATTCCAGTACTTGAGATTTTATGACTTTGAGTCTAGTGCTTTGGAGGTACACACCTTTAATCTCAGCACTAGGGAGATGGAGACAGGAAGTGATATGTCTGGGCTGAGAGAGGAAGATAAGGCGGGAGGAGACAGGAGCTTGCCCGGTTGGTTTGATTGGTTTGATGACTCAGTAGAAGTAAGAAGTCTCTCTAGTGGCTAGTACCTTTGTCTCTCTGCGATTTCAGCATTTATCCCAATATCTGGCCCATAATTTTTATTTTTAAGATTAATTAGGATCTGAGCTACACTGATTTACTCTTACTAGATATACACATATTTATTGCAGAATTTCAGCTCAAAGCAAGAATAAAACAAAATGAAACTCAAACACTTGTTTATACATTTTTGTTATTTCATAAAAGGGAGAAAAAGAGACTGGGATTGAATGATTTGTCAGCGACGAGAAATTTGGGTGAATGTTGTTTTCCAGCTCTTTTCCACTTGTCTTTCTATTTAAGTATCAAATTAGTAATTATAAATCATTATGCAATTTATGCTACTTTGTTTCCAAACAGGGTGTGTACATCATAATACAAACAGACTTCTTTAATTTTTTTATGTTAATATGTCTTTAGCATATGTCTTTAAAGGGCTTTAGATTTCTGTGAACATCAATTATATTCAAACGAGAAGAAACATGGTTTAGGGTTTGCTGCAAATGCTTGGAGATAAGCCCTAGAAACAATTCCTCAGGCCTGCTTCACAACTGTGTCAAATGCATCTTACGCATGAGAATTCTAAAAATGCAACTCCTATGCATTTAAGACAATATGCTGATCAGATGTTTTTAGCAAATAGAGGCAGCTGAAGTTTCAGAACCTATAAATAATGCCGTACGACATTGCTTGCCAATGAGAAAACCTGACCTTTGTTTTCTATCTTCTCTGTATATATGCAGTCAATAATAAACCCTTTGCTTAAAATTGGTTAGAATTTTCGTTACCAATTCCTTTTAATGAAAGAACATCATTTTCATAATAAAAATCATTCCCCTGGGTTTCTATGTCTCCATCTTTGAGTATGGACAGTATGAAATTGAGCTCTATAATAGATCTAAAACAAATATCACCAAAGATGAAGTTTGTATATGACATATATTATATGATTAATAAAGTACTGATTGCTGTATCCAAACATAGGAGCAGTTTGTGGTAGTTGTGACTATTGGGGTCTAGTCTAGCATTTGTCTTCTCTGAGTGCTACTTAACATCCCCTTCTCAAATCACTTCATAGTCACAAAGAGGATCTACCAAAGGTTGATTTTATTTAGCAGTAATATGACATGTCTTAGTGAACTCAATAGGACATCTCTATATGTCAAATGCACAAGTATTAATTACTAAGCCAAAATCATGTAATCATGATTTCTATCTAAAGCACAGAAACTTTAAGATCAACTAATAAGATAATGCCCAACTAAATATATAAAAAAGCTGAAAATGTCACCTCTCATGTTTAGTTAGTATTTCAGGGGTAGTGTGTCATAAGCTGCTCTAGAATCTCATGTCCTCAGTATGCAATGAAAGAGCACAGAACCTGCATAGTAGGTCCCATTTACTTGTTATTCTGTTACTTTAAATTCATTTTTAAAAATAAAATATTTATGACACATGTCACAGCATGAATTTGAAAGCTCACAACTTAAACCACAAAGATAAAACAAAGGGTGTGAAGCAGAAGTGGGGCAATGTTATAAAATCTCTGACTCTTGTACTTCCTCCAGCAAGGACACACCTCCTAAATATCCCTAAACAGTGCCACCAAGTGTGGACCAGGTAATTCAAAATATCTGAGTCCTTGGGAGCATATTTCTTATTTAAACCAATACAGTATCTACCTGAATTGAATGTTTCAGAGCACTGGACATCTGCTCATGTAGAGAATGTGAAGAATATTCAATTGGCTTTTGTATGAACTGGGAATGACTACTGTTTATTTGTTTCGAGAGGAGATGGAGAACACCTGTGAAGAGTATTTAATTTTAACCACAGCTGTCCTACTGAAACAACCCCAAATTGGTCCAAAAATGCAATGTTTTATTTAGATTAGATAATTGGGAATCTGTTTTCTATGTTTGCCACTGTGTAGTGTACCTAAGCTGAAAAGTTAGGAAATGTCCACAGGCACATTTCTAAGGCATGATACGTTCCAAGAGAGTAGTCTGTGTTTTGCAACAACACAGAATTGTTTCATCAATATTCCTGTACTGCAGCAGTCAGAAAATAGCAAAGACTATTCAGCAGAGAAGTGAGTATATGACAAAAGTGTACGTTTATTTCAAATTGTAACTTCCCAGTTTTATAAAGCAAATGTTGATGAATGCAAAAGGAGACAGATACCAGAGCATAAACATAGTTTGACATTTTAACTAACTCCTCCAAACATCTTACAGAAAAAATTAAGGAAAGAGATGATTTCCAAAACATAATGAGGGCTGCAGAGACTACTCAGCATGTAAAAAGCCTGTGCCACAAACATACATGTCTGAACTTGATTTTAGAAATCACACAATAATGGACAAGGTGATGTGCATGGGAAATGGAGATAAGAGAATCCTCAGATATTTATAGTCTAGCTAGTCTGCAATATACAGTGTCAACTGAGAGACTGTCTCAAAAAAGGTAGAAAGTGATGACCCTTACTTAATGTCCTCTGATTTCCATGGGAGTAGAGTAGAATGTCTTCATTCATTCACACACATAAACACACTTGAGTATGAACATGTCTTCGTTAATTAACCTTTGTAGGAAAGGCCAAATAAAACTTCCAAAATTCATATTATTTTCAAGTACTCTAAGACAATTACCAAAATAAACTCATATGTTAGGGCTCAACAGCCAAAATTAGTGTGTGTGACAACATTATAGAAGTTTCTCATTTTTATAATATATGTTAGAAGATTATGAATTAAAAAACTGAAAACTGAGATTATGATTATCTATGATTCTATATAGCAATACATACAAACTCATAACTTTATAACAGAATTCTTAAGATTATATTCATGTTAATATAAGATTATACTCATGTTAAAGAAGTGGCTTTTGTCTTTGCATGCTTAATAATTCTGACAATAAAGCTGCCAGCTATTTTGGAAGTAGAGGGTCCTGTTGCATGAATAAATGAAACTCAGGGATAGATCTCTGAGGAAGTCGGAGATATTAGAAAGAGTAAACACCACAGTCAGATCTTACCCAGCTGTCCTCTAGCTTCCTCAGCTTGGCTTCTCTTGGCTTCCTCCCATCTGTCTTTCTATGCCCACCTTAAATACTCTGTTGGTAAGTTAATGCATGGCCCCACCACTGCCTGCCTGGGAGCCTTGGAACTCCTGTAAACTAAGATGACCTCGAACTCAGTTTAGATTAAGGGCGTAGGTCACCACTCCCAGGATATTCCCTGTGTTGGGATTAAAGGTGTGAATCGACACTCTCAGATCATTTTAGACTGACTGTGGAAACTTTCAGAGCTTTTATTAAATCCCCACAGGGTCCAACATATAGAAAGTCTAAAAAAGTATATAAGAAAGAAGAGATGCTCAAAAGGATAGAAAAAAGAAATTAAAAATTTAATTGTCCCAGGTACAAGTTAAGTTAGACTACAGATAACCTACTTCTTGAATAAACATATATCCTACCAACAAGACCAGGAGCAAATGACCACCCATTGAATTTAACCTTCAATGTAGGACTATGAACAAATGAAACAGTTGGTCATTTGGACTATGCAGGAAGAATTATATATATATAAACAGCATCATTAACTTAGCTTAGGGTCTGATGTTAAGTATGGTAATTAGGCCAAGTGGAAATGGAGTGGGCTCTGAGGTTGCCACACAGTGACTTTTATGTTCACCTCAAGTAAGAGTGATGAAGCATATAATGGATTTCAAGTCTTTTAAAATCTATCCTGAATTTCTATCAAAAGAACTCTTTTTTATCTTAATTGGGGTTGAGCTAGTATTATGTTTGTAAAATAGCCACAGGGAGCCCTCCTGACCTAGCTTTTGTATAGAAAAATCAGAGTGTGAATCTTAATTTCACAGGCATTAAAGAACTTGTCCTGCTTGTGTATTTGAATCCAGAGGTGAGTATATTTAAAATCCTTTTTATAAATCCTTATTATGATAATTTAAAAAGTAAGTAAAACAATGTGTATTTAATGAAAGGGGAATGGTTCCTTTAAATGGTTAGATAATACAACAGAAAAAAATCTTAAATCACACAAACAAGAAGTAATAGATGGTTTCAATAAAAATTCAAAAGGGTGCTGAGTTAAATTTAAATTTACACAAATATCCATTCCTAAATCTATATACGATTCAATCTTAACTAGAATTGACCATATTTAGAAATTTTCCAGCAACAGTAATATCAACAAATGTGTGTTAATTCAGAAAGAAAAAAAATATTTGGATTGAATGCAGCATAGCATACAAAATAAAGAAGAAACTGATCATTAGGGGAAAAATGAGGTGAGTCTGATACAAGTAGGCACCATTGAGTCATTATATTAAAGGTGAAAAATTGCACAAGCCAGGCAAACATAGTCAGAATTTCAAAATATGTACCGTATATATTCAAGAATTTGTACAAACATTCTTCATTCCTTTCTATCTGCAATATGAACTTTCATTTTTCTTTTGCAGATTATAAATAATATACAATAAACCATAATATACCATTTGCCCTCAATTAAACATACTTTTAAAATTACTTATTTTAAATAATTAATTTTTGTTGTATTTCTTAGTTGTATGTTTTGATAATTCCATAACTCTGCAGTGCATTCTGATTCCTGTCATCCCTACCTTCTACTTCCCTCCTACCTGTGGCAATAGCTCCTCCTTTTCTTCCTCCCTCCACTTCCCTTTCCTGTCTTCACTTATATTTGTTTTGTGAAACATTTATTCTAACTAATGCTGCCTGTGCAAACTACTCACTGAAGCCTGGATGTATCACTTGTGGGTACACATCTAAAAATAATAACCCTCCCTCCTAAATCATTTAGTGGACAATAGTTCAACAATGGATGGTAGAGAATCCATGAACCTCTACTTCACACAATGTAGTAGACATATAAGTTGCTAGCTCTCTACCCTTTATCTAACCCATGACTCTTATCCTCTTCAGTCATGCGGTACCTTTTCTTAGAGCAGCATAGCTGTTCTCTGCTTCTTCTGGCTTCTCTCTGGCATTCTGCTCTGTTCTTCCTGTTCTCAAGAGTTTTCTTAGTCTGGTAGCCCCACCCACACTTCCTGACTGCCTTTGGCCAATCAGTGCTTTTTATTAAACCAGTGAGTGGGACAATTATTTACCATGAAAGAACACAATCCCCTACAACACAGGAATGGCTTCTGTCTCTTACAGGCCTAGTAAAAGAAGCTGGTGCTAATTCATAATTTCATTTTCTTGGCCATGTGTTGTTGTGTTGTTGAAACCATTTCCCACCCCTCCCCCATCTTTGGCACTTACATATATTTTTCTTCCCCTTTTGCAGTAACCTCCAAACCTTAGAAGGAGGGTATATATCTCATTCAGGGGAGAACCCCGAATATTCTAGCACCTTAAACAGGTAGTAATTTCCAAATTATCCATTCATCTCCATCGATTAGAAAGAAATACACTCTAAATAGGTCTGAGGGTAGCATTTGTCTATTGGTCTAAATAAATGTATAGACAGTAATATAATTGCATGCTAGTTTACCTATACAATAGTAGTAAGTTCCCTTGGGGTCTATGACCTTCCCAGCCACGGCTTTTCTCCTGATGTATACTTTAAAAATATGTTAACTTGGAGTTCATTAAAGCTAGAAAACTAGACAGAAGCCATTGGCATGGTGCCATAAGGAAAGACAGTTACTATAATAATGATGAAAGCAGAGAGTAGATATTTAAACAGAAACAGGAAAGGGAGGGAGGTAGAGATGAAAAAGAAGGGGCAGAGTTAACCAAATGAAAATACCAGAAGTCCTTATGAAGAACTACCAATAGATAAGCCAATTAAAAATATGCAAGTTTCAAAAAAAGTGTTAGAAGGGAGATATTCTGCTATCTGGTAAAATAGCTCCTAACATCTTAGATCCAGATATCAAGCACCTTCTTCTGGTTTTTCTTGTTTTCCATTTTGGAAGAGGAATCTCCAGCTGAGAAAAGCCTCCCTCTGATTTGGCAGTGGTGTTTTTTCTCCAGTTCCCTTTTTTCCCTATTATTTATTTATTTATATTAATTACGTAGATTCTTTCACAATTTCTTACATCTACATAATGCATTGTGATGATCTTCACCCCATACTTTCTTTATTAAGAAATGCTTTAATGAAAATAGATTAGTCTCTCATCAATATATCCCCACCAGCTTCCACTCCTCCCATTCTTTGGGTATGCCTCTGCCACCTCCCTTCTCCTGCTGATATACTACCACCACCACCACCACCCCTACCCCCCACCCCCGGCTATTTCCTCTTCATAAAGATCAGGCCTCCAGGAAATGACAACAATAGCCTGCATAGCATCTGTAAGCATTAGGAAAGTTAGGGGAGTAGAAGGCTCCAACTCAGCCGCAGCTTATTTCTCTATCTCACCACTGAGGTGTATGGCATCTTCCACAAAGGGCAGCAAAGAGGGATTTCAAGTTTCTGCACTATTGTGAAGACTACTACTGGGCAGTTCTGGGAAAGGAGCTGTACTCCCACAAGGAAGGAAAGATTGTAGAAGTCAGAGGGCTAGAGGACACCACCACAACCTGACCCTCAGGATCAATTAAGCAGGGATCATATGGGCTCACAGAGACATAAGCGGAGGCATCATGATATGATGCCTTTTGTCTTGCCTCACTGTATCTCCCCCCCCCCCCCCCCCAGTTAGTTCAGTCTGGCTTGGAGATCTGGTCTTCACTGAAGAGGATGGGGGAAGAGAGGAGGTGTTAATTGATCTGGAGGAAAGCGAGGCTGTAGGGGAGAAGTTTGGAGAAGTAGAAAGAAGGTGTCTGTGGTTTTACCAAGCTATGAATACTGTAATCTGTGATTCCAAATCACCAGGTAACAAGTACCCACTGATCAATTAATGGCCTGACTCTTATTTTTGTGGCAACCAGTCAGTTACTGCTCAGAGGGAGTTTAAGTTGTCTTTCTGTATGGCAGTCTACTCTGACATAATCGATAATCGTTCATATTCTAACACCCCTCACTTGTTCTTCTTGAGTTAGTTCTCAGGAAAGAATCAGGAGGGTGAAACACCCTGAGGGCCGACTTTGAATTAAAATGCTTGGTTTCCTTTGTATTTCTGCACCAGGGTCTCATGCTCACAAAACATGCTGAGAGGTAAGGCCCCTCATTTTGTTCATCCAACATTTTACAAGCTTCACTGAGAAACCTCTATCTAGATCGAAAGAAGCCAAACTGCACTTTTATGTGCCCACATTTTAAAGGAAAAGTTCAGGCAAAAAACTTCTGAAAAGGTATTTATAGGTAGGCATAATATTATAGACTGAGCGGTATTATTTTGTACATTTTATGTAAAGAACATAATGGTTCTATGAAGTTGGCAAAAATCATATATTTATGAAGATGCAGGTAATTTTTTAATATCTGCTGACAGGTGGACTCCGTGGAGTCTCCATTTGCCATCTCTGTGTTGCCCCCACTAATCTTCCTCATTCCAAAGAATCCTGTATTTACCTGAGGGAATATCAATAGTTTATGAGTTTAATTTTGAAATAGGAACCCCTGCACCTCAGCTTTGGGAGGTTTCTCTCCTGGTTTTCAAAATGCAACCAATATCTAAAATCAATATCAATATTCTTTTTTAAGGTCTGATTTCTTGTTCAGAAAAACTTGTGCTTTATTAGTTCAGGAATGAAAATATTTTCATTTTCAAATATAAAACAGCTACATGGAAGGTTCACAAGCATCTTAAATATGCACCAGGAACAAATAAAGCTGAAGAGAGATATGCTGCTATAGCTTTTCCGCAGTGTAAGTAACCTCTTACCAATTCTAATATTGAAGTTAGTTTTTCAATTTCAAGAATTAAAATGGAAAGCAGTTGAGAGTACTTTAAGTTTACAGTTTACTAGTGCTCTGTGAGGTGGCAAAAAATAGTGTAACATTTTAACGTGGAAATTTGAATGCATATTTTTCTAGACTTTAAGGCATTGAAATCTGTTTTCTTATTTAGTAGCTTACATTTCAGCCAAAGAGCTGTTTCTCTAGGCTCCAGAGCAAGCTATTGTTCACACTCATAGGCTATTTTATTATTACTGCATAGGTGAAAACACCTTCCAGAGACAGGTTTTAAGATGGCTAGAGCTGGGCTAATTGTGTTATTCTCAAAAGACACAGTATAAAGAGAAAAAAAAAAAAAATACTCTGGCGAGTTATTGTCACATCCTATTTGTTTCTTTTACTTTTGGCTCAAAGATCACAATTCAACTAATTTTACTAATAAGTCATTTCAGAAAGCATTTAGATGTTTTAAGATGGACTTCAAAGAACTTCTACTAATTATGTGTTTTGATCCTCACAGTCCTAAACGAAAACAAAAAAATAACAAAGGAAAATGCTTTTATTTTTTTGTTCATCTTTGTGTTTATGATTCAACCTTATAAATAAGTGCAAAAAAAAAGTGACATAGAGAAGTAGTGATTTAAGGTCGTCCTAATTGGTGCTCGGCACTGGATAAATGACCTCTATTGCTCTAATATTATGTATGTTCAGTGTCTGCAATAGGCTGCATTTACATGTTTCCCAAATGCCCAAGTGATGAAGAGAAATATTCATCACTGAATATAAATATCTGTCTTTTTGAAGAGAAATATTCTAAAGTTGATACCTGGAGAACTTTGGGGCATAGTAGAGCTGGACCCCAGTCTCATTCCTTTTCTCTTTTTCTCTCCACAATTCTCTCTTTTCTCTCCACAAGTAGGCATGTTTATATTCCAATGCTATAAGCTCTGATGCACAGTCTTGTGATAGGCCCCGAAGTATTGAGGCGAATCCCTCACAGAACAACCCCCTCCCAAACTGTTATAAACTAATCCCCCTTTAGGTGGATTCTCCCACACACCTGTTAGGCTGACAGAAAACTAACCACCACAGCATCAAATGTGTGTCTTTGTTTTATATCATGCCACTTTCAGATGTGAATGTCCCATGGAGAAACAGACTATACAGGTGAGTTTCCTGGTCTACATAGATAAGTATATGTTTGGTTAATCTGAGTATCCCTAATAAAGATAAGTTTTGAGATGAAATCCTTTACAATTAAAAATAAAATGTATAAAACTTTTTTCTGTTCCATTTTCAATTTTAGAGGACAAGAAACTAATTTATCACTTGTAACACACTTTTTTTCAAGCTAACTAGTAATCACATTGCTTGTTGCACAAAAACATATTACCAAAGATTAGGAGTAACTGGTAGTATGCCAACCACAATGAAACAAGTGTGTGTTCTTTAATTCTAAAACAAGACTCAATGCTTATCTGTTTTCCAGGCGAAGCTTCCTTGTGACAACTCATACCTGAAGTCTTAGACAAATGGGAAATTGACAAGGTGTGCATTTGCACTGCTATGAATTTACTGTATTTGGGTTTGTTCAAATAATTTCATGTATCTGGTAGAATTTTTATCTTCTGTGATGATTTAATCTAACACAGCTGCGGCAATATAAATTATACTTAAGACTCTGCTGATTGATGGTAATCAGCAGTAATCATGCCTTATAATTACATTGCATTCTAGAAGCAGGGGCTGTTTAAGCCGACTCAGCACCACACTATATAAAGATGATTATTTGTTACTTCTGACATCCTCAGTCAACATTTAAAATTGACTGCAAACAATGAGTTTTATTAAATTTATTGTCCAAGCATAAAGTTTCTTGATTTGTCCTAAGAACCATGGGATTTTATGCTAGTATGCAGTAATTAACTACTATTTAGACCATGATCTTAAAAATATTCATGATCATGAGTATGGGTCACATATAAGCCTTTAAAACATGCTTATTTCATTTTATGAAAATAATAAAGTGATATTTGGGGATTTAGAGAAGTATACACAAAATAAATTCGGCAAAATGCTAATCATTCATTAAACAGGTCAAATACGCTCATGTTTAGTTTCACTGGTATAGGCAAGAGCATACTGAAAAGTTGACCAAGCTAAGAAATGTACAAACATAGGACTTTAATAAAGATAAAATATACCATATATAAGCCTTCAAGGCACCTACAATAATAATATATGTGTTGCTTAATAAGTATATTAAGTTACTTTATTAATTTATTATTTATTTGGTGGTTATGCGGATTAAAGCTAGAGCATTATGTCTTCTAGGCAAGTGCTCTCCCATTGGTGTATACTCCAGCCTTTTTTCTTGCTTAAAAATTTAAAAGTCTCTGATAGATCTAAGATGAAATTATCTTCAGCTTATTTTACTAAGAAGGAAAACCCTGTACTCACCTTTATTACAAGCCATTCTTCCTCCTAACCCTATACTCAGTCTTCTATGTATTCCTCATAGGTCACAGTCAGAAGACACCTATAAAATACTGTGTATTCTATTACCAGTACCATATTGCTGAATATGAACACACTCCACACAAACACAACTCTCATACGAAGCCTACTTACATTCTGAATAGGATACACAAGGCTGATTCTGAACATGCTATCTCACTCATTATGATTACAATCATACCCGTAACAGAATAAGAGAAAAGTTAAATGTTCCCATCTTAAAATTACACAACTACTGTTGAGCACATACTCTGAGTACACCAGGCATCATCTCATCCTAGTCACTATGATAGCTTTCAAGAGACTCTTAATAGAGAGTTCATTGACTAGTATTGTTCCCTTTCAGAAGAAAGGTTGAGAGATCTCACCTGCAATTCTAGTGCTCCTTCCTAGCTTCCCATCAAGCTATACATGACTATGTCCTAAGTACAGGTGCCTTGTGGTCTTAATAATTGCACAAATACATAGTCTCAAAAATTAACCTGGGAGGGGCTTATCTATGCAGCTATATGTAAGGGGTCATCCAACTTGGGGTGAGACTTTTGGGTAAGGTGGCTAGTTTGGGACAAGTAACACTCCCATAAATAATTCTTACCAATGTACTAATTTTTTTGTAAGAAAATCCAATAAACTCATTGCTTCACAAGTTAAGCCATGACAGCCATTTCCTTTAGTCTCTCCTTGTGCTCTATACTGATGGAATAGATACCTGTTCATGTCTCACGAGAATGACTTTCCACGAAAGGAGTGAGTATATTTTATAAGATGGGTCAACTTACTTAACATTAAGAGATAGTAATTTCATCTTTACCTGGGCATGTATGGTTATTAGAAGCTCATATGGCAAGTATTTGACCTATTAAAAATGGTTTTTCTTGTCACAATTTTTTTCTACCATGCTTACTACTCAAACTTGTATAAAATTGGAGTAATCAGTTTTCTGTTACTATAATAAGTGTCAGAGGCAGATAAAGCTACACAGAGAAAATTCTGGTTTTTGTCAACTAAGGTGATTTTAGTTCATGATTGACTAGTCAGGTTGTTCTCTTCCAATTACAAGAGGCATCATGAAAGAAAACATAAAGAACAAACCACCTTTGTTATAACTCAGGAAACAAAGCAGAGGAAAAAGAAGAGGCCCAGGTCTCATAATCCCCTTCTAGGTATATGAACCTGACCATAATACCTTCATGGAAGATCCACTTTGGGATGCTGCTCTGACCCCCAATGAAGACAAGCCTGTAACTAATTACCTGGGGACTGTGGCTTTCCAGTTCAGACATAGGAATTTCAGTACTAACTCACTCTCAGGCCTCTGGACTCAGGAGTAAGCCACCATCTTTTCTGCCTTGAGAGCTTCTTGATGACATGTTGAAGAATTCTGCTTTATCTATAATGATTTGAACATATTCCCATTTCTCTCTCCTTCCTTCTCTCTCTCCCTCTCTCTCCCCTCTCTCTCTCTCTCTCTCTCTCTCTCTCTCACACACACACACACACACACACATACACATGCTCAGATTTCACAGATTTTTACCTTACAATGTTGAGAGAAGTAGAAAACTGTACTTTCAGGTTGCAATGTTAATTTCTTTGGCTATCTTTGGTTTTATTTTGTTGATAATTAATAAATGGAGCCATGTTTGGATTAATAGACAAGGCTTTGTTTTAGTAAATAGGCTACTCAGGAAATACCTTAAGGAGTGTATCGTGTCTCTGATCCCCTACTCTCTCCCTGTGTGAATCCTGTCTACCACAAATACTAGAGTCTCTGCCTGAGTGCTCTCTTTTTCATAGAGTACTGAATTATCACAGGTATAGAAAGACGGTCTGTGGTCATTGAATGAAACTTAAAAGTGAGAGTCAAGTTAAACTTTGCCTCGCATAAGTTGACACACTCAGGTGGTTCTGTCTCAATGATGAGAAGTCAGGAACACATAACCCAAGACTTCATTCATAGCAGTGTCTCTATAGACAGTAGTTTGGGAAATGCACAAAGTTCAGTGTAGGTAGACAAGGACACAGTTGTTTCTCAGAGCCTAAAATTTTAAAGAAACATTCTGAGAAAGGTTTGAGTTAAAAAGAAAAATTAATCTCATCCTAAAAGGAAAGCATGTGCTGCTCTCGCAGAGTGCTAGGGTTCAGTTCCCAACATCACAGTGTGTCCTGTGGTGACTCCAACACTACAGTATAAAAATACAGTCTTCTGGATGCTATGGGAAACTGCACACAAATGAACATACCCGCTCACAGACACACATATACATACAAATAAAAAAAAAACCGCACCATTTTTAAAAGTTCACTTGGTAATTCAATTTCACACAATAGAAAAACGTAAATATCAACCTCAAAGGATAAATTGAAATTTCAGCCAGCCTACTAATTCAGTGTATACCACAGCTAAACTATTCATGTTCCTAAGCTGTTGTGTCTTCTAATTGTGTGACCTCAAATATACAGATCTCTTCTTTCATCAAATCACTGGGTGGTAATTATAGACATTAATCTCCTCTAAAGCTACATAGTACTTAAATACTTACCAGACCTAGATTGTTTATATTTGCTTCATGGCACACAGTAGGGATTTCATTAAGGTTGGCTATTATTATAAGGTAAAAAAAAGTCTATGCTAAGATAACTACACACACCTACACAAGCCATGTGAACACGTTTATATCCATAATGAGATATTTACAACTAATTTACTTAATTGCCTAATATTAAAAGTACATAAACTATATTCACTCCCCAAACTATAAACTATCCCTAGATTTATAAAATCTTGAGAATAGAAAGATAAATATATTTAGTATGTTCCTACTTAAGTTGCCCTTAGTAGTTAGAAGGTAGCAGAACATTGCTTAACAAATTTGTATGAATAGTACTAGAGGGAAGAACCCTGGGGATTTGGGCATTGTTGATGGTGGCTATGGTTTAGGACACCCATGCGGAGTCAAAGAAGAAAATAATGATGTTATGTCATATTATATTGATTATGTTATATAATTTAATCATGGAATTACTATTCTAGACATTGTCCTGTTGATATCATTTATGCTGTCTTGCCACTATATGAGTGACTATTAACTAATGATGACTCTCTTAGGCTATCAATGGAGTGGAAAGAACTCCACTAATCAAGAGGATAAGACTAACCCTATCGAGAAAGAATGACATTACTGAACTTCGGTATTCAGTCAATGGCAGTAAGTGGTCAGTAATCTAAATCGTTTCTTGCAGCCCTTTAACACTCATTCTGAAAGGAGTCCTGAGAGCCTGAACCTGGCATCAGAGTATCAGAGATCAGAACCTCAACACTGTGGATGGTCCTTTCCCATCCTCATAGTCTGAAGCCCTGAACCCGTGCAGAAATCTTCACATGATCTGATTTACTAGTTGGTTAGGAGGCTAAAGACTGAAAGACAACATAAACTAAGTATAAATACCCCCCCATAGAAACTCTCTTTTTTCTTTGTTTTCAATTCCGTAAAGATATCTCTTACTAAGTAGATGATACAGCTAGTTCAGATGAGCTCAGCCTGCTTCACTTAGACTGAAGTGAGCAATACTGGTATTTCAAACAGAGAAAAAACTTAGTCTGAACTATTTAAATACGTAAGGCAAAAGATTTTTCTGGGCTTGGTTTACGAGTGGATGCTCTGTATTCAATTTAACCTCAAATGGGTAAACACAGTCCACAAATGGGTAAACACAGTCCAGTGTGCTGCAACCAAGTTAAAAACCTCATAAAATGGTTACAAAAAAAAAAAAAAAAAAAAAAAAAGTCCAGCAGAATCTGAGTACTCAGCCAGTACAACCTAGGTACTGAAAAAAGTTCAAGAGGATATTAAGATGAATGGAAAAAAAAAATCTTAATTGCTTACAACCAGCCAAAATATACTTAGATACCAGAGAAGTTACTGTACAGGTGTGGCATTCCATTGACATTTGTTTCAGATTTTATATCTGACATTTATATAACTTCCAATTAAAACAACATAATGATAATTAGATAAGAAAATATCTCTTGGCTTAAGCTCTCAAATTTTACTACATTCCTTACACACAATAAACTCTGCTGCTTTGACATTTAACTTTTTTTTTTCGGAGAGCTTCTAACTCTATGAAAGAGGAAGCAACAGAAACTAATAAAATTTATTATATTCTTGCAATGTTTTGAAAATAATAGTCTAGTTACATATTCAGGTTTTATTTCTGTAGTTGTTACAAAATACCCTTATGGACAATAACAAGGGAAATGGGGTTTACTTAAACTCACAGGTTCAAGTCACAGTCCATAGCTTTCTAGAGCATCGCATAGACCATAACACTAGCAGAAGCAGCAGAAGCTAAGGAGATCTAGCCACATAATAACCCACAATTCAAAACAGGGAAAAATAAATGCATATGTGCTTACTACTCAGCTCATGTTTTCAACTTGTATTTAATCCAGGACTACCCTAAAAAATGCTGCCAACTTTTAAGTCTGAGCCTTCTCACATCAATCAATGTAATCAAGACAATTCCCCACAAATATACCCATAATCCAGCCCTATTCTAGACATTCCCTTATGGATAATCGCTTCCCAAGTTATTCTAGAATGTGTTACATGGACACAACTATGATATAAAATTATAAATACGTATACATATACCCCTATGTGTTTACATGCAAGACTGATGTGCAGATAGTATTGAATCATGTAGCATTGAATCATGTAGCTCTACTCTGCTAATGTCCAGTCTCAATGACACCTTCTCAT
The DNA here is from genome assembly GCA_033318265.1 of Phyllotis vaccarum. Lineage (NCBI taxonomy): Eukaryota > Metazoa > Chordata > Mammalia > Rodentia > Cricetidae > Phyllotis > Phyllotis vaccarum. Next base: position 9,285,503 of record JARWLC010000015.1, on the reverse strand, counting down.
TGGTAGCCTATGCAATAGCAGTAACATTTTCAAATATAGCTAAAAATTCATAAGTTTCATAGAAATTCTCATTTTTGTTGGACTTTAGATAGGGACATTGGGAAGGGTTTAAAATATAAAGACCAACATTAGCTTTCCATGTCTGCTGCTATTTCTCCTTAGTGGAAGGTTTTCCCAACATGTGAGGTGCTGCATTCAATTTACAAGAGTACATACACACAGTAAAATCTTTGCTATTTAAGAGCTGAAGAGATGGCTTAGCAATTAAGAGTACTGGTTCTCAGCATCCATGTCAAACAACTTACAACTATCTGTAATTCTCTTTCCATGGATCTAAATTCCTGTGACCTCTGTGGACATCACACACATACTCACTTGTATCCATTACTTTATCAAGTAAATATAAGTAAATAAAACACATGACCTAGTAATTGTGGATGATACTGAGTACACATGTACACACAAAACTTTAAAATGTTACTTATTATATGTTTGTGTTCTCAGTAACAACTAAATGCTGATGCATTATTAGTCTCATTTTATATCTTAGGAAGCAGAATTGAGAGAGTTAAATTGCTTTCCTAATTTTAATATCTGTTCTCTCTCTCTCTCTCTCTCTCTCTCTCTCTCTCTCTCTCTCTCTCACACACACACACACACACACACACAAACACACAAACACACAAACACACACACACACACAAACACACACACACACTTCAGACAATGCATTGAGTATGAGTGTTTTTTTTTTTCCAAAACAAAAAACAATTAATATAAACAAAGGTTATCCATAATATGTATAAACTCAAATATCATAATTTGTTTCCATTGGTCCTGAGGAAGGGCTTTGTATACACAACTGCAATTGAAGGCAGTGTGCTTAGTTAGTTACTTAGTTACTTAGTTAGTTGTACGATCTTATTCAAGCATGCCCAGATCAGAAATCAAACCTGATGTTGAACATTTTCCTATGTCCAACTTAATCCTCTTCCTCAGTTTCTTAAACTGATATTAGGTTGTGACCTTTTTAAATGGTAGACAACATTCTTTGACTCTAGCATTTTTCATAGGAACAGTTCTGGTTTTTTTTTGTTTGTTTGTTTTGTTTTGGGTTTTTTTTTTTTTTTGGCTTATTGGTTTTTATTTCCAGTTTTAGTGGTCTACAGGATGGGTCTTAACATGGTACCTCCTGTACCCTACATTGCTAGGCATTCCAGTCTTGGTGCTTGTCCTGACAGAACAGCAGCTTAGAAAAGAGTCCATCTCATACAAATACTCAGCACTTTAAAAAAAATAATTTTTTTTTTTCATTATAAAGGTCATTTCCATCAATGTATCCCCTTGCTTCCTCTCCCCTCCCCCTCCCAATCTCTCCTAGCCAGCCCTCTGCCTCACCCCTCCTCAACCCACCCATCCCCTCCCCCAAAAGGGTGAGAAGTCCCAAGGTGGGCCAGCCATGCATGGTACATCCACTCCAGGGAGCCTGATTCACTCCTCCCAAAGTCAATCCTGGGCTGGGTGTTTCTTACTCCTTTCTTAAAGGTTCAACTCATTTTAGCAGCTGTATGCTTCTTAAGAGCACCTTTGCATGTGCTCCATTCTGTTCAAACTGCAAGTTCTAAATATTTATGATCTTCTTTCTCAGAGGAGTTGTAGAAAAACAGCCACTAACCCCAACTTGTGGAGTGCTTTGTTGCGCTTAATTCCCCTTTCCAAATGATATAGGTTGTTGCTTTTATGACCAGCATCCCACAAATTCTTAGACATGGACTTACTGCTTCCAAATTCTTAGCCATATTGTAACAGGGTGGAGTTTAATAATTGTTGAGTTCTGGTTTCATTATAGTCTCCATTTAAGACTCTCAATGGATAGTGGTGAGACCAAGTGTCTTCTCCATAATACATTCCCAGGCTTGTGATGAGCATATTCCTAATTAGAACCCACTCCTTAAACATTCCTCTCCTTCTACCAGTACCATAGCCTATGGAGCAAGATCTCCCACAAGAGCCCTAGAAGATGATGTAACACGTATTGTTTGAATAACAAATGCAATTATTTTAAGCCTGTGCTTTAGCTAAGCCTGTTACATGGCAGTCCCAAAGACTACACATTTATCTAAACCATTCTAGGCTTTGACAGTTGAGTTATTTGTAGAATAGCTCAATTTTCTCTAACATAAAAGGCTCTTACAGGTACTTTGATTTACCACTCCTTTGTCACTTCACAGAATTCTGTGATAATAGTAGCTACCATGCATTCAAATCTGACCCTATGCATGTACTCACTGCTGCATGCCCTCTTCCCCACAACACTGTATGTGATATAAAAACGCTCATTTTGTACACAAAAAGGCCTTTATAATAACCTATCCAATCATCTTTCAAGTTAATAATAGATGAGGAACACTAACCATGGTTCTTCTAAATCCGAAACTTTGTTGTTAAGATGAATGTTTACGGACAGTATCAGAAATTATTTAGAATAACTATTTTTTCAACTATCCTTTTTTTTATTAACTCTTTGAAAATGTCATAGATGCATACAATGCATTTTGATCAGATTCAGTGTCCACTTATCTCCCAAATTCTCCCTACTCACCCCTCTTCTTCCATCACTTCTCAATCAAGAGAGTATGGACGACAGCATATGTGAACATTTTAGAATGTTCTAACTGAAAAGAGAAGAAAAGTACTGCAGATATGTGAATCATTTCCAGCATCTTTGGTTCTGGTCACTACTCCAAGAGGGATTTATGCAAGCTGCAGGCCCCCCTCTTGCCACAATTAACCTTAGGGCCACCTACAGGCAGAAAGGGTTATAAAATAGGTCAGAGATCAAACAGTCTTCCAAGAGAATCAGATCTCATCTGTTTCATACTTTAAAATTCACTTTGCCTTGGCTGAATTTCCCCCACTGTGTCTGTCTTGTTGATACAGCAAACAGTTCTGGGATTCAGTCTGCCTGGGGCAATAGGGCTTTCTCACCTTTGAGCATCACACCTACCTAAGAACTGGCTTTTCTTCTGTAGCCTTCCTTTCTCCTTTCTCCGTAAAACAACAACGACAGTAACAATAACAAAACAGTTTCCCACAAGGACCAGCTATGGACACAGATGTTTAATGTTTACTTTTACTAATCAAAGCACCCAGTTTTATTTACTGGAAATATAGTTTGTATGCCTTGCCTCTATTTTTCTCACTACGATGTGTAACTGAACCTGCATAGTATTGTTTTAAGAACTGAGATGGAAATAGTGCACTTAACATCTAGCAGTGAAGTAGATTCACTCTATCATTTTTATAGCTAGCCAACTGTATGAAAATCAAACCTATGTGCAGGAGAGTTTTTGTCAATTTGACACAAGTGAAAGATATCAGAGAATAGAAAACCTCAGCTGAGAAAATGCCCACATCATATTGTCTCATAGGCAAATCTATGGGACATTTTCATAATTTATGATTAACATGAGACACCCCAGATTATCGTGGCTAACAAAAGTCCTGTAAATATTTTCCTGGATTGTATAAAGAGGCACACTGAAAAAGCCATGGAGATTATCTTAGTTGGGGTTATCAGTGCTTGTAATGAAACACCATGACCAAATCCAAGTTTGGTTTATTCAGGCTACACTTCCCCATTGTAGTCCATCACTAAAGGAAGTCAGGACAGGAACCTGAAGGCAGGAGATGATGCAGAGGCCATGGAGGTGTGCTGCTTACTGGTTTGTTCCTCATGGTTTGCTGAGCTTGTTTACTTATAGAACCCAGGACCACAGGCCCAAGGGTGGCATCACTCACAATTGGTTAGGTCCTCTTCCATCATACACTAATTAAGAGATGCCCTACAATTGTAGATATCTGAATATTATGCACATATTTTCTTAATTGAGTCTCCTTCCTCTCAGATGACATTAGCTTGTGTCAAGTTGTCATAAAATTAGAGAGCACAGAGAGCATGCCAATATGCCATGTTTATCCATGGTTTCTGTTTAAGTTCCTGCCTCTCGATTCACGACTTGAGTTCCTTCCTGCCCTGGCTTTCTTTCATGTTAAGCATTAATCAAGATGTGTGAGCTGAATAGATCATTCCTTCCCCAATTTGGTTTGGGTCAGTGTTTATCATGGTAATAGGAAGCAAATCAGGGTAAACTCCAAACTTAGCCATACCATGACTATATAGTCTCATCTGTTACCTTACTTTCCTAAGATAAAGCTATCCTTCAGAGAGGGGTGATAAACAGCAGGTGTCACAGTTCCTGTGGCAAAAAAAAAAAAAAAAAAAAAAAAAAAAAAAGGCATCTCCATAGCTCAAGGAAAATCTTGCTTGGTGCTTGAGTTTGTCTCTTTGGCCACAAGCCCAAGGGTTTAATATAGTATAAGTGAGTAAAAGCAGCCATCTCAGCAGCCTCTGCTTGGATCAACTACTAATTAGCAACACCTGGCTCAGGTGAAGGGCTGATACTTTTGCAGAACCCTGGGAATGTGAAACTGGATGCAACTGATCCCTTCTTGCAGACAGTGCTGTGACTGCCAGATCTTCTTTCCTAATGAATCTTACTAATATTCATGACTAAATAGTTGGCAACTAAGACATATAAAATTCATATCCTTCCTTTGTTTCTTGTGATTATAATTAAACATACCACTGTTTCATCTTCTTGGACCTGGATGCTGAGTTTGTTTATGCCTGTGATTTTGGACTGAAGAAACTCACCTGTACTCTCAAAGGCCATTCTGTTGAGGAATTAAGGTATTACCTCACTTTCATATAAAATATTTGAAGCTGATGAATTTAATTGATGCATGATCCTGTAAAAGGTATTAATCATGAAAAAGCACCTGGATAAAAGAAATTAAGTGTGGTCAATACAAATAGCTCAAGCCTTTACAGATAAAGTAACATCATATTTTGGTTCCTATAGAACATATAATTGTGTAGGAGTATAGTTACATTGAAAAACAGTCTTTGCTTAGTGCAGACATTGTTACTCAATTGTCAACAAGAAAAATCCCAAAGTCAATTAAAGTAAGAAAATTCTAAGATGATAAATGTCTTCCCATTTAAGCTATGGGAAATTCAAAGAAAGAAACAAAAAGAATGACCTTCCACTAGCCTCTTAGGTTGAATGAGGAGCTCTTACGTGTGAAAATAACCCCTGCATCCTTTTCCAAATGCTTTCTTATTGAGAATGAGATAATCGAGTGGGAAAGAGTTTAAAGTCTCAGGTTGCTGATAGCTAAGGCTTTCCCCCATCTTGAGAGCTTAACCTTAGGAACAAGATGCTATAACCCTGTGCCTTACAAAACACAAGTATTAATGTGGTGAAGACTAGGTTTGGGCATTCTCATATCCCTCCCTGTTCAAGGATTTAGTTTAAAATGGAATCCAAATTATATCTGTAGCAATTGTAGGAAATGGAAGGGAAGGAAGGCTATCTCACCTGATCCTTTGAGTGAGATAGAAACAAATCTCTTCTTTGAAACTGCATTAACTCGTATCAAGTACCCAGAATCAATTTAATAAATTGCTTTTTGCTAGTGACCAGAAAGAGTTAAGATACCTCTAAATGGCAAGTAGTTCTCAACCTTCAGGGCAGCCTGAGGTGAGATGGGCTATTAAGGAAGTATGAGGTACAGCATTTAAGGTGGCTGGGTGGTGTCCAGCACATTTCAGTGACTGGTAGACTTAGAAAATGCATTTATGTGTCTAATTGACAAGGTATGAAAGATGCTGGCAACACAGGGAACACTGGCTACTATGTGTGAGAGAGTAGTAGGGCAGATAAAGAAAATAATCAAAAGCCACACTTACTTATTTCTTTGACCTTTCCTGGAAGTGGCCGTTCATTTTTTTTTTTTTTTTTTTAAGCATCAGAGTTCCAATAGGCCTGGACAATACTTCTAAGGAGATGTATATAAAGAGAAGTCTTCTGTGGTTTATTCTGTCTATTCAATCAGAGGGTGTCTGTGCCCCTATAGTGATCATTTCTCTTATGTGTCTGAATCAATTAGTTGGGATGACATTCAATTAGAATTGACTATGTCTAGTTCTTTATCAAACCCATCTTTTAAAATTCAGAACAAAAGATAAGATTAATCCTGCCTGAATCAATGCAGTAGTAATAAACTATTATATTAAAGAGAATTTCCATTGTATTCATTTTTTTTGTTCCAATTCACATAAGGAAGTACAAAAACTTGTAATCCTAAAAAAGAAATAACAACTGCTAGTCTTGATTGTTAAACTAATAGTTCAGTAGAATGCCAAGACAAAACACAAAACTTGGATTGGCAAATGAACCAGAAAGTAAAGGTGCTTGCTGCCCACCCAGAGAACCTGAGTTTAATGCCTTGAACCTACATGATTGCAGAAGAGAACCAGTACCTAGAAATTGTACTGTAACCTGCACACACATTCACATATACACACACACTCACGTAAACTCACACTCACATTGAAATAAGTAAATAAAATGAACTCTGCAAAACAATGCTAAATGTATAGAATTTATTTTATAAGGAAGCTCAACCTTTAATAATATTCTGTATTAATACATTCTTAGGGAGGCATCTTATTCTAAGATACTCGGATCACTGATAAATATAAATGTTTCTGTGAGACTGAAAAGTGTATCACTCACTATCAGCAAATAAGATGGTGTAATTTTACTAAACACACAGTACCTAGCTTCTTCATGCTCACTTCTCATTTATCTTTCAAAGGATATTTTCTCTTAAAATAAATCTTTCCTCTCTTACCTAAAATGTAGAATTAATATATTAGCTAATTTTAAAATAAATCTTTATCACTCTAAAAATTTTCATGGATTATAAAGGAAATTGCCTTCTTGTAAACACTTCTATCATTCAAAAGTATCTTTTAGATTTCAACATGACTTCCATGGTACCTTTTTAATAAATGATACCAGACTTGAATAAATGCCCATAGTGGCAGGGATCTGTGCTTTTGCTCTAAAAATCGATTTTTTTTTTTTTGGTTTCATATTAACTGAGAAATTTAATGACATCTGAAAAAATTCAGTTAATGTATTATGAAAAATTCTTAAGCATATGCTAGAAGTTTTATTTCTTACTAAAATGCATAAGCAAAAGCACCAATATCCCATTAGAACTCTCCTTTTCTTTGAACTCTTGAACGTTATATTCAATTAACTTGATAATTATATTTTTAACATATGTATTTCCTTAAGTATGGAACTATATTTGGTTTGACTCAGAAAATCTTTGTATACTACTGTTACTTCTGTTGTTTATATTTCTGAGCTTGACAAGTTTGACTCAACAAAATTATTGTGTCTATCCTAAGAACATAAGATAGAAATTAGTTTGACATTTTTTGTGCAGGGACCTTAAAAGTGAATTGTTTTGATACTGGTCCTTAGCCAGAAGCTGGATGGCTTGATTTTACCTGAAGGCCAAACAGGAAGTTCTGATTCCTGACCTAGACAATTGCTGTTAAACATTCACTATACAACCTAAGTGAGTGCCCCTACCAAGGAACACTCCTGGAGGATGTGATCAAATCTGAGAAACACTTGGATACATTCTGCTTGGCCAACAGGTGGGACCCAGCTCCTCTCTACAGTCATTACTCCAGTTTCTGTTTTATGACATTCCAAACTTCTTGGTAATGAGCTGGATTGAACTCCATTTTCTTGGCCCCCTCCTACCACACAAGATTTCTGCCTTCTGTACCAAAAGTCCCAAGTCTAATCCAGCAATAAAAACTTCACTAAAATCATTCTCCATCCTGTTAACATTCTTTGGGTTTATGAATCAAAGAACCCAAAAGCTATTGGCCCTAGGTTGCTTTTTGTGACTGTTAATATGACAAAAATCATAGTATTCTGAGTAATCCTCATCTGAAGTAAAAGGCAAGAATTTCTTCCCTATCTAAGACAAACTCACTTGTAAAACTGAATAAAATAATGTATCTTCTCCAGGAAGCACTTCATTTAGTCTCCTAGCACTTTTGTAAGTCAGTCTGAAGGGACCATTGTTGTTAGCATGTGAACCAGAAAAACTGTTAATCCCTATACTGCTTCCTTAACAACTTCTCAGGGTCATTTTGTATTCTTAACTGATCCTCACAATATTTTATTTGTACAGCAGTGGCCCTATAAACTGTCACAGTGTTGTATGGGAGTATTGGCACAGTATTCCTCTGTGGTTATCTGCTGAGCTCTCTAGTAAATACTGTGGATTATTTAAGCACTTTTATATATTACATATGTTTGTGCATTTTATGTGTTTATACATATTTATACGTTTTTAAAAGAATCATTTTGTTTACTTGTACAGTTCTTGTTTATTGGAAAATATATATTTATGAATGTTTTAAACCATGTTATAGATTATATGAATACACATTTAGTTACTTAGCCCCAAGCCTTTGGAAATTTCCCCTGAACTACTGATTTTACATATTATTTATAGTATAGGTTTTGCAAATTTATTATTTTTAAGTTTCTTCTTTTCAAATAGCAATAATAAGAACAGCTTCATAACAATTTATAATTTGCTAATTGAATTATTTGGAAATATTTTTAAAAACCCATATATGAAGATGATGGAAGTATTTGTGGGGGGTGCGCAGCATAAACTTTTATTATTACAAATAATGACAAAAATGTCAATATACTTACTTCAGCTGTAAGAAAAATTGTCACATTTAGAATCACTTCATTTACTTTCAACTTACTTGATTCACTGAATTATTCTCAGTGGGGAGATTTGGGACATGTGGCTCCCTAGTCTTACAACCTCATGGAGAACTAGATTATATATGTTCGGTGGTTTTTGGAACTTAGAAGCTAACTAGTGTGTGCTGTAATAGCCTTGCCCTGGGGAACAGTGCCTTGACTACTCATGGTACACTGGTATTGCAAGATGTGTCTTCCAAAGAGACAATTTTCAGCATCTAAATTGCAGCAAATTGCAGGTAACATCTTTTTGTAGATAGTCTTTAACTTTTTTTCTTTTCTTTTTCCTTTAATGAAAATAGTATTTGAAAGAGTGAAAAAAATTTAAAATATTTTCCTTCATGTTTCTTGATGTTCTTTGTAATTATGGTAAAACTGGGAATCAATCAAACTCATGATCCAGAAATACCACTCTTGGGCGTATATCCAGAGGGTGCACATTTTTATGACAAGAACATTTGTTCGACTATATTCACAGCAGCATTTTTCATAATAGTCAAAACCTAGAAACAACCTAGATGACCCTCAACTGAAGAATTGATTTTTAAAAATGTGGTACGTTTACATAATGGAGTACTACACAACATTTTAAAACAATGACATCTTGAAAATGCAGACAAATGAATGGACCTAGAAAACTTCATCATGAGTGAGGTAACACAGAGCCAGAAAGACAAACCTGGTATACATTCACTCATAAGTGTAATTAAGATGTAAAACAAAAGATAACAACGCTACAATACACAACCCCTGAGAAGCTAGGTAACAAAGAGCAACATAAGAGAGACATCGATGAATCCCGTTGGGAAGGGGAAATAGATGAACTCTCCTGAGTAAATTGGGAACATTGGGGGAAGGGAGTATGCGGAGTTGAGAAGAGAATATGAGGGAATGAGAGGTTGAGTTAGGAGAGGGACAGAAAGGAAAAACAATAAAAGAGATATCTTGATAGAGAGCGTCATTGTGGGGTTAGAGAAAAACCTGATGCTACAGAAATACTCAAGAACCCACAAACATGACCTATCTAAGACTCAAAAAAATTTTGGAGAGGGTAGCTATAGTGAAGAATGGATTAACAAACTGTGGTACATCTATACAATGGAGTACAATACAGCAGTCAAAAATAAGGCATCCTAAAATTTCCAGGCAATGAAAGGATTTGAAGAATATCCTCCTGAGCATGTTATTACAAGCTCAGAAAGAGAGGCCTGGGATGTACTCACTCAGGAGTGGATTTTAAACAAAAAGTGAAGAATACCCAAGCTGCAAACCACAACTTCTCTTTTTGTCTAAATAAAATGAAAGGTTTTAACTCTAATGGAGTAAAACTATATTTAATAACAACAATCATCATATAAGAATTCCATTCATAATGTCCAGTCTATTTGGCATACTTAGAGAAAATACTCTATTGTCTATCTTAACTTGATAAAGTTTCATATCTAAACCGTTTGTTATCATTACGTGTATTACCATCTTAAAATTATACATTAGCTTAAAACATTTTTTAAAAAAAAATTTAAGCTTTTATTTCTCTCAACTTTATAAATTATATATTTGTGTTATTTTTTAATTTGGTAAGAAAGCAAACCATAACTATAACTATCATATATTTAACATTTGAGGATGCCTTCTTTCTAATCTGTACCTTCTACTTAGCCTATTGGATATCCAGCACTTCGTTAATCCAGTCACAGTGACACCTCTTCACACAGTATAAAGAAATTCTCCACACAAACTGGAAGATATGTCTCAAATAATAAGGCTAAAAATGTTTCTTATGCTTCTATTTTATGGAATAATGCGAAGAACATTGGTATTAGCTCTGTTTTGAAAGTCTGGTAGAATTCTCTGCTAAAACTCTCTTGTCTTGCACTTTTGTTTTTTGGTTCGGAGACTTTTACTGACTGCTTCTATTTTCTTACATGCTAAAGTCTATTTAAATTATTTATCTGAGCTTTATTTAACTTTGGCAAGTAGTATATATCTATTAAGAAAATTGTCTCTTTTGGATTTTCTAATTTTGTAGAGTGTATGTATTTTATGTATGACCTAATAATTCTTTAAGTTTCCTAGGTGTCTGTTGTTATGTCCCCTTTTTGTTTTTATTCTGTTTATTTAGATTTTCCCCTCCTTCCTTTTAATTAATTTGGATATGATTCTATCTGTTGATTTTCTCCATTAACCAACTCTTTGTTTCTCTAATTTTTTTTTGTGCTTTCCTGTGTGTTTCAATGTTATTTATTTCCACAGGCAGCTTTATTGTTTTTGCTATTTACTCCTCTTGCGTATTCTTCCTTCATTCTTTTCTACAGATTTTAGGTGCTCTGTTCAGTTGCTTATATGAGCTTTCTCTAATTTCTTCATTAATGCTCTTAGTGACATAAGCTTTCCTCTTAGCACTGCTTTGTGTGTTTCTTCGTAAGGTTGGGTATGTCATGCATTCATTTTAATTGAGCTCTAGAAAGTCTTTCATTTCTTTATTTCTGCCAGTAATTATTCATTGGATACTTGTTCAATTTCCATGAGTTTTCAAGCTTTCTACTGTTAAAATTCAGCCTTAATCCATGATGGTCTAATAGGATATAGAGGATTATTTCAACATTCTTGTTTCTGCTGAGTCTATCTCTGTGACCAAGTATGTAGTCAGTTTTAGAGAAGTTTTCATGAGGTGTTAAAAAGAAAGCATATTCTTTTGTGTTTGGATTCAATAAATATCTGTTAGGTCCATTCGATTTATAACCCCTGTTAGCTCTATTATTTGTTTGTTTAGTTTTTTTGTCTAGATGACCTGCCATTGGTGAATGGGTACTGAAGTCTCTACTATTAATGTGCAGGTATCAGTGTGTAATTTATTCTTTAGGAATGTTTCTTCTACAAATGTGGATGACTTTGAATTTGGTGCATAAAGATACAATCTTGATTCTTTTTTGTATAAGAATATAAAGTTTCCTTCCCTGTCTCTTTTGAATAATTATAGTTGGAAGGATATTTTAATAAATAATGTTATCTATTTTGTTAGATATTTGAATGGCAACACAAGCTTACATCTTAGGTTTATTTACTTAAAAAATGTTTTTTTCAGCCTTTTAATCTGAGGTAATATCTACCTTTGATGTTAAGGTACATTATGTTTATACTACAGAAGAATGGATACTGTTTTCATATACGCTCTGTTAATCTGTGTGTGTTTTTTTTTGAGAGAAATGAGTTCATTGAAATTGAGAGATATTAATAACCAGTGATGGCTAATTCTTGTCATTTTGTTGGCAGTGGTGTGGGTGGTTGTGTGTGTTTATGAGTTTCCCTTCTTTTAGCTCGGTTGGCATTAAAGTATGAATTTCCTTTGTTTCCATCAGTGTAGTAGCCTCCATGGGATGGAGTTTTCCTTCCAGTATCTTCTTTAGGGGTGGATTTGTGGATAAATATTCTTTAAATTTGTTTAAAAAATATGCAGTGCAAAGCAGTAGAACCTAAAATTTGAATAGATAATCATTTTCTTTCAAAATTACCATATTATAGACCTTGAAAAGGAGATACCACAAGGCATGGTGCCAGTTACTGGGAGGCACATTTTTGCCTACAAATATTTATAAATTTAGACACGGCGAAATGCTTAAGAACTGCCATCTTCATGTAAGATAGCTTGCTTTTGGTATCTTCATTTTTAGTTTTATTTTCCATGACAAATAATTGTCAAATTAATAATGCACTTCAAATGTATAATGCATTAATTTGAGAAACTATGATTGTTTCATGAAATAACTGATTACAAAACAAATTATGTTCAATAGTTTTGTCTCTAGCAATAGCAATCAGTTAATAAAAATAGCAAAAATAAAGGCTAAAAATCCAATTTCCAATATTCAATTACAGAGAACTGATTGGATTTAAATTAATTTTAAAACACTTATGACACATGTGACAAAATCCATAGTTTTTTACACTGGAGCCAAAACAATTTCTCTAGTGGGGAGTGGTGACCTACATGTAACACAAAGTGACCATAGTTTATTTAAACAAAAAGAAGGTAATATAAGATTTCAATGACTATGATACCAGGTTACAATATGGCTGCAGGAAGAAAATGAATAGAAATGCTGTATATATTTGACATTTTTTTGCACATTCTTGGATGCAAGTCTTTCAGAATTATAGATCATATCTATACTTAAGTAGACAGTATGTTCTTAGTTATTCAAGTGGGTTAATGAATTACACTGAGTCCGATCTTCAAAAGGGAGCAATGTCTGTGCGTGTGTGACTTCCTAACTGCCCAAGAAATAAGATGTAAAGAGATGGGTGAGCTATGGGCCACATGGCAAGACAGATTGGTAGAAATGAATTAAATTAGGATTCAAGAACTAGCTAACAATGTCTGAGCCATAGGCCAAGCAGTATGGAATTAATATAGTTGTCCGAGTAATTTGGGGAGCTAAATGGCAGTGGGGCAGTTCCCGACCTCGGGACGAGGCTAGGCCAGAAACTCATGTTACAAGCCACATATGTTTGGATTTTAGTAAAAAAAACTAAGAATAGCTAGGCTGCAAACCACAACTCCTGAGCATCTTGGGATCAGAAGAAACTTAAGCGAGACATCCAGTGATCCCCTTGGGAAGAGAAAATAGAGAAGATCTCCTGAGTAAATTTGGATCATAATGGGTAGCGACAAAGGAGAGTTGGAACAAATCATGAACAAAGGAGATGGTTGAGTGAGAGGAGCAATAAAAGGAGAGAAGAAGAAGAAGAAGGATATTTTGATAGAGGAAGACAATGTGGGGTTAGAGGGAAGCCAGGTGCTGAGAAGGCTTCCAGGAGCCCACAGGATGTCCCTGGCTGGAACTCTAGCCAGTGGTGGAGGGGGTGCCTGGACAGAATTTCCCTTGTTATCTATGGGTGACCACTCAGTGTCATTTTAGAGCCTTTATTCAGCAATGAATAGAGACAGGAGCAGAGATACATGGCTGGGCGCTGGGTTGAGCTCCTGGTCCAGCTGTGGAGGTAGAGAGGAGAGTGTTTATAAGCAAAGGGATCGGGAGCATGAGGGGAAGACCGACAGAGATGGCCAACTAGAGCTATTGGGAGCTCAGTGAATCAGAGGCTGCTACTGGGGAATCTTCCCAGGTGAGGAACTGGGCCCTCTAAGGGTGGATGAGTGCCAAATGTCTTGGGCAGTATGTGGAGACTTGTGGAGTGAGATCCAACAGAGTTCCTGAACATGAACTGGCATCTTGGAGCCCAATCCCTACAGAGAAACACCTAATCCAGTCCTAATATTGGGGTGAGGGAATTTTATCTTCCTCAGATGGATGCACCAAACTGAACTGACTCAACTTGGGACTCCTTACCCTCCTTGGGGAATTGATGGGGGTATGGGGTGGGGTGAGGCTAGAGGAGAACTTGGAGGATTTGGAGGGAGGGAGGGGAGAGTGTGCGGGAATCTCTCTCATACACACACACACACACACACACACACACACACACACACACACACACACATACCTTATAGTATTTCAACTATTTTTGGATTGGATTTTATGACTGAATAGATGGAAAACAGCATGCCACTATAATCTTACTACTCCATTTCAGTTAGTTGTGAGGCCCTTGAGTTAAAATATCAGAGAGTTAGGATAGGCTCCATGCTAAGGGCTTCTACTTGCTCACTTGTTGACTAGTGCTGAAAATACCTTGGGCCTTAGAAGAAAAAAACAAAACAAAAAATATAACAGTCCATGGGGGATGATTGGAGCTCATGGATACTCCCCTTACAGTCTCCCTTATTTTCAGAGCATGTTTTACCAGCCTCTGAGGAAAAACCTGGGCAGACACAGCGCATTCTTCTTGGGCAGGAACTGTGATAATCGTCTTCTGCCTTTGTACTCCTTTCCTGCTGCTTAATACAATTATTTGTCTTTGGCATTCATTAAGTACCTTTGTGTTTCATTCTCGGACTCATGATATATAACTATCTTTGATCTTTGTGTAGTATAAAGATATCTATTGACTGTGATCTTCCTTTACCATTGTACAAACACTAATCCCCTCTCATCTTTTGAACAACTTTTTTTTTTTTTCAAGAAGAACACCTAAATCTATTTGGAAAAGATTAGCTTAAATATTGGATCATTGGTCACTTTGTACAAATGTGACGATTATCCCTGCAGAAGCTTTGGATGTTATTGTTTCTCTTACTTTGTCACTAAGGTAGAAATAGTGTTAATCCACTGTAGGGCAAGGCTTGATGTGAAGCACAAATTAACAACCATTTATTTGTGATTTGATTTTGGCATGGTAATTTGAACATCTCACCTTTGGTAACTCCTAACTCCTGTTTTTTGTTTTGTTTTCTTGTTGTAAAGTGAAATGCTAAAATACAAATACAGATAATTAAGAAGATGGAGTAAAAAATTCCAGAAGGATAAAAATCTTGTTGTCTCTTACCTACATCGAAAAACAAAATCTTTACCAGCTAGTCCGTATATTCCTTGTACCTGATTGTAAATATAGCCCCTGCCTCCTAAATAGTTTTTGTTTTCTTCCTTTACAATGGCAAACTCTTTTATATAGTGATCATTGAAGCTTATCATTTATGGTTACTTATTGAAAGACTAAGTCTTGACCTTCTGGATTATTCTGATTAAACACATTCATATGTTCAATGTGTCCCTCTGCTGATACCATGTTTTGCCAATAGTAGCTAAATCTTTTGACAGGAGGTTCATACATATAGTGAGACTATACAGAGTTATGTCCTCTGGACAGATAACTTATAATGCAATGCCTTGATCTGCTAAAGGTTCGCCATAAGCCCAATATCTATTTCTCTTCCTCTATTCTATCATTTCCTATAATTTCTCTTCTCCGTTCCCTCCTCTCTTTCCTTCTCTCTCTCTTTCTTTTGTTTACTTTGTCTTTCATTATTGTTTGAGAAAGAGTTACAAGTAAAACAGGCTCTTCTCAAACCTATTATGCAGCTGAAGAAGAATGACCTCAAATTTTTGATGCCCTGCCTGTCTCTTTCAAAGAGTAAGATATCATACATGTGCCACAATGCCCAGTTTATACAGCACTATTGACAAAACCCAAGATTGTCAATGCACTAGGTAAACTATACTGAGCTATATTCCATACTGAGTTCCTTTGTATTTGTTTGATCCAACTATTTATAAGTTGTTTTCTTTACTGACCTAGAAGGAGGATGTGGTTGATGTAGGAAAGTCTGGGTAAAGCCCTACTCTTTTCTGTAATTAATATTTAGGGCAATTAATGGTTATTGTTTTTGTAATCTTATTTTGAACAGCTATTTATTTAATTTTTTTTGCAAACCATTTGAGACATCAACAGTGAATTACATATTCATACATATTGCCCTAACACTGTTTAAATCTCCAAGCATTCTTTTGACATCATGTAAGTACAGTGGTTAGTTTTAATAGTCTACCTGATTCAATTTGAAATAACCTGGGGATAGAGTCTCAGTGAAAGTTTGTGTAGATTTTGTTGAGCTGTGAGTGTATTTGGGAGGACCTAGCCCACTGTGGATACCACCCTTTCATGGGCTTAGGTTATGTCCTGGATCATCTGTGTGATGACCATCTATTCATTATACATCTCTGCTCTTTACTATGGATGTTACTAGCAACTTCCAGTTTCTGTATTAGCTTTGATCAGTGATGGTCTTTGCAATTTGGAAATACAGTTGTTATCCTCAGTTCTCAACAGTCTTTGTGCCCTGTGCTGTCTGTCCTTCAACACAGAAAAGTCAGTGTGTCCTGTGCTGCTTCCAGATTCTCAAAAGTCACAGTGCCCTAAGCTGTTCACGGAGGGATAATTTATTTGGCAAATTTCCTTCCCTTAGAGATATTTCAATTTAGTGAGGAAGATAAGATGTGTTCATGAATAATTTGAAGTAATAAATAATAAGAACTATTTATTGCTACAAACAACAGAAGCTTTAGGAGTTTAAAAGGACACATTGTGACAAGGGTCCTGATGGACATGTAAATTTGAGCTCCATAAAAAATGAGAAATATAGAAAGAAATGAAAACAGGATCATGACAATAAGAACAGAGCATTCGCTCTGAGAATAGAAGACTGAAAATGGGTCTTCGGAACAAGCAGAAGCTACAGGAATCATGAAGTACTCAAATACTTAGTCACAGATCCAGAAACAGAATATTTAAGAATAAAGCAAAAAAATATATATAAAAATGAGGAGGTAAAGCAATTGCTCCTATTTACACATAAAAAAAAAATCTATGCAAAAGAAAGAAATTAAAAGTTAGAGAAATTAGCCAGAACCTGAGACAATCTGTGTTTGTTGGCAGATAACCCTAAGGTATGTGGTTTTCTAGTAGATGAAGAAGCACTAGAGAGATGATGCTTGCAATTTCAGAAGAACTATTAGAAACATGAACTTCAGTTATTATACCCCCAAGAGATCAATATTGGTATTTCAGTTTTCTATATGAACTGAATTTTCCAAATTTGTTGATAATCTGTATTTGTAAATTGTTGATAATCTGTCACCATTCATACGCAAGCTCTAATAGGGAATTCATTTCACAGGGCTCATATCAGAAAAGAAACCCTGAAACAGCTGTCTTGTCTTTATAAGTACAGACCTTCACTCTAAAGCTATGGAAAATAACCTTGCTTCATCAACCCTAGAAAACTCATCCAAGAAAAGAACCTAGCTACTGGGAAGATGACAAGTGTCTGACTCAAGGATGTCAGCTTGCACTTCCTTTTAATGGCATGTAACATGGGAAGCTGTTGTAATGGGGGTTTCTAGGTCCAGGGAGGGCAGAGGTCCGGACCCTGCTGCGCCAGACCCCTCAGCTGCCCAGCTGCTCACCACTCAGACCCCCAGAAATGACTCAGATGCTTATATTAACTTTATGCTGTTTGGCCTATGGCTCAGGCACATTGCTAGCTTGCTCTTACATCTTGAATCAACCAATTTCTATTAATCTGTCTGCCACAAGGCCCATGGCTCACCTGTGTTTTTTACATGTTTCTTCTTGGGCGACTGGCTTGATCTGTCTCTGACACTGCCCTTCTTCTCCTACCTATTCTGATTCCTCCTCCTACTTCTTCTATGGTGCCTGTCATGGCCCAAAACAGCTCCTTTATTTAAAGATTGAGATTCACAGCATACAGAAAGGCATTCCCACATCAGGAAACAGTATCAAAAACAGGGATATTATTTATAACTGAAATGGAAATATGAGGAAAGGTCATCTTTTTGCTCCTTTGAATGGAAGTTGAAGATGTTTTAACCTACAGATGCTACATACGGAATTATCTGTCTTAAAATTCTTTAGTGTCAGGAAAGTTGAAATCGATCAATTTTAAAAGTTATTTTTAAAAAGAATTTTTACATGTATATTTATTCATGTATGTATATTGTATGTGTGTTTGCATATATGCATATGTGAATGTATGTACAAATTTGTGCCACAGCCCACATGTGCTTATCAGAGAGCTGCTGGCATATATTCTCTCCTTCTATCAAGTGAATCTTGGAGTTGAAATTTGGTCTTCAGGGTTGGCAGCTAGCACAGACATCCATGACTGAGCCATCTTACCAGCGCTCAAAAGTTAACATAAACTTTATTCCCCACACAGGTTTAGTATTGTTGTAGTGTAAATTTGTAAAGAGTATTTAAAAATAAATGTGCTTGGTTGTGGTTTTCTGGATGGCATAAATTCATGCACATATTATATACTTTTGAATACAATAAGAACAGGCACAGAAATTACTAAAACCTTAAAAATCAGTAATGTACTTAATAATAAATTAACAATATCTAAAATGTCAACCATGTTTTTGAGCTATAAACTTTAGTTCCAATTGAAGAGAATCACTGTTTCTCAATTTGATTTTAGGAGAGTGGGAGATCAATGTTATTGACTTAAGAGGTTCTTTCATTATTTGTTTTAAACTTTGTTTATTACCAGTTTCATATAGAGACTAATTATTTAGATGAGAAGCATCAAGTGTCTAAATTAATATTGGGAAAATTGAGCATTTGCCCTGAGGCAGCAAAATTGGGCTTTGTCAGGAAGCTGATCCGATGTTGCATGCTACAAAATGCCTGAAATTGGCCATTAAAGGAAAATAATCTTCAGCCATTATTTCCCACTAGAGGATAATTGAATACAAATAATAAAGACTTCAGCATCTTTCACTTTGAGAAAATAGATTTGTGAATAGCAGCTGTCACAGAGTCTTGGCTTAGTGACACAAACCTTCTGAAGGTTTCTAGCTTGGTTGGAGGGCCCTGAGAAGATCCCACTGTCCTCTGTGAGATCAGCCTGGGGTACAGCAGAAAATCCAGTGTCCACATCCACCAGCAACTCAACAGAGATGTGGCTGTAAAACAGAGGTACATGTACCAGAGCTCTGGATGAGTAACCTTAAGATCAAGCTTTCTTTTCTCTTCTGAAAGCAACTCTAAGATCTGCTAAGGGGAAGTCAGCAATGGGTTGGGACTCACACTTTCAAATCTATCATGGAAGGGCTTGTGGATCCCACAAGGATAATCGCTTGAAATTTCTGACAGCAACTCTCATTAGTAAATTTTTTTTCTGACATTTATAAATTTATTTAATGATGAAAACATTCTTCATGTTTTTCTTTGAACTGATATTCAAAACATGGGAAAAAAGCCCATCACCAGAGTTAGAAGTAGTGTGATAGGGCTTAGTAACACTAGGTAATGATGTGTGTATTTAAAACGAGTCTCATACTTTCTGAAAAAAAATATGTTGAGTTGTATTATATATACCAAATATTATACTGGGTTTCAGATTTTAATATGTTTCTACAGCCACTGTCTTTCTAAACTCTAATAGGGACATAGTCCATAATGAATTGTTGATTTAGTATAGAATATATGTTTGTGCTTCTCTATAAACTTCTACAATGTCATGCAATGAAGAGAAGATTCAGGAGAAATAATCATGATTTCTAGAATAATGTGAGAAAATAACAGATAACTGAGAGGATTATTTATTAAATGTTAAATGGTTTTAATGGATGAACAACTGACCATACAGAGCATGACAAACTCAATCACAGAGTAAAAGAAAGGCTGTAGAGCTATCCAGGCCACCCAGGAAGCCATATGATGATATGATATAGTTTTCCTCACTACCAGAGCATGAAAGAAGGCCCGCCTTCACAAACTTGAGATCTTAAACTGGACCTTTGGCCACACCCTGATGCCCAGAAGCCATAGCTTTTTTCCAGTTCTATTCTGGCCAAGAGACCACACCTTAAGGTCAAGGTGTAATGACCTGTTCTCAGCTACAATAAAACGCTGAAGCTAGGTCTATCAAATATCTAAAAAAGTGTTAATAAAAGAAAGCTGATGTGGCGCTTTTCCTAGACTGAGACTAAAACAGGGCTTGTGGAGACAGATTTGCAGCTAAAGCTCTTAAAACCATGAGGACAGGGGTAGAATTTGGATCCCCAGACTCATATAAGTAACTATAATTCCACACCTGAAAGGATGAGACAATAGATCACTAAAACAAGCTAGCTTGCAAGGACAGCCATATTGATAGCTCTCAGTTTGACTGAGAGACCTTCTCTCATTGAATAAGGTAGAGGGGAGACTAAATGTCACATTTGGGTCTCCACATGCATGTAAGCACATATATGCACCCACACTCAATTGTATCCCACACATGCATATACACTAAATATACATGAAAAGACTCCAACAATTGTTAACAAGTTTAAATATTATGAGAGACTGATGAGTTGGCCACCTTATTCTTTTATATTTAATACTATTTCTACCATGTTACAAAAAGGTCCAGACCCACAGACCTGCCATCCCAGATCCCTTAGCCACCCGCCACTGCTTAGTCCCCCCAAAATGACTCAGAAGCTTATATTATGTTCATGCTGTTTAGCCTATGGCTCAGGCACATTGCTAGCTAGCTATTACATCTTAACTCAATCCATTTTCATTAATTTGTCAGTCACATGGTCCATGGCTCACCTGTGTTCTAAGGAACATGTAAGCATGTTTCTTCTTGGGTGGCTGGCTTGATCTGTCTGACTCCGCCCTGCTTCTCCTACCTTTGCTGTGATTTCCCCTCCTGCTTTTCCCGGTGCCTGTCATGGGACAAAACAGCTCCTTTCTTTAAAGATTGATATTCACAGCACACAGAAAGACATTCCCACATTGCTACCGCATTCTTTTTCATACTGATAGTCATGAGATGTCATCAAGGTTGTAGGAACAGATGCTTTCTCTATCAATTTAAAGAATTAAAAGGCAGGAAAACAAGAAATCATAGAACCATAGTCCTTTAAGTTTTCCCAAGAGCAGAAATACACACACACACACACACACACACATACAGAGAGAGAGAGAGAGAGAGAGAGAGAGAGAGAGAGAGAGAGAGAGAAGGGAGGGTGGAGAGAAAGACAGAAATAAAGAGACACAGAGAGACAGAGAAACAGACAAAGATAGAGAAAGAGACAGAGAGAGACTGTGCAAACACACACACACACACACACACACACACAATCACCCACTCACACACACTCCAATTAGAAGATCTAAGATCTGGAATCCAAATTTGTCTGGCAATGTCAAAACATTTAGAGGTGCGATAAGTTTTCCTTTTTCTCTAAATTGCCTGGTTTGTGCTATCTTAATATATGCTTGTTGGCTTTTCCTTAGCTTGACACAGGATAGAGTGATCTATTAATAAGAAAATCCAATTTAGAAAATATCTCCATCAGATTGACCGGTAGGAAACTCTTCTGGGCCACTTTCTTTATTAGTGATTAATAGGCCAACCCCAGTGTGAGTGGTTCTGTGCTGTATAAGAAAGCAAGCTAAGAAAACCATGGGAGGGGATCACAACCATCAGTCATTCTTCTATGGTCCTCGATTCAGCTCCTGCCTCCAGCTTATTGCCTTGAGTTTCTGCTCTGAACTGCAACTGAGGAAATAGACACTGTCATCCCCAAATTGTTTGTGGTGGGAGTTCTATTGTAGCAGTGGATGAAAACTAAGGCATAGGATTAGAAAATCAGGAAAAAGGAGAGGAAATTAATTGGTTCTTGCCTTCTGGTGGGAGATTGGAAAGTCCCATTCCAGAGTTCCCTTCTGAAGAAACATCCCATAAAGTTTTGTGTTTTGTTTGTTTTTCAGAGGAAGTTGTCCACATTCAGTGTTAAAATGGAAAGTATGTTAATCTACCCCAGGCTTCTCTTCTCTCTGCCTCCTGCTGGGAAGCTGTTAACACCACCTCCCTCACTTACCTCTCTTTTTATATATCTCCTGCCTGTGCTAGCACAAATCCTGTGATGTTTTAGACACATTTTGTCTTACACCATATCAGTCATTTCCTTGTAATTTTTTTCTTTTAGTTTATATGCAGAGATTAAAAATAACTATTTTGTCATAAAATAATGGTAATCTATTCAAGTATTCTAAAACAATTTCCTGTAACGTGGGCATTCCTGAAGGAAATCTTTATAGCCTCAAATTCACATTTAGTAAGTTATCTCAAAGACAAAACTGTCACTGGGTTTCTTCAATAACCTGGGTACATCTCACAGCATATACTGCCATGAGCCCTTTTTGTATTCTCATACATGCACATACACTAAACACACATGAAAATACCACAGTTATCTATCTACAAGGTGAAATAGCCTGAGGGACTGATAAATTGGCCACCTTATGTTTTTATTTTTACCATTATTTTTGACATACTCTTTTTTTTTAATGCTGATGTAGCCATGAGATGTCATCTGTTCTTTAGAAACAGACTTTTGCCTCCCTTTTAGCAGCTCTGTAGTTCTTGTCAATGGTTTGCATCCAAAGCCACCCAATGGCTAAGCATTCCACCTGCTCCTCACACTATAGTTTTCTTCATAGTGTACTTCCTATTGCTCTTGTCACTCTAGTGAACCATACCTCCTTCTTTATATTCATATAAAGTTGTTTCTATGGGAAAAATCAAATTCATATTATATGAAACCACCTAAATCATTCCTGAGATTCATGAAGCTACACAAAGTTTACCTTTTATGGAATACACTCTTATTCTGTTAAACTGACTTCCAGATTACCAGTCCTAGATCCTGCATGGAACCAACCTAGGCCCTCTACATTTGTGTGATAGTTGTATAACTTGACCTCTTGCAGGACTCCTAACAGTGTGAGGGGGGCTGTCTCTGATTCTTTCGGGAACCTAGTCTTCATATAGAGTTGCCTTGATCAGTCTTAATGTGTGTGTGGGGGGGGGGCAACAGAGGGGGAGTGCTTAGTCTTTATAGCAACTTGAATGCCTTGTTTTGTTGATATCCTTGGGAGGTCTGACCTTTTCTGCATAGAACCAAAAGAGGACTGAATTGAGACTAAGGATAGAGGGGACATGGGTGAGGGAATGGGAGAAGAGGAGGGGGAAACTGGTCAGGATGTAAAATAAATGAAATTACAAATAAAGAATTTTAAGTCAGTTTCATACGATTTAAAGTAGGTACATTCTATTATGCTTATGACTGGATTCAAAATGGACATATAAAGGTTAGGGTCATAATTGTAGAAAACGCTGGTTGCTCTGGAGCCAGACATAGAATAATAATCAGTAATAAATTTCCACAAATGTTGACTGAGACCAAAGCAGGCTTGGATAAGACACATTGGGTAAGACAGAAATTTTATTACATCTGAGACCACTGTGATAGAGAGAGATCTAAGGAAAACAAAGGAATAGGATTTTGGAAGAATGTAACTATTTCTTTTATGACATTCCCTAAGGACCATCATGAGAGAATTTACATATGCTGTAGTAAATGTTAAAAAAAAAATTGACCTTAAAAGTAAAGTATGTCATGTATAAAGAATGGTGTTGTGTACTTCTCTATTTATCACATCAATGAAATTTTATATTCATTTCACAGATGGTCAAACAAAAGAAAGCTTATTGACTGTGATGTGTATGAACATTCATGTGTTGATTATAGTACCAAATTTGAATTAGTGACAAGAGGTGTCAGAAAGAAACTTTTCTATTGTGTTTTTGAAAAATAATATTGTGTGTGTGTGTCTGTGTGTGTGTGTGTGTGTGTGTGTGTGTGTGTGTATGTGTGTGTGTGTGTGTGTGTGTGTGTGTGTGTGTGTGTGTGTGTGTGTGTAAGTGGCTAGAGGTCAAGCTTAGGTGTCTGGCTTATTTGTTAGAAACAAAGAATTTCACTGAGTAAGAGTACATGGTATATGTTGGCTAGATAGTCTGGCCAGTAACTCATGTGGATCCCTCTGTCACTACATCCCCATTCCCTGGATTATAGATTCACCAAGTCGAGCTTTTGTTTGCATGCTGAGGATAAATTTCAAGTCATTGTGCAAGAACTTTGCAGACTAAACTGTCTCTTTAGCTCCATAATGAAGACTTTTAATTAAGAGTTTATTTCCTGGTTTATATCCTAATAACTTTATTATCAGATAAGTCTTCCATAAATATTTTCAGTTATTGGTGATTGATAGATATAACAATAATACTAAAGAGATCCACGGACATTAAAACATTATTAACAGTATTTATCATTTCAGTTATTTGAGGTGGGTTCTCAAGGACTTTCAGCTGCCTATGTTGCTATTTTTAAACTTTAATACAAAAGGCAATAAGATGAAAAGATGTTTAAATCTTTCCTACATTAGTGTTTAAGTCAATGGGATACAGAATTCATCTAAATTGGCTCTGTTCTTCCAACAGGAAATGATAGATTTTTCTGAGAGTTGATTTCTAACAAATAGCATATCTAATTACTCTTTGCCTTCTTTGGAATTTTAATGAATAATTCTAGTAAATGACTTTAAGTCAAAAAGAATTTGAAAGGCAATTTGATCGATGTGATTGGCTAATGCATTTGACATTCATTCTCTACAAATATTCTGTTCTAGCAATTAAAATAGCATCAGCCACAAAAACAAATCCATAATTTCAAAATAAATCTGAAAGCATGCATTTTTTTTGAGAAACAGTAATGATTTTAATACAGGAGATTTCCTGAGGATTTCTGACTACAAAGCTTTATTAGGATTAGTGTTTGCAAAAATCTTGGCTTTCCCTCAAGCAGTCATTATAACTGTAAAATAACACCTCCTCCCCGTGTCATTATTTGTCTTTAATGAAGTTTCTATATTGAAAATACACAAGAAGTATTATATAAAAATATGAAATAGCAGTGCTTTGTTTCTGTTTGTTTTCCTTTTAGTTTGACAAAGACCAGACTAAAGACATTTCTATACCAGTGATGCCGGAGCATTAAAATGAATGTTCTAATTTGACAGTGTAGAACTTAAAGAGGAAAAACAATATACTTTCATTAGCAAGTTTATCTTAAAATCTTATTGTGACAATTGCAAATTTTATTCAAAGCACTTAAACGTCTTGGATGCTAGGAAAGTAAATAGTTGCACTCCACAGGGGAAAAGTCAAAACAGAATTGTGAAATTATGATTACATATGTGTATATACAGGACACATTCTTAAAACCTGGCACGGTAACTAATGTTTTAAATGTATGTTTACACGAAAGAAATGTTTGTGACGCGCCCAGTGGCCCTTGGAAAATGACACAGAGGGAATACCATGGAAAGATGCATGCATCGTTGATTTTTCTTTTATTCTAGGCTCACGTTGGAATGCCAGAATGTTGTTGGTTGTTGGCTTTTGTTGGGGAGCCTTCCACCCAGCTCGCAAATAAATCATACAAGGAGTCGTATTATTGCTTATAAATGTTCAGTCTTAGTTTGGCTTGTTTCTTGCCTGCTTTTCTTGATTTAAATAATCCCATCTAATTCTTGCCTCTGGGCTTTTGCTGTTCTTTTACTTCTGTGAACTGTATTCTTACTCCGTGGCTGGCAGCCTTGCTGGGTGGCTGGGTGACCCCTAGTGACCCCCTGTCCCTATCCTCTCTTTTTCTTTTTCCCAGATTTCTCCTCTCATTGATTCTCTCTGCCTGCCAGCATCACCTATCCCTTCTCCTGCCTCACTATTGATCTTTCGGTTCTTTATTAGACGATCAAGTGTTTCAGACAAAGAATCACAGCTTCACAGAGTTAAAGAAATGCCGCATAAAAATAAAGCAACACATCATTACACCTTCTAAGCAAATGTTGCACATCATAAACAAAGTGAATACACGTTAAAATGATATTTCACAACACACATATTCGAAGTATACATTTCAGTGAAGATTCATTTTTCCACTATTAATGTACTGGATATAATTTTCTTAGTATCAGCCAATGATCAGGTTTAGTCTCTGACAAATATAGTACAAGGCTCCAAGCTCGGAAGGCAGACAAAATGACTTTAGGCCTTTTTTTTTTTTTAATTTACAAGTTTATGATCATGTTATAATCTCTGAGCCTCATTCAGTCTGTCTGTTCTCTCTCTCTCTCTCTCTCTCTCTCTCTCTCTCTCTCTCTCTCTCTCTCTGTGTGTGTGTGTGTGTGTGTGTGTGTGCATTATGAGGTGTGTGCTTGCATGTGGATGTATGTGTTCATGTGTGTGGTGTGCTGTGCTACATGTGTGTGTTAATTTGGGTTCTAGCCAGAGGGAAATCAAGGGTTTCATTCACATCCACCTTTCTTTTATTTTTATTTTTTTATACAAAATATTTTTAGCCTGTAATTCAACAAGACGACATTGATTCTGTCAAAAATGTGTGCCATAGCATGTCTGGCCTTTTACAATATGTTTCTGACATTTGAACACACGTCTTCATGTTTGCTGGGCAATCACCTTACTGCAAAGTCTATTTCAGTATTTCTTCAATTTTTATCTTTGTCTACAACATAAAAATGGCAAACAGCTCCTTTGGGCTATCTTCTTTTTTTTCTCTCTATATTTTTCATTTTATTATTATTTATTATTTTTTATCCATGTATCCCCTGCTCTCCCTCCCTTTTTTCCTCCAACTCCTTCCCAGTCAGCCTTCAGCCTTCAGCCCCCCACCCCCATACACCCATCCCCTCCAACAAAAGGGCAAGAAGTCTCAAGGTGGGTCAGCTCAGCCCTTGCAATCCACTCCAGACAAGTACGATTTCCTCATCCCAAAGTCAAGACTGGGTTAGGTGTTCCTCTGCAGAGAATGGGCTGCAAGGTGCCAGTCCACGCACAGGAACACAGTCTGATTTCACCCCTTGAGGCTCCACGTACTGCTCATGCCAATGGTCAGTCGCCTACTCTTGGAGGATCTAGCTCCTTTTCCAGATGGATCTCCACGGGCTGTTCTTGATTCAGCGAGCTTCCCAGAACTCCAGCCAGCCATCGCTGTGGGAAATTTCCTCATAAATGAATAAATATACCTTCCTCAGCGCAGGTTCAAGGACTGTTGGCTTTATTTTTGTTTTCAGACCTCCAAAGCATACACTCTGGAAAAGCACCTTGTTTACATGGAACTTTCATTGTGTTCAGTGAGGAAACCACAGTTAGCAGCTGATGTCTTTTCATCCAATGACGGCAGAAGGTAGAGACTGTTGCAGCATTTGGTTCATTGATAAAATGAGCATTTGTGATCTGAAGGATTGGTAGCTACTGATGCTGTTGCCACCTTCGCTTTCCTAGATGACTAATACCCAGTAAGCTATTTTGGAGCTCAGTCCGGTCAGAGGTTAGGTTCTCCCTAAGGATATGGACCGAGGCTAGATCCCCAAGTGTATCAGCTGAGCACATTCCACAGAATTCTGGAGCTTACAACTTTCAGGAAGCTACAGCTGGTCAGCCTGGATCCTCAGCAGCCCACACTCTTGGCCATTAGGACTGGATATTCTGACACTTTGGTAGAAAATAGCTGGGAGGTCACACAGTAATTGACTGTTTTTATTCTGCGGCTGTCATTGCTTTACTTTGTCTCAAGATGATTCTTTTTATGGTTCCGTATGTGGTCCAAGGAGAAAAGCTTTAAGATTCTTTTATTAAAAAGGGTTTCAATCAAATTAGCTTTATAAAATTTATAAAGGCTCTAATAGTACTGGCAATATTCATTTCTACTAAGCTTTGCATCCAAAAAGGCATGATGTTTCAAGTTGACAAATTATTGTTCCTGTTAATTCTTTAAATACCTTCCAAGCAATTATTGTCTTGTTTGTTTAGGAATAAACTAGATGATTAGCATATTTCTTCCATGGTGGTAAAACTTGCTTATTAAAAATCAGATGCATCATTCAAATCTCAAATTAGTTTATTCCTCCTTTACTTACACTCTCTTGCTTCTTTCTCACAAATTGCTATTTTTCTCCCGCATAAATTATTATGCTGGTAGCCAATAAGCCAATGCATCGAGACAGATTTTGGTTATCCAAGATTTGCCACATATATTTCTTTCAGGTATCCACAGTAAAGATATTTTCTACATATCAAGGTAGAGAAAACTGAGGTATGCAGATTTGTCAAAGAGACAAAAGGGAAACAGACATAAAGGATTACATAAGTGAGAAACAGAACATCTTCCATTCAACTGTTTTATTCCAGTGTATGGTGGCCTAAGGTTAAATATGTCTTTTATTAACATCTAAACCTAAAATCGGGTTCCTTCATTTACCAATTTTATCATTCATGCACGCCAGTGGTTTTTAGTTTATCTGACACAAAAGTAGAAGATGTAGACATTGAAAGAGATAAGGTTAAAGACAAGACATGAAAGAACAGAGCATTTTAATTAATTGTAAATATAGCAAATCTTGACTTGCAGTGGTAAAAAAAATAAGATAAAAATAAAAATAGAAAAATAAGAAGTTAGTCATAGTTCTTATAAGAGAAGGATTCAGGGTAGGCAAAGACAACAGGTGCTGATTCATTAGCCAAAGGCTACAACCTGAGGCAGTGGCCCCTAGTCAGTTTTTCCAGACACTCTGCATGCAACATAGAGCATATTTTGCAATAGATGTGAGCTCTCCTAAGACAAAAAGTCAAATTTCAGTTAGCTTGTAAAAAATAAGGTGTATTAATATACTTTGAAGGTATAAATGAATATTTTTTACTCACTGAATTTTTTTTTTTCCTTAAGGACTGTCAGCAAAACCTGCTTTATAATTCCATAATATTTTCTACACCAATTCTATCTTCACTGTTCAGGGTTTTGAAACTATTTGGTTTTGAAACTATTCTTTTTTCTTTAAATCATAGTCAACACTCATGTTCTGTGGACTTCAGTTAGAAGGTTATACTGTTTATTTGCCTTAAATATATGTGGCTGGTATTAAAACTTTGGCCCGGAAGGAAACCCTCTTCTTTGTTGCTGTAGCAAAAGGCATAACGTAGAACAGAAAGGCTACATGAATATTTATCTAAAATCACCAAATAGCAGATGTCATTATCGATTTGTAAGAAAGTACACATTGTCTATGATACTTTTAGATATAAGGGCAGTCAGATGTTAAAGGGCACACACTAGGCCTTTCTTTACGTAGCAAACGCAGTTGCAAGGCATTTGCAGAAACTAATGCTAAACAATATTTACAGCAAATCATTCATGTCAACTGGGTTCGTTCACTAGAACCTAGTAAATCATATCAAATGGACTCCCTTACACTAAAGTTTTATGTAATGAAGATATCCCCTGCATTTAACCCTGTAAAAAGGAACCTGGTAGAAACCAATGCCAAGCAACCTCACTTTTTTTGTATTGTTTCCTTTTTTCTCACACTCTTTCTAGAACACTAGTTTCCCCTGTTCATCTCCTTGAAACACACATCCTCTTCCACAAAAATTGCTAATAAAAATCAATTGGATTTTTGTACAACTTGGTTGTGATTTTGTCTTTTGACAATGCTAACTGTTTTTTTTATCTTGTATTATGTACTAAGGAAGATGTGAGTCTCCCTAGAGGGCTGCTAAAACGCCAGAGGTGAAAAGACAAGTTTGTCTTTTGTGTGTTTTACATTTATTTTCATGGAACACAGGAAAATTCTTAAGTTAGGGCTATGCCTAGGATCATCCTGCTTCTGTTCAGTTAAAAAAAAAAAAAGTAAGCACAAAGCAGGAAGGCACATAGTAATCACATGATACCACAGACTGACTGGTGGAATGTTCCTGCTGAAATAACTAAATGTCTATCTGCCAGTTCCTGAAACTTTTGGGAATCAGCAGAACTTTCCAGAGAGCTGAGGGGATAGAAAATCTTGGGATATGTACTCTTCCTTCAGAGGAGAATGTCAGCTATTGGTCTTTTCATTGTCTCCTTGCTTCTCTGCCACAGTGAGGTGAACTTCATTACGTATGTCATTGTTAGTCACCCTAACATGTCACAGACCCAACTACACAGACTTAACATTATGGATTGAAATCCCTGAAATTCTGCATCTGAATAAAACTTTCCTTCATCAAGATAATTTTACCAGGTCTTTTGTTACAGTTATGGAAGTTTATTAAAAGAGAAGGTGTTTGCCATACAGTTGCTATCCCTGAATTCAGGCACTCATGTTATTGGGAGAAGTCAGAATTATAGTAACCAAGAAGTTAGTAAATGTAATAGGCTCAGAAAATGAATGAAATTGATGAAGCTCAGAGATTTGTTAGGTCGACACCCCCATCTGAGGCTACGCAAAACATAAGCTCTTGCTCTGGATAAGGAGAAAGAACGTCTTCTACCCATATTGGATGCAGCCATAATCTGAATGTTTGTGCCTTCCAAAATCCCCATGTTGAGTCTTAATCATCAAGATAATAGTACAGAGGCATTTATAAAAGTTAAGACTATATCATGAGAGTTATGACTAAGATTATTGCAATTACCAAAGAAACTCGAGGAGAACATTTCCCCTGTATTGTAGGATGGCATGGCAAGATTACCAATGAGTATGGAAGTATTCCTGTAAGGACTCAAAGTCTTGGGGTAGTATGAAAATCTCTAAGAACCAATATTTATTATTTACAGCTTTTTATCATAATGGTATTTCATTATAGCCTTCTAAAGAATGTAGGGCACTCAGAAACTATAGTAAAGTGGCCCATAAGTAAAATAGCTGACCGATATAGTGAATTGATTTTTCATTTTTTGCGGATTCTTCATATTTATTTTCACAAAGACCATACCAGTTTGTCATCAAAATAATTTAAAAAAATAAAGAATAATAAACATAATTTACCATATTCTGCATGCAGAAAAAAACAGGTTTGATTCAAAATATTAGGGTCAATGCTTACACATAAAACTTTAAAATTGTCACTAGGAGTAAATGCCACTGTGAAAACTAAGAATATTTTTCTATGCATTCCATAGCATCTAATATGTACATCATTATATTACATTTTCAAATACCCTGGACTCAATAATACAAAATTTGTATTATAATTACATTAGAATTTAAAATTCATCTGGCTTACACTTCCTCATATTCACATTTTTAACAAATTTTAGTAGTTAAAAATCATAAAAATCTATCAATAAAAGGGTTAAGCTCTAGATTAAGGCTGAGAGATTAAGAGAATTTGTTGTTCTTAAAAAATTGCAAATTGTAAATTGCAGAAATGGGTTTAGTTTCCTATATCCACAGACCACAACTGTGTGTTACCTATAAATCCAACCCCAATAATTCTCAGGCTCTCTTCTGGCCTCCATAGGGACTCTCACACACTCATTCACACACACAACAGACACAAACACATATGAACACCCACATGTAAGATAAAATTAATGTTTAAAAAAATCAGTTTCCAATCCTATGAACAGAAACTGTCAGAATCCAAATAAGGAATTCTTAGTTTCAAGAGACACACAGTATATATCTGTGTCTTTCAAAATCCAAATCAATTCTTTAAAGTATGTTTCCTTATATATAGCAAGCAAAACTAGTAACATCTTGATATGTTTATTCACTTTTGTTATTATTTTTTATATCTTTTCACTTTTTATTCTCTCCCCTGCCTCTTGAACCAGTCCTCCCCACCTTCATATAAGCTGACGTGGGACAGAGTCCCTCACCCAAGTATCAAGGCTAAGAAACATGTTTTTCCTCTAGATAAGGGCTTTGAGGAGCCAGTTTATGGATCTGACATAGACTCTGGTACAATTACAAGAGGCTCCAGAGACGGCCCATGCCTTTCGACTTCATCTACACTAAGGAGGTCCAGATCTTTCCATGAGGGATTATCAGTTGTTATTTCAGAGTCTGCAAGCTCCCAACAGCAGGAGGCTGTCTATTCCATGGGTGTCCCCATCATGATCCTGATCCTTTCGCTCATGTAATCTCCCCTCCCTCTTTTCCCTATATGACTCTCAACTGAAGAATGGATTGAAAAATTGTGGTCCATTTACACAATGAAGCACTACTCAGCAAAAAAAAAAAAACAAAAAACAAAAACCGACATCCTGAAGTTTTCAGGCAATGTATAGATCTGGAGAGTATCATCCTGAGTGAGGTAGTGAGGTAACACAGACCGAGAAAGACAGACATGGTGTATACTCACTCATAAGTGGGTTTTAGATGTAATACAAAGGATAACCAGGCTACAGTCCATGCCACCCCCAGCAGCAGGGTAACCGGAGAAAGAGAGACATTTGTAGATGCCCCTGGGAAATGGAAAAAAAAAAATCTCCTGAGAAAATGGAGGTGGGGGAACAAGGGGAGGTAAGAAGAGAACACGAACACGAGAGAATGGGATGGTGGCGGGATAGGAGGTGGGGAGGCGAGAGAGAGAGAGAGAGAGAGAGAGAGAGAGAGAGAGAGAGAGAGAGAGAGAGAGAGAGAGAGAGAGAGAGAGAGAGAGAGAGAGAGAGAAGCTGATATACTGATAAAGGGAACCACTGTGGGATTAGAGAGAGACCTGGTGCTAGGAAACCCAACAGCCCCACAGGACAAGCCCAGCGAGGACTCCAGGAGCCTAAACTGGCCTTTCCCTGTTATCATATGACTGACCACCCTAATTTCCATTATAGAACCTTTACTCAGCAGCAAAGGAAGGCAGATGCAGAAATCCATGACTAAATACCGGGCTGGGCTAATGGTCCAGCTTGTTATATTTATAAATGCAAAAATGTCAATTTATCATTAGTGTAAACCGTGAAAAACAGACTTGCCTATTAAATCTCTTGAGCTCAAACACTAAGTTAGCATTGCTTGATATTTCAAAACAAAGGTAAGCCAAAGATAATAGAAACAAAAATGACCAACATCATCAGGTAATAAGACATTACTAACAATAAATTAGACCGCAGAGCCAACTTCATGGTTGGTTAATCAAAAGGTTCAGAGTTTCTTTTCCCTTTCTAATTTTATTTATCTGACACAGCACTGAGCACCTCACACACAAAGAACGGATTTCTTTCTGAATGAGAAGGGCAATTGCATCATCTCAAGTGTAACTTGCTGCAAGCTGGAATTTATCGACTCTGTATTATCAATGAGGCTTCTGGTTTCTACTTTGTCACTTGCTCCCTTGGGCTTCATAGTGGAAGCTGCAGAGGAAAGAGAAGGGTCATTATATACATGTGGCAAGAAAAGAAATTCTCTGTGTATAAGTAAAAACTTATTGCTCCAATTTCATGCATTCCTATAATACAATCATAACCAATAAAATTTTATTAATTTCATTCACAGTTGGACTATGCATGATTTTGTTTCCCACTAAATCACTTCTATCCATATTTTCCACTATTTGAAGATGAGATATTAACATGACAGTCTTTTTACCTTAGAAATTATACTAGGAAATTTCATTTATATTTTGGGATTTCAAGTTACTGCTGCTATTTCCAACATTTTCAATATTGTCATTTTATGATGTCATTATTAATGGGATAAAATTATTTTCTTTCAGATACAATTTCATTTGTTTGTTTATTTTAAAAAGTTGCTTTGCATTGATTTGTTTTTACAAAAAGATTATTCATGGCTTAGACTTATTATTGATATACAATTGTTAGCATAGTTCTTTCATGACTTATATCCCACTCACTGACATGCAAAATCGGATATTATCAATCTTATACTTTAAAAGTCAACATTGTAAAAGATTATTTTTAAAAGTTTAGCAAAGTACTATATCTAATCGACCAAATGCTTAGTTAAAAGTTAAAGTTTAGCTCTATCTTTACAGCTGTGTCTTCTGTGGTTTAACTTCAGGCTTCTTTGTTGACTTAAATGATGTTTACCTTTGGAGCTGCAAATCTTTCTGATTTGTAGAATATAGAAATTTTTCCAGTGGGAATATAGATTTCTTCTGAGCAAGATAAACATATCTTTTTTTGACAGTCTTGTCTAAAATAACATATGTTAGTCTAGGAAACATCATCAAATGTTTAAATAATGCATCATAAAATGCCAAAGATGTACACGTGTCTGCTTTCTTGTCCATGTACCCAAATGACAACAAAAATTCCTGAAAGATTCTTCAGCAAAATTCTAGAGCCTTTGAACAATCAGCAGAAACTTATTTCAACCGGCATTTTATCAAACTGGTCAAGTACAAGCATTATACAGACAAAAATAACACAAAACAAGTGAACGATATAGCTTTAATCCTGGGAAATAACCGAACCTAAATGACTTTTTATTTGTCATGAACTTTAAAGCTGATCAGATCTTTCTAGGAGGGAGGTGACTCTTTTAAAGAGCATTAGTTGCAAATACTTATAATTTTCACCCAGTGCAGAAAGTCAGCTTTTGACTAAATATTTGTTTAAGGAAATCTTGTAAAAAACTAATAATGTTTCCATAGGACTCTGAAGTAAATTATTCTCACTGTTAAGCATTTTGGCTGGATTTGTTTTGGAAATCCAATTTAAAAGAAGGAAATTCAGTCATTTTGAAGGGATTATTTTTCTATAGCATGAGTTAATGTTAACAGCATGGAGTGAGATGTGACATCTAACGCTTCCCACTTTATAATCCATTTGTCCCTTAGCTGGATAATCAAATGCTTATAAACAAAACCAAACCTAAGCAACTAAAACCTTCAACCAATGACTTTGGTGAACAAAACCAATTATTGACTATTAAAATTAGTTTGGTGCAATAAGGTACAGTAAGAGTGGAGTGTCAACTTTGAATTTTATTTCTTTCCCTTTTTCTTTTGTTAATATGAGGTATAATTTTCATATCATATGTTTTCTCACTTCTCAAAATAATAGGTATGTAGAAAATAATCTTGACAAAATGGCAATTGTTGACTATAAACTTTGAGACACTTGTGCCTGTTTTTTCAAAAATTCAGAATTTTTTTTTCTTTAGTTTGGTTAGTATTTTATAAAAGTATTTTATACAGCATGTCTTACTAAGTGTATTAGTCTTCTGGTAGAACTGAATTATAATGACTAAAGTCTGCATAATGTTCAAAAGTCCCTTATGGTCAACTATAGAGTGTTTATTCTAAAGCAAAAACAAACAAACAAAAAACCCAGCAGTTTTGTTGAATCTCTTATTTTTCACTTATGAGTATGTTTAGAAATGCATGTTTTAGACAATCTGTACCTCAGATTCCATACTCTAAGCATGTATAAAATAGGTGCTTAGTTGTACACCATCTCCTTAACTAAATAATCCTTTTAATTTACAGATATCATGAACAGGCTTTTTGTTCATTGGTGGATGTAGTAGTTAAGGACACTTCAAGACTCTCTCTGCTATCCCTTGTTTGTTTGCAGCTCTAGTTATAAAGTACAATCTAATTTGTGTGGACATTTAGGGAAGCTGTAGAAACATTATGGTCTGTGCTCCA
Organism: Phyllotis vaccarum; assembly: GCA_033318265.1. Classification (NCBI taxonomy): domain Eukaryota; kingdom Metazoa; phylum Chordata; class Mammalia; order Rodentia; family Cricetidae; genus Phyllotis; species Phyllotis vaccarum. The sequence continues at coordinate 9,250,064 of JARWLC010000015.1, read as the reverse complement.
AGCAAATATTAGTAATTCTTCTTCCTAGAAACTCTGAAAACTATTGTCCGTTTTTGATTAACAGACAAAACAATAGCGTCAGTGGACCACCAAGGACCAATTTCAGCACTCTGTAATTGTGTTGGAATATATATGTCCCCAATAGGTGATATATTAAAAAGACTACTTGTTTAAATATATCATAGGGAACCTATGCTCTCACATGGATTCATAAGCTGAACATAAATCAAGCCACACATATCCCTCCATCTTATTTATTTTTTAAGACTTCTAATCTTGGCCAGTTGTTCTAAGGAAGCAAGAACAGTGACATGGTGGTTGGCCCTGCTTAATTCCTTAAGTAACAGAGGAAGAAGATAGCATTTACAGTGAAACATTCATGATTTTTCAGCACATCTGTTGTTACTGTCCCCAAAGGCCACCTTCAGTTAAATATCCTATTTTCCAGACATTTTTTCTGTTTTACCAATCCACACAGTACTTTGATCTGGCAGGAAACCAATCCCGTCGCCTTTTATAACCTGACTGCACCTGCTTCAGCAAGTGTGAAGAAAAAAAACTGCTTGGGACACTTTGAGCCAATCATTTCCTCCCAGCAATTCAGCAGGCTGCATTTTGGGATCTTTCATGGAGTCTATCAGTGGGACCTTTTCTGCTTTATCAGTATGGATCAGTTACAGGGAGAGTTGCTCTTGTGATGTTATTCATGTCAGTTATTTGAGCAAACAGCTTTTTTTAAAAAATAACTTAAAATTACTTTACTTCGTTATATAATATTTTTACTTTATTCATAGTTTTCAGGAACTTAATACTATTTGAATTTATGCTTTGCTTTATGAACTTCTGACACTGCTATTTTATTTTATAGTATTCTATGGGTTGGTTTTGTTGTATGTGTGTACTCAGTGGTAACAGTTATAGATGTGTAGGGCTGGTTTTACTTGATGTCTATTCAATGTATTCAACAATGTCAGGCTCAAACAAAACCCACACCTACAGTAGCTCGCAGTGCCTAGCCATAGGCTTTGGATGGTATCTCTGTGCCTCTGTACTCTTGCTTCCCCCGCAGGATAGGATGCTTTCCTGGAGCTAGGAACATTATTCCACAGCCTTTGTAATATTGAAACTTTCAGCACAGGAACACAGTCTGTTTCCCAGAGGCTGTTCTTGATTCACTGAGCACCCCAGTACTCTAGCCAGCCATCTCTGTGGACTCCTCCTCATAATCCCTATCCCCTTGCTCATACAGACTCTCCTCCCCTGCTCTCAGCTGGACCAGGAGCTTGGCCCAGTTCTCAGCCATGAAACTCTGCCTCCACCTCTATTCATTGACGGATATAGGTTCTGTGGTGACACTTGGGGTGGTTATTCAATTGATTATAGGGGAAGTCCTGTATACCCCCCCCCCACTATTGGTTGGAGATATAGCCAGGGACACCCTGTGAATTCTTGGAGGATTTCCTAGCACCTGGTCTCTTTTTTAACCCCATATTGGCTTCCTCTATTGAGATATCTGTGGTGGGATTCAGGTGTCAGCTGATAAGATCCAAGGATGCTTACCCAGGGTCCCGGACCCCTAAAGGGGGCATGGCCAACCCCATTAATAAGGGGCTGCTGGGACCCTGGAAAGCCTGTTTTGCCTGGTTCCTGGCTTCTGGAGAGATCCATTTGGAATCCATTGTCCATACTCCAGTCCCTGTTCAGGCTCCACTATAAGCTGTTACCTGTATCATGAGTGTTGGTTTATATTTTAATAAATATTAATCTTGGACTGGTGCCTTGTAAGTAAAACTCCGCCTACAGATATCCATCTCCTTTTTTTTCTCCCTCTTTGTTGTTCCTCTCACTCAGCTCTCTCCTTCTTTCATGATTTGTTCACACCTCTTCTTGGTAGCAAACTGGAATGATACCAATTTTCTAAGCAGATCTCTATTTTCTCTTCCTAGGGAACTCCCTAGGATGTCTCTCTTAAGTTCCTTCTAGTCCAAAGCTGTTCAGAGGTTGTAGTTTGCAACTTGTGTATTCTTTGCTTTTTGTCTAAAATCCACTTTTGAGCGAGTGTATCCCATGCCTATCTCTCTCGGTTTCTGATACCTCCCTCAGGAAGATATTCTCCAAAGCCATGCATTTGCCTTAGAATTTTAGGATGTCATTTATTTTCCTGCTGAGTAGTACTCCATTGTATTGCTGTATCACAGGTTGTTAATCCATTGTCCACTTGGGAGACATGTAGGTTGTTTTCAGGTTATTGTTATTACCAATAATGCTGCTAAGAAGATAGTTGAGGTAATGCGTTTGAGGCAAGAATGTTCATCCTTTGGATATATGCACAGTAGTAGTATGTGTGGATCATTGGAGAGATTGATTCCCAGTGTTATGAGGAACTGCCATACTGTATTTCAGAGTGGCTGTACAAGCTTACACTTCTACCAACAATGGAGGAGTGTTCCACGTGCTGTGCATCCTCTCCAGCATAGGCTGTCATCTGTGTTTTTGATCTTAGCCATTCTGACAGGTGTAAAATGGTATCTCAAAATTGTTCTATTTTGCATTTCTCTTTTGAACAATTTTTAAGTGGGATGAAGCTTTTTCGACATCTAAGGAAAGGAGCATGTGGGTTTTTTTCTTTCAGTTTGTTTGCATGATGGATGACACTCACAGTTTTTTGTATGTTGAACCTTCCCTGCATCTAAGGGATGAAGCCTACTTGATCATGGTGGATGATTTTTCGGATTCAATTTGCCAGAATTTTATTAAGTATTTTTGCATTAATGTTCATGAGGGAGATTTGTCTGTAATTCTCTTTCTTTCTTGCATCTTTAAGTGGCTTGGGCATCAGGGTGATTATGATCTCATAAAAAGAATACAGCAATGTTCCTTAAGTTTATACTTTATTAACATCTTGAGGAGTTCTGGTATTAGTTTTTCTTTGAATGTCTGGTAGAATTCTACACTGAAACCATGTCCCTGGGCTTTTTTTTCCCCTTGAGAGACTTTTAATAAAAACTTCAAAATCCTTTGGAGTTATAAGTCTGTTTCGGTCTTTAATCTGACCTGATTTAACTTTGGTAAGTGGTCCTTGTCCAGAAAGCTCTCCATTTCTTTTGTTTTCCATTTTAGTGGAGTATAGATTTTCCAAGTATGACCTGATATTTATCTGAATTTCCTGGGTGTCTGTAGTTATGTCCCCTTTCATTTCTGATTCTGTTAATTTGGATACTCTCTCTCTGCTTCTTGGTTAGTTTGGATAAGGGTTTATCTATCTTGTTGAATTTCTCAAAAACCAAACTCTTAATTTTACTGATTATTTGTATTGTTCTCTTTGTCTCTGTTGTATTGATTTCAGTCCTAAGTTTGATTATTTCCTGCCTTCTATTCCTTCTAGGTGACTTTGCTTCTAATTGTTCTAAAGCCTTCAGCTGTGCTGTTAGGTCTCTGTGTGAGATTTCTCTAGGCTTTTTATATAGGTGTCTCCTTTCCCTCTTAATACTGCTTTCATTGTGTCCCATACTTTTGGACATGTTGTAGATTCATTTTCATTATATCCTAGGAAGTCTTTGATTTCTTTCTTAACTTCTTCCTTGACCCAAAGGTGGTTCAACTAAGAGATGTTCAGTTTCTATTAATTTGTAGGCTTCCTGTGTTTTTTGTTGTTGTTGAACTCTAACTTTAGAGTTGGTGGTCTTATATACTAAAGGGGTTATTCATATTTTTGTATGTGTTGATGTTTGCTTTATGACTGAATATGTGGCCAGTTTTAGAAAAAGTTCCATGGGGTGCTCAGAAATATATATATATATATATATATATATATATATATATATATATTTATTTTTGGTTGGGTGGAAAGTTCTCTATATATCTATTAAGTCCATTTGAATCATAACACCTGTTAGATCCCTTATTTGTCTGTTGAGTTTCTATCTAGTTGACTTAACCAAGGGTGAAAGTGGTGTATTAAAGTCACCCCCATTAATGTGTGGTGTTTGATGTGAGGTTTAAGCTTTAGTACTGTTTCTTTTACATATCCAAGTAGGTGCCCTCAATATTTAGGATTGAGACTTCATTTGGTGGATTTTTTCCTGACATGAATAAGTACTGTCCATCCTTGCCCCTTTTGATTGATTTTAGTTTGAAGTCTATTTTGTCAGCTATTAGGATGGCTACACCAGCTTGTTTCTTAGGATGATTTGATAGAAGAATCGTTTCCCAACTCTTTACTCTGAGCCTGTGTCTGTCTGAAGTTTAGGTGTGTTTCTTGTATACAGCAGAAGGTGGCTTCTGTTTTTGTATCCATTGTGTAAAGGTGTGTCTTTTTATATATGAATTTAGTCCATCGATATTAAGGGATATTGAGGACCAATGATTATTTTTTTCCCTGTTATTTTTGGTGGTATATGTGTGTGTTTCTCTTCTTTGGGTTTTTCTTCTATAGGATTATTGATTGCTTGTGGTTTCATGGGTGTATCTGGTTTCCTTTGGAGTTTTCCCTCTAGTGCTTTCTGTAAGGCTGTATTTGTGGACAGGTATTGTTTAAATCTGCTTGTGTCATGAACTGTCTTGTTTACTCCATCTATGGTGATTGATAGTTTTGCTGGGTATAGTATTCTGGGTTGGCAGCCATGCTCTTTTAGTGTCTGTATAACATCTGACCAGGTCCTTCTTGATTTCAGTTTTTCCATTGAATAGTTGGGTGTTATTCTGATAGATCTGCCTTTATAAGTGACAAGGCATTTTCCTTTTCAGTTCCTAGTATTTCTTTTTTTGTTCTGTAGGTTTAGTGGCTCGATTTTTATGAGGTGAGCATAATTTTTGCAGGTCTAGTCTATTTGGTATTCTGTAAGCTTCTTGTATCTTTATAGGCATTTTCTTTTTTAGATTAGGAAAGTTTTTTGTTTTCTTTTTCTACAATTTTGTTAAATATATTTCTGTGCCTTTGAACTAGTATTCTTCTCCTTCTTCAGTTCCATTTATTATTCGGTTTGGACTTTTCATGGTGTCCAAAATTCCATGGACATTTTGTGTTATTATTTTTTTTGGTTTTAGTGTTTTCTTTGACTGATATCTTTTTTTTTTATTATTGAGTCTTCCACTCCAGAAATTCTCTCTTTCATCTCTTGCATTCTACTGGTTATGTTTACATCCATAGTTCCGGTTCTTTTCTTCATGTTTTCTTTTTTCAGCTTTGCCTTGTTTTGTGCTTTCTTTATTGCTTTTACTTCAACTTTCAATTCCCATAATGTTGCTTTCACATGTTTGTTTGTTTTTTTCTTGGTTTTCTTTATCTTTTTAAGGGATTTCTTAATCTCTTCCAATTTTTTGTTTGTATTTTCTTCTATTCCTTTAAGTGAGTTTTTTTTTTTTTAACATCATCTTTTAAGGCTTCTAAGGTTGTTTCCTTCTGTTTCCTCATCACTGCTATGCTTACATCTGATGTTATAGAAAATCCAGCTTCTATACTACTACTACCTCTGGTGGTACTTTTTTTGTTCATTGTACTGTTACATGTATTTTTGCACTGGCATCTGCCCATTGCTTCCTTTGTTCACTCTTTGTCAGCTCTTAGTTGGCTCTGAGTTAGCTGTAGGCCAAGGGGCTGTGTGTTTCCACTTGTTGCAGGGGACATTCTTAGTTGGTTCTTAGTTGGCTCTTAGTCAGCTGTAGACAATTGGGCTGCAGGATCTCTAGCTGTTGGTGAGTGATGATACATTTTGAGTTTGGGTGGGTGGGCTTTGACCCTTGTATTTGACCTCCAGCTGTGTTTTGCTGGAGACTGTGTTTGGGAGAGGGGTTATTCCAGCTTTCTTTGGTTTTGGGAAGAGATGGATATGAGTGATGTTCTGGGTGCTGTGTCCCTGGGCAGGGCTTTGGAGATCATGGTATCTGCTTGGCCTGGGGATCAGGGTTGCACTCACCTATTAGTCACCTGTGGATCAGGAGGCTTCATGGTCTCTGGATTGATTTTTTCAGCAAGGACAATATTTTTAATTTTTCTAATGATGTATAGGTATATATTTTGGATTTGAATGGTTAGCTATGATTTTTAATTAGCATACCTTTACTCTTTGTTACAGTTATGCAACAAGTCTTCCTCTACCAGCAGCTCCCCCAGATGACGTGGTTAATTATGAAAGTGCAACCTTCAGCTTAAATCTGTCTAGGCTATTTCTTATAACTTCACTCATTTATATTAATCTACATTCTTCCATGTGCTATTACTTATCTTCTATGTTTCACCTCCTCTTTTCTAGCCCTGTATGCCTGGCAAATCTGTGTGTTTATCCCCCAGAGTCATCTCTGTCCCCAGAAGACCTACCTAACTTCTTCCTGCCTAGCTAATGATCATTAAGTTCTTTATTCAACACTATGTGACATGTCTTCACATAACGTACAACTATCCCGCAACACAAATATTTGATTATGAAGTGTCTCTCAAAGACTCTTTTGGTCATCGTGTGGTCCCCTAATGCTGGATCTAACACTGAAAGCCATTTAGATCATCTGGGCATAGACATAACTAGTGAATTAATTTACTGATCAGTTCTTCATTTGATGGTGATTTGGGGAGGTGTAAGAACTAGTAGGCAATCTGAGAACATGCTTTGAAGTGAATATTTTGACAATGCCTCTACCATCTCACTCTGTACTTTCTTGCCACTCTATGTGTGTATTCATCCACTCTCTTTTTCCACTATGTTATGCCTTTCCATAGGCCTAAGGCAAAGGGCCAGGCCAATCATGAGATGAAACCCTGAGAGAAATGCATCTTTCCTTCTCAAAGTTATTTATATCAGTTATTTAATTTGTCTCTGTAGCAAAATAAACAAACAAACAAACAAATAAATAGGTAAATAAATCCTCCCCCCAAATAAACAGTGAAATTGTCAATGAGAACTGGGACCATTACTCTGATCTTCCTACAATGTCATTCAGAAGCCCTTGGAAGAAGTATATGAAACTGCATGCAGATATTGATGAGAATCCTTAGACTTTAAGCAGAGTTTCATAGAAGCTTTTGGTGGAATCATGGAAAATCATCATGCCAATAAGAATACAGGCAATAAGATTGTGTTTATAAAATTTCCAGTATAAATTAAGACTATCATGAGTGGATAAGAAATATGAACAGAACAGGGAAGATACCATGACCATGAAGCCGGTTTTCCCAATACAATGTTTATCCATTGTATTCTGGATGTGCTGACTCCAGTTATTCATCTAATGTGGGAAATTCAACTGTCTAATTTGTGGTAATGATGAACTATGTTTATACTTCCCCTTTCAAAATGGATAAGAAACTATACATGTTATTTCATGCTATAAAACTCCTGTAAAACCCTTGGGATTTTAATGGTGATAGACTCAGTAATCTAAATGTGGATAGTTCAGTGTAGCTCAGCATGCCAACTGTAGCTTTAATATTTATAAATATTATTGGACACAGTTATAGTGAGAAATGTGCTCCTCTCCCAGAAGAGTAGGGAAACTTTGATTTTGGCTAAAACGGATTGCATGTAAAGTTGTGCTCAATAGTGGCATCACTATTAAGAAGTCTGTAAAAGTTTTCTGGAAAGACTTTCAGAAATTGCCAGCAGGTCACCGACCATTGACTTTATACTTCATCTATGCAAACTAACTTGAAAACTTTATAAGAGACCACAGCTATGATGGGGCACTCTTCTTATAAAAGCATTCTAGATGCTTCTATTCACACCCAAATTCAGGGATCTAGAACTCTATGGACTGAGGGATCTACCATTGCCTAAGCAGACAGTAGATTTGGGTGTCTATGGTGGTGATAATTTTGAGATACAGAATGGGAGACATACAAGTTTGAGGATGTTCCCATGCATATTTCAAAGTGAAGCATAGAAATTCCTGCAATGAAAAGAAATATTTGAGACATGATAACTGAAGCTGAGTGTTAACACTAAAGAGAGTTCAGACATTCAGAATTTGGAGATGAAACAGTGCAGCATGCCTGCTGAAAAAGGGGCAAGCAGTTGAGCCATAAGGAGTCTGTGTTACCATCCAATGAAGCTTATGGGGCAAAATTGCATAAGCACTTTGGGATTTATCTTGAGACCTGTACACTAGAAAATAGCCACAAAAAATATATATCCTGCTCAATCTTGGTCTCCCTATTTCCCTGCTTTTTCTTTCTAGATTCCATTTCTCTTTTTCAGAATGACTACATTATTGGATATGCGAAGAATTTGATTGTTTATTGATTCTGCAGAGGTTTTTGCTACTAGAACCCAACACACACACAAACACACACAGACACACACAGACACACACAGACACACACACACACACACACACACACACACACGTGATTTACAGGTATCAAACAATGACTCTCTAGCAACAGAAGGTTGAGGACATTGTTAGTTTCTCCCCCTATGTGTTTAAATGTTTCAGCTGGTTAACAATATACATCAAAATCCTGAAGAAGTAAGGTCTATTGCCAGTGAAAGAATAGATTTTACAATGATACTGTGCCCTGCTGGTCCTGCAAATTATCTCACAATACACACTATCTATACTACTGTTAGATAAAGAAGTGTCTTTGCATAATGATCAAATATATAGATTCCAAAATGAACAGTGACTGTACAATAACTCCATCATCAGTGTCTTGTAAACCACCCAGAAAGTAACTTGAGATTTCCCAACATTAATTTATTTACTTAGAAAACATAAATACAAATGGTACTTAGATTATAGTATTGTTATAAACCTAATGAACTAATAATGTTAAAATGGTTTGGTCTCAGGCACATGGTCAAAGAAATAGATCATTTGATTTTCAGTAATGATAATTATTTCAATAATAATTTAATATTTATGAGGCAATTTCTAAAATATCATCACATACTATTTCAATTAATTCTCAATTATTATTTTCTTATCTCATCTAGTGAATATATCTCAAAAGAACTGTAATAAATTTCAGTCTGAAGGGTAAGCAATTTGTTTTCACTACGTTCATTTGACTTATTGCTCTTTCACTATTAATTTAAAGATTTTATCAATTTTAAACACACTGTTCAAGATCATTAGTTGAGAATCTGTGTCTAGCGGATCTATTTCACTCAGTAAGTGTAGTCAATAGAGCATCTCAATTGAGTTTTGACAGAGAAACAAAATCATTTCCTTCCAGCTGGGCATTCATCAAGGAGTTCATATGATCCTGTTTCAGATAAAACAGGAGTTAATTTTTGCATTTCACCTTCATTTTACATGATATAGCCATAATAAAAGATTTTCTGAACAATCACAGACTACTGAGAGAAGAGATTAAACACTGGAGGCTAGTGTACTGTCAGGAGAGATATGCATGACACTGTAGAGAATATAAATAATGTCAATTCTTCAGAACTTGATATATGAAATATTAATATTAACAATAAAGCACATACTATTCATAAATTGGATGAGCAACTTTGGGGGCAAGATTCAACATCATTTCTGAATTTTTCATTGTTGTCAGTATTTTAGAAACTAGACTCTCTAAAGAAATGACTTTTACTGAGCTCTCCGCCCTCAGATGTCTAGCATTCATTCTATCACAGAAGACACTAATGCAAAATTCAACAGATATTTCTACTAATATCAGACGCTGGAGTGAGAAATCCCAGTTTCAATTTGTAGGAAAACAGTGGCAGATGAAAACAGACTGCAGTTCTGCTTACTAGACAAAGCAAGCAGAGGGTCATTTGGTTAAACAGCAGATCTACAGCTTTCTCTACACTTTCTCCTCTGATGGGTGGAAGTTTTCCTTCACAGCACCCAACAGATCTGTGTGCTAATGTTCTCACTGCTTGAAATACCCTAGAAGATTTCTATTTTCATAACTAAACTGATGATAGAGTTAAGATGAATCAAAAACAAATAAAAATACCTATAAAAAGAGGGGTTTGGTTTTTGAAAGCAGAGTCTTCCAGATCCTATATCAGTTAGATTAGAAGAATCCTAGAACTACCTGAACCTGCCTGTATTCATGCCCATACAGATGTTTGCTTACATGTGTGTGGATGCATACATGTGTATGTGTATACGTATATGTGGAGGCAAGGTGTTAAATGCTGGGTGTCTTTAGTGATGACTCTCTACTCCCCCCACTCCGCCCCCCCCCCCACACACATTGCAATTTCTTACTCATTCTGGAGCTGGCTAACTTGCTACTCTGGTATGATGTAAGAATTCCTGTCCCTGCCTGCAGAATACTGGGATTAGAGAGAAGCTACCATTTCTGCCTGTTTTTATTACTTCTTTTAGTTTTAAAATTATATTATAATTTATATTGCATCATCTCCATCTTCCCTATCATCTCCCCCAAACTTCTTTTTGTAATCATTCTTGCTTTCTTTCAAAGTAATGACCTTTTTTATTACTATTACATGTGTGCATATATATATATATATATATGCTCATAAAATAAGTATTCTTAAATACATTCCTCTAATCTATAGTGTTATTGCATGTATACTTTAAGAACCCACCATTTGGTTGGATAACTAGCAAGCATGTTTTTTTTCTGAGTAGACTTTTCCCCTTTCTCAGAATTTCTTAGTTGCCTGTAGGTTTTTGTTTAGGGCTGAAACCTCATGACATTTTCTCCTGTTCACTTGACCATTTCTGCTGTTGTTTTAATTATTCAGCTTATACTTAGTCAGATATATTTGTGATAATTTATATGTGCACTGTCTGAAATTATGAGGAGACACAAACTCACAACACACTCTTTAATTGTTTGACTTTTAGAGTCATTCAGACCCCCCTTCTGTTACATCCCTTCAGCCTTAGTTGCAGGAGTTGATTTGTAGATGTATCTAATTTTCATGTGAAATCTAAGGATTTTGGGCTTCATACACTGAGCATGTTGTCAGCATAAGAATCATCCTATGCTATACTGAGATTGCAGTACTCAGCTCCACAGTTTATAGTTCAGTAATGTTTTAGTATGTAAAATGTCTGGTCGTGAGAGTAACTGTTTCCATATTGTTTGGGCCTCTTTAATTTTAGCTCACAAAAAGCAGTCCTCATCATATCTGTGATGATGTGTGAAAACTTAAATAAAATAATAATATAGTGAGATAGAAATTAAATTAATGGCTTGATTTAGGTTAGTGTTTTTCTTTTCTTGTGTTTTTTTTTGCCTTTTTAATTTTTTTGGCATGAATTCCACAGTCTTTGTTTTCCTTTTTGTTATTAGCCTGATGTCTCTCCATAGTCCTTCTGTCTGCGATCCTAGAACTTTGTGTGTAGATCAGGCTGCCTGCGATCCCATAGAGATCTACCTGCCTCTGCTTCTGGAGTGTACCATCAAGTCCCGACAGTTCAGTGAATTTAAGAACTATATTCCTTCCATTGGGCTGGCATCTTGGAGCCCATTCCATGCAAAGGGACATCTAACCCAACGTTGACTTTGGATGAATAAATCGGACTTGCCTGGAGTGATGTGCCATGCTCAGCTGACCCACCTTGGGACTTCTCACCCTTTTGGGGAGAGAATGGGGGAAAGGGGAAGGGTGAGGCTGAAGACTAATTGGGAAGAATTGGGAGGAGGGAAGAGAGGGGGAGCTGATGGTTGGGGGAGATGGGGAATATATTGATAAAAATGACAATATTTTAATAAAAAAGAAATAAAAGTATATAAAATAAAAAATTGTAGTATGAATGAAATGTGTCTAACAATCTTTTCTAAACAGATTGTGGCCCCAAAATATTTGCATATAATAATTATGTAAATATAATTTTAATTTATCAGTTGAACACTAATAGACCATTTGTTTATACATGCAGTTAATACACTTAAGTATATAATTATATTTATGAACCCTTAAAATTTTAAATATATAAAAGTATAATTCTTAGACGACATTTACCATGGCATTATTCAAACTGAGCAGAGTAATTTTATGATGCCTGTTTTATTACAAAAGGTTGTAGGATACTAACATACAGTTGATGTTTGAAATAAATGTACTTGAGAATATAAAATGAAAGATTAGAAGAAGTTGTATTTTTTAAATGGCTCCAGTGTCAAATCAGAATCAAGAGCCATTGGCTCATTTATGAAACCACATAAGCAAGAGCATGAGACTCTTAATCTCAGGGTCGTGGGCCCATAACCCAGAGGTCGATGGATTCTGATTCTGTCTGTCCTGCAGCCAGCAGCCAGGAACCAGGAAGAGAGAGTCCTCCTGTCCCAGCAGCCACTTATCAATGGGGTTGGCCATACCACCTCCAAGTTGGCCACCCCCCTCCAGGGTCCCGGAAGTGTCTTCTGACCTTATCGGCTGACACCTTAATCCCGCCACAAAATACCATTCTGTACCTTTGAGCTTTGACTCTAAGTATCTCATAATTTCTGAATATTAATTTTTGATTTCCATATAAGTGGTATCCAGAAGTGATAAGAGCTTTAAAATATTCAGCTTATTAGGAATTGTTTAGGGAATAACAGAGGGCGCTAGTGGGGACCAATCCTTTCCTTCTTTGAACTGGTTTATAAGGTAAGTGAGCTGGCTCTGCTAAATGTTCCACAGAACCAAAGCTCTAAGGTCAACCAATACAATCTCCAAAAGTGAGACATATATAACTACCTCTTTGTGTTTATTAGTTGCTTCAGTCTTCTGTTATTGTGATGAAAAGCTGATTAACATGGGTCTTAATAGTATTTTCTTCAGGCAGAAGGAACCAAAGATTTCTTGGATTAAACATAACAGAAAGAAATGTAAAGTCTAAAATCAAACTTACTTTCTAAATGCTATCACGAGACATGATTTGTTCCAATAGCAATATTGTAATAAACCACAATGGTACAGAAAATTTTATGTAAAACTGATAAATTGGAAAATTAAAAGTCTTGGCAAGATATTTTTTGTAATATTTCTACCATTAAACAACAGATCAAATAAACTAAAAAACAATAACTATGTCAATTAATAACTAAGATGTCTGTATTAACAGGTAGATATATAATGTTCCAAAACAGAGCCTTTACATTTCACAAAGCATCAATAAAATATTGATAGACCATTTGTTGATTCATCTAATTAACAGTAATCAATTCATTTGATATGTATTTACTTATTATTTTCTGAATGTTATACAATGTTCTCTCCCTGAAGATCCTGGAGTGAGTGTAGGAGGGGATAGAAAATGCTTTTCTAAAGACATTTGGAAAATAAGATCTGATTTACATTTCAAAAAAATCAATCTGTTAAAGTACAGACTGTCATAAAAGTTAATTTAACTTCTAAAATCTCTAGAAATGTTCTTACAGTTGTTTAGATAACATAAAAGGGCAGAAAATTAAAATAAATCTTTCAAATGCAATGTACCAAGATCAAAATGTTTGTGTGCCCCTCACTTTCACAAGTTAAAATTCTAGCCTCCAAGGTTATTAGATGAAGAGGTGGTCAAAGTAAGAAAGCAAAGCCTTTTTAGTAAGATTATTTCTCTAAACAATCAGGATAAAGAATCTGCTTTCTGCTTTAGCCATTTGAACATATTAAAAATGTATAATTGTAGTTCAGCATAGGCCTAGAAATCCATCTCAATACATTGATAATAAGATACAAAATCGTACAATGCAGAGTAAGATTATGCAATGAGACCACATTGGGAAAACACGTAAAAGGATCCAGTGACCTCAAGACAATCTTCAGGGACTAACAGGGTCTTAAGTTTAAATACAGAAACTGGGGGGACACATTAGGTGTGTGCAATGAAAAGGGCACAGTCAAGGCATTGTGTAGTTATTAACTCAGTTCTAGTTCTGATAGGTGGTCCAAAGTCAACATCATTGCCATCAAATGAGGAGACCTACCTGGATCCTATAAGAGGAACCATCCCTTTTCAGGCAATAACTTTATCCACTAGAAGGAACCACATATCACAGAGCCTCAGTCAATGAAGGGAAAACAAAGAAAAAAAATGGGTGCAGAGATGTTATTTTTTCACTCTCCTTTTTGCCTAAGGGTTTTTTTTTTTTTATTTTTTCCCCAGCTTTCAAGCGTTTCTTTTAATTTTTCAGTTCCCCTTTGTTTTTGAGAATTCCCTTATTTTGAGTTTATGACTTATGTGTTATATCAGTTTTTTGGCCCAGTGATAAACAAATTTATGGGAAGAAGACACTGTAAAGACAGACTCACATGCACGGAAAGAGCCAGATATTTAAATCTAAGTATAGAAGCACCACTGTAAAAGATTCTATAGGAAAGACCATCCAGTTATATGAATTCCATTAGGGGTCATCTTCCGTCTTCAACTGGTTTCCGTGTGTGTCTGACTAAAAATAAACTCTAGTGAAAATGACTTAGTCTTAGATACATAGGCGTACAGGCCCTTTCTCCAAAACCCTGTGACTTCATTTACACTTAGAAAGCTTGGCTCAGTGACACATTTTGTAGTTGTTGTTTGAAAGAGAATCCTTACTATGTAACCAAGGCTGACCTCAAATTAAAAATACTCCTACTTCAACATCCCCAGCCATACCTACGACTATGTGCCTATTCCACCATGCCAGGTCTTACTTCCTCCTGATTCTGACAACACTATTCTTTTCTTGAAACAGTTTCTCTGGAGATATTGTCAGTTATCATGGTGTGGTATCATAAGTCCCTTGTTTATCCTGGTTTTTTCTGACCCAACCCAGTATGGGATGAAGTGACTGCTTATAACAAATCTGAGACATAATATGTAATCTATGTGTGCCTAGCATCTATTTATGGTGACATGTAGTATATTTAATAAAAATAGTCTAAAATATAAGATCACGCTCAGAGCAAAACCATGAAGGTAAGGAGAGGTGACCCAAGCTTTAATGCCATCACTCAGGAGGCAGAGTCCTCTGAATCTCTGTGAGTTCAAAACCAAACAGAGCCAGGTAGTGGTGGCGCACACCATCAATGCCAGCACTAAGAAGTTAATCCAGGAATTGAAATAACTGGGCTGGAATACAAAGAGAAGGCACCAGAAGGCAGATATTCTTTCCTCTGCTTGTGTGCCCAGTCGGTCTGACAGCTTGTAGAGACAGGACCTGCCCCATTTGGCCTCAGGACTTGGCTTGGTGAGAATCGGCTGCTATTTTTTTTCTCATCGCTTTTTTCAATATCTGATTTTATTATAATAGAATAGAATTCATATGATAGCTTTTCTCAAGTCCAAGTCTCTCCGTTGCATCATTGATGTCCTACAACTTCAAAAATGCTCTGGCAATTTTGTGAGAAGTTGTATTTCTAAAGAATATCAAAAGAAAGTAGATACAAAGTTTTACATTAAAAAGTAAAACATAATTACCAAGATACAAATTGTCTGTAATTTAATTGCAGAGGCATCAAAACTGCAGATGACAAGAGACAGATTATCTATAGTTAGAATATTGCTGAAAATTTGAAGATTGAGAAAACAGCTTAATTATTTCCATTAAACACAAAAACTGTTCCTGTAATATTTGTGACTGTTGGTATTATGTTAGAAACTTTAAGATACCCAAATTTTCCCCTCAGAAAAATATTTAAATTTGTTTGTATTTAAAGAATAGCTTTGTTGGTCAATAAGAAGATTTTTTTTTGTACTAATTCCTATTGAAGCATAAAGTAGAATGTACTACTTTTTCAATATAGTGTTTAGGTAAAATAATATACATTTTTAATTTTTTATGTGGAGACAACTTGAAATATGCTTTATTAAGGCACATCAAATTTGCTTTGCTTAAACCAGACAGTCATGGTACAATTAGAAGTACAAAAACACAAGCCTGGGATATGTTATGACTACTAACCACTTTGTATGGATAAATTAATTGTCAACTGTACATATCATATGCAACAATAAAATATAGACTTAGTCAAGGAAAGTGGCTACTGGCAGTGACTCAAGGCTTCAGGGGTGTCATTTTTTTTTCTTTTGCCTGAGTGGTGTGTAAGTACCATAAATATCTATAGAATTCATTGACCATCTTATATATGAGAATCCTTGAGTTAAAAAGAATCAGATATTAGTTATTTTGCATATACTGGAGTGAGTGCCTTAGATTTTTTTAAAGTACTGTATCAAATTTATTCAAGACAGTTCTATACATTTTAGTCACAGGCATTTACGGCAATAAATGTACCCAAATCACCTTTTAAAATGTCATTTAAAGAAGTTTGTCACAAACAGTTCAATGCATCTTTATTTTGTTAAGATTCAGTATCTTAAGTTGTCAAATTTGATAGAATCAATGGAAACTCAAGAATTTATGATAATAAAATATAAGGCTTTGTTCTTGGAACCAGTCTTTGCAAAATTCTACTAAAACCAGTAGAATATTTTTAGGACATCCTTGTTACTTTAGACAGAGAATAAAGTTCTAGTTTTACGTCTGTATATTGAATTTTGAGCACTGGAAATCTTTTACATACATTTAAATAAATTTAAATTTTGAAATATCTTTTTAAAAAATGTTGAATTTGAACAAAATTCTACTTTAACAAAATAAATATTTAATGTTTATTGCTATTTTCCTCATCAAAATAGATTAAAACATTGTATTTATGTATGATGATTTGTACATGTTAATTATAATTTAACCATTAATTTTATCCTTATTGAAGATTCATAAAGAAATAATATTAAGCATTTTATTTATGTTATCAACATATAAAAATTATTAGCAGTTCTAAACATACTGCAAATAAAAGTTAAATCCATAATACATGTATGATGGCATTAAATAAACTAAAATATCTGGTCATATGGGAAACTTCATCCCTCTGTCCACACAGCCACAGCTTTGTTTTCTGAGTCTGGTTTTTGTTTTCTGTTGCTCCTCTGTCCCAGATTCTAGAGAGAGGTGAGAAGTAGGGAGAAAACAGGATATAACTCCTATGCATAGGTAGTATAAATGATAGTTGAAATACCATTTAATTTTTACATACATATCATAAAATAATTTCTTTATTATATAGTAAGTTTCAAAAATGGAAAAAATAAATGAACATGCTTTCAGCAAAACTGTTTTTTGAAGAGTTCTAGGAGTAGTCTCAGATTCACCCCTACTGCCATTTTTATTCATCCTGGTATCCCAGACAAAAGTCAATATTAAGCCAAGGTCTGGGCTCATTAATAAATACTGGTTAATGTGATTTTCTTCCTAGAATGTCAGTAATAATAAGGTGTGCCCTCTTACATGTCTCTGGAAACCCCAAAGTCAGTCTCATGAATGCTCATGTGCACTGCTTGTATGAACCCTCAGAGTTATTTACAACTCAGGTAAGGGGCTGTTCTTATGTTGTTCCCTATGATAAACTTATTAATTAATTCATGTCCTCTCAATATTTCTGTTTGAAAGCCAGTCATCTGACACTAGCCAGGTCTTTCATCCATGTGCCAAAGTCATTATGCATATATTGTCCTACTGGTACTGTTGATGGAGACAATAGATTTTTCAGACTCTCTTAAGCTAATCATTACAAATGAAAACCAATAAAATAAAACATAAAAATCCATGGAAACAGTTGTATTCCTTTACTCTGGCTGATATCAAAGTAACTCAAAAGAGTGACTCACAGAGTTAAAAAAAAAAAAAAAACAAAAAAACTTGAACGTTAACTTTTAGTTATGGTTGTACTTATCCACAATGAACTCAATAAAACCAAAAGAGGGTTTGTATTTTAAAAAAAAGAATAAAAGAAAAAAATAAGAAATAAAAGAACAAATGAAAGAAGGAAGAAAGAATAGTAGAAAAGAATGAAGGAAAAATAAAAAGAAGGTGGGTGGTAGAAAGGAGAAGAAGGCAGAATACACAAGGTGAGAGAAATCGTTAATGACTTCCTGCAGAGCCCATAAAGTCTAAACATTTGTTTTTTGTTTTTATTTTTTTCTGTCACATAAAATAATGGTAGATAGCATCCAATGGCAGATGAAAAGATAAAACTTGGAATAAAAGATTCCAGCAATTTTAACGGGTCATTTAATTTTTCTTCTCCATAGAGACTTGTCTTGTTGAAAGTGACTGACAACAAAATGATATCTTTCCATCCAGTTTAGTTTGCTAAGATTGTGAACTGAGTTCCAGGAAGGAACTGTGCTCCCAGTGGGATAGATTTGACCACACTTATATACACTGACTAATGAGATTAATAATAGTGAAAACAGAGGGGCAGTAATTTAATGTGTTCATATTGGAAATAGGAGAAAAAAATCCTATGTTCCCCAAAACCATCTTTTCAATTTTGCCTTAACCTTTAAGTTATAGTAGGCAAAGGCCTGGGAACCAGAAAGGTGGTCTATGTGAATGATGAAGCAATCTTAGTCAAGGTGTGATCTGTCTGATAATTTTTCTATTTTGGTTCTGCTCAGTGGTCTAAGTACTCCTATGGCTCTTATAACTTGAAAGTCCAAACTAGTATATGAGAAATTATCTCTTTTGTTTTAAATTAAATCATGACTTTATGGATGATTATCTTTATATTAGAATGGGAAGGGTTTTTATAGTGAGAAGTTTCTCAGGCCCAGCCAAGCCTTGCAGCAGCTTAAAAAGTAATCACTGAGAGGCTTATATTGATTACAGACTGTTGGTCTATGGCTCAGGCTGTTATTGCTTAGCTTCTACACCCTAAATTAACTAATTTATGTTAATTTATGTATTAGCACGAGGCCAATGATTTACTGACACTTTCACATCTTGCTTCTATGGGCAGCTAACAGTATCTCCTCTGGCCATGCCTATCTTCTTTCTTGTTCTCTCTTGGATTCCCCACTTGAATGTCTCGTGTTTTTTTCAGAGGCCAAAACAACTTCTTTATTAACCACTGGTGCCAACACATATACCCAGTATATAGAAAGACTATCCCAGATCAGGTGTTGTCCCTTAGAAGTGTTATTCTTTTGAAAATCCAGTGCTTCAGCAAGAAACTATAAGAACAATATATTTCTTTCTGTTTATCCAGAGACAAAATGAAAGAACAGGTACTAAGTTTTATCCTAATTTTAAATAGTCATGGCTCCAAGTACAGATTCCACATTGTTCAGAAAACCCAGCTTAGAGGTAAATTTAATTCATGTTGTTTAAAGCAAAAAGCTGTTGTTTGCCAGACAGCGAATCTTCTAGTACATTTATTTCAGCCTTCTAATATTCCAAACTGTCAGAAGAAAATAAACCATGCTCTCTGTGGCATTTTGTTATAAGATGCAACTAGACTAAGACAATACAAACATTTTGCTATAAAAAGGAAAATAAAATTCTTTAAAAAATTAAAACCTAGTCTATGGCCACCAGGATGCATAAGAGGGTAAAGTCATTTACTATCAAGCCTGAGCTTTTGATCACTAGTACTCCACAGAAGAAAGAGAGAAACAAGTAGTTCAAATTTTAATTGGTCTTAATAATAAAAACCTGGAGTCAAATATAATGGTAAATTCTGAATGATCAGAAAGACAAAGAAGCAAGCCTCTGCCACTTCTTACCTCACTTCAGCCTAAAAGAGAGGAGCTCCTATCTCTGCCCACCTTAAATTTCTCTCTCTGCCTAGCAATAACACTTCCTAGTTCCTCCCCACAAGTGCTAGGATTAAAGGTGTGTAACACCACTGCTTGTCCTCTGGTGTTAAATAGTTGCTAGCTCTCCTTTCTGTGGCAAGGTTAGGACACAACTGAAATCACCACATTTCTCCCTGTTGGTCTAAAATAAAAGAAGTTTATAAATATCATTTAAAAAATTCAATACAACAAGTACAATAACTACATACAATATAAAGAGGCATTATATTAACAATGTGTACTCCATTAATATTTGACATATTCCAAGTAGATAATACATTGTTTTTCCTATCTTTGAGAGTGAAGAAAGTTGTACCTAATTCACTGTGTTTCCTAATTTGCAATGCCAACCCCAAACTATCTTTTTTGTTTCTCAACCTTATATACATTGCACACATTTTGTGAGTTTATATTCTGAATCTGTTAATAAGTAAATCTTTAGCTATAGTTATAAAGTCTATACCTCCAACAGAGACCCTAAAATAAAATTATATTACCTGAATAATCAGGAAGTTCCACCAAGTGCCTTCCAAAAATGTGAGAAATGACAAAACAGTTGTCCTCTTGGACAGTCATCCAAGTTTTCTCTGCAATTTTGATACATTCATCTTTGACTTACCCATCTAGACTATCTGACAGACTTTTCTATGAAGCAGCATATTCTGAATGGCTATCTTACTGTGTCTTGGCAAAGATTGGCAGTCCTTCTGCTTGTGTCCTGCTTTTTAAATTTCAAATGTATACTGTGAGCAGTTGAGACAAGGACATTTTCTTGCCCAGTCAATAACTTTGCCAGAAAGTAAATAAACTCTTTATGAAGTTTCTTTTATGCCTATCATCTTCTCTGAAGTAGATTGAAGCTGCTAGCAATAGATGTCTCATTGTCATTAAAAGAAATTATCTCATTAATACATCTTAAATATCATATTTTGTAGATCTCTGAAGTGTTAGAAGACCACCTGTCTATTTAAAATATATTTGTTTGACCTTGAAAACATAACTAGCACAATGGCTAATCTTATTGTAGTGACTACTAATCTGCATTTCTTTATTGTCCTACATAGATTTAATAATAAATTTCAAAGACCAGCATTTGCATGGCATTGTTAAATAAGCTGAATATATACAATGCTTTAAACAAGAGTAGAAATATATATAAATATGTTCTGACAAAGCCTGAAATTTATATTAATATACAAAAGTACAAACCAATGTAAAGTATTTGAAACTAATAGTTGCTTTTTCATTTTAAAAGCAAATTTAATAACTTACTCTTTCACCCCATGTTTATACCCCGCCTTTTTAAAAACAGGAATCCTGAGTCTAATTTTCTCAAATGTTTTCTTTAACATGACCAATAGCAACTTGTAACTAATCACCTTAAACAATGGCAAATATCCATAACACGCTGAATGACCCCAAATTACCAAAACCATCTTTAAAGAATGTACATATACTGTTCTTAAAATTATTCCCTGCATCTAGAGGTTATAGCATCTCTAGAGAATCCTGAAAGAAAAACTTTATATTAATTGTCAAGTCCTGGGAATGCTAGCTATAACATTTCTTGTCCAGTCTCTATGTCTGCAAAAATACAAGACTTCTCTCAAATCCTTACTAAAGCAGTCTATGAGTTTGGATCATCTCAGATAACCACCTCAAACCTGACTTGAACAGCTTCTAGTCAAAAGCCAATCCTTGGGTGGTATTTGTCAGCTCAATGGAGTTATCATACTCCATGTAAAACCATCATTGTAGAGTCCCATTATTTTATGAAAACTTTAGAGATAACATTAAGTCAGACTATTCCTTTACTTGGTATTTTTTCATGTAGTTCTCCCTTCTTCTTTAGATGCTTATTTACCAAAAGATCTTTAATTTCTTCAAGATGGTTGTTTTTTATTCTTTTGAACAAACTCATCTTTGCAAGTTATATTTAATCTAATAAAAACCATGTTAGTTTTATAACTTAGTTTAGACTGAGTGGTCATGGTGTTTGATGAACTATCACCTTTTTAAACAAAAGGTCTCCTATTCAAATATAACCTGTATAACTTCAATTTATGGTTTTGCCCAAAATCTTTGCTTTATTTTCTAAAGTTGTTCTATTTATCAGGAACAGTATTTGTAGTATTAGGTTTCTGGCCCAGACTTTCAGGCCTAGCCTCAAGGTTTAGGCCTGCAGACTCACAGACCTGCAGAGACACACAGATGCTTACAATAGTTTTAGGCTGATCAGCATAAGGCCCAGGCATACCACTTGCTAGCTCTCTACCCTTCATCTAACCCATTACTCTTTTCCTGTTCAGCCTTGTGGCTCTATACCTTTTCTTAGAGCAGCATAGTCATCCTCTGCTTCTTCTGGCTTCTCTCTGGCATTCTACTCAGTTCTTCCTGTTCTCAGAGTTTTCTTAGTCTGGTAGCCCCACCTACACTTCCTGCCTGCCTTTGGCTAATCAGTGCTTTTCATTAAACCAGTGGGTGGGACAATTATTTACAATGGAACAACATAATCACCCTACATGTATTATTTTTTAAAAAATATGCATTAAGTTCTTTAACTGCTCTGAGATGGAGTTACCTCCATTATGAGAGGAAACAATGAACCATCTATTATGAGGGTCTGTGAGGGATTAGAGTGAATTTTTCTAATTACAAAGGTTTCCTTCATCTTCCTCTTGTTGATCTTTACTCATTAATCCAATGCCTGACTTTCCCAGACCTTCTGCATTACCCAGAAATGAGGGGCATGCTTGTAGAAATTGTTCTTAGAGAAATAATATTGTTTATATAAGTACCCAGTCTACAATTCTTTTTTTAGGTGACATTGTGTATCACAATTGAAACACTTGACATTTTGACTTTTCTTCAAACGTCTGAAAAATACTTCCTTTATCTAAGCATTATCATGGTTATGAGGTTCAATACTGATTGTGTATCAGATTTATTCCTTTAAGAGTATTGATCTTGTCTGTAATGTTCTAATTATACCTCTGAATTGTGCATTAGCATTTCAAAAGCTAAATATTAAATTCTAACTTGTCTAGCTTCTGAATTTGGTATTATTCTATCTACTTCTGAAGTCAATCCATATAGAAAATCAGTAAAGCTTTATTTTAGGCCCTGAATAACTTTAGTAAATGACACAGTTCTTTCATACTTCTTCAATTTGTCCCAAGCATTCAAAACTAAGATAAGGCATAAACAAAGATGGAATCACCATGTATAGAGATGGCCTCTGTACATTAGAATATTCTCTTTCTCCAAAAAGTTGGTCTTGAGAGATTCTCATCTCTCTAGACCTATATTTTTGTCCAATGGTTTTACCTTCATTTTTTCAAGATACCATCCTTTGTAATTGAGGACTGGTCTCTAAGAATGCTATAACCAAATCTCTCCACTCTTAAGGAATGATTCTATTAAAAAAATTATGAGTTTAACATCTGCTTCAAAAAAGTAAACACATGCCATTGAGATTACTTCTTCATTGAATCTTCTCAAATCTAAAAATTTGCACAAAAAATATACTCAGCTTTTATAGTGTGGTGATATATTTTGTAACCTTTAAAAAATAAAACTTGTCTGAAGTCCAGAGGACAGAGCCAGCCACAGATATTCATAAATGTCAGAAAGTGTTGACATACTTCACCTTCATCTAAGTCTTCACTGTCCACAAATTTGGTGAGTCAATTGTAATTTATTAAATAAGGAAATTAGTTTAAAAAATACAGAGAGTTTTTCCCACATTAAAAATGTAAAATTATAATGGAATAAGTTTGGAATCTGTTTAATAATATACAAAATGATATGAAATGCTACAATTAATCAAAAAATAACTAATATAGACTAAATAAAAAGTTTATTACAAATTTTTGTTTGATCATTGTTTTTCCATATAAACAGTTGATATGAGTGTCAAATTACAAACATATCTTAGAAAAACTATTTAAAACATATCACAGAGATATGCAAACTCAAACAGAAGAATAAAAATGAGAACAAATCATAATGTTTTATGTATAAGGTTACAGAGAAACAGTCTAAGGCTTTCAAACAGCCAACCTTAATTTATGAAGTAACCTTATAGGAATTTCCAAATGATACATAACCCAAACTATGTAAGAACTAATTGGACTCCTATACAAATGTTAAATTTTACAAGACACAGGAAGCAATAGTCTCAAATAGTATACATAGTCACTTTGTGAAGCATATGTAAAATTACTGGTCTACTTGTAATAGAAGTACCCTCAAGACTCAAGAGATTTGGTTACAACAGTCTTATATGCTTGTCCTCAATTAAATGATGGGCTTAATGAAAAAGTGAGGCTAAGAACATTAAACAATGAAATAGATCAACTAGAGATATGAAAATCAGCAAAAACGTCTTGAAAAGGGAGATTATGATAATAAAGAAAGGCAATTTCTATGTAATGGCCATAATGTGCCTTTATGACTCATGGAAGGTTTGAATGCTTGGGAAAGAAGTAGAAAAAATGGAGTCATTTATTAAAGCTATACAGGGAAAGAAACCTTCACTGATATATTACAAAGATTAACTTTAGCAGCAAATAGAAAGATACCAAATTCAGAAGCTTATTCAATTAAATAATAATTGAATCTCTGGCTTTAAAAATACTAATTTACTATGCAAAAGTATAAATAGTTTGTTAAAGGCTAGATCAGTATGCTTGGAGGAATAAATCTGATATACAATTAATATTGAATCTCATAAATATGATGATGCTTAGATAGAAGAGTTGATTTCTTAAAGTTTGAAGAAAATTTGTAATATCAATTATTTTAATTTTGTTAAAGAAGGTCACATAAAGGGGATTGTAATAGAAAATTCCTAGAAACAATGTTTTTACTAAGAATAACCCCAACAGAACATACATCCCTTTTGGGTTATGCAGGAGATGTCAGATATTGGACTAATGAACATAAATCAACAAGAGACAGACAAAGCACATTTTTGCAGTTGAAAAATTCTCTGAGGAGCCTCTCATGGGTCCATATGTCAAATACTATTCAGTATTTTCATTCATTGTGGAAGAAAGACCTTTTCAAAGCAATTAAATAACCTAATACCTATTGTAAAACAAACAAACAAACAAACAAAACCCACAACAAAACAAAGCAACAATAACAGAAACAATACTTCTCTAGAATAAAGTAAAGCTATAGAAAAAAGTACAAAGATATTTTGAAAAATTTTTATAAATAAAGATCCAAATTTAAAATACAAATAAGTTTATTGTCATTGAAGGTCTTATAGACACAGTTATAGGTGTTACAATAATTGCTTGCATGAGAATTTTGGTATCCAAATTGGCCTCTTCAGGAGGTAATTTTTCATCTTTTAGGGACAGGAAAATTATCCCAAATAAAACAGAACATGAGATGGGTCAAATATATAGGGCCAGAAATACAGAGAAAAATTAAATATCTTTATGGCAAATATGACTATGAATTTGTGGATATATGATTTATTTCAGCAATGGAATACTCAATTAAAATTCCCTCAACCTCAGAAACAAAGCATAAACTAACCTATGTTTCTGGGAAAGACTTTAGAAGGTACTAATTAAACAGTAATCATATTCAGGCTATACAAAAATGTGGTGGTCCAAAAGGATCCAAGGATTATTTTATTTTTTTCTTACCAATTAATACTTGCTTTATAACTAAGTATGTGTTCAACTTTAGAGAAGATTTTATGAGGTGCTGAGAAGAAAGTGTTTTCTTTTTTGTTTGTGTGCAAATTTCTGTATAAATCTATAAAGTCCATTTGAGTCATGACAATTCTTTGTTAAGTTTCTATCTGGTATACCTGTCTATCAGAGAGAATGAGATGTAGATATCTCCCACTATTAATGTGAGTGGTTTAATTTGCAATTTAAACTTTAGTGATGTTTCTGTTACGTATGTGAGTTCTCTTGTATTTGAGGCATAAAAGTTTAAATTTAAGACTTCATCTTGATGACTTTTTCCTGAAATGAATAAGTAATGTTCTTCTCAATGTATTTTGATTGATTTTAGTTTGAAGTCTATTTTGTTAGATACTAGGATAGCTACACCAGTTTGCTGTATATGTCCATAATCTTGAAAAGACTTTCCCCAAACATTTATTCTGAGGTAGAGGTAGCATCTATCCTTGAAGTTGAAATGTGTTTCTTATATGCAACAGAAGAATGAATTCTATTTTTGTATTCATTCTGTTAGCCTGTTCTTTTTATAGTAGAATTGAGTCCATTGATATTTTGAGATATTAATGACCAGTAATTGTTAATTCTTGGGAGGGGATGGTAGCATGTGTGTGTATAATTTTCTCTTTGAGGATTTCTTCAGTGACAGTATGTAGTGCATGTAGTTTTATGGGTGTATATAGCTTCCTCTGGTCTTCTAGTGCTTTTTTGTAGAGCTAAGTTTGTGGATAGATATTGTTTAAACCTTGTTTTGTCATGAAATATCTTGTCTACTCCATATACAATGTTTTAAAAGTTTTGCTGTGTATTGGCATCTGTGACCTTTTAGTGTCTGCATAACATCTTCTCAGACATTCTGGCATTCATTGTCTCCATTTAGAAGTCAATATTATTCTGATGAGTTTTCCCATGTAAGTTAATGGCCTTTTTCCTTAGCAACTCTTAGCATTCCTTCTCTATTTTATCTTTTTTATTAACTTTATTATCTTTTTGTGAACAGGCTATTTTGGGGATGAGTCTATTTAGTGTTTTGTAAGCTTCTTGTATCTTAATAGGTATTTCCTTTTTATTAATGGTTGGGAAAGCTTTCTTCTACAATTTAGCTGAATATATTTTTTGTGCCATTGACCTATTGTTATTCTCTCTTTTTAAATTCCTATTAGATTTGGTCTTCTCATGGTGCTCCAGATTTCCTAAACATTTTGTGTTATGACTTTTTTGACTTTAGTATTTTCTATGACTGACATATCTATTTTTTATTTTATCTTTCATACCAGAGATTCTCTCTTCCATCTCTTGCATTTGTAAAAATGAAATTTTCCTTGCCCAACCTCTTGTGCTGTCATGCTAACTTTTTATTTGCTAAGAAGGTACTTGTTCACTAACCCCCTCCTGAGCAACACAGGATGTGCTTCCTCCATTGCTTGGCTGACTGACTCTCTGGGACTGCATTCCTGATGCAGCAACCTGGGTGGGACTACCCAGGAAAGCCCTACCATGAGAACTATTACTACTTCTTTATCTCACAAACCCGATGTACCCCTCCCATACCCAGAGTGTTGTATAAAGCTTCTGCCCTAAAAATATTCAAGGCTCTTGGCTTTCACAGTGCCTGAGCCTGCACATGTGTGTACCAGTATATCATTCATTAAACTCTCTTTTTCTTTAAAGTTAACAGTGGTCATTAGCCATGGTCTTGGGGTGTTAGGGGCACTAAAGTTAGGGGTGTCTGCAAGTTACACATTGTGTTGGTTATGCTGGAAGATATTTTGAGAAAGGGGAAAAGCCCTCAATTGCTGGTGCAAGTATAAACTTGTGTAACCACTTTACAAATAAGTATGGTGGTTTCCTAGAAAACTGAGAATAAATCTACCTCATGACACAGCAATATCACTTTTAGACATATACCCAAAGGGTGAACAGTTATACCACAAGGATATTTGCTCAACTATATTAATAGCAGCATTATTTATAATATCCATAACCTTAAAACAAGCTAGATGTCCCTCAAATGAAGAATGGATAAAAAAATTCCATTTACACAATCGAGTATTATGCACCAGTATAAATAATGACATAGTGAAATATCTTGGCAAACAAATGGAATTAGAAAAAAAAAATCATGAGTGAATTAAGCCAGATCCAGAAAGAGAAACATCGGACTTACTTACTCATAAGTGTTTATTAGACATAGAGCATAGGATAATGAGGCTATAATATGCAACCCAAGAGAAGAAAGTTACAAGGAAAATCTTAAGATAGACATCATTGATCCCACTAAGAAGGGGAAATAGATTAGATCTCCTGAATAAATTGGGAACATGAGGGGTAGGGGATATGGGAATAGAACAAGATGAAATAGAATGATGGAGTTAAGGCAGGAACATTGAAGGAGAACAACCAAATAGATATCTGGGCAAAGGAAAACATTTTGGGGCTAGAAAAACACCCAGTGCTTGGGAAACTCCCAGGAATACAAAAGAATGACCTCAATCAAGATCCATTCAATAGTGGAGAGGGTGCCTAAATTCCCTTCCCAAGAAATCAAATTGATAATTATCCTAATTACTACAATAGAACTTTCATCCAGCAACTGATAGAAGCAGATGCAGAGATCCACAGCCAAGCATTGAGAAAAGCTCACAATATAGTTAAAGAATGGAAAAAGGGATTATATGAACAACATAGTTTAAAATTATGATGGGAAAACCAATAGAAATAGCTAATTGGAGCTAATGGGAACCCACTGACTTTGGATTAACAACTGGAGAGCTTGCATGGGACCAAACTAGAACTTCTGACTGTGGATGAGCGTTGAATAGCATGCACAGTTTGTGGGGCTTCTGGCAGTGGGAACAGGATTTATCTCTAGTGAATGACCTAGCTTTATTCTTTTTTCTAATTCTCTATGTAGGGATAACTTGTTCAGCCCTCATACAGGGGAGAAGGACTTGATCCTTCTTCAACTTGATATCCCAAACTTTGTTGATTTCCCATGGGAGCACTTAACATTTTTAGGAATGAATGAATGGTTGGATAGAAGTAAGATTGGGGGTGAGGAGGAAGAGAAGAGGAAGAAAGGGGAGCTATGGTTGATATATAAAATAAATAAATAAAAATGTTTAAAAAGGAAAAAGGCACAACAGATCTTTCAAAGCCACCAGCAGTGAAATAATACCTTGGAAATGATAAAACAGATAAGCCTGTATGAGTTCATAAATGGCCTTTAATAAAAGAAAATCTGCAGGCCATAGAAAAAACTTTTACAGGAACAGTTAAATGCTTGGCATTTTGAAAAATTAACTAGCCATTAGAATTCTCTTATATTTGTTATTAATAAGAAATATGGAAAACGGAAAACAGTAACAGATCTAAGAGCTTTTAACAAGAAAATTTGCCAAGGGCTGTTTACAATCTAGAACACCTTTGCTTTTTCCTTTACCTAAAGGATGGCCTCTTACAGTTACCATTTAAATGACTATTTCTTCAATACACCATTACAAGAAAATGACAAAGAAAAATTTGCCCTTATAGCGACTACTTATAATAATTATCAGCATGTAAAAAGATATCAATGAAAAGCTCTCCCACAGGGAATATTAAATAGCACCACCATGCACCAATATTTTATAAGCAGTAATTAGAAGTGATGCATAACCAATTTCCACAATTGATTATTTACCACTTTATAGATGACATTCTACTAGCTTACTCAAATATAGATACTCTAGAATGTTTGAAGAAGTAAAAAAAAAAAAAAAATGTCTTCCTGGGAAATACAAATTGCCACTGCAAAAATACAAAGGGGAGATTCCATTATTTATTTATTATACAAAATATATCTACAAAAAATTAGACCCCAAAAGATGCAAAATAGTAAAGATTTATTAAGCTATATTAATAACCTTCAAATATTGCTTGAGGACCTTTCAAATTTATGGCCCACTATTGTGGTACATAATCATGAATTAATTTGTTCAAAACCTTTTATTGTGGCTAGGTCTTAAATAGTCAAAAGAGTCATCAGCTGAAGCTGAGAGAAAACTGGCTTTGGGAAAATAGAATTACAGGATGCATATGGGGACCATGTCTATTCAGACCTTAGTTTTATTCTGTTTATTTTACTTCTAAGCATTATACTACAAGAGTTTTAATGCCAAGGAAAAATATTATATTGGAGTGGATATTTCTGCCACATAAACATTAAGGACATATATGGAAAACATTTCTGATTTGGTTTTTAAAGAAAAACAAAGGCTTCTTCAATTGACACAATGGACCCAAAATAAATTGTAGTATCTTTAATGGTTAAATTATTATGGGCAGAAAGTGGACCTAAATTTTGGGGGGAGATTAATAACAAATGTCTCCAAAACAAAATTATTAAACTTATAAAGAGAACTTGATACAAATAAATTAGAAAGGCAGGTTATCAATCAGAAAATTTTAGTAAAGGGGCTTAAAGCTCTTATAGTTGTTTCCAAAAAATCAAAATTATATGTTATTTTGATGGTATTAATGGATTTTTGCAGAATGTCTTAACATAGTTACTAACTTTCAGTATGCATACAGAGTTGTTTTACATATTGAAAGTGATAACTATATTTCTGATCAATTAAAACTAATATTTTAAATATATCCATTTACAAGAAATACTCTGGAATAAGAATCATTTCTTATACATAATACACATCCAGTCCTATGTGGGTCTGGCAGTGCCTCTGGAACAAATAATGATGAAATTGATTAATTATTAATAGAACATGTGCTAGAGGCCTAGGAGTCTAATAAGAAAAATCATGTCAATAGCAAAGATTTAAAAAAAAATTCTTCACTACTAGAATTAGCTACAGAAATTGCAAAAAAAAAAAGTCTTACCTGTTCTTTCTATAACCAAACTCCATTATCCACAAGAAGTAATCCTAAAACATAAACATAGAGACAAAAAATGGTATATGGATATATTTCATTTAACAGATTTTGGAAAATTAATTTATGTACACATACAAGAGATACACTTTCAGGATTTCAATAGGCATTCTTTGAGGTTAAAAAAAAAACCCTATTTTTGTAATCACACATTTGTTAGATGTTATGACCATAATATAAATACCTATACAAATTAAAACTGATAAGCCTCCAGGATACATCTGTAGTAAAATTAAAGTTTCTTTTTGCCTATTAAAATATAAAACCTACTATATATATAGTATATATATATATATATATATATATATATATCTCACTCTCTTTCAGAGCAATCAGTTGTAGAAAGTTTAAATTAAACTCTAATAATTATGATAAACAAAAAGATGCAACAAAGAACCCTCAAAAATGATTACAAAATGTTTTTATTAAATTTGAATTTTCTCAATGCTAATTAAAAAAATAACAGCAGCTGGGGTAAGACATTAAACTACAGAAAATCTACTAAGCTAAATCAGCCTGTCTGCTTCAAAAATGTGTTGACCTCAGAATGGAAACCAGGATATGTGCTACACTGGAGAAGTGGTTTCACTACTATTTTCACAGGAGAATAAAAGCTATGGATACTACAAAAATTTATAAAGATCTTATAAACAGCAGAACCCCGTGATAAGAAAAGATTATGTCTCATTAACTGATGTAACAACTCTACAAGTTTTAAGAAAACATCACCAAACAATTGTTGTGACAGAGTTTTGTTATTATCTTTATAGAATAACAAAATACTCATCTTCAAGAACTCAAAGACCTTAAAGAAGAAAAATCTATCAAGAAAAACTTTATAGACAAAGAAATATCAGGCTTATTGGTACTAATATACTCTACAGAATAGCAATCTCACTTCCTAACAACTATATCTCTCTACTCCCAAGAAAAATTGAGGATCTGTTCCAATTATAAATAAAAATTTTCTTTGGAATCGAGTATACCTCCTTTTTTTTTTCTAAATCCAAGCATACTGTTAAACAATTAAAAGTTTCTGTCTCATATTAGAAGATGAACAGAAGAAAACCAAAGATCTAGAAACATAATCGTTTTGAAATTCTATTTCTCCACATATTTATTCTTGACCCTTTAGACTATTTCTATAGATAGATATAATACTATCCTAAAATTTAAAACTTCAATTTTAATATTAATAATGGTTAAGGTTTCTATAGTGAAAAATAAATTCCACTAACTGTGACCATTATAGTCTCCAAAAGAAGGAGGGGAATCCAAACTATTTTAGATAGACTATGATAAAGCCTTTAAGATAACAAACACCATTCAAAGATTGGTTTTGTCCTACAAACTGTTTGGAACAATTTCAAAGTGGTTAGCTGAGATGATTCAGTTTCACAGACTTCTTTTGTCAGGACACGAGGTAAGACCTTATTTTTCCATTATGTAGAACCTGGAAAGTAAATCTATGAACTTGACAATTGACACATTTTTTTTTTCTTTTCAGGATTCCCTAAACATGCCTTTATCTCAGAAAACAGGAACTAAATTTAAGAACATGACACCCAAGAAATGATTGGGAGGTTTATGGTTGTTCAAAAGCTATTGATACTTGTCATTTTTTAGGATGGTTGATTACAAGTTGTATTGGAAATGGTCAGAAAAAAAAAAACAAACCTGAACAATGAAGATTAAATTCAGGGTATTGCATTAACAAGAAAGAAAGGAAGAAAGGAAGAAAGAAAGAAAGAAAGAAAGAAAGAAAGAAAGAAAGAAAGAAAGAAAGAAAGAAAGAAAGAAAGAAAGAAAGAAAGAAAGAAAGAAAGAAAGAAAGAAAGAAGGAAGGAAGGAAGGAAGGAAGGAAAAGAAAGAAGGAAGGAAAGAAGGAAGGAAAGAAAAAGAAAAAAATGAATACAGATATGATAGGAAAAAATATTACTGAATCTACTCTGAAAAAAAAAGATAATGAATTCTCAGCACTTATTAAATCAAGAAGCAATGTCAGCACCTACCACAGATCTGCAATTCCTCAACATCTATTGGATTAATATGTGAGTTTCACTTTACCCAGCCAACCCAGAGAACCAGGTCTTCATCATCCAGGTTTTGATACACATCCCTTGGAAACCCTATCACCACCACTCTTCTCTCCCTTAAATTCAAGCCAGAAGGGAAAAGCCCTGCATGCCAGAATTCCCCAGTAATATTCATTCACTAAACACCCCTATATACAAATCTCATCCCAGCTCCTAATCCATCTTATCACCTGGTAAACTCAGAAGCTACCTGAGACCCATAGTTCCTCAGCTCCTATTGAATCAACTACCTGAGACCCACATTTTTCAGCATGTACTGGATTAAAAGCAGAATGTTGCCCTGGTCAGCAAGGTCTACAAAGAGAGTATGAACCATGGAATGAGAAGAGGCAAGTGGGAGAGGCGAGAGACAGGAGAACTAACAGCAGGGCAGTGTTCTGGTCATGCTGTGATTTTTATTTTTCTCAGGGTGGTTTATAAAGCAAGTAAGGTGAGAAGTTGGCTGTGTGGGGAAGATGGGGAAGAGTGGTTACTAAGCAATCTAGTCTGTAGGATATCCTATCTCAGGAAGGTTGTCTCGCAACCCTGACCAACTGCTTACAGTTGTTCTGATATGACAGGGAAATAGGGTTGCATTCCTAGAGAGTTAAGGGTGGAAACCTGCAGAGGGTCTTGATTGGCAGGAAGTTGCACTTACTCACTCCTGGAGAGCTGAGGTATGTCATATAGGCTCTGTAAACTTAGCTTCTCAACTAGGTGAAAATGGCTTTCATTTCAGCCAGCACAAGCTTTGAATCTCAGCAAAAAGGGAAAATGGTTTTGATTGCAGCCAACACAGGCCTTGGCTCCCAGCAGAATGTGAGATCCACAATTTGTCAGCACCTATTGGATCAAAACTTTCTATAGGATTAAGAACTCCTTCTGGATCAAGAGCACATATTGTACCAAGATTGGATCTCCAAGGTACAGAATGAGTGAATTCTCACTGTGACATAGAATATGCTACCTGCAAATGAACCAAAAGCCCAGATTGGATCAAAAGATGCTTCCTGAGGCACAGACACAGACAAAACAGAATGCACCAAAATTAGCTCCCCGAGATACAGACAAATCCTACATTCATCTGAGGAAGCAATGGGCAGACTCCATTGCAAGAATGCATATAATAACATAAAGAACAACACGGCACCACAGGAATTGGTGGTTTTACAACAAAAAGACCAGAACATGAAAATGTAGAACCTTAACAACAGCTTTATACAGAGAAGAGAATTTTTAAAAGAGGAAATAAAAACTCCACTAAAGAAATATAAGACAAACAAAAATTTGGAAGAGAACAACAAATTGCTTAAAGAAAAAAATAAAGAAAAAACAAAGAAAAGCAGTCATATAGGTTAAGGAAATATGTCAAGATTTAAAATCTAAAATAGAAGCAATAAAGAAGAGAAATTGAGAGAATGCTGGAAATAGAAAATCTGAAGAAATAAACTGGAATCACATATGCAAGCATAACCAACAGAATGTAATAGATGGAATAAAAGAGTCTCTGCTGCGAAAGATTAGAAAATAGAAATAGATACAGCATCCAAAGAAAATATTAAAACCAACAAGTCATAACAGAAAACATCCAGGAAATATAAGACACCATGAAAAGACCACACCTAAGGATAATAGGAATAAGAGGAGAACACTGCCAGTTGAAAGGCACAGAAAATATATTCAAAAAAATTATAGAAGAAAACTTTCCCAGTCTAAATATAAAGATGCCTACAAAGATACAACAACTTTACAGAATACCAAGAAGACTAGACCCCCCAATTCTGCTCACCACATAATAAAGCCACTAAACCTAAATAATAAAAAAAAGAATATTAAGAGCTACAAAGCAGAAAGAATAAGTAACTTATAAAGGCAGACCCATCAGAATAACACAAGACGACTCAATGGAAACAATAAAAGTCAGAAGTTTTTGCACAGAAATTATACAGACACTAAGAGATCATGGACTACTATACCAGAAAATACTATCAGTCACCATACTTGGAGTAAACAAGATATTTCATGACAAACCCTGATTTAAACAATACCTATCCATAAATTCGGCCCTACAGGAAGCACTAGGGGGAAAAACTCCAAACTAAGGAAACGAGGTACACTCATGAAACCACAAGCAATAGACAATCCCACAGAAGAAAAAGTAAAGAAGGGACCCCCCACACACACACGTATACACAATCAGCAAAAATAATGTGAATAAGCAATCAATGGTAAATAATACCCCTTACTATCAATGGATTCAATTTACCTACAAAAGACACAGGCTACTACAATGGTTATAAAAGCAAAATTCATCTTTCTGCTGCATACAAGAGACACATCTAAAGTTCAAAGACAAATATTGACTCAGAATAAAAGGTTGGAAAAGGGGTTTCCAATCAAATGGACCTAAGAAACAAGCTGGGATAGCCATTCTAACATCTAACAAAATAGACTTCATACTTAAGTCAGTCAAAAGAGACCAGGATGGACATTAACTACTTATCTCAGGAAAAAAAAAAGCATCAAGATGAATTATCAGTCCTGTACATGTATTCCCTCAACAGAAGTGCACACACATATGTAACAGAAACCTTATTAAAGCTTAAATCTCATACCAACTCCACTTCCTAAAAGTGGGAGATTTCAATTTCCCACTGTCATCAATGGATGAGTTACCAGACAGAAAATTAACAGAGAAATAAGGGATCTATCAGATGCTTTAGCTCAAATGGATGTAATATATATAACTTTCTACCCAAACATGGAGGAATACTTTCTTAGGACTCCATGGTACTTTCTCTAAAATTGTCCACATCCTCTATCATAAAACAAATCAAATAGATACAAATATGGGAATAACCCATGTATCTTATCAGACTACCATGGTCTAACGTTAAAGACCAATAACAACACAAATCACAGAAAGTCTATAAACTCATGGAACTTGAACATCTCTCAATTGAACCACCTCTGGATCAAGGAAGAAGTAAAGGAAGAAATTAAAGACTTTGTAGAATTCAAGGAAAATGTATCCACAACATCCCCAAACCTATTGGGCACAATGAAAACAGAGCTAAGAGGAAAGGCATAGCACTAGATGCCTACATAATAAACTTGGAGAAAACTCATACAAAAGGTGTAATAACAGCACAACTGAAAGCACAACTAGAAGCAAACTCACCTAGAAGGACTATAATGCAAGAAATAATCAAAGTCAGGGCTGAAATCATAAAAACAATGAGAAAAATACAAAGAATCAATGTATCAAAGACTAAGTTCTTTAAAAAAGGCAACAAGATAGTAAATTCCTTATCCAAACTAATAAAATGGCAGAGAGTATCTAAATAAACGAAATCAGAAATGAAAAGGGGCATATAACAACAGACACAAAGGGATTCCAGAGAATCATTAGGTCACACTTCAAAAACTGTATCCACTAAATTAGAAAACCCAAAAGAAATGCCAGCTTTCTGGACAGGTACTATTTACCAAAATTAAATAAAGACCAAATAAATGACCTAAATAGATCTATAATTCCCAAAGAAATAGAAACTGTTATTAAAATCTCCCAAGCCAAAAAAAAAAAAATTGTCTATACTATAGTTTCTGGCCCAGACTTTCCCACTTATCTCTGAGGTTCAGACCCACTTATAGCCCTGCTGCCACTTAGCCCAAAATATTCACATAAAGTCTTATATTAATTACGTGCTGGTTGGCCTGTTTGATATGGCTCAGACTTTTTGCTAGCTATCTTTCTCATCTTAATTCAACTCATTTCTAATGATCTATGTTTTGCCATGTGGCTCATGATTTACATATGTTTCTTTACATCTCAAATCTTGGAAGGCTGAATCAAGTTTCTTGTGGGCAGCTCACAGCATCTTTGTCTGACTCTGCCCCTTTTAAAGTTCCTCATATTACCCACCTGCTTCTAGGATACCTTGCCATAGGCCACAACAGTTCCATTATTATCAAATGCTAATTGACAGTGTAAAGAAAAACATCTCACATCAATTGTCCACACAGCAGAAATAGAAGGAATATTGCCAAACCATTTTTTATGAGGCTACAGTCATCCTGATACCCAAGCCACACAAAGTTGTAACAAAGAAAGAGAATTATAGACCAATTTCCCTCATGAACATTGATGTAAAAATACCAAATAAAACACTGACAATCTAAATTTAAAAACATATCAAAAATTATCCACAATGATTAAGTAGGCTATATTTCAGAGATGCAGGGATTGTTCAACATATGAAAAACTGTCCATGCCATCAATCATATAAGCAACCTGAAAGAAAAAGAAAACACAAGATAATATTAGATGCTGAAAAAGCCTTTGACAAAATCTAACACTCCTTCATGATAAAAGTCCTAGAGAGATCATGGTTACAGGGAAAATACATAAACATAATAAAAAATATACAGCAGGCTGTCAGCCAACATCAAACTAAATGAAGAAAAATTCAATGAAATCCCACTAAGATAAGACAAGATTGTTCTCTCTCACCCTATTTATTCAATATTGTTCTCAAAGTTTTAGCTAAAACAATAAGAGCACAGAAGAGATCAGAAAGATACAAATTGAAAAGGAAGAAGTCAAACTAAAGCTATTTGTAAACAATATGACACTCTACATAGGTTATCCCCCCCCCAAAAAAAATTCTTCTAGGGTATTTCTATAGCTAATAAAAGTATTCATTGATATAGCACGACACAAGATTAAATCAATGAAATTATTAGCCCTCCTATCCACAAACAATAAAAGGGTGAAAAGAGAAATCAGGGAAACATTACCCTTTACAATAGCCACAAATAGCATTAAATATCTTGGGGTAACTCTAACCAAATCTAACCAAAGAAATGACAGACCTGTTTGACAAGAACTTTAAGTCATTGAAGAAAAAAATTAGATAATATCAGAAAGTGGAAAGATCTCCTATGTTCTTGGATAGGTAGGATCAAATTTTATTTATAGTAAAAATAAAAATCTTACCAAAAGCAACCTACAGATTCAATGCAATCCCCTTTAAAATCTCAACAGAATTCTTCACAAACCTTGAAAGAACAATAGTCAATTTCATATAAAATAACAACAACAACAACAAAAACAGGATTGCCAGAACAACAAATAATAGAACTTCAGGAGACATCACTATCTTTGACTTCAAGCCATACTATAGAGCCACAGCAATAAACTCAGCTTGGTACTGGCATAGAAATAAACTTACAAATCCCTGGAATTGAATTAAAAATCCTGCCATTAATATACACACCTATGAATATCTGATTTTTGGAAAAAAGATCAAAAAATATACAATGGAAAAAAAGATAACATCTGCAATGAATGATGCTGGCATAACTGGATGGTGATATGCGTAAAAATGCAAATAGATCCATATCTATCACCCTTTATAAAACTCAAATCCAAGTGAGCCAAATAACTCAACATAAACCCAGTAACACTGTACCCGATAGAAAAAAAAAAAAAAAGGTAAGAAACACCTTTGAATGTATTGTCACAGGAGACCACTTTATAAATATAACACCTATATCACAGTCACTGAGTGTAACAATGAGTAATTAGGACATTCTGAAACGAGAACCTTCTATAAGGCAAAGACATAATCAAGACAAAATGACAGCCTACAGAATGGGAAAAGATTTTTCACCGACCCTGCATTGGACAGAGGACTGATGTCTAAACTACATAGAGAACTCCAGGAACCAGAGATCAGGAAACAAAGAACCAATTAGAAAAATGGGAAACAGAGCTAAATAGGGAACTCTCAACAGAAAAACTCCAAATGGCTGAAAGACACTCAAAGAACTACTCAACATCCTTAGCCTTAAGACAAATGCAAATCAACATAACTCAGATACAATTTTATACCTGTCAGAATGGCTAAAGTAAAAAACACAGATAAAAGTCTATGCTGGAGGGAAATGGAGCAAAGAAAATACCCTATCATTGCTGGTGAGAGTGTAAATTTGTAAAGCAACATTAGAAATTAGTATGGCATTTTCTCAGAAAACTGGGAGTCCATCTACCCAATGATCTAGCAATACTACTATTGGGCATATAACCAATGGATGCACAATGGTCCCCAAGTGTATTAGCTCAACTATCTTCATAACAGCATTATTAATAATAGCCAGAATATGGAAACAACCTATCTGCCCTCAACTGAAGGATGAATTAAAAAATTGTGGTACATTTATACATGGAGTACTACTCAGCAGTTAAAAAAAAAATGGCATCCCGAAGTAGGAGGCAAATGTATTTGAAGATCATTCTGAATGTGATAAAACAGATCAGAAAGGCAGATATGATATGTACTTATTCGTAAATGAATTTGACATGTAAAGCAAAGAAAACCCAGGTTATAACTCCCTCACCCACATACACACATAGTCAAGTAATAGGAGACGGTTAAGAGAGACATCCATAGATTCCCCCAAGGAAAGGGAAATAGGAAAGCTTTCCTGGAAAACTTATGGTCATATGGCATGCTGGGAACAACTGGAAGTGAGAAGAGAACAAGAGAGAATGTGATGGTTGAGTGGGGGGGGGGAGCAGTCAGAGAGGGAGAGGTACGAATTGTATATCCTGACAGAATGAGCCATTGTAAGAGTAGAGAGAAACCTGATACTAGGGAACACCCAAGAACCCACAAAATGACTATCTAGGATTCCAAACCATAGTGGAGAGGGAGCCTAAACTGACCTTTCTCTGTTATCATATGAATGACCACCATAATGGCCATTATAGAACCTTCATCCTGCAGCTGATGGAGTCAAATGCAGAGATCCCTACCTAAACAATGGGTTCCAGAGGTATTAGAGAGGGCAAGGATTGGGATCATGATGGAGAGATACATGAAATATGCAGTCCTGTGCTGCTGAGAGCTCACAGATTCTGAAATGACAGCTGAATGGAAGAGATCTGAGCCCTCTGAATGTAGATAATAGTTAAAAAAAAAAAAGGCATGGGCAGTTTCTGTAGCTTCTTACACTAGGGCAAGAGTTTATCCTGGTCCATAAACTGGCTTATTGAAGCCTGGTACAAAAACACCTTCCTCAGCCTTGATACTTGGGGGAAGAACTCAATCCCTCAGCTAGACATGCCAGATGGAATTGATTCACCTTGGGATTCCTTGCCTTCTCTCCAAGGACAAAACATTGGTGGGGGAGAGGTAAAGGGGATTGGAGAGACTAGGGGAAGACTGAGAGAAAGGGTAGTAGAGGAAGCAGTAGTGAGTATAGGCAATATTTTAAATAAAATATAAAAAGAATAAATAGAAAATAATATATATATAATAATATATAGGTGTAGATTACTGAATCTACTTTTAAAGGCAACTACCACTTTTAGATATTTTACAATTGATTATACTGTAGTATATTGTATACAAATTTTGTATATTAATACTAATTTGAGATCAACTTTGTTATATTTTACTGATATTTCTACTTTTGTTCAAGGCATTTAACCTATATAGCTTATTTAATGATATAATACAAATTACTAGTCCTTGAAAGTTATCATTACCAACTAACTGGCATAGAAAAAAATGCAAGTCAGTAGTTAGTTATAAAAATCAAAATTATAGTCATATTTGTATGTTTTCAAGATCTTATATATTTTAGATAGACAGGTCATCTTCAAACACTTCAGAGTTCTATAGATTATGTAATTTAATACCAATAGCATAAGTTTTTATTTTATGACAGTGAGACATGTCTGCTCCTGGCAGCACCAATCTACTTCTGAGAAGATTGTGGGTATTGGAAAAAAAAATACTTATAGAGTTTGCTTTCTTTGTGGCAAAAGATAACCACTAGGAAAGAAAGTGACCTTGCCTTGACTGCTGAGGGTATGCTGTCCAAAATAGTACAAGCAGGACACAAAAGAAGGTGCTGCCAAACTCTTCCAAGACAAGGAAAGACAATCTTTCAAGAAATCCTGAATCACAGATAAATCTGTCCAATATGCTAAGATTTTAAACTGAAGATGTATGTTCCTACTTTATAGAGAAACCTAGGCTACTGTCCACGCAAACAAATGTCATTTCTCACAATTTCTGGAGGTTGCTTGCTTGCATCATTAAAATGATGTAAAGTGTATAAGGTGGAGAGGCATCAAAAGATAGTTTTTGGTTGTCAGTATTAGTTAAACAGAAATAAAGGTAGCCATAGAGGTCAGGCAGTGGTGGCACGCACCTTTAATCTTAGCAGAGATCTATCTGGATCTCTGTGAGTTCAAGGTTAGCTGCCCTTGCATCCAGTACTTGAAATGCGAACATCCCTTTAAACCCAGCACTAGGAAAGTTGAGACAGGAAGTGATATGGTTGAGCAGAGAAAGAAATATTAGATAAGAGGAGAAAAAAATTCAGCGTTTTCCTTCTCCTGTGCTTCACTTCCCCCTTTCAGCTGATGTAGCAATTAGGTTTCTGGTTCCCGGCAGCCAGAGGTCCGTACCCACAGACCTGCAGCCACAGACCACTTAGCTATTCGCCACTGCTCAGGCCCCCCCAAATGATTCAGACGCTTATATTAACTTCATGCTGTTTGGCTTATGGCTCAGGTACATTGCTAGTTAGCTCTTACATCTTAACTCAACACATTTCCATTAATCTGTCTGCCACATGGCCGGAAGCTCGCCTGTACTCCTTACATGATTCTTCTAGGGCAGCTAGCATGATCTGTCTCTGACTCTGCCCTGCTTCTCCTACCTATGTTGTGATTTCCCTTCCTACTTTTTCAAAGTGGAAAAATTCTCTCTGTGTCTTTTTAAAATTAATTTCCCTCTTTGAGAGATCTCAGTTGTCTAACCAAATCTGTTGACAATGACAATTCATATGATAGTGAAGTGAGACAGCTACTAAGTGTGGCAACAGCCTGTACAGGGCATCTAAGAAATGCCCACAACCTATCAGGAAATGAGAAGCCAAAGAATCAGCCTTCTGCACATGGGGAATGTATGAAAGCATCTAACTCCTGCAGGTTTTGAAGCCCTGAAGCCTATGGAGTTTTCAGCAGATATGCTATTAACAGGAAATTCTCAATATTTTTTCAGATACTTGAGGAAAAGAAAAAAAAATCAAAAAACTTAGCCATTAGGGTAGTGAATCTGGCCACATACAGCTCAGGCCTGTGCTGATGGCTGCAAAGCCACAGGCAAGTAAGTGTCTTTTTTTGTGAGTTTGAGCCCCAAAACTTGAATGCCAGATTTAGCCCAAGTAATAATAATTTGAATCTAGACATTAGGATAAATGGTGAAAGATCAGAAAGACAAACAGGCAAGCCACTGCCACTTCTTTCTTTGCTAAATCCTCAGCCTAAAAGCGAGGCACTCCTGTCCAGGCCTGCCTTTCAGCCTTACAGTCCTCTCTCTGTTCAGTTATACATCACTTCCTATTTCCTCCTTACAAGTGTTAGGATTAGAGGTGTGTGCCACCACTGTTTGGTCTCTATGGTTAATGAGTTGATAGCTCTGCTCTCTGATCTCCAGGCAAGTTTTGTTGTTTCAACACAAACAAAATTTACTTACAAGAACCAATATCTTCAATTATTCTCTGAATTCTGCAGATGTGCTATGGCATGTGCATGTATACACACATACTTACAGACACCCAACAGTAAACAAATAAGTAACAAACCTGCTAATGATCTAATGAGTATCAAATCAATTAAATAAATAGAAAGTAAAAATATTTCTACAACATAAAATATTAACTATAAAAACACCTTTGATTTTTAGAAAGTTTATGTTTTTCTTCACCAGTTTCTTTTTCTTTAATAAATCTCGACCCTTGCACCTGAAAAATATTTTCTCTTTGAATTCTGACACTGGAGAGTTTGGGAAAATTACACTTACAATCTTCATATCTATTATTAAAGTTACATGCTATAGGAATGCAGAAAACAGAAATACCTTTGGAAATCAATTACTAAACATTATTTTCCTTTCAAAATGGCAAATGAAAATCCATTGAATTTCTTTAGTTTACCCTTAGAATTCTAGGTATATTCATAATTAAAGACAAGAAAACATTTGCAGTAATGCTTGCTGCAACTATTCTTATGCCAAAGCATTTGAAATACCTTAAATGCTTCTTGAAGTACAACTGCTTAAAGCTTAGAACATAGTGCAGTATTTAAAAACCATGAATATATGAAAGGATATTTGTAAAATGAGAAGTAACTTTCCTTTCTCAGCTTAATAAGTCATTGCAGTAATTAATTTTCACTCTCTGAACTCAAATTGTCCCAAAGTGGTGGTGGTGCTCATATGGGGTTAAACCTGTGTTAAAGGGTCTAAGTTCAAATGATTAAATTTTAAGTTTATGGGGATATAAAAGATTGCAGATAAGAGTCACACTATCCTGACTCTCAATTTTTAGTCCCTTTGGAAGCCTTCCATAGTCTTACTAAAGTCCCATGATTATCAAAATATTCCAGTATATTTTGAGCAATCAACCAATATCCATAGTCCTGAAGCTAAGTATGTTGGCTGACAACAGGGAAGTATTCCTTGATTTTTTGTAACTTGTGATTAAAATTTTTGTTTTGTGACTTTTCATTCTGCAATCTAATGAAATCCTATGTAATCACTTCTAAAGTCCAAGTATTTGGAAAACACTCTTTGATTCCAGCCTAAGTTAGAATTAGAGCAAGAGAAAATTTAGTGTTTATATAAAGATCAATTTTATCCATAATTATAGTTTTAATTACTTAAATGTTTGTTTAATAGATAAAAAGTCATGATGCTTAACATATTAATGAATATTGACTTCCTTGAAAGAAAAAAAGTGAATCTGAGAGCTCCTTAACAATATGAAAATGTAAAGTATCTACACTTTTGGTTGCTTTTGAGGTTTAAAGAATCTTCTTCTTGCTTGTCACAAATCTTTCAGTGAGGATTATCTAGGTCCTTTAATAATAAAGATAAATAGTCATATTAATTTGGAAAGGAAAAAATTCATAGGACCACACCCCTAGGCTGTGAGTGCCAAATTTCAGCTAAGGTTTAATTACTGTGCCCAATAGTTCTATAAAACAATAATGCCTCAAACCCAAAAGCCACATTCCCAAGGACAGTTACTTTTGAAATGCTGATGGCTATTATTAATGAGAGATAACAAGGCACTTTTTTTTACTCCCCTAAACAAGCTTGCAAGACCAACTGTACCAGATGTGATTGATCATATGTAAGTGGGAGATATATAGGCAGAAAGTTTATCAGTACATATAAGCTCCTGGCTGGACCTTGTGGGAAATGCATAGCTTTATAGGTTTGCCTTTTTAAGTGTCTTCAAAATGTGACTCATTACCATTTTCAGAGAACTCAGAAATGGACCTGGCTAGAGTCCATCATTCTGGTCAATATTTAAT
Organism: Phyllotis vaccarum; assembly: GCA_033318265.1. Taxonomy (NCBI): domain Eukaryota; kingdom Metazoa; phylum Chordata; class Mammalia; order Rodentia; family Cricetidae; genus Phyllotis; species Phyllotis vaccarum. The sequence goes on along the minus strand of JARWLC010000015.1, from coordinate 9,206,412 downwards.
TAAAGCTTGCTACAAATATGGCTAAAAATTGTAGTGGTTTTATAATCACCTGGCAGAATTAATAGACAAAAAGCCACATGGAACTAACCAATGAGTACTGGGGAGAGAATTCCTCTCTCCAATGGATAAGCCTTCTTATTAGTTATTCAAAACAGACAGGTCAACGGAAAAGCCATATACTCACAAACAGCAACAAGGGACTCAGCAGGAAGTTGCATTTATACGTATTTGTGCATATACACACATATACTTATATATGTGTGTATGTAAGTAACAATAATACTTACATAAAAGGAGGTAAAAGACATTATTACGTTGAGAATGGAGGGTTGAGATAGAGGATGAGTCATTGAAAGTGACTGGTGCAAGAAAGAAGAGCAAGGAAAATGAAAGAATGTAATTCTGTTTTAGTTAAAAGCGTATTTAAAAAAATCCATCAATATATTCAACATTTAATTCTAGGATAAAACAAGAAAAAAAAACAAATAGAAAAATGCCTCTAAAAAAGGTAACTTGAAGACCTTAAAGGTAATTAATTATTGTAGAACTATGATTAAAGTATTAAGGTGATTTTCCTTTATCTTCCTTCCTTTTATAGTTTTTGTTGTTGTTTAGCTGCCATTGAAATGCTAAAGTGAGATCACATGAAATCCCAGCAACCACTCAACCATTGGTAACCCATAGACCCTTGACTCACGGCCGACAAATAGGTGAGTGGCACCCCTGGATCCCAGGCTAAACAGAGACTGTTGCTCTCTGAAGCCCAGCCTAGAAACAGAGCCATAAGACCCCACTCACACCCTGCTCCGCCATAAGACCCCACTCACACCCTGCTCTGCCATAAACCAAAGTTAACAGGGAGACTCCCAGAAAGTCCAACTCCTAGCAAAACCCAGCCAGAGGGACAACCCATTGCCAAATCGCACCCCAACGCAAATCTGCAGCATCAGAAAACAATCCCAGTGACCTCTGCAATAACTGGAGACACATAGCCCCCTGGCCCACAGCCAATTAGAAGGTGAATGCCACCCCTACTCCCAGGCCAAACAGACAGTAGTTTCTGAAACCAGGCACAGGGACACAGCCCCTAGAACCCTACCCACACCCAGCTGCACCCTAAAACAAAGCCACCAGGGAGACCCCATGCAATCCCAACCCTCAACAAACCTACCTAGAGGAACAACCTACAGCAAAAACATGCCCCAACCCAACAGTACAAAGAACGACAAGGCACCTAGAGGAAGCTGGTGGTTCTACACCATCAAGACCTAAGCATGGCAATAAAGAGGAAACAGAAGAAAGAACTTAAAAACAACTTCATGAAGATAGAAGAAGCCTTAAAAGAGAATATAAACAAATGCTAGAAGAAGGAGAAGAATACAAGCTCCAGGGTACAGAAAATATATCCAATAAAATCATAGAAGAAAACTTTCTCAATCTAAAATAGTTAGCTTAAGGTTTATTTAAAGTATAGACAAAGCCCAAATGTAATGCTTTAATTTCTTTCTCTTCCCTTTTTTCCTCTTCCCTTAATCTGCTCTCCAGACCCCTTAATAGCAGAGGACCCTCACTATATCATCTAAATTCTGTCACTTCCCAAGGTTCTCTTACTCAGTTTTTTTCTGAGCTCCAGAAAATCAAAATTCATCATCCCACTCACCCAGACTGCAGGAAATGAGCCACAAAACCTGGCAGACGAACTGCCAAAAGGTACAGCTTTCATCTTCTGAAAAGACAAACTTTGCCCTTACAACAGCTTGAAGCAGCCTTAAGAGATCCATTGACCCTGTTCTGGTCAAATCATTCCCCCCTTGACCTCCTTAGATAAACCTAGCTTTCTTTTTATAATAATCGTAAGCATGAGATGTGAAGATTCCTGGCCCCATAGCAGGTATGAGGTAAACCCAACATGGCACTGGCAGAAAACACTGGCTAAGTATGCAAGTATGGAGGGCACACTCCTAGGTTTGGCCACATAAATCTCTGCCCACCCATCCTCTTAAAAGGAATCACCACATTAAAATCTGTCACTTTTCTCTTCCTTATACCCGCTTGGCAACTTTCCTGAAATTACTCTAGTGTGGCATCTGTTAGTGTTTGTCTGATCTCACACGTAAAATAAACATAGCTTAGCACCAAGTTGAGTTCCAGGTCCATCTAAAGAAAGAGAGAGAGGAGAGGAAAGTCTATATGAACAAAGTGATAAGGATTATGAGAAGTAGTCCCACAGAGATGGCTGGGTGGAGCTATGAGGAGCTCACTGAATCAAAAACAGCCACTGGGGAACCATCAGGAAAAGAAACTAAATTGTTCAAAGGTAGATGACTGTCATTGGCATGGGTAGTACATGGAACCTTGTGGAGTAGGATCAGACTATGTTCCTGTGCATGAACAGGCACCTTGGAGCCCGTTCCCTATAAAGGAACACCTAACTCAATCCTAATATTGGGATGAGGAAATCGAACCTACCTCAAATGGATACACCAGACTGAACTGACCCATCTTGTGACTCCTTACTTTCACTGGGGAAAGAATGGGGAGATGGGATGGGGGAAGGCTGAGGGAGAACTGAGAAGGATTGGGAGGAGGGAATGTAGGGCAAACAGGGGATACATGGGAACAAAACTTTTAAATAAAGAAATAAAAAAAATAAACACTAAAGTAAAACTTCTCTCTATTTAAGAACACCACTAGAAACTATATTTAAGTCAAAAAAATCTAGGACACTAAGAATTATATTGCTTTACATGAAAAAGAAACATTGATTAGCATAAACTTGCATCTGCTGCTTAAGTATGTAAAACTAATTAATAAAACAGAAAACTGTGTATGCAAGTTTACATTTAAGGTCATGCAAAGAACTGAGGTCAACCAAAACCTGAAAATTAGAAAGTCTAACCCCACCAGGGTATTTCTCCCAAAGTAAATATATTCTTAATGATTTGCCAAAAAGCAAAGGCTTTTTCTATTCTTCAAAAAAACTAACAGCCAACAATAACAACAGCAAAGGCTGTTTCTCTCATGTCGACGTAAGAGTCCCTAGGATTTTAAGTTTTCTTCCTAGCACCCCTCTGCCAGAGTTTTCTTGTTTTTAGTCAGTGTTTTAAATGACCTCATGCTGTACCTGAATAGCTTGAAACTGATTTAGCTTGAAACTGATCCTTTTGTGTTAACAGAATCTACTGCTCAAAAAAATGGCAAAAAAATCTTTAAAAATAATTTGTAAAAAGCTTTTACTCTGATTTTAGTAATTTAGTAATAATATAGAGAGCAACTTAAAAAAACTTTAAAAAAATAAGATGACCTATGAAAATTTAAAATGTAAAAAATATGGGACATTATATATTTTTTTACTGTGTTACATGGGACATTTAATGAAAAATTATCACTAACCACTAGTCTACTTGTACTAGATTTCTAGACTGCACTTATTTATAAGTCTATGATCTGCCTCTGAAGGACTACAGTTGAGAATGACTTTTACTGTTAAACATATTTCTGAGATTTTTCTTTCCATTATCTGATGAGATTCTCATAACACAGTTTTCTTTAAAAGGCAGCTCTAATCTAATACATTTTTTTTCTAAGTAAAGTAAATTTCTGGATATATAACTAATCTTATAGACCATATCTCTTGAGAGCCCTGGAACTTGTCAAATAAACTGCTAAATGTTGAGATAAAGAGTAAGTTTAATTAAGCAGTCCAGTTTGTGAGTTCAATGCTCCATTGAACATTAAGGTCATTAGCATTCTTGACAGGAATGTTATCCTTGCTATAGGTAACTTTTTTTTTTTAATGTGTTTATATTTTTTGGCCTGGAATTCAAAAACATGTTTTCTGGATTTCCTCACTTATTTATTTGTACCTTTTAAAATTTTTTATTGAAAAACGATACTTTTCGGGACATCCTCTGCTCAGCTGCACCAGAGCAGGTAGACAAACCCAGGGAGAGACTCTACATTGCACTAGAGACAGTGACCCACCAAAAGTACAGATAGACTGTTTGAACTTCTTCCACTTCTTAAGTACTCTCCACACTACCCCAATTTCTACTCTCTCTCTTATCATGGAGTACCAGCCACTAATACTGTCAGAGATCAGCTTATTGCTCAAAGTTTCTTAATCACCAGAATTCTAGGCCCTGGAACAGGCATTATTCCCTGCTGGACCAGAAGCCACATAGGCTCTCAGAGCTGTTGGTCATACAGGTAAGAAGACCACAGAACAATCATAAACAAAGGAACAAACTCCTCATCCAATAAAGGAAAATTCAGAAATCAGTACCAAGGCTTATAATCACCTCAAAACATAGATACAGCATTAGAATATTGTCATCAGGAGCCAGTGCAATATGTCATCACCAGAGCCCAGATATTCTAACACGGCAAGATTTAAAAATTCCAATATAGATTAAAATCAAGTTATGAAGATGATAGAACTCCATAAAGAAGAATTTAATAAATTATTAATAAATTAATAAGTTCCTTAACAAAATTAAGGAAAACAAACAAAAATCAAAGAATAATAAATAAATCTCATAATGAAAGCCAAGGAAACAACAAGCAAAAATTGAAGGAAACTAATAAAACTGTTCAAGACTTGGAAACAGAAATAATAAATAATAGAAACAATAAAGAACACACGCGTGATGGAAAAAAATGGAAAAGTAAATGGCATACTTGAATTGGTCAAATAAAATGTTGACTCTAACAAGTCCCTGACAGAAACATCCAGTAAATCTAGGACATACAATAAGAACAAACTTAAAGGTATAAAAAATAGAAGTTGGATAAGAAACCTGTTGTATTATGGTTTCTCTGGGTCCCGGTTAGCCAGAGATCCGAGACACACAGACCTGCCGTGCCAGACCCCTCAGCTGCCCAGCCGCCAGGTCCCCAAAAATAACTCAGAGGCTTACATTAAGTCCATGCTGTTTGGCCTATGGCTCAGGCACATTGCTAGCTAGCTCTTATATCTTAAATCAACCCATTTCTATTAATCTGCGGGCCACGTGGCGGCCCGTAGCTCACCCGTGTTCCTTACATGTTGCTCCTTCGGCGGCTTCCGCGCGGTCTGCCTCTAACTCCGCCCTGCTTCTCTTACCTAAGCTCTGATTTCTCCTCCTACCTATTCTACGTACCTGCCATGGCCCAAACCAGCTCCTTTATTTAAAGATACAGCACTCACAAATGCATTCCCACAGAAACCTAACTCAAAGCTTCAAAAATATTTTCAACAATATTTCATATATATCTTTAATTTCTTACTCTCTTCATGTGGTAAAAATATCCATTTCAAGATATTATTTCACTTCTTCCTAATGGTAGGCAAACTTACATAGAGGATAGAGAAATGAGAATGTAACCAAGCTCCTGATCCACATGATTCACATGTGCATACAGTAATCTCTTTTCCACTAAAACCAATTTTCTCTCAGATTTTGCTGATAATTCCCTGGGAATATTCAAGGCCTTGTTACTATCTGTGGTTTAAAACAAATTACTCAGAGTTTAGTTTTTACTCTGATAGTGAGCTATAATACAATAACAATGTCTCCTAGCAATTTTTGAAAGCCATTAAGAGTCTGCAATTAATTTCTCTGGATTTTTACCTTTTGGGGTCAAATTTTGTCTCCATATTTTATATCTTAAGTAATTACATAATAGGATTGTCCTCTTTGTAGATTTTCATGAGCAATTTGTAATTCTCAACAAGGCAAATTATGATGTATTTCTTTAAACATTTTTTCTAAAGCACTTACATTTGAATCAGCTAATAAGATGATGGTAATAATAATGGTAAGTTATAGATTGTTGAAACTGTACATGAATTAATTTTAATAGTTAGCCTACAAAATACTGGCACAGGGTGGGTCTACTTCACATTCTCTCTGTGAGAACTTTCCATTGGTAACTTTTAATAAGTTGAGAATTATTATAAGTAGGCACCTTGAAGACAAATTTCATCCTATATTTTTCTTATAAAGGTATAGATAATGAAAAAATGTTATTTTAATTCAATAACTATAATAGACCATCCTCTAGGTAACAGAGAAGGCAAAGGAATTTTAGGCTATAGAGAATTCATGGACTGAATTACTTTATGGCTCTTAAATCTGTTAGCATTCTCCATTGTCAAGATTTCTTTTTATTAACAAATACATAAGAATTCCTAGGGTTGGTTGAGTCCTCAATATGTTGAGCATTTATCTGTTCCTAAATCAGTTGTCTAGGGCATATACTTTTTCTGATGCCATAAATAATTTCCCAATCTAGACAGGTAAGGGTATAAATAAATGACATTGTAATTGATGGTCTTGTAGGCACAGATGTAGAGGTAACAATAATTGCACAAAAATATTGGTATTCATATTGGCCTCTTCAGGAGATAGATGTTCAGCTTTCAGTGACTGGAACACTATCTCAGGTGAAACAAAGCAAGAGATGGGGTGAATGTATAGAGCCAGAAGTACAGAGAGCAAAGTTTAAGCTATATGTGGCTAATGTAGGAGTGAACTTAAGGCATCTTGATTTGTTACAGCAATGAATTACCCAGGTCAACATTCCTTCAATCTTAGAAACAGATCATAAACCAACTCATGTTTGTGGAAAGAATATTATAAAGTGCTATAAAAAAGTCACCAACCATTCAGGCTGAACAAAACGGTAAAACAGCTGTTGATCTCTCAAAGATACTAACAACCCTACCTTTAAAATGGTCAATTGACAAATCTGTACAACTATTCTGCAATGGCATATGGCATCAAAAAAAAAAGTATAAACATAAAACACTGACACAACTGGGCTGAGTAAATGGCTTTTAGTGTCAAATAGAAGACATCAGATACACTAGTTTAGAAAACTTCTAAAAGATTGCCAAAGTATTGCTACAGAGATAAATATTTCTTTAACATTGATGATAAGGATCAATTATGCAAGTGATCAATAAGAGCAAGCAAATTATATCTACTGAGAGAAGATCAGTTTTTTCCCCAATGGAGTGACAATGTGTGTCAATGGCGTTCCCAGGCATGGCCAATAAAAACAGATTTCTTGGTTTGTAGTGTTTTTCTTCTTTGCCTTTTTTCTTCCTGTCTTCCTTATTCCCTCTCTTGCTTATTTTTATCCCCCCCCTCATCCACCACTCTCTCTCTCTAATAAAATAGAAAGAAAAGAAGCTGCCGATTTCTGGACCTAAATGTGTCTACCATTTCCCTTCATCTCTCTTCATTATGTCTCTTTCTAACCTAGATTTCTTATCCTACTTATTTCCTCTGCCTGCTTGCCTCACCTATACTTTCTCTGCCTAGCTATTGGCCATTCATTTCTCTACTAGACCAATCAGGTGCCTTAGACATAGAAGGTGAAACAAACGCAATACATCTTTAATAATTAAACACATTCTTAAAGTGTTAAACACAATGCATCATAAGCAAATATAACACACTTTACACAGTTTAAATAATATCCTATAACATAAAGAAATGAAATTTATTTGTCCAGTGAAAATATTTCACAGCAATGCTTATCTGTGGGTATAAGGACAGATGTTTAGAATATAGCCAGAGATTATGTTAATTTAGTAAATGATGGTGATAAGTTCTATTCCAAGATTCATAACTTTACTAGCCCTTAGAATTTAGTTAGGTTTACAGCATGAAGCATACTTTTATTTTGTTAACTAGGTTTAAAGTCCAATTTAAATCATTGATTTTTTGAACTACATCTGACACTAATGCACCCTTACATACTTAGTATTTTTTTCAGTCCCCTCAAACCTCACAGAGTCTATTTTCTTCCGCATTCAATGAACCATGTAGTGGCAAATGTCATTTTGACACTGATTTTTATTTCTTTCAATGTATACACCACATCATATAGTAATTGATGTGATTTTTGGAAGAATTTCAAAATTTTTAACTGACTTTCATTAAGTACCTAAAGGTGTTGCTTCATTCATAGTCAGAGGAAGAGTTAGGTTATGTGGGCTTTCTTTCTGTACACTGTGAATATTATTTGTTAATATATAGAATGTTTGGGCTTATGGCAGGGCACCTTAGAAGGAGGCAAGAAATTAGAGAATAGACAAAAGGGAAGGAGGGCAGAGTCAGACAGAAACATCATCCAGCCAGTCAAAAAAAAAAAAAAAAAAAAAAAAAAGAAAAGAAAAGAAAAGGAAAAAAGAAAAAAAAATAAGCCAGAGGACACATGGCAAGACAAACTAAAAATGAGTTAAATTAAGATGCAAGATATAGCTATTAATATGCCTGAGCCATAGACCAAAAAACATATAATTAATATGAGCTTCTGGGTGTTTCTATGGGACTGCAGGTCTGTGGGTCTAGACCACAGGTCAGACCCTAGGAAAGGTTGTGTGCACTGGTTGGATAGCTTCTTCGGCATTCATAGTGTATTTGGTGAAGACCAAAACAACTCTCTTTTGAAATGTCCATTCTCAGAGTTAATGAGCTCCCTACAGCAGAATTCAGCTGTCTCCGTGTGTCTCCTACTCCTAATTCTGATCCACTTGCTCCTATACTCTCTCCTCTCTCTCTTCAGCAGGACTGGGAGCTCAATCTGGTTCTTAGCTATTGATCTCTGCTTCTGCCTCTATCCATTGCTAGATAAAGGTTCTATAATGACAGTTAGGGTGGTCATTTGTTTGATTATAATGGAAGTTCTGTTCAGACACCCTCTCTACTTTTCTTGAAGTCCTACCCTGGGGCATCTTGTAGATTCTTGGGTGCTTTCCTAGCACCAGCTTTCTCTTTAACCCCACAATGGATCTCTCTGTCCAGATACCTATTTATTTGTTCTCCCGCTCAATTGTTTATCTCACACAAATATCTTCTTCTCTCATAATTTGTTCCCACCTACCCTTGGTCACTCCCACTTATGGTTCCAATTTACTCTAGAGATATTTATTTCCTCTTCCCAAGGGGGATTCATGAATCTCTCTCTTAAGATTCTCCTGTTAATGCTCAGAGATTGAGATTTTTAAGATGTATATTCCTTGCTTTATTTCTAAAATCTGCTTATGAGTAAGTACATGCCATGTCTATCTTTCTAGGTTTGTGTTACTTCACTCAGGATGATACTGTCTAGATTCACCCATTTGTTCCAAATTTTAGGATGTCATTATTGTTTTACTGCTCAGTAGTACTCCATTGTGTAAATGCACCACAATTTTTTAATCCATTCTTCAATTGAGGGACACCTATCTTGCTTCCAGTTTATGGCTATTAGGAATAATGCTGCTGTGAACATAATTGAGCTGATGCCCTTGAGGTAAAAGTTTGCATTCTTGGGGTATATACCCAATAGTGATAATGTTGTATCATTGAGGAGATTTATTGCTAGTTTTCTGAGGAATCATAATATTGATCTTCAAAGTGATTGTACAGGTTTACATTCCTACCTACCAGCAATGGAGAAGTGTTCCTCTTTCTCCACATCCTCTCCAGAATAGACTGTCATCTGTGTTTTTGATCTTAGCCATTCTGATAGGTGTAAGGTGGTATCTCAAAGTTGTTTTGATATGCATTTCTCTGATGGCTAAAGATATTGAGCAATTTTTTAAATGCCTTTTAGCCATTTGTGATTCTGTTGAAATTCCCTTTTTAACTCTAAAGCCCACTTTTTAATTGGGTTATTTGGGTTTTGGGGCTCTAGTTTCTTGAGTTCTCTATATATTTTATAGATCAGTCTTCTGTCAGAGGTAGGGTTGGTGAAGATCTTTTCCCATTCTGTAGACTGTTGTTTTGTCTTCTTGGCTGTGTTCTTTGCCTCACAGAATCTTCTCAGTTTCAGGAGGTCCTATTTATTAAATGTTCTTTGTGTCTGTACTACTTGTGTTATATTTAGGAAGTGATTGTCTTATACAGTTGCTCATAAAAAGTGAGCCTGACATTGAATGCACAAGCAAAGAACATTTACAAGGTCTTTTATGTGTAGCTTTATCCATTATTTGAAATTGAGATATGTAAAGCTATTGCATAAATTCTATTTGTTCTTATAATAAGAAAACATAAACCAGATGTTGGGGTAATGTATAAGATAAGAGAATCAGAAAACAAGCCACAACCACTTCTCACCCAGCCACTCCTCATGAATCCTCATTGCCTGTCCAGCCGCTGCTGAAAGAAAGTGTAATTTCAAAAAAAATAAATAAATAAAAAAAAAACAACAAAAACCGACCTGACTTCTGCTTCCTCTTTTGACATCCAGCTATTTCTCTTTCTTATTAATCTTTCTAGAGCTAGGATTAAAGGTGTGTACCATCACTTCCTTTCTTGAACTCACAGAGATGCAGAGGTGTAATAAATAGTCTATGGCCCAGACTTTCCAGCCTAACTCTGAGGTTCAGACCTATTTGCAACCCAGCTGCTTCTTTGCCCCAAATAATCACACAAAGGCTTATATTAATTTCATCCCGGCTGGCCTATAGCTCAGGTATATTGCTGGCTCTTTTTTTTTTTTTTAACTCAACCCATTATTCTTATCTTTTTTAGCCATCTTCCTTTCCTCAGAGCATCATCCTGGTCTTCTTTCTTATGGGTCTGATGGCATCTCTCTATTTTCTGATCCCAGACTATTCTTAGTCTGATAACACCCCACACACACACACACACACACACACACACACTTCTTGTCTGTCCTCTAGTCAATGAGCATTTTTAAAACTAGCAGGAGGAACAAATGTTTATAATGTACCAGAACATAATTCCATAACATAGAGAATCTCTGCTTCTCGAGGGTTGCAATTAAAGGGATGGGTCACTGTTTTCTTACCTTCATGGTTAAATGTGGGTGATTCTGTTCTCTGATCTTTTAGGTAAGCTTCATCAGATATACAATATATTATCACATGAAGCAATATCCACATGCATAAATAATTTTCATAGATACAGGAACCCCAAATCTTGGCTTACATCTAGTATCAAATTATTCATTCTACACCTGCTTTAATTTCTTTCTACATTCTAAATATCAACTCTTTTTTATGCTAACTGTACAAAATTATTCTTTTCCCATAGGGATTTAATAGTCTCGTGGCATCAAAATTATTTTTGATTCTTCTTTATCTTTAAAATACTCACTTACTAAAATACTTGTTTGTGGATTTATAGCCATGTTATAATAAAAGTAAATATTGATTGTTGCCCTTTACTGTCCACTTGATGAAAGTCAGAATCTCCATGAAAACACACTTCTAGGGGCATCTATCTAAAATCCTTTTTTTTTGTCTAGGGGGTGGGGGTGGGAAAACACCCAATCTAAATGTAAGTGACAATATCCCATAGGGTGCTAAACTAAATGAAGAAAAATGTGAGCACCAGTGTGGATCAGTACTCACCACCTCACAGTGAATATAATGTGGTAGCTGCCTCATACCCCATTATACTTTGACTCATAATGCAACTTAATCTGAAATCGTGAATCAAATAAACCCTTCCTTTCTTAAAATGCCTTAGTTATTTATATTATCACATCAATGAGAAAAATAACTAATCATCTCTATCAAGGTTCTCTTTGCTAAAGATTAATTTTATTTTACTTTAAAATGACAAACTTTAACTCTTTTCTCAATTGAAATTTTAGAAAAGTAGATAGACTAAATGCAGTTAGCAGAGAACAGTCTTAAATGCATATATAAATAAGGAATAGTATCTAGAACATACAAAGATCTTTCTGACTCAAATGAGCAAAAATAAAACAGGGAAGACACTGGAGTTGTGATAACAGATGCAAATAACTTCATTCACTTGTGTTCAGATTTAGATTATGACAATGCAAATTAAGCTAAAAGGAAATGTTTTTAGATACCTGCCAAAACACTACATGCTGACAATATCAAATACAAATTAAGTGGCTGTAAAGTGATATTATTTATATACCAGCGATATGTAAAATTACAGTCATTTTGGAAAACACTTCTTAGAAAGCTAAATATTCAATTAAAATATGTCCCAGCAATTCTACACTTATAAATTTGTCACAGTGAAAGAAAAGCTTATGTTTACACATAAACTTATAAGTAATGGCTATAGCAACTTTATCTGTAATAGCCCTAAACTGCAAACAGTCTAAATAGTTCCCAACGAATGACTAATACATATGTGGTACATTAAACAGGATATAATAAATTATCATTTTAACTTAAGTGAGGCAAACTCAGAAAGACAAACATCACATGCTTGTTCTTATCTGTGGAATTTAAGTATATAAGACTTGAAAGTACAAGAGAGAGGAATCCAGATGAGAAAGTAGACTAGTAGAAAGGAGAGAAGGGACCATGAATAAGTATAGAATATGAAGGAAATACATGGAATCTCACATCAGGATCAGGACCTATGTAGAGATGCTTTCTCACATTATATATGTCAAAACAACTGACAAGGCTACTGTGGCTACGAGAGTAGATGGACAATAAATAATGCACTGTCACAAACCTACCAGTTGCTTCATAAATAGTTTTTATTTCTTTATTTCTATATTTGGGTGCTGGAAATTATGAAGGTGTATATGCCAGATGTCATTGTCATAGGAAATGAGGAGAAAAGACTGACAACACATGGGTCCCAGTCCTCTTCTATTACATGAGTTTTAAGGACAGAACACAACAGGTTGTCATGCCTGATTGTAAGCACCTTAATCAGCTGGCACAGGAAGGTTATCCATCTGCTTGTCTGCTCATCCATGCACCTACCCACCGACCAATTCTTTCTTTCATCTATCTATCTATCTATCTATCTATCTATCTATCTATCTATCTATCTATCTATCTGTCTGTCTGTCTGTCTGTCTGTCTGTCCGTCCGTCCGTCTGTCAGTCTATCTGCCTATCTATCTATGCATCTATCTATCATCTACTTATCTATCTATCTATCTATCTATCTATCTATCTATCTATCTATCTACCATCTATAATCTATCTATCTCATCTCTCTCATTCTCTCTATAAGCTATATCTATCTAAGCATGTTATGTAATTACCTACCTACCTATCTATCTGCTACTGGGAACTGTATATATTTGAAGAGCACTTCCTTGGATTCTTTAGTGGGCATTGTTTTTTAAGTGTTTGGTGCCACTAATTTTAAAGAAAAAAATCTGTAAACATTTTATTTATAACTGTATCCTTCATGAAGAATCTAAAACCTAAAATTTCTCAAGCATGTTAACACCTGTAAACTTCTAACTGATGTGTATCCATCTGCAAATATATAAGGGTATATTAGAATCCCATACTACTACTAAATGACATGTCAAATATTTGTAAAATTTTCTATTCAAATTAATACAACAATTAAAGTTATTTTTTTTATTCCCTCAGAAATTTCCTGTACAGAACACTAGCTAAATAACTAATCATCATTCCTGGATATCTAGCTCTCATGTCAAATGAATAAATTATTTTTTAAGCCTGTCAGCTACAGTTTTAAAATATCATAGGTACAATGAAACTATTTTTTTCTGTCTTTCTTTTATAAGAGAAACTTTTGAGTCCCTTCTTTTACAACGCAAATATTTGTATTCTAGGAGGGAGAACAAACAAAATTCAAAAAGTGTTCCTGATTTTGGTCTAGAGTGGCTTGGTCATTGGCAGTCAGATTAAAATGGGGAGAGTAGCCTCCTGAAAATAGATAGGGTTTAAACTCATACAACTACTGTAGAACAGGATAAAATGTGTCCATGCACAGCCCAACACTCAACTAAATACTATCTTTTCTGGCATTGTCTTCCTACACAGGTTGAATGCTATCTTTGAAGAGAGGAGAATTGTGAAGACTCTTGGAGTCCCCAGCCCATACAATATGACCATAAGATGACACAAGTGCCCTTCATAGAGACAAGATACATATCTCCTTGTTAGTTAGGCTTACTTTTGTAAGCTGGTATCTTTTGTGGTCCCAGGGGTCTATCAAGCATTCCATAAAGTGGTTCACTAAAGAGAGCTTCCATTTGCAATCGCTCTGGACAGCAGCCTTCCTTTTTCTGTTACCTTGGCTCACACCTAGTTTTTTCCTTCCCATGTTTCCATGTGCTATTTCCCTTAATCTCATCATTATTCCGACAATCATCATCATTGAATGCATAGAAATTTATTGTTCTACCTCTGAAACTTACCATTGTATAATTATCTAATTTTTATACATTACTGATTCAGGTACGTTTGAATTAATTTTTAGATTCCAGTTCCTTTGAATTCTTGCAATGCACCGGAATAATACATTTTAGAGAAATGAAGAACATAATTGCAAATACTTTCAATGTTTTGCCACTGTAGAGTGCTTCCCACACTTTCTTAGCAGAATGAATTTGTGTGGCAACATTTAAATGTAAGGGCAACTGAAAAATGGAATTCAGTATTATTCCAGGACTAAAAAGACATGACTTTGCTGAATATCTGACATTCTGCCATTATAGGAAGTAGAACATTCGCCCAACTCTTTTAGTAGCAATCAAGGATGTGTAAAAACATCAGTGTTCCCTTACTTTTTTGTATTTTTGAATATTTAATTCAATAAGAATTTTATTATGAGAAAAAAGATGTATATCAGTTTGTCTGCAAAAATTTCTCATTATGTATGTTTCAAGGATCTTGTTAAAACATACCCTGGCTGCAAATTTTAGATGATATAATAAGTTTTTCTTATTCTTCACTTTTAGCACCTAACAAGCAATTTGACTATTGGAAAAACACATTGACTTTTTTATAACCTGCACATATGTAATCATGAACAGGCATATAGAAAATGAAAGGAGAAATTTATGGTACTAAAGAAATTTTAACCAATAATATTAAAAGTTATTTTTTTAAAATACAAAACCTATTTCAAGACTTCAAAATTGTTTTAGAAGTGTTCTTAACTCACTTTCATATTGAAAATATAAGCAGCTTTGCTCATATTATTTTTTGTTTGCAGATTATCATTATATTTTCTCCTAAGTAATAGTTTCTTTTCAAATCATCATATTATATTTTGAGAGTCTGTTATAATATGCATAAACACTTTAGAATGTACCTTAGAAATGAATGTATAAATTTATATTTACATTATAGAAATTATGATCTTGTTATGTTCAAGAACATAGGGGAGCATGATATGGAATAATGCTTTGTTTCTTTAGATAAAGTCTCATAAAACTATGAGTTATTCCATTTAAATTTTTATGCTGTTAAATAGATTTAATCAAGCAAGGTACATATTAATATAGTTAGTTGGGAAAAAGTCTTAAAAGACTTTTTAAATTCACACATTATATTAGACATTACTTTTTCTTACTGATATATTAAATAGAATATAATTTAATGTATTTTGTTCTATCAGTATTAATAGTTTGGATTACACATTCTTTATTAATGTGCTTAGAAATTTTATTTTGCAAAAAGACCATTTATCTACATGTTGACTTACTGGGATTTATAGGAGGTGCTAAACTCCTGCTGCTATATTTACAGTCCAATCACAAAGACCTTGATATGGAAAAGACTAAGTAATTGTCCATATAAATACAAATGATATTAAATTAAGCTTAGCATACAATTCTTCATATTGTCAGACTTCCAAGTAAGAGTCAATCTCCAAAGCACATCCTCTTTGGTTAAAAACAGTGCTGTCATGCCACTAAAAAATCTTGTCTTAAAGATATTCATTTGGTTTTTTATTCTTATAAATGGATTTTCTTTGTTAAATATTTATTATCTTCATCAGAAATAAAGCTATTGGACATTCCCCAGAATGTAAATAAGTATAAGAATCTGCTGAGTTTAGTTGCAAATATATGGTGATATTCCTTATAAACTAGAATTAAGTATGAATCTTGTGTCAAGGTCTCAAAACTATGCTATGAAGTCGTGGAGGTATCTGTTCATGTTACACCCCTATGAAAATATCTTACATTAGAACTAGGAGACAGTTCTAACAGAATTAACAGAAGTTAAGAACTTTAATTTGATACATTGTAAGTAACTGTCCCACCTACAAGTTTAATAAAAAGCATTAATTGGCCAAAGGCAGACAGAAAATATGGGCGGGGCTACCAGACTCAGAAAACTCTGAGAACAGGAAGAACAGAGCAGAAATGCCACAGAGTTGCCAGACAAGCCACAAGATGCAAAGGACAACTGTGCTGCTCAGAGAAAATGTACCAAACCACATAGCTGAATAAGAACCATGGGTTAGTTTATGGGTAGAGTTAGTAAGCTATATATTGGGGCCTTAGGTCAGTCAGCATCTGTGTGTTTCAATGGGACTATGGGACTGTTTTGGACCAGAAACTTCATACAGCATCAATTCAGTGGCATTCCTGTACACCTCAATGTCAAAGAGAGACACAGGCTCAGAGGAAGGGATTTGGAAAAGACTTTCCAATCAAATCGCCCCAAGAAAGAAGCTGATGTAGCCATCCTAATATCTAACAAAATAGACATCAAACTAAAATCAATCTAAAGAAACCAGGACAGACATTATTTATTCATCTCAGGAAAAATCCACCAAGATGAAGTATCAGTCCTGAATATTTATTCCCCAAACACAAGTGCACCTACATATATATACATATTATATATATATATATTATATATATATATATATATATATATATATATATATATATATATATATATAAAGAACTACTAAAGCTTAAACCTCAAATCGAACCCCATACACTAATAGAGGGAGACTTCAATAGCCCACTTTCATCCTTGAATAGTTCAACAAGACAGAAACTCAACAGAAAAATAAGAGATCTAACAGATGTTATGACCCAAATAGACTTAATAGATATTTTCAGGACCTTCCACCCAAAGACAAAGGAATATACACATTTCTCTGCACCTCATGAAACTTTCTCTAAAATTGATGACATACTCAGTCATAAAGCAAGTATCAATAGATCCAAAAAAAATGGGAATAACTCCTTGTATTATATCAGAACACCATGGTCTAAACCTATAGTTCAACAACAACAACAAAAAAAGCACACACACAGAAAGCCTACATATTCATAGAAACTGAACATCTCTCAGTTGAACCACCTCTGGGTCAAGGAAGAAAGTAAGAAAGAAATCACAGACTTCCTAGAATTCAATGAAAATGAATCCACACCATACCCAAACTTATGAGACACAAAGAAAGCAGTGTTAATAGTAAAACTCATAGCACTAAATGCCTATATATATAAAAAAAAAAAACTAGAGAAATCTCACACAAGACACCTAAGAGCACAGCTGAAAGATTTAGAACCATTAGAAGCAAACTCACTGAGAAAGAGTAGACAGCAGGAAATAATCAAAATTAGGACAGAAATCAATACAATAGAAACAAAGAGAACAATACAAATAATCAATGAATCAAAGAGTTGGTTCTTTGAAAAAGTCAACAAGATAGATAAACACTTATTCAAACTAACCAAGAAGCAGAGAGAGAGAGAATATCCAAATTAGCAGAATCAGAAATAAAAAGAGGGACATAATGACAGATAACCAGGAAATCCAGAGTATTATCATGTCATACTTTGAAAAGTTATACTTCACTAAAATGGTAAGCCTAAAAGAAATGGACAACTTTCTGGACAGGGACCACTTACCAAAATTAAATCAAGATCAGATTAAAGACCTAAACAGACCTATAAACTCTAAAGGAAATTGAGACTGTTATTAAAAATCTACCAAGTAAAAAATGCTCAGGATCAGACATGTTCAGTACAGAATTCTACCAGATACTCAAGAATAACTAATACTAATAGTCCCCAAACTGTTCCATAAAATAGAAACTAAAGGAACATTGCTGAACCCTTTTTATGAGGCCACAATCACCCTGATTACCAAGCCACTCAAAGATGCAACTAAGAAAGAGAATTACAGACCAATCTCCCTCATGAACATTGAAGCAAATATACTCAATAAACTTCTGGCAATCCAAATTTAAAATCATATCAAAAAAAAATCCTGAACAAGTAGGCTTTATCTTAGAGACACAGGAATGATTGGCTCAACATGTGAAAAACTGTGAATGTCATCTATCATATAAACAAACCACATGACCATCTCATTAGATGCTGATAAAGCCATTGACAAAATCCAACACTCCTTCATGGTTAAAGCCCTGGAGAGATCAGTAATACAGGGAAAATATACAGAAAGCCAACAGCCAACATCAAAGTAAATGGAGAAACACTCAAAACAAACAAGACAAGGCTGTCTTCATATCTATTCAATACAGTTCTCGAAGTTATAGCTGAAACAATAAGAGAATAAAAGGAGATTAAGGAGATACAAATTATAAAGGAAGAAATCAAGCTATCACTATTTGCAGATGATATATATGATCATATATTTAAGTGACCCTAAAATTCTACCAGGGAACTCCTACAGCTGACAAACACCCTCAGTAAGGTAACAAGGTACAAGATTAGTTTTAAAAAATCAATTACCTTCCTATACGTTAAACATAAGAGCTGAAAAAGAAATCAGGAGAACATCCCCCTTTATAATAGCTTCAAATAGCATTAAATATCTTGGCATAACTCTCAGAAAAGAAATAGCAGCCCTGTTTGACAAAAACTTTAAGTCACTGAAGAAAGAAATTGAAGAAGATATCAGAAAATGGAAAGATCTCCCATGCTCCTGGATAGGTAAGATCAACATAGTAAAAGCTGCAACTTAACCAAAAGCAATCTACAGATTCAGTGCACTCCCCATCAAAATTCCAGCACATTTTTTTTACAGACCATAAAAGAGCAATACTCAACTTCAAATTGTATAACAGGAAACCCAGGATTGCCAAACAATCCTGCTCAATAAAAGAACTTCAGGAGGAATCACTATCCTTGACTTTAAGCTATACAATAGAGCCATAGTAATAAAAACAGCCTGGTATTGGCACAAAAACAGACATGGATCAATGCAACATTAATCCACATACCTATGAACACTTGATATTTGACAAAAAGGCCTAAAAAATTCCATTTAAAAAAGATAGTATCTTCAACAAATGGTATTGGCATAACTGGATGGTAGTATGTAGAAGAATGAAAATAGATTCATATCTGTCACCATTTACAGAATTCAAATCCAAGTGGATCAAAGGCCTCAACATAACCAGTTATACTTAAGTCGATAGAAAAGAAAGTGGGAAATACCCTCCAACACATTAGCACAAGTGACCACTTCCTAAATATAACACCAGTATCACAGACACTAAGAACAACAATCAATGTTACCTCCTGAAAGTGAGAATCTTCTAAAGGCAAAGAACACAATAAATAAGGCGAAATGACATCCTACAGAATGGGAAAAGATCTTTACCAACCCTACATCTGACAGAGGACTGATCTCTAAAATATATAGAGAACTCAAGAAACTAGAGCCCCCAAACCCAAATAACCCAATTAAAAATGGGGTTCAGAGCTACAAAGGGAATTCTCAAGAAAATTACAAATGGCTGAAAGGTACTAAAAAAAAAAAAATTGCTCAACATCTTTAGCCATCCCAAGAAATGCAAATCAAAACAACTTTGAGATACCACCTTACACCTGTCAGAATGGCTAAGATTAAAAACACTGATGGCAGCCTATGCTGGAGAGGATGCAGAGCAAGAGGAACACCCCTCCGTTGTTGGTGGGATTATACACTTGTACAGCTACTCTGGAATGTAGTATTGCGGTTCCTTGGAAAACTGGGAATCAATCTTCCCATGATCCACAGAACCCCTATTGGACATATACCCAAAGGATGCACATTCTTATCCCAAAGGCATTATCGCAACTATGTTCATAGCAGCATTATTTGTAATGCAAGAGACTGGAAACAACCTGTATGCCCCTCAACTGAAGAATGGTTTAACAAACTGTGGCACATTTAAACAATTGAGTACTACTCACCAGAAAAAAAGAAGAAAAAAAAAAGGCATCCTAAAATTTTCAGGCAAATTTGGATAACATCCCCCTGAGAAGGTCTCACAAACCCAAAAGATAGGCAAGGGATGTACTCACTCATAAGTGGACTTTAGACAACAAGCAAAGAATACCCAAGCTGCAAACCTCAACCCTGAACAGCTTTGCATAAGAAAGAACTTAAGAGAGGCATCCAGAGACAACTTCCCCTAAGAAGAGAAAATAGAGAAGATCGCCTTAGCAAATTGGGGTCATAAGGGTTGCAACCAAGAATGGTTGGGAACAAATCTTGAAAGAAGGAAATGGTTGAGTGAGATGAGCAAAGAGAGACATAGAAAGAGATAGAGGAAGCCAATAAGGGATTGGAAAGAAACTGAGTGCTAGGGAAATGTTCAATTACTCACAGGATGCCCATGGTCATGTCTCCAAACAATAGTGGAGAGGTGCCTAAACAGACTTTCCCTATAATCAAACAGTAACCACCCTAAGTGTCACCACAGAATCTACATCCAACAATGAATAAAGGTGGAGGCAGAGATCCATGGCTGAGCACTGGGCCAAGCTCCTGTTCCAGCTGAGAGCAGGGGAGGAGAGTCTGTATGAGCAGGGTGATAAGGATTATGAGGAAAATTCTCAAAGTGATGGCTGGCTTAAGCTCTGGGAGTTCACTGAATCAAGAATTGTCACTGGAGATCCATTGGGAAAAGGAGCTAGGCCCCCCCAAGGGTAGGAAACTGTCGACTGGCATGGGCAGTATTTGGAGCCTCAAGGGGTGGAATCAGACAGTGCTCCTGTGTGTGAGCTGGCACTTTGGAGCCCATTCCCTGCAGAGAAACAGCTAACCCAGTCTTGATTTAGGGATGAGGAAATCGGACTTGCCTGGAGTGGATGTGCTATGCTGAGCTGACCCATCTTGGGACTTCTTGCCCTTTTGGGGGAGGGGATGGATGTACGGAGAAGGGCAAAGCTGAAGGATGATTGGGAGGGATTAGGAGGAGGGAAGGGGGAGCAGGGGGATACATACATAAAAATGACATTTTTTTTAAATAAAAATAAATTTTAAAATGTAATCTAAAGAATAAGAAACTTAGCATCACTGCCTTAACTAACCTCATTTGAGAAGTTTTCATCATTTGCTCTTTTTCTTCTTCCTGATTGTGCTCACTTTCTGACTAGATTAAATGTCTATCGCACCAACTTCATTATTACAGAACTCAGACAGAAAAGGAAAAAAAACTGCGGTACATCCTCACAATGATTTAAATATTCTCAGAATGAAGAAAGTACAAAGCAGGAGTACAGAGAGGACTTGGAAGATGAAGAGAGAAGAATCAGGATGAGTAGGAACAAGATACAAAAGCGGTTTCTCATGAACCTGAGCCAACACTAAAACATTTACGAACCTTTAATTCTGGTCCCCTAAAGCAGAACTCTACTGTCTAATTAAGAGGTGCAGGTACTAGTTTACGCTTGCCACTGCCCATGAGGATTTTTTTCTCTAGGTTTTGAGTGCTTTCTCCACATAGGAGAGCCTCTGTCATGCTATATTCAGCCTTAAGAATTCGATCAGATTTTCTTACAATTTTAAGCCTTCAGAAATATTAAAAATTGTAGCACAAATTCTAATTGGTCTTAGTAGTAGAAACTTGGAGCCAGGTATTAGGGTAAATGCTGAAAGAGAAGAGAGACAAAGGAGCAGGCACTAGAGAGACTTCTCACCTCTACTGATTGCTCAGACAAAAGAGGTAAGCTCCTGTCTCTTCTCACCTTATAGTCTCTCCACTCCCTGTCTCTGCCTCCCTGGTGTTGTCAGTAAAGGCATGTGACTCCCAAGTACTGGGATAAAAATGCATGAGATCCCAAGTGCTGAGATCAAAGGCCTGAGCCTCCACCTACCTGGCTCTCTTTCTTTTTTAGACTGGATCAATCTCAGATAGTCAAGGGTAGCTTTGAATGATCTTCCTGTTTCCCCCTCCCAAGTGCTGGGATTAAAGGTGTGTGCCACTACTACCTGTTGTGTATGATTAACTAGCAGCTAGGTCTGCATTCTGATCTTCAGGCAAGCTTGACTTGTTAGAGCACAGAGAAAATAAAAATAAATTTGTCAGGCGCACTCTGCCATACCTTCATCTGACCCTTCAGGCTCCCAGGTACAGCAGAGTGGCAGGTAGTGTCAACGTGTGTTTTTCAAAGAATGCAGCAACCACAGTAGTGTGTAAACACGAGAGGAAAAGACTCAATGTCTTCCAGACATTTAGCAGGAAACAGATAAAATTTTATAGACATGACTTTTATCTTGTCATGGGCAATTAAACTCTGTCCACCATCCTGACGCCAATGATGGGGTGAGAATCTAATGATTGCAGGTAGAGTGACCAAGCCTGAAGGCTTTTGGAAAATATTAGAAATTGTTATGATGAACCCAATCATTTTGTGTCTGTTCCATTTCATTTCAAATCCTCTGTCCTTTTATACTTTGAACAACGTGTCTTCATTTCTGTTAACATCTGAATTTCATTAGTTATGGCAATAGTGTATGTAGTAGCATTTCTTACTACATAGTAAGTAGTATTATCTTTACCTATGTGTAATTTTCCTTTTCTAAACTGTTTATTCTGAAACTCTGGCCAGCGAAGAAAGGGTCAATTTGTTTGTGTACCTGTATACTTCATGATTTGATATATAAGCGGTTCTGACCTATACATTTTCAATGATTTGAGGAGGAATCTTGTACAGGCTTTTTCTTCTCTTAAGGTGGGTAATGAACATTACAGATTCCATTGTACCTCAACTGCGTCTTTGGGGCCACTTTCAAAAATGCTTGAAATAAGTTTGTATATCTCAACCTTTTATATAACATATATTATAAATTTATTTAGCAAAATCTAACCCTATAAGTCTTTGTCACAAATAACTCATGTACCTCATATCAGGTAGTAGTAGCAAAAGATCCCAATTGTGATCATAACTCACTGCATTTTGAATTCTTACCTCCACTCTATCTCTGAATATTGTAGCACTAAGATATCCTTCCAGAGTGTCTGATTTTCTTCTTCTGCTGCCGTTAAAAATATCCATCCTTGGGAAAGGGGCACATTGTCCTTACATTAGAGCAATACATTCTTTTCTCTGAGTATTGGCTCAGATTCAAGAGAAGCCTGAGAAGAGGTGGTCTAGATTTCTACTTCAGTGAGACTACTGATGGGTGTTAGAGAAGAAACATGCACAGGATTTTTTTTTTTAATGGAGTAAACTTTAATAATAAGCAAATATTAGAACCATCCTATAATGCTTTGTAGCGGAGTTTACTTATGTCCAATGGAAACAGGAGTGGAAATCATGTATCTGAGCTGGCTTGGAGCACAAAAGTGATGGCATTTTTTTCTCTTATTTTTCTTTTTCCTGTTGAATCAGAACCAGAAAAGCTATGGGTCAAAGCAAAGAAAAATGGTTTCAGATAATCTGTGTAACCAAGACAGTAGAGATTTTATCAAACAATATGAACAAGGAATAAATTTTGAGGTCATAGGTCATTGAGATACTGGGGATTGGTTGTTAAGCTCCTACAAACACTTAGCATGATTATCACAAATTTGTCTAAGCCAAGCCCAGAACTTTAGGAAAGAGAGAAAAGTACCATTGAGCTGGTTCAAGGCCACAGAAATGCTGCATTTCATTCATTGACTCTCAAAGATAGTCTAGCTATAACAGGAAGAAACCATATGCTGCATATGCAGACATTTTAGGAACTGTGCCCTCACCTACAATATGGTCTTCCCAACTGGGATGGTAGCAACCTTCATACATATTTAAGTACCTGGGAAATGCAGTGATGTTAAGACCTCTTTGTTAAATGTGTAATGAGAAGATTGTTTCATCTGTTGGGTTCTGATTTGATCTCTTCAGCAGAAGTACTATTTAATTTTGTTATATAAATCATGTGCTTGTAAATGCCAATAATAACTGTTTTAAAAATGTAATTCAATTTCATTGGGAAATAATCTATTTCTGATCAGAAAAGGAAAGCATTTTGCTAATGAGAAGAGATAGTTAACCCATGTTTGCCTATTTTGTTTGTGTAGGAGCAGTCAGTCATAAAGGAATGATAAATTATTTAGCTTAATGTTATTACTTAGTGGCTCTGGTTGAGGAAAATAGCTGAAAAAAAAGCCTAATTATATGAGTTCATTTTAATTTGATCATTTAATCATTCTGCTGGGTATTTAAGGTCATTAAGAATATTCCTGGGTGTGTAGCCAGTCAATAGAATGTGGCAGTAAAGTCCAGCTATTTACCAATCTGTTTTGTTTTCTTACAAAGCAGGTGTACAGTATGGACCTCACTTCTTTTCCCAAAGGTGGCTGTGTCATTGCCATTCACCAGCTCAGTTCACATTGACTGGACATGGTCATACAAAAGATATTGCCTGTTTCTACAGTT
This sequence comes from Phyllotis vaccarum, assembly GCA_033318265.1. NCBI lineage: Eukaryota > Metazoa > Chordata > Mammalia > Rodentia > Cricetidae > Phyllotis > Phyllotis vaccarum. Next base: position 9,182,071 of record JARWLC010000015.1, on the reverse strand, counting down.
TTTAAGCAGTTGATACCAATGCAACATGGCAGAGTTGAACCTATCCCTGATACCAACACAGAGTAGATAGCATCTGCTCTATATTCCTCAGGATGCTTTCTCTCAGAATTCAGTTAATAACTCAGCTATCATAAGGACAACTTCTACCTTACAAGCATACTTGCAGATGCTTTCTCTACCTATCCCAGACATTATCCTACCAACAAACATTGTAATTTTCACTTATTTATAGGGCTCTCTTTAAATCTGAAGGCCTTTTGTTAGACTGTTACTGAGCCAGCCAACATTAAACTGTAGCCACAAGAAAAGCCACTTTAAAAATGATCCAGCCCTATCTAGAAAACTTTTGAGTTACTCAAATAAATAATTTATCTTTATTTGGAAGATTCAGATATTAGGATTCTTTTGTTGGCTGCAGTCACAGTCATAAATCATCATAATAGTTCTATCCCCAACTCCTTTTTTGAGTGCATTTTTGTCACTGGCTATATGCTCTGTTCTGTCCCACAAGTTATACAATAAACGTGGGAGACACTACTCTCAGCCTTCGTTACTAAAGACTTCCATGCAATGTATTACCCCTTTTCAATGATGAATGGAAAAGTGACAATCAAAGTTTCATGAAGAAGGTGATGAATATAATGAGTCCGTCTGACATTTTGGGAGCAGATCTCTTAGTGTCAGGGAAACTGAGACATACCCTGAAAGAAGACAGCAATAGATTTTTTTATTTAAGCAATTAATATTGACATGTTTTTTATTAGGTATGATGATTAAACCTTATGATATTTCTAGCATGTCCTTCAAGCCCTCAAATTTCTATATTCTTTGCCTATAAATAGATGGGAAAAAAAGGAAACTCTGATTCACTTCATCACTAAGTTTAAGTCAAGGATAAATTCCAGAGTGATTCTAAAAAGATTTTGCAGAGTAGGGAGAAAAACACCAAACATACTGATAAGTATTACAAGTATTACGTATTTAACACTAATTTAAATGTTCTATGTTAAGTTCTGTTTTTATTCATTGTGTGTGTAAATGTCTGTGTTTGTGATAGAGAGTAATAGAAAGAGAGAGACAGAGAGAGAGGCAGAGACAGCGACAGAGATGTACACAGCCAGCTGCAGAGGCCAGAAGATGGCATTGGGAGTCTTGGAGTTGTAGACACAGTTGTTGTCCACCTCATGACAGAAGTGCTAGGTAATGTGGTCTGGTCTTCTGAGTGAACATCAAGTGCTGTTTACTACTGAACTGTTTAATAACTCAAAACAGTTTTGAAAGGACAAACCCCTCCAGGTTTTACAATCAGATGCATCAGGTCACTTAGGCAAGGCTTTAAATTTTTCTGTAAGGACAATAGTGTTGGCTTTGTTTCAGCAGGACTTTCTAATCACTATGTGCTTCAGTTATTGATCCCATTCAAACTCTGTAAGTGAAACTATGATTATCTTAATTTGATTCTCAAAAGTATTTGACAGTATCTTGTATATTATAGCCTTAAATAAACATCTTATGATATAAAAAAAATTATCAATCAGTGTCATTTCCCAAAGTGAAAGATAAAAGTGGCCACAAGCTCCACAGCATAATTCTGAATTAATTGGTAGTCAATCTGAGAAATGCCTGACTTTCAGCTTATAATTCTAAGGGTTTGTTTCTTTTTTATTGCTAATAATTAAAATAGAGGAGTAATCTTTTGCCTATTAACAACTTGATGCTGACATGTGAAGAATAGGAAAAAGAAAAAGTCTCAATTTTCCATTGCAATCTTAGCAAAAGTAGCATGACTTTCTTCTTTATCAACCAGTATATAATAAACTAATTATATAAACAGGAATTCTAGGGAGTTTAGAAAGGGTGACCTCAATGATCACTGCATGATTGTAGTGATCGGCATTGCTTTGACCAAAAAATTCACGGAGAAGAAAAGGAGACAACTTTAAATTAACAAAAACCATCTGTACAAACTAAAATGTTACTTGAGTAAAGACAGTTAGGCCAGATGCTGTGTGCAACTTAAAAAGAAACTTTTGAGTTAAGGAATTGCTACATTTACTTTCGAATAAAAGTGACCCATAAATTACAAGTTCTTATTACACTAAGTCTACATGTAGTTTTTTAAAAAAACAAACTACTTAGCAAATAAAACAACTGAATTGTTTTATTTTTGAGGTTATAATATAATCACAACATTTTTTTCCTTTCTGTTTCCTCCTGTCAAACATTCTCTTATTCCATCTTTGTTCCATTTAAAATACATGAGTTCATGGACTCTTTTTTATTATATAGATAATATATACATATTTCCAAAATATATCCTGCTTAAATTGTATAATGATGATTTATATAAAATTATTCAAGTATCATAGACTAACTTATAAAAAATCATTTATGGGTACAGAAGATGTCTTGAAAGAATTGATCTATATAACAAACATTAATTTAAAAAAAGACATGAAAGAAAATAAAATCTTCTATTGATATGTGCTTGTAATTTCAGAACTGGAGAGATGGTGAGAAGCAGATCTTTGGGCCTGTTTGCTCCGCAAGTCTATCAAACTTGGCAAGTTATTGGTCGGTGGAAAGACCCTGTCTGAAAAACACAGTGGATGGTGGCTAATGAATAAGACTAATGAGTGAGCACATACCTACACACATACCTACACCTTCACATACATTCACACCAGCAAATCATGCCCACATAAATACACACCTGCACACATGCACACACAGGTACACTTGCATACAAGTGAACAACTGCTAACCAAGCAAAAATAACAAAATAGGAGAAGAGAGTACTTATTTTTTCCAGTGTGACTCCACCTGAATAAATCATTTCAGTACTTGAGCAGTTTGTCTTATTTTACATAATTTGGAGGCGAGAATTGGATCTCAGTGTGTGGAACCGTGCAGAAATCATTTTATATGGCGTGGTCTCTTACAATATTTTTAATTGGAAAGATACTTTACAAATTGAATATGTGTTCATCTCTGTTTTATAATTAACCTAAAATCGAGAACCCACATGGAGGATGAGCAACATTTAATAAAAATAGCAGGCTGGCTTGCCAGAATCGCTTATGTTATAATGGAGAGATTTGCACACTCCATAATTCATGATGTCTATGAGAGACACAGGGTGAGTGAGGGGAAATGTTTTGACTGTAGAGTCTAACCAAGAGACACGACCATTTCAATAATGAATAATGCAGACAACATCTACGTTCTGTGAACTACAGAGAAAAATTATGGGAATCTCAAACATCTCATTTGGAAACAAATATTAAATGTTAGCAATGTCTGGGATCTTGATGAAGAGTCATGGTAGACAGAATATTTTATGCATTTTTGATTCATTGGTAAAAACAAGATAGTACATTTTCTAAGCCTTTAGACAAATGAAAACTCTGTACACGATGTGATCACATCCTATTTTATTTACTGATAAATATTTTATTTTAGGGATTTCTATATACAAATGATGCGGGTTGTCAACAGGATAAGATCTTAGAAAAATAAATAAAGCAGTGCTCATTCTTGGAAAAGCTGAATGGTCCAACTCATGATAAAAGTTTCTGGATGAGAGTGAGTCCTTATCTCTCTCGTCATGTTCCTGGCTCCTACTGTTCACTAAAGTGATGGGCTTACAGAACTTCATTTCAGATGTCAGCTAGGACGTCAGTAAATGAGATGTTTTATGATAAGTTTTGGTGAGAAATTGAAAATGTAAAACATTTTCTGCTAATAAATTTGCATATATAATATCCCTCAGATCACTAAAAGATTTCTTAATTATTTGTGTACTTCAGAAAAGCAAAATTTATGATTTCTTTAAGCATTTATTTTATAATTATTTATCATTTAATAACTGTGCATATAAAGAAAATGTTAAGATATTCTCTTTACCATTCTATTTGGAATTATTTATAAGATTAACCTTTTAATGGTTAATAAAAGCTTTTCTAATCCTAACCCTTACCAAAATGACTGTGTTTTGTGTCTGTTAGGAACATACTCAAAAGATGTCTCAAGAGAAGACTTTGATGCACATTAAAAAAATTCAAGTGGTACAATGCCATATTTACTTTCAAATTTAATTTCAAGTGGCTCTTTTATCAGGTGTGTGTGTGTTTGTGTGTGTGTGTGTGTGTGTGTGTGTGTGTGTTTGTGTGTGTGTTCTATTCAATGCCTTCACAATGACTTCTTAGATAAGATGAGTGTTGGTTCATATGTACTTTATTTTAACATATGTGTAATGTGTGCATGTGTGTGTGTTTGTGTCTGTGTGTATGTGTTATTACAGCAAGCAACAAGTTATTGCTGTCCCTATAGTGTCCAACTGGGGTGTAAGCTTTGTAGTTAATTATAGCCATGTATTTATGGGCTCATATTTTCTACTTTTACCTTTTACTTCATTGGCACCAAGACATTCACCAATTGACATTAGTAAGAATTACATGTGTTTGGTACTATCTATGAACATCAACAGCCTTTTTAAACACCAGTGAAGCATTTTTAGTAATAAATCCTATGTAGTTTAGCACATACACCTTCAATTGATAGATAGTGGTAATTTTCCTCCAAAAAGTTGGCAGCAACATTTTTGAAATTGTGCATTCCTTCAGCTTTCCACAGACTTGACTACTACCAAACATTTATTATGTGTCTATATTTGGGAAATGAAAAGAAAAACATTTTGCTTTACATCTCTTAAGTGACAGCAGTACATTTCTCTAGAACGTGTTGTACATTTGTAATTATTTATTTATTCAGCTTGTCTGTTTCTCTGGCAAGCTGGATTGTCTTTCTTATACATGCTTTGTAAGGAAAAGAAATCAGTTTTTGTCTGTCTTCTTGTTGGTGAAATTCTCACTCTAGTGCTTCCCACAAGTGATTTTCTTTACTGTATAGCAGTTTGTATCTATTTTCTTTTATGTTATAAATGATTTAAGATTTTATTTGCTTTGAAACAAACTTTCCAATGCTCTGACTTTCCACAGAAACAAACTGAATTATTCCCTCTGATATAAATATTTACTTTATTGTTCACTTACTGTATTTTGGCACAATTTGCTCTGTCAGTTCCTCTTCAACAGTAAAAAATCAGGGAGATACAAAATATTCTTTATATACAAATCTCCTAAGCTTCTCAACTATGAATCTTATACTTCAAAATGTCTTACCTAGATTAAATTTAGAAAATGTTGTATCATTTTTCATTCCTCTCCAACATATATAAATTATTTGTTATTTTTATTACCTCTATACCCAATATGTAATTTACATTAGCTCCTGTTTTAATTGTGAGTTCTTCAGGAAAAAATAGATTATATTTTTGATTATACAAATGTATATTTACCTCAGCAGTATTTTGAAGTTTTATTGAAAAATGTGCTGGACATATCTCAGGAGGGATACTTCTTAATTAAGTTAATATATTTCTTTCTTGGATCTGAGGGATGATAGTTTTGTGAATATATGAGCTTCACGAATATAAGAAATTGTTGCTTCTCAAGTCTCTTATTTAAAATGCTTTAGCAGTTACAAATGATCAGTTCATTTCTCCTGAACACCTTAATCTCTAGGTTAATTATGTAATACCTAACACAATGTAAATAGTTGTTAATGATCTGTGATGGTCTCCTAGGGCAACCACAATAATCAACAAAATCTGTGTATATATCATAATTATGTGGTTTATTCTTTTTTCTTTACTCTATTTTTAAAGACTTTATCCCTTTCTTTTCTTTCCTAAGCCTATCTATATTTTGCAACATACTATTAATCATTTAGATTTTTTGTCTAAATCTACATTTACTTCATATACCTATTTTTTTTTCTGAACACATGAGCCCTTGATAGCCTAAAAAGCATAACTAGTATTAAAGCCTTGTGGCTAAGATTAAAGCCCTGGCTATTGGGACTGGCTCTTCTCAGCTTCTTGGTCTGTGAGAGCTTAGCTTCATGGCAGAAGTACTGGTAGGAGCCATGTTTACCACCCTAACTCTGGGAAAATTTAGAGTTCACCCTGACACCAAGTGAAACACTACAGGCTTCTACTCATAAGCTTTATTTACTCTCTTTGACAGTAAGGCCTCTGAAAAGAGCTATGCAGTTTTTGACGCTAAAGCTGAATCAGGAAGCCTCTCTTAAGGGTTTGCTTCTAGCCAACAGAGGCTATTGAGAAACACTGCTACCAAGGAGTCAAGCTTTAGTCTGTCACCTTTTTGTCTGTATAACAGAAACCTTAAATCCATCATCTGCTGCTCATGCTGGTACCAAAGCTCTTGTGAGATTGCAGGAATCTACCATGTTGCAGCTCAAGCAGCAGGCCACATCAACTGGCATGAAATGTCTTTCTGCATTCTGTGAATATCATTTGTTAATAAAAGAACTGTTTTGACCTATGGCAAGATATCTTAGAAGTAGGCAGGAAATCGGAGCGGAGATAAAGGAGAAGGAGGGCAGAGTCAAGAGAGATGTGATCCAGGTGTTCAAGAAGCAAGATGTAAGAAATAAGTAAGCCACCAACCACATGGCAAGACATGTCAATGGAAATGAATTAAGATTCAATAGCTAGCTATCAATATACCTGAGCCATAGGCTAAGCCACATGTAAATAATATAAGCATCATAGTCATTTTTTGCAGGGGGAGGGGGTGCTATGCAGTGGCAGGTAGGTGATGTGGGAATGTCTTTCTGTATGCTGTGAATATCAATCTTTAAAAAAGGAGCTGTTTTGGCCCATGACAGGCACCGTAGAAAAAGCAGGTGGGGAATCAGAATACGTAAAACAGATGATGAAGCTATACCAGGCCAGAAACTTTTACCATATCCACTACTTTATAGCACAAGTCTGCACACCATTCTGTACCAAGGCACACTTGAGAGACACAACTAGGAAGCTATTTTTGGATGTGATCCTGTGCTCTAGAATACTTTTTAAGCTTTCTTGGGTTTTATGTGGTGTGCATGCACCATGATAAAGTACCATTTGTAGTAGGATGTTTCTGTCCTGTCCAGAAACACTCAAATACCTGGCAGCCACTTCCCAAATAATTGACTCAGAGCCTTAATATTATTGTGAATCTTGGGCTGGTATTTTGGGCATATTACTGAGTAGCTCTTATGGTTAAATTAACCCTGATTCTATTTATGTTTAGCTACATGGTTTGATACCTTTTGCTTCAGTGCAGAATTCATGGTTTGCTTCTACTGTGTCTTGCTGGAAACTGCTGTTCTGTGTTTCCTCTTACAAGATTTTCCTAGTCTGGCTACCCTGCCTCTACTTTCTGTCTAGCTTCTGGCCAATCAGCATTTTACTAAACCAATATAAATAAAAAATATTTACAGTGTACAAGGCATCATCTCACAGGAGGAGTTAAGTGTTATTTTAGATTTAATTTTGGAAATTTCTGTTTTTGACTGATAGGTTCTACTGCTTTGGGGAATGTAACAATCCTTAATGCTGACAGCATATGAATCAGACAAGAGGGCCAGCACTCAATTCTCAAGACCTCTTTAAAAGAGACAACAACAATAATCTAGTTAGTTTTCATTCAACTTCATCTCTTAAATTTCTACAGACTCTCAAGAACACCACTCTGGGCTGAAGTATTTAGGACCCTGACATTTAGAGGATATTAGTGTTCAACCTAGAGCATTGAGAAGAATTAAATAAAATAAAAGATTAAATTGCAAGGTCTATGTCAAACAGTATATATAATAGTAATAAAATATGTTCCCTAAAATGGAAAGAAGATGACATTTTAAAGGTTTGTAACAAAAAATTAATCTGATTATATGTGTGTATACATACACACTATATATATATATATATATATATATATATATATATATTATTTCTCAAATGTGAAAATATTGCTTCTGCTAAAAACACCATTTTTAATAAAAAGTTACTAAAATGCTGACAGTTTTGTCAACAAACTTTTGCAATAAAATTAGGAAAAATACAATTTGGCAAAATTTAGCAGTTTTGATTTTGAGTTAATTATACACCAAGTTTTCTTGCAAATGCTTCCATATTGTTAGCGTGGAAAATGGGCCAACTATTTCATCTGTTTGTGCTAGTGAGCTTATTAAATCTCTCTCCACAACAAATCTTTAAAATGGAATTTATTTTTAGTGACTGATATGTTGCCTCCTGCTCATTGCCCCATAGCTTAGTGCATGTTCAAGGCCTGTATCAGGCTTTCTGTGTCCTCTTTCTTTTATGCTTTATGATTTAATTTATAGTAGTTATTTTTCCTCTTAGATCATGTGAAAGACATCTCTCAGTTTTCAAACTGTATCTCTTAGTAGTTACCATCATAATACACACAAATACACACAAATACACACACACACACACACACACACACACACACACACACAAATAAGTAATTTAAATTACACATTATCAATATACCAAGAACCACTTCTCCCTTCATCACTGGTTTCTGTTACCCACTTTTAGTGTGGTCTCTATTCCTGTTTCTGTATTCTAATATTGATTTTAATTATTTTTTAATAAAATTTCTAATAATTATATCATATCTTGTATTTGGCTTCATTCATATTCTTTTACAATTAATTAATACTTCTTTGTAGAATATTAATCTGTCCTTTACTAATTCATAAGAGAACTATTTTTTTCATTGACAATTATTAGTTGCTTTTATTGCTGGGCCAAAATACCATGACCAAGAAACTTAAGCTCTTTCTTAGCTTATTTGAGGCTCATAGTTTCAGAAGATTAGAGTCTATGACTATTATGTTTAGAAGCATAATACAGGAAGATAAGCACAGTGGAGAAGCAGGAGCTTAAAGTTTACATCTTGAGACACAGTCACTGGGCAGAAAGAAAGTGAAGCCAGACATTAGTAATAGCAGGGGCTTTAATATCTCGCTTTCAGTGTCATGCCTCCTCTGACAAAGACCTTCCTCCTAATACTTCTCCAAAAGTTATAGCAACTGGGACCAAGTATTCAAATATATCAGCCATGAGGTCCGTTCTCCATAAAGCCACATCATTCCACAAACTGGTCTCTATAAGCCCATAGCCGTATCATAGTGCAAAATGTGTTTATCCAATTTTAAAAAATCCCAATAGTCTTTCATGGTCTCAACCAACCACAAAAGTCTAAAGTCTCTTCTAAGAGTCAATCTCTTAATTGTAACTGCCTGTAAAATTAAAAGGCAAATTACATACTTCCAGCATAAAATGGTGCAGAATGTGCATTACCATTTCAAAAAGGGAAAATGAAACATTGTGAAAAAAAATATTGTACCAAAGCAAGAATAAAGACAGCATAGTGATCTTCAAACCGTGTAACTTTATGGCCCTATCTTTCAGGCTTTGCTCACCACAACACACTTCTCCATCTTGGATTGATCCCATTCCTAACTATAGATCTTATAGCTCTGGTTTCCCCAAAATCTTGGGGTCTTCACCACAATCTTGGCGTAACTTTTATAGTGGAAGGAATCCCGTGCTACACACCTTGTCTCAGTGGCTCAGCTTAATTCCAGAGTGAGATTTCATAAGGCCTTTACTCCTTACCCCTTCATGACTCTAATATTGGAATAATGTGGACAACACTAGGCATTTCAGCTGTTCACTTGGGATGAAGCCTGGTACCCTGGAATCAATCACATCTGCAAAATCATTCCTTTTTATATTGCTTTATAGGAAGCAAATATTCCTTTAGTCTTTCCTTTTTATAGATAGAAAAGTAGCCAGGTGAAGTCATACCCAAAGGGTCCCCTCCCTTTATTGCATTTCAGAGAAGGTCTTATGGTAATCTCTTCATCTCTTGAAGTAAAAGCCTCGGCTCTACCACTAAATTTTCTGGTATACTTTTTTATGCCAAAGTGCACATTCCCATTTCTTTTTGTCCTTTTTTTTTTTTTTTTTCATTGTAGATCTGCATAAAAGTAATTTTGAAAATCATGTGACACAGTAAGTATTAGGTATCTCAAAATCTCTTTTGCAATGGAAATCAATCCATTATTTTTCTATTTAGCCTCAGGCAGAGTCTTGGTACAAGGGTAGGAGGCAGACATATTTTCTGTCAAAATACTTTAAAAATGATCTCTATGCCAGTTGCTAATATTATTGTCTCCTTAAACTTGGTTAGCTGGGTCTCTGAATTTTACCATGATCTCAACAGTACTGTCATCCCTGATTTTACCAGGATGACCCTTGAAGCTGCACTTATAACATTCACCCATTTTCTTGGTTTACTCTCTACAAAAACAAAATCAAACAAACCAAAAATAAAACAAAATAATAAACAAAAACCCCAGTCTGGTGAGGCTTGCCACAATATAGCCCACTTTCTGGTATATCTTTTGTCTTAATTATTTTTCCATTTCTGTGACAAAATACACTGACCAAAGCAACTTATGAAAGGAAAAGTTTGGGTTTTAGAGGATTGGAGTCCATGACTGTCATGGTCGGAAGCATGGCAACAGTTAAGCAGATATGCATTGGAGCCATATCTAAGAACTCACATTTTAAGAGAGGGCAAGCAGAGAAGGAGAAAGACAGTAGGAATGAGACAGGCTTTTGAAAGCTCAAAGGCAACCCCTGGTGACACGTCTTCTCCAACAGATTCAAACCTCTCAATCAAGCTCAGTCTCCCAGATGAGGACCAAGCATTCGAATAAATGAGTCAATGGGCATCATTCTTATTTAAATCACCACGATGTCAATACTTTTGCAGTAATCAGTTAATAAATATTTATTTGCTTTGCTTCAATTTTTGCACATAAATGGTCATATTTCAAGAGACTCTATATTTATGTTTTCTGGTAGGATAAGTTTTTGTTTTGTCCTGAGTAAAATGGAATTGCAGAATAATATGTTATGTGTCCTTTTAACATCATATAGCATTAATAGTCTGTTTTCCAAAATCGTAGCAACATTTTATACTTTTATTATCAATGTATATGAGCTCAATTGATCTTGTATACATTATCATGTTTGGAATAATCTATAGTGGTGCATTTCAAAATTGTATTTCAGTTTATTAGAGATAATTTGTTTTTTGTTTAACCTAATAATATAATCAACATGAGATACATGTACAAGTCTTTACTAATATAAAATAATTCAGCTCTACAGTTTGGCTTTGCAGTTGACATAAAATAATATTACAAAAATATTTAACCCTTTTGTTCAGAAGTTTTACATAGCTATTGTGTGAACAGCCAATTCCTGCCTAGATGGCATACATCAATCCTTCCCCATATTTATAGGCTAATCTAGTGATAGTGATATTTACATTCAGTGTACAGAGAGCTTTAGTTCTACTAATTTTTTCATATGGCCATACAATTCCAAACAGAAAGGTAATAAAAACAATATGGTGCAACTCTCAAAGACTGTGGATTTTGTGTGTGTGTGTGTGTGTGTGTGTGTGTGTGTGTGTGTGTGTGTGTGTGAACATTTAGAAGTAATGAATTCAACGTACAAGTGTCCTCATTAAGATACTTTGCCATGATTATGATTAAGTCATTTTAGGATTTTTTTTTCTCAGTAACAATAATAAATTCTTTACTTGAGTTACATTTACTATAAACTAATACATAAGGCATGTAAAAAGAAAATCTAAAACACAGTTCTAGAACCTGTATTACATTGAAAGTCATTTTTCCTAAGCTATCTTTTTTTAGGGGAAAAAACATTTTTAGGGGGAAAAGTACAAAAGTTTATTGAAGAGGATTGCATTTTAATGATTTATTTTCATATACCTATGGCAGAACAATTCAAGAAGTGACTGGCTGAATAAAAATGCCCAATATTATTTGAATAGTAACATGACAGAAACAGAATGAGATAGTATTAAAATATATTTAAAGTAAGAGTGCACTGTTAGAATGATTCTACCATTAATGGCAGAGTGAGAGGGATCACAGGTAATAAGAGTGTGATGTGCTGATGTGTGTAGGTGTGAAGCAGGAGACTGGTGTTGCATTATTCCTATGAATGTCACATGATATTCAACACCTCCCACTCTGGTAATTGACCAGCAGAAGAAGGAAGAAGAAGAGAAGCAGGAGGAGGAAAAAGGAGTGACTTTTGAAATGATGAGAACGTTTGTCTTACATCTTTGTATTATGAAGTCACTCACTAATGGGTATAAACTTATGGCTCACTGTTAGCTCACAAAAGGAAAAGAAACACCAAAGAAGACAGCGTACTTTGCAACTGGCTATACCCACCTGTGGAATGGGCTGTCATTCTCTTCAGTGACATTTTAGAAGATAATTATTTTTATTAATAATTTATCACTAAAGCATGAATATGTTCAGTCAAGAGATGTAGGTGCACAGATTCATATGATGAGAGATTGGTAAGCCTGTCATGTAAAATATTGTAAATATTCCTAATCATTTATAGTTGATCATTTGGCAACCAGAAGATAACATGTATAACATATATAAGTCATTTTATACACAATAACTAGATTTTGAATCACACATCTATGATGATATAAAACAAATTTGATGACCCATTTCTTACTTGTATTTCTTTTGTGAAATTCCTTTTATATAGTTTCTAAGAACATAATATTAGACAAAAGCCAATAATGGTATACAGTCTGAGCATCCAGCATTCTATATATTCTATTATTTGCAAATTTGTATTATGAGTTATGCAAACTCCATATAATATTACAAATCCAAGATAAAAATTGTAGGGCTTTTGGGATAGTCATTGTGTAATGATGCTGGAAATCAAACTGTAGCCCTTGAAAATACTTCTGAAACTTCACTCAGAAGACTAAATATTCTGCTTAAAACTACAAACAATAGTTTAGTGTATTACAAGATAGGAAAATCCAGGTATATTTCTTCATTCACATTGTCAGATGCAACATGTTACCTAACTTGAATTCCTTTGTGTCTGAATAGTAAACAGACACACTGGGGGCGATGACGTGCTCTATTCTACTTTATCATATATATCGTATATATGATATATATGATATATATCATGTATATATATGATATATATATCATATATATACCTTTTTATATATAAATCCTCTTTGAAATCATTTTCATACACATAATCAAAAGTGTTAGGTCAAATACTTGGGTACATTGTTTTATGTCAAGCTGTTACATGAAATTGATCATCACTGTGTGACATCCCAGTAATTTATAAAATATTTGCATACCAGAAATTTAAGAAGAACTCAATGACTTGTCAGTGAAGTTTAGCAAAATTGGGGGTAGGATACAAAAAACAACAGTTTCACATAAAAACAAAACCCTTACTTGTTACCTATAAACTTAACCTCTTTCTGGTGTTCTATTCATTGCTGCTATAGAAAAATGTTTGAAACAAACTCTAATCACATCAACTTTCTGAAGAAAGATTTTCAATGTTTGTAGAGAGTATAATTGAAGTTCCAAATGAGTATCTTCAAAAGCAACGGGATCCTTTAAAATATAAACAAATGCTCTATAACCATGAGATTATTTCAAAGAAAATGGGTCCCAAAGGATGTGGCACTATTAGGAGGTATGTCCTTGTTGGAGGAAGCGTGTACTCTTGTGGAGTGATTTGATGTCTTTTGCTCAAACTTCCCTCAGCATGGCAATCAGTCAAATTTCTGTTGTCTCCTGGTCAACTTGTAGCTAGCACCGTGCTCGCCTGCACTCTGCCATGCTCCCCTTAATGATGATAAGAGACTGACTTTCTGAAACTGTAAGCTACCACCTCAGTTAAATGTTTTCTTTGTAGAAGTTTCCATGGTCATTGTCTCTCTTCCTAGAAATAAAAACCTAAATTAATACCTCCTATGGTCAAGTCTGAAAGCATTGAATGGAAGAATATTACTAATGAAGATAGTGATAGGCACCACATTGATAGAAATCTTGTACTAGCTAAAGAAAGCAGTCTATATAGAAAATGAATAAAATTTGCAAGACAGCCATAAGAATTAAGTATGTCTATAAACAAAATCAAATGGTGGCACCAGTTTATGTATATCAAGAGCTGCCAGACAAAGAGTTCTTTGCCTGGTCTTTGAAGAATATTTACATATTTATTAATGAAGAGCTTCATTGAAGACTTTTTACTTGACTCTGCCTGAAATTTGCTCGACTATGAAGAAATGAGATATCTTTCTAGTATAGTAAAAATGTTTATTTTACAAAACTCCAATTGGCTTCATACTGGCTCTGTTATTGCTTAATTATGGATTTCTCAAAAAGATTTTCCTCTGCTTTAAAAATAATGCTGTCAGAGACAAATTCTTAGCTGGTTTCAGAATATAATGTTGGCTTTCCAAGCAGAAAGCTAGTTATATGAAATGCTGAAAATTCACCCCTAGCTTTTTCAGTGAAACTATAAATAACAGCTATATTGTGCCTTGGGAAAACAAGTACAGTCTACAAACTTTATTAAAAGTTATTTTTCCCCCTGAACTGCTGTGTAAGTCACCTATAGGCTAAATCTCATAACTTATGTTTAATCTTTAGTAAACAAAGAAGAAAGTAGCAGGATTGCCCTATGTATCCTTGTTCCCTAAATATCAACTTATATATTTGATGGCAAAGAAGGGAAATATATGGGAGAGAAAATAGATGATGAAAATTATGGTATTTCTAATTGATAATGTTGCAGATATAATTTATAAAGAGTACTTTCTGTGTGTTTTCTGATAACATTAATTCTTCATATTTGGCTGTAACTTGTAATGCACATCGTTCTCTTGCATTCATTAATTAAACTATATCGTTTGTATAGATTTCAAATAGGGAGAGTTTACCGTGTAAGTAAAATGGTATACGTTTTTATATTTAAGAAATTTAAGAATATTGTTTACATATAAAATATTTGATCATATCTAGCACCATTTCCCTTCATCCCTTCCCACATATACTGACAACATACCTGCCCCCAACTTTGTCTTTTTTTTTAAATGGTCTATTGTTAGTAACACAAAGGAAACCATTTTGTGTAACTTAAAAACAATTATAAGTGACTTGGAGTTATGAGTTTTGTTTTGTTTTTTGTGTTGTTCTTTGGTTTGGGTTTTTTTTTTTTTAATTTTTTTAAGAAAGAGGCTGACACAAGGCAGTTTAGATTGAAGATAAGCTCCCCGAAAGACTTTGATATGCTAATACACTAACCCCAAGGTAGCATTGAAACATTTGTGAACCAGCTGTAAGATGTGAGCCCTGATATTGCAAAGCTATCACACAATTTTAAGAAGACATAAAAATGGAAACTTTGGAAATGGCCTCTATAACCAACCTCCTAAGAAAGCGAAACTCAAGATTATGCACTACATTCCATGACCATTGGATTTCTGGTACTATGGCCGAACTCACACCTGTCAGTGTTAGCTGTGGGGCCAATGCTCTCTAAGGTCTGCTGGACATCTAACAGTGTCACCATCCTGGACCACTAGTTATCAAGACCAAGGTGGACTTGGCTTACAAAGCCTCCAAAGCATCCTCAGGAAAGAAGACTTCCCCAGTGGAACCCTACAGCAGGGTTTGCTGTTCATCCAACAGTATCTTGCTTGGTGAGATGTGTCTAGTTACCTTTTATATTAGAAGGATATTATAAAAAAAAAACATTTGTATGAATAAATTGAGTATACTCAAAAGCAAATCTTGTGACCATACCAATTGCCCAGTACCTCAAGTCCAGCAGTTGTGCTCAGCACAGCACACCCACTAAATACAGTTAGGTCTGCATGAGCATGGGTTAAAGAGATATCTGCTGGAGCTGGAGAAAATACCCTATCATCTTTTAAAAAAATATCCTCTACTAGCAGCTATCAATTGTCAATATCTCCTCAGGGTCTGTAGAGCATCTACTCAATCTGCAATAGGATTTTAACTGGCATGATCTTGTAGGCCTTGTTCAGGTAATTATGCTCTGTTTATGATTGTAACAGCCAGCAGCCATGTCATATTCAGGAGACAAGATTTCATACATACACACACACACACACACACACACACACACACACACACACACACACACTCCAATTCTCTGGCTTATATTCATTTTGCTATAGTCAGAAATTTCTGGCCATGCCTAGCCTGAAGCAGGGACTAACAATCCCAAATAATCACACAAAATCTTTAATTAAATACAAGCTGATTGGTCTGTTACTCGGGTATATTATTATCTAACTTTTTATACTTTATGTTAACCCATATTTCTGTCTATGCTTAGCTTGGTGCCTTTTTTTCAAAGCAGCATCCTTGACTTCTTTCCTCTGCATCCACTGGCGTCTACCTCTCCTCTTACTCTTTCAGAGTTTTCTCAGTTTTGTACTTCCTATCTGCCTTTTGACCAATCCATGTTTTATTAAACTAATAGGAGGGACAAAAATTTACAATGTACAAGAGCATAATCCCACAGCATTGTGCCCCCTCATATATGATGTTCTATTTTATAATTAGTGAAAAGCTCTTGAGAAACAGCTGTTAGTACTGAGTGAATCTCTTTCACGTAAAAATCAAGTTATAAACAGAGTGGCTTACTTTTGTGTTTCATGTTTAGTCATTAAGCAGTTCTTTGAAGCATTAGGAGGTACGTATTTGTGTGCAAAAACAGAAGAGTAAACAAAGCTAATGATGACCACCAAGCAACAATGTGGTGAGGTCTTCCCTTTGCATACCTGTAGTAGTGGGTTCTCGGTCTCATGTGCCAGAGATCCGGAACCCACAGACCTGCCGCCGGGACTGCTTATCCGCGCACCGCCGCCCAGGCCCCCAGAAACGACTCAGACGCTTTTATTAACTTCATGCTGTTTGGCCTATGGCTCAGGCACATTGCTAGCTAGCTCTTACATCTTAAATCAACCCATTTCTATTAATCTGTGGGCCACGTGGCCCCGGCCCGTAGCTCACCTGTGTTCTTTACATGTTGCTCCTTGGGCGGCTGGCTCAATCTGCCCTGACTCCGCCCCTGCTTCTCCTACCTATGCTTTGATTTCTCCTACTTCTTCTATGGTGCCCGCCATGGCCCAAAACAGCTCCTTTATTTAAAGATTGAGATTCACAGCATAAAGAAGGGCATTCCCACATCACATACCCTCATGTAATCCAACAGAGCTGTACGGACAATAAATGACTCTGTGTTCTTTAATATATTTTAATTTAAAATCTTAATACAATTAAATTCTGCTCGCATATTTCTAGTCCAACATACTTACTACAAAAATTTCTATAAGAAATAGGAGCAAATGCTTGGTTTTCTTAAAAATTATTGAGTAGAGAATGAAGATAACTCAATTTGTAAGAGTCTGGGATTTCACTCTCCTCAACTATCAGGTTAGAGGAAAGAAGGACCGGCAGAACTGTGCTTGGAGTGTTTTCCAGTCTGGTGTCATAATCCTGATGACGAGTTGACTATTCCAATGTCTAATTTTTTTCGTTTCAACATAAATCTCTGTTAGGAAGAGATGAGATGAATAGCAGTTAACTATCAGACAGACAGCAATGTTTGGGCATATTAAATTTAATTTACATAAGCAGAGATATCAAGAAAATGAATTTCTGTAGTGTTTAGCAACTATGAAGGGAATTGGAATTAGAACATCAATAAATTAGAAATCTAGTGACACTCTCATTAAACATTATTATTTTGTAGCCAGTATCACATTGGATTTGACTAATTTGTTCATATTTTCTTAGTACTTGTCACTAAACTCGAGAGAAAATAACATCTTATACCTTCATTTAATCCATTGTGGGTGGAAATATTTTCAAAAATGTTTCTTTTTGACTCCCTTAGCTGAGCTAATCCCACAATTTTCCTGTTGTTTTATTTATTTTTTTTTTGAAATTTTCCCTAACATGAATTACTCTTCATAAACACATTTTTACTCCTGATCCATTTATCCACATAAGTCACTTATGAGGATATTTAGCAAATATATAGTGTATACAACAATAAATGAATTATATAGAAGTAACCTGCTTTACGTGTATTAGCAACATACTAACCATGCTATGGCGGTACCCTAATTAGACTTGAGTGAGGTCATCAACTCCTCAAAGGGGACATGAGGAACATAAAACCCACTTAGAGGCAGAAGACACAGGACCAATGACCACAATAAGTTCTAATGCAACCTTTGCCTGCAAGGATAGGAAGGCACTCTTAGGAGATAAAATTGGAGGATCAAATGCCCTTTGCACAGGTTTGTTCCCATGCAATAGAAAAGTCTGTCTATGGCCATGCTTACCACTCTTAAAACTGAATGTGACCTCACTATTTTGGAGAACGTGGACATCTATAGCATTTTCATGAAGAAGATCTAGATTCGTATCTTACCAAGAGTGACAGATTCTAGAAACAGATGTCAACAGAGTACTATTTCTGTAGGTATTCATAGTTTGCTGCAATAAAGAAGACTGGCATGCATTTCTGAAACAAGCACAATTCATTAATCTGTTCCTAATTTTCATTTTCAGTGATCTTTTTGCAAAAGTAAAGTTTATAAATAAAAGTGAGGGATACAAATATGCCCATAATTTTTTTTTGGCAGATCTCTTGTGTTTTTTCTATATTCTATTTCCAATAACTAAACCTTTTGGTGGGATCTTATAA
Source organism: Phyllotis vaccarum (assembly GCA_033318265.1). Classification (NCBI taxonomy): domain Eukaryota; kingdom Metazoa; phylum Chordata; class Mammalia; order Rodentia; family Cricetidae; genus Phyllotis; species Phyllotis vaccarum. The sequence continues at coordinate 9,163,473 of JARWLC010000015.1, read as the reverse complement.
GGAAGAAATTTCCATAAATAGGCAAAATGTTCATGTATACAATGAGAACGACCATCAGTTACCATCTACATACTATGCTCCCTAGGATATAACATAGCAACAAAGCGAAACCTAAAGGGAAGGGATGATGCGACAAAACGCTGCTGTAAGATCATGGTCTTCTAAATATGACTTGAAATTTCAACAATGAAAGCTCAACAATATAGCAACTTAAACGAGATCTGAACACTAAGAGTAACAGCTAACTTGCAAGTGTGAGTGAAGGAAAACTCATAGGAGGCCCCACCTTAGATGAACAACTATGTGCAATTAACAGTTACTGATAAAGGGACTCTTTCCCGTAGATGATACCTATAAATGATTTTTCAATACCAATTGATCAGCTTTAAAAATCATATACATTCAAGCAACATTAAATGCAATCCATAGGTTATAATGAAATATTACTTATTTACCTGTCTCTGTGTGTATATGTGTGTGTAACTAAATGAAAAAAATCCATAAATTTTGGAGACTGTATGAAGGGAAACAGGGGATGTTAGATGGGAAATGGGAGAAAAATTCATGGTATAATTTTATTTTAATTTAAAAAGTTAAGATAATAGACTAAACACAGAGTAGTTCTCCAGTATTATGGTTCAGATGTAAAATGTCCCCGATAGGATATTGTATTTGAACACCTGATACTATTTTGTGAGTTAATGGACACCTGGGGACTGTTGGCATAGCTGGCGAACTTGAGTCACTAGTAGGTGGGGAAGGTTTTGTAGCAGTGCCTGTTTCCCTTCCCACGATCTCTACACCTTGGTCTACTAAGATGGAAGAAGTTCTGTCCCTGAGTACCTACAGCTAGAGAGGATTCCTTGCCTTTCCTACCTATTATTTTACTGCACTATCAGTTCCTGAGGCAAAATTAATCTTCTCTCCTATAAGCTAATTATTATCAGGTAAAGTGTTCATAGCAACAGGGGAAGTACTACTGATAAATGAGTTATTTCTTAATAACTTCAAATTTGTGTTTGTTTTCCTAATATTTTAAAGGTGTCTAATAAGAGTTTCAACATTTCCTAACATTTAGTAATATGTTCTTCAGTACTGTGGATCTCAGAGAATCAAGATTCTCCAACCTGCATTTCTCTGTTTACAAAATATAGCTCTGATAACTCCTACCCATGTCGTATTTTAAACTGCTCATTTCATACCTCAGTGTTTTTTGCCCCTGGGAATGAATCATAAGACCAATCCTATCATAACTTCAGATATAGGCTCTTGTCATGATTCATGGATAAATACACCAAGATTTGTATATTTTGCAGTTTGGACTCTGTCATCATTAAATGTCTACTAGAGTTTTAGGTTTTATGTAATACACAGGTACCTCCTAAGCTTATTGTGAACTGGTTTCATGAATAGCAATTAACATTTATAAGCTGAACAGGTTCACATTAAACAATACCAACATGGAGATTTACTGATTGTTGAGTAAAACTAAAGCTGGTATTATTACTTCTTGTACTAAAATAAATAAACTTTCAAAATATTCCTAAATATGAAATAACTAAGTCTAACTACATAGTTATTTTAAAAAGCATCTGTCATTATGTGTGAGATGAATAAATATTCCAAATTATTTTATTAATATTTGCCTCAGAATTAATCATTCTATAATGTTCACTTTTGAAGCTGTTGTAGTCATAAATTAAATTTATCTAATGAGTTATTAATAGTAATTAATATGTGAAAGATAGTTTTGCCCAATTGCAATATTTTCTACATATGATGAAATGAAAATATTCACTTCAAATACTAACAAGATAAAAATGTGTAAGTCCATTTTATCTTGAGTACTGCATTGTTTAAACTATTAATTCCTTTCATTTGAAAACTAAATAAAAACAAATTCATTACAGGTAAGCCAATTACTCTCATAAACACTTTTAGCATTAGTCATGTTGTAGCAAACACCATTTTTTCATCTGTTAAAAAAGGTGCTTTGACTAATGAGCTTATTTCTTGCCTGCTTTACTCTTCTATGATGTTATAAATTTCAGTAAACTAATTCTGTTTCATTTACATGCAGAGAGGATCTTATCAGATAAATCACAGTCTGGATCACAGAAATCTTTGTATCATGTCCTCAGTGGAGGCACATAAATATATGTGATGGTTATTTCAACCCACACACATTCATTTGTTATTAGTGAAAGAACTTTATGACCACTTAAGGGAGAAAAGGGGCATTTTACAGAAAAGTTAACCTTTTAAAATATGGTGTCCTAGTTGAGGCTTTACTTCTGTGAAGAGACACCATGGCCAGAACAACTCTCACAAAGAAAACATTTGGGGGGTCTGTATTAGTTTAGAGGTTTAGTCCATCACTGTATGGTGGAAAGCATCATGGCGTATAGGCAGACTATGGTGCTGGAGAGCTGGCAGAAAGTTCTACACCTGAATTCCCAGACAGCCAAAAACCTGGGCGTGGCTTGAGTATCTAAAAACACGAACTTCTACATCCAGTATCACATTTCCTTCAACAAAGCCACATCTACTTCAAGGCTACACCTTCTAAACGTCTCCCTCCATGGTGACCAAGCATTTTAGTATATGAGTCTATGGAGACCTACAATATAATATTCCTACAAACTAGATAATTCCTCTTAACATCTCTATCTGTTTGGGAAGATAAAACCCAAAGCTGAAATGGCTTTCTCTTCTTAACGTGAGTGGTAAACGATTAGGCTGACTTTAATTTTTATCTTATTTGTGTTTCTCCTGAGGTTTTTTTTTTTTTTTTTTTACAGTTACTGAGTTACTGAATAGAGGAAAACTAACATCTTCCAATACAACAGGACTAATTTTTACATACTTATCACCTGAGCATCATGCTTCCTCCATGAAAAAGATTGTTAGTGACATGGAAACAAAGATTGAAAAATCTTATTTCATTTGGCTGCCTTTCAAGTACTCAGAAAATTCTAATGATATTTAGCTCAGGTCATAATTTTTCTTTGAGGTTCATTCCAGTTGTTATTCATCTAAGGACAATGTATGATCATGTTTTCATTGTTTCGCAATATCATGAATGATATGACATACTTATCACAATGACAGCTCCTTCTACATGGGAGCTTATGTCAGTTTTTATAATGCAATACTACGCATGATATATTTTAATTATCTTATTTGTCTAAAATAAATTTATAAATTGATGAAAATCTAATTGAGAACCTTAGACACAGATATTTTGCTGTGCATACATATAGACTGTAGCGACTACAAAAAATAAAGGGTATGTGCTGAAATTGTGCTGTGATTTTAGGCAGATTCCTTTATGAAAGTGAAATTGAGAAGTATGATCAAATTTGAGCACAATGCACTTCCTAAACAGGAAAGAAGATAAATGTTCATGAGTCTTCGTAACCCCTGAAAAATTCAAAGATGGATTTCATCAAAAATTTTAACAGCCAAGTTTTTCATCGAAGTTCAATTACATGATTGTCATTTTCTTACAGTACATATTGTATTTACAAAATGAATATTATGAATATTTCAAATAAAACATAAACAGCAACATAATTTATATGCAAGATTGTATTTTACTTACAAAACTGTCAGTTTCAGCACAGTTATGAAATAAACCTGATGAATATCTTTGTATTATTTAAAGTTTATCATAAAAGTGAGTAATGTTTATTTGATTATATTCTAGTATGAAGACAAATGAATAATAAACTATAATTTTTATGCATCACGGAATCAAATTTACAACAAACTTTAGCTCTTACACAAAATTGCTTGTAAGTGCATGAAATATTGATTTCAGTTGAATACATGTATTTTTAAATACAATATACATTTTACATTTGTTCATTTATTTAACTCGAATGCTTAAAAAAAAAACAAAAACATCGGAGTCCAGGTACAATGTAATTTGTTCAAGGAAAACTCATGTGACTCAATATAGGCCTAAAAACAATGAGAATGAAAATCACAGCAGAGTGCATTGACCCTAACCTTAGTGGGCTCATGAGGATCAAATACAGAAGTACGGTTTTCTTTGGGAAAGTGACTCATTCTTCTTGCAGGCAACTTTAAATTACAGAGACAATACAACCTGAAAAATAGATAATTGATCTGTGAGTATGCTCAGTGCACTTGGTGCAAAAGAGCTTAAGGATGTGTTCTGGAATACCAGGATGGTAAAGGGAGGGCCCCTTCAAAGGTCAACATGTTAATATCTTCTGCTTATGAATATCAGCAATTTTGCCAGATAAGTAAGAGTGTAGACAGAGCAAGCATCTATGTGCAAAATATCCCAGCAGAGATCAGAGGGAGGCAGAAAAGGATTTTGCACCATGTAGAAAGTGGGTGGGAGTGCAGTGTTCTTGTGGGGCCCATCACCGAGTAAGGGAAAGCATGCACTTAGCATTCAACTTCACCTCAGCTTTCCAGCCATACCACAAAAGCACTTACCTCAGTGAGAAAAAAAGAGGTCTCTGATTGAGAAGGAAGACAATATGTTGATGAGCTTGTCTGTTTCTGAGGTCAAATAATATTTGCATTTCACATGTTTTCTGTTTACGTAAGTAGAAAAGGTGAACAGAGATTCATACTCAAAATGTTTATTGTCCCGTGTCCTTCTCCTCAGAATACGGCCCCATTTATATCTAAGGTTAAAGTACCTTTGGCTGCTATTTCCTTGAGAATCCTTCTTCCTGATCCCCACAGGCAACTTCATTTTCAATGCATAAAAATCAGTATCTCCTGTATCTTCAACCTTAAGTAGTTTTCTGAGGTACCAGCTGAAGAAAATAGATACAAAATAACATCAAAAATGGTGTCTGGCCTGTCTACATAGCTACATAGTAGACCAACATCTATAGCTGTTGAACTAGTTGGCTCCGATCCAATTAAGTTCTAAAGACAGATGAATCCCTGTTAGCTTTGAATTCTGAGAGAAATTTGTATAATCTCTGACAACAGAAGACACTACTTGGTTAGTGAAAAGATATTCAAACAAATTCTATTTCTATGTGATACTGGTGTCCTTTATTTTGGGGGAGGGGATCAACCTTATTCCTATAAAAGGAAATAGGATAAAATTACAACTTCATTCTTTAGTATCCAAAAATCTAAAAGATTCTTTGGCTAGGGTGGTGCAGGTTGATGATTGCAGATTTGTTCAAGCGAAATCTACAGTCAGGATATATGGGTCTCAGTAGCAAGTGTAGGTGTGTATGTATCCTCTCCAAAACTCAACAACTTTCTATGGAAATATAAAAGGTAGAAATTATCTGGAAACCTAGGGACTAAATGCAATATCACATGTCATTCAGAATCTTTCATCTTGTACTTATGTATTTAGAACTACATTAATATAATTTAATTGAAAAAGAGTTCATGTATTTGAAAGAGAGCAAGGGTAATATATAGGAGTGTTTGTAGGGAAGAAAGGGCAGAGAGTAATGATGTAGCTGCATCGGAATCTCAATAATAAAAGAAATTATTTTTAAAAAATTAAAACAAGACTAAGTTAAAAAAAATTCTATTTTTTCTCAAATGATTTTTATCTGAGTGAATCTTCCTGACATTTTCAATGACTTACCATGATTTAGTAGCTATTTACTTCGTCACAAAATCGCCTATCTTAGCTTGACTATAGTGTCTACTAAAGTTATAAATGGTTTTAGTAAATAAGTACATAGGTACAAAATAAAAGATAGATTTGTCTCCAGAAGCTATCACTTAACTAACTAGACTACAAGACATGTGTGTTCTCCTTGGGTTTACTTTGCTTTTTATGACTTGCCAATATGTTCAGAATGTGTCTTGTCAACAAACAGGTGCTACCTCCTAGTAGTGTCCTCTAACCACCACTGGAAACAGTAAAATGGATAAAAGGAAACTAAAAAGATAAATTTGCTTTCATTTTCATATAATATGTCTTTATCTATTCATCCTATACCCCCTACCACACACACATACATGTCATATTTTTGAATGAAGTCTGAATAATATGTGTGTGTGTATGTATGTGTCTGCCTGTATGTTATATACAATGTCTCTTGGTTTAAAGTTTAAGTAAACCTATCCTTGGACACTGAATGAACTTGAATACTGGAAATAAAAGCCACATTTCTTTCTCTTGGACTGGAGCAGGTGACCCATTTGTAGTACTAGCTATAGGCGTAGATCAGGAATGGCCTGGATTAGTGATCCCTGTAAAGGATTAGTTGTCCATCACCAGAAAAACCCCTCTTTTATTCTGATGCAGGGAATGACATTTAGCTTTCTACCACTAGCCTTCAAATAGAAAGTACAAATTTAGGGTTAGTTATGCTACCTGGTAGAACGCTAAGCAAAATTTGAGGGTCAGGCAGTCTAAGGATTTTTTAAAAATCCTACTACATGCTTTCCTGACTAATTGGTGATCACAAATATCATGATTTTTATTGATAGACAGTGAGAGTGTTTTAGATTTTATTTCAACCCCATAGCTACCTATCTCACAATATAACACAGAACAATACATGTGATTTTATTTAATCCAGGCCCTTTTAAAAAAAATCTTATCCCTTAATCTAGAGACGAATCAGAAGCAATATCTGAGGCATTATGCCACCAGCAACCAATTTCTAGACGTAAATAGACTAAAAATATGATACAATGCTTCATCATGAAATGATTGTACACCCAAACACTCCAGTTTTGTATACAAATCTGTGTGGTCTATACAACTTATTCAAAAAGATAAGGAGCATATGTGGATGTATCAGATTTAGTGGCTACTTTGTAAATCACTAGAGAAAATGTATAGCTTACTGGGAAGTCTTTAACATTATATCTCAGGAGGAAACTGTCTATTCTTAACTCTTGTCCTGTTTGGAACTGGGTTTGTTGCATTGGTAACCACAGAGTACTAAAGTTGTCAGTGTTTGAGTTTGCAGCATGAAAGATGTACGGAGGAATACCAAATAAAGATGGGCAACCTCAGTAAGGCTCATTACATCTTTCCCAAGCAGATCATAGAAACATGTACAAGCTCCTCATTAAATCTTTAGTTCCCCAACCTTTCTCCCGCAGCCTGTAGACATATGAAGTTTTTACCTATATTAGACCATTTGGAACTTATTTGCACACTAAGTTCTTATTTCTCCCAACATAGCATGCATACAATATTCTACAACTGTTAAACTTTCAAAATATACTTGTGAAAAGTTGTTTCAGCATAAAATTGAAGTTTGTTTAAAAGCATGTTTTTTTAAAAAAAATCTATATGAAGCTGGTAGAATTTTAAAGCTATGATTCCTTGCAAATAAATATGAATGAAGCTATTTCAAATGAAAAGAGCTTATTTCTCTAGAGGAGGCAACTTCCTTGCAGAGTGCTGCGGATACAGACAGCAGGCTGAGGCCTGCTAAACCACGCTGGTGACATGGACAATGGCTTATGAAGTGAGATGCTAAATTTCTGCTGATAACCAAAACAATTTAGGTTAGCAAAACCTTGCATGATTATGAGAAAATCCAGAAGGATCTAATTAACCTGAGTGATTGGATAATATAATGATAGATTAAATTTAGTGCAGATAAGTGCAAAGTAATGCATATTGGGAAACCTAATTTAAACTTTCCATGAACACTGATGGTTCTGAATTACCTTCAGCCTCTGAGGGAAAACATTTAGAAGTCATTATAAATAGTTCAATGAGAAAGCTGCTTCTTGTTCAAGAACCAGTAGAATACATGTAAATATTAACTTGAGTATGTAAGATAATATAAAAACTATGTAATTGCATAGATCAATGGTAATATTATAGAAGATGATATTTACTTTGTGACCTTTATTAGGAAACCCTAGACAGTAATTGAAAATGTATTCAATTGCTAAATTATAAGTGAGCAAATAAATTGTGGATTTGTTTAGCAAATGAAAGCAGTATATTGTAGTTTAACAGTGAAAAAATAATGGGTGGATCAGTAAAACTCTCTCTTGAACAATCATTTCAGGAATGAAGGTACACAGCGTGGGAAGGTATAAAAATCTCCATTTTATAAGCAGCATCTTTAAGGTTCCTCACAATCCATTTCTAATTCACCAGTGTAATTCTCCCCAAATCACGATACTATATAGCTCAGCAAGACTTCTAGGGATGAGATATTTATATGACTATGAATAATATCTGCAGATACATTAGCTACACCAGGGTTAGAAGTGCAGTGTAGGGCAATCATTTTGCTCCAGAGTTTAGATAGACAAATCACCTAGGAATCTAAGGAGCATTTTATTTTTGTGTTATTAATAATTGACTAGAAACTAAATGTTACAATTTTTGAAGTACTTCAGGGACTTTTTCTATGTGTATATTTTAAACATATCTGAACAGAGATATGTACTATTATAAGTAAAATTGCCAATAAACTTGCATAAAAATTATAATTCATATACATGTCTAATATTACAATAAAAATAAAATGATATGTCTCAAGAATGTATCAATACTTTTGTTTGATTCACTATTAAATATTTTTCCACTGAGCACTTAATTTGCTGAAGAAAGTGTAGAACACTAAAGATACAATTCTGGTTTAAGTGTGTGTCTTCCTTAGGCTCTTTGCCTGGAATTAATCTCTGAAGAAGTTTGAAAACAGCTATTGAAGTTTCCAAACTTGCATAAAAATACTATTAATTCCCAAAACTTGGTTACCCAGAAGCATTCGTGAATGTCTTAAAATGAGCATTTGCAATAGAGGACACATATGTGTCTGTCCTCATTAAAATTTTTGAAAATCTTTGATTCAATCATTGCCAAAGTATGGCTTTTATCTGAATGTTGATTCCTTTCTAGAATATCAGCATAGCAGTTTAGTGGATGTGAGCTGCGTCTCTCTCTCTCTCTCTCTCTCTCTCTCTCTCTCTCTCTCTCTCTCTCTCTCTCTCTCTCTCTCTCTCTCTTCTCTCTCTCTCTTCTCTCTCTCTCTCTTTCTCTCTCTCTCTTTCTCTCTCTCTCTCTGTGTGTGTGTGTGTGTGTGTGTGTGTGTGCACGCGTGCACATGAGCTCATTTGTTTGTGCCTGTTCACATGTATACAAGTGTATGAGTGTTTCTGCCTATGTGTGGTTGTTGCATGTATTCATGTGCGTGTGCCTGTGAACATGTGTTTGTTGTATGTGTGCAAGTGTATATGTATGTGCCTCTGTGTGTGTACTACTTTTGAAATTAATTCATAAAATATCAATGGCCTAAAGCACTATACAAACAGAAAGTGAGCTTCCTAAACTCGCCCAACTTCTTTTTGACTGTTCTTACATTCTCATGCTTTTGTTCTTAAAAATTTCTCAAAGTAGTACTTGAAAATGAATGATATTCCATAAGAAACCTATATATGTAAATTGGTAATTATACTGTCTATTAACATTGTTTTGTTTGTTTGTTTTACAGGTAGGATTTCTCTGTGTCACAGCTTTTGAGATTTACTTTGTAGACAAGGCTTGCCTCAAACCACAAAGATCTCTCTTTCTCTGACTCTCAAGTTCTGGGATTATAGGAATATGCTGCTATCTGGCTCCTGTATATTTTTTAATGTTATTTAACTTTCACTGATAGACTGTGGATTTCACACTGTGCATCTCAATCCCCCTTATCTTTGCCTCCATTGTCATATTCCCTCTTCCCTTGTAACCTACCCTGTAAAACAAAATAACATTTAAAACAAAGCAAATAAGTAAATAAATATAACAAAGAACAAGAAAAAAACCAAAAGCCGGAGATGCTATCACATATCCCATCGAGTCACAAACTACACCTTCAGTTCACTCATATTTACTTCTAATTGTCGATTTCTATGTGTCATTTGTCTGATTCAAGACCCGTGGCTTCCACTACACTATTGATAATGGGCTCCCTATGGGGTTTGTGAGGCCCTGTAACATTTCTAATTCTTACCTAACAATTATTAAATACTATAGTTGCTAATTATCAATTTTTAAAGGTAATTTGAGAAAAACAATAATTATTTCTGCCACATAGGGGCTTTATATAGCTCAATTTTGTTATGTTTTCATACTAAACAGCTTTCAAAATTTTATATGAAATCTTGATATATTTTTATTTATTTGTCTTTATTGCTCATATTTTTTTCTAACCCTTTTAAATACTTAGAGCTCTTTTTACAAAATCAGGCTAAATTCAGAGTCATAAATTAGATAAATATATCATGAAAACATGTTCTAGTGAAACGTGCTGGTATTAAAAAGCTCACTCTGGACATATAATGCTAGAACAACTTAGCCTGTCCATAGAGTGCTGAAGTGATGAGGACATTTTGCCAACTTCACTGGCAATGAACTTGAGGTTTTTCTATGCTTCGTTTTGTACAATTTTTTTCCCCTGATTTTGAAATGGTCATTTTTTCTCATATATTTACAAGCCAAATAACTTTCTTGAAAATATGCATAATCTGTGAATTTTGTGCATTGAAAATGAAGAGAAAAAGTATGTGAGTCATTGTGGAAATGCAGAATATTCCTATAAATGTGAGCATAAGGACGATCCCCTCCCACCAAGTCCAGTAAGGAAAAGGACACAAACCAAGTAACAACAGTAAGCTTACTGTAGAGAGACTCTATTATACAAAAAGCCATTCTGGAAGTGAAGTCTGTATTTTGTTTCTTCTTCTTCTTCCTCCTCTTATTCTTTTTCTTCTTTTTAAAACTTTTTACTGAATCTTTTTGGATTTCACATCATGCATCCCATTACCACTCATCTCCTACTCCCTTTATATTAGTTCTCTGCCTTTAAAACCTCCCCTAGCAAAATAAAATAAAATACACACACACACACACACACACACACACACACACACACACACACACACACACACACAAACAAAAGAAACAAATAAAAATCTTGTTGGGGAAGCTGCAGTGTGCTTCAGTGAGTCTCCCAGTGCATCCTTTTGTCCACACATCTTTACTTACAAGTGTTCATTGGAATGAATCATTGGTCTGGTTCAAGACTTTTCCTATACTATCAATACCAGGCCGTTACTGGGACACCTTGGATAACGTTGCAGTCTTGGGTTGAGAAGATACTGCAGATTTGTATATAGATCTGGCCTCTTCACATGCTCCAGCAGTTGAAAGATGAGGTAGATAAAAGGGTATTGAAAGGAACCGAAAAGTCCTGTCGTTTTACCTTAGTGTTGGAAATTTGAAGTTGGTGCTGTTTATGATTTTGAGTATGCATCTTCTAGATAATTCCACAATGTCTAAAATGAAGAAAAAGTGAAGCTTGTAAATTAGTGTGGCTATCTATTAGAAAGTCATTTTTTGACTGCACCTGGGAACTGACATTTTCCCTCCCACTTGGTTTACCCCTGTCTCTTTGTGTATTAACTGAGCTGTTGAGAAAAACAAAACAAAACAAAACAAAACAAAACAAAACAGACCCTGACATGGCCCAGAATATTCAAAACTCAGATCCAAACACTAGGGTATAACAGAGCTACAAATGAATTAACTTCAGGCATAGGATAGTGTCTCAGAACAGAATTCATTTGACCTAACTCATCTATCAAGCTTTATGACACTAGAAACCTGCATTTTAGTGGGTTTTTGCATTTATTAGTGGCAATGATAAATATTTCTCTGTGTATATATTAGGACTCCCTGCTACATTTCTTAAGTTTTTAATTTTTCACTTTAAGTATAAAAAAAAGTTTTAGCTTTAGAATTTTCTTTTGTAGGTCTTTTGACATTATTCTTTAGTAAGGTTAATTTTATACTCTCAAGCCAACAAAGTTTATTTGGCCAATTCTGTTGGAAAAAAAGCAAGAAAGAAAGAGATTTTATTTCTTTAGCTTTAACATTACACATTAATTTAAAAATTTTTAGTAAGTATCTTTTCTGTACTTAAGTGGAACTTAATCGAGATGTACATATGGTTAATGGAGTCATATTTTTACACACATACAAAAGAACTCATTAAAAATTTTTCATAAATTTATTTACAGAGGTTAAATGACCATTTTAATTTTATGATATATTAATAGACAATTATGAGATCCAAGGAAGTATGCAACCCTTGACTTTTGAAATTGAAAAGGTAGTGAAAATTAAGCAACTTTATTAAATAATAGTTATAAAGTAATAAATATAACTACCTTTATACTTTCAGACTTAACTGTGTGGTACACAACATGATAATTATGTCCCTTATTATATCTCATTTGTTTTTATGCAATTCTTACCTTACCTATCATGGTTATTATTTTCTTAATATAGTGGAAGAATTTGAGGCATACAGAATTAAGTACTTAGCTGAATGTCATGTGACTGCCCATATCTAACATTTATCACTGTATTACCATGGCTGTCTTCATATTCTACCTCCCCCGATCGATTCTCTATAGTATAACACGCATTACATCAGCCTTTTATTCACCTGTACCATCCCACAATGTTGTAAAACCCCAGTCTTTAAAAGTGTTCAGTCCGTCTCATAAGCTGAGTATATTTTAATGAAGTTTCTAACAGCAAGTATAATTTAGTTTTCGGAGAGATTGCTCAGTATATTTTTGATATTAAATAAGTATCACAACGTTCACTCAAGAAAAATGGGTTTTCATGGTTACAGAGAAGGAAAAAAAAATGTTATATACATATTGCAAAGTTCTTTGGGAAAAGCTACAGATGCCCGGAGAGAATGGAGTGAGTACAGTATAAAACCATCTCATGTTTCATCACTTCACAATTAACTGTAACAGAGGGATAAAGCTGAGGTAACCACAAACACGGAGTAAACATTGATTCTTGTTGTCCTGTGAGAAATGTGTCCCAGATGACATCAGATGACATTGAACCAGGATGAAGGGAATCCAGTTGATATTTTCAAGGGGAAATGTAAGAAGAAACAGAAAATGGTAAATTAAAAGAAGTGGGACTCCGGTTTTTTTGTTTGTTGTTTGTTTTGTTTTTAATATGAGTCAACATTTCAAACGGAAAGCAGAATTTTATTAAGCTCGCCAGGAAAATTATTTAGTCAGTGGGAAATGCTAATGCTGATGTTTCCTCAGCAAAAAGCCATTAAAGTGGCACAGATAACACAATTTGCAGCTGTGAAAGAAAGTGTAGTCTTAAGAAAATTGGTATGAACACAAATTAATTTTTGAATCCAGTCTGTCCCATAATCTAATCATTCTGAGACTATGATAAGATTGTTCTGAACATCTATTTCAGATAACACAATATCATTAATGCAGCTTTTTTTGATTAAGTCTGGGTGAAGTTGCCCGAAAGTAGTCAACCTTAAGAACAGTGATCACATCGTATCCATCAGGTTTAGCATAAGATATCCTAAGCACTTTAAATAAAAGAATAATTCAATGGATTTATTATATACCTTTGAACTGGTTTCATCTAAAAAGCCACAAATTAATCAAAGATTCAGCCAGGTTGCATCACTGAGTAGAAAGCCATAATCGTGTGGAGTTTGAATACTGACTTAAATTTCTTTCCTCTATTCTTTGCCCATTTAGTAGCTTAGCCCTAGAACAGAGTTTCAGACTCTGTCAAAACATTATTACCTACTGTTCTAACTTTGCGTTTTTCTAACTACTGCATCCAGCCAAGATTTATGACTTTCTTTTGTTCTGTAACTATAAAGTTTATGAAACTCTCTATATATGGAAGCATGTTACCTGTGTTAATTTGAATCCCCTTCTGAGCTACAGTCTCTCCTATTTGACTCAAAAATAAACTCCCTCTTATCTTCTTAGATAAGAGCTGTGTTTTGTATTATTATAGCAAAAGAAAAGTTGATAACTGAAGAGAGATAATTATGGTGGCTACCATCCTCAGGACAAGCTCACAGAACCTTGCAGCTGTAGGACAGAGCCAAGAAGAACAGGGTGGGAGATGAAGCCATGGACAAAATGCAAATGCTGTTTGCATCCCAACAAACAGGCAATGGGCAAGTATACCCATCATATCCTGCCACGTTTCCAGCTGCCGCAGCTTCTCATTTAGTAGAGCTAACCCAAGCGAATTGAAGTTGAAGCCCGTGGATGCCAAATTATTGAAGTCAGGATGATACTTTACACAGGAAGAAAAAACAACCAAATTGGAGTATAAGGACACTTAATGGCTGACTCGCCATGGGAAAGTCTGTTCTCAACAGTGATGAGCAAAGTTATTTTTATCCATTGTTACAAGTGAAATAAAATGTTTTACCATGCTATGACATATATTTCCCTGATTTGTCTTCAAATGCTTCCTGTATCAAATCATTCTCATCCCTAGAATAATAATCAACAAATTATAATTCTCCTGAATAAATTATTCAATTGGTTCTTTTATCATTAAACAAAAGAATCATTTCATTATGTTATACACGATATTTAATTTTAGTATAATTTTTATAGCAAAAATTATCCAGAAGAGATAAAAATATGTCTTTCCATGTGTGCTATGTTTGTTTTGCTTTTGTTTGAGACAAACACCTGCTTTTAAATTTGCTCTGTTTCCTCAGCCTTCTTTAAGCCTAGCTAAGACGTATGTGACTAGGCCCGAATAGTCTATATTTTTGCCTTCCTCACTATCTGTATCATATATCACATTTTTATTATCACCGCTGTTTTGATAGAACATCTGAGAAGCCATCAATGAATTAGCAGTTTTAATAAGTCCCGAATCATTACTTTTCCAACCACTAAAGAACTCTACAGTAATATTTGAGCTATCCAATGCTTCCCCTACTCACCTGGCAGTCATGGTTTCTCTCCCTAACCTTTATTTTCTTGACTTCATTTACTTTCCTTACCTCCTCCTCTGCACTGGTTGGAACCACTGATGTATAACATATTTGGAATCATCTTTCATCATATATACCCTCCTCCTATCTCAACCTCTCTGGGAGAATCTTTTATAAACCAAGATTTGACAAGCTTTACCTACAAACAAAGATTAATGATTTCTACCCAATCTTTTACATTGCTGTTCCTGGTATGATTTAATATTAAATTAATTTAATCTAAAGAGAATATTCATTCTGCTATCCCAAATCTGGCCTTTTTCATCTCTCTCTTTTTTTTTCTCCACATCTCAAGATGTTCCAACTCAACCCTACACTGTTTTCCTTCCCCCTGCAGTCTGTTTTCCTCCATTGTTTCTCGTTTTATTTATATTGACATAGATAATATGGTGAACACCTTCATCTTTATTATCCTCTGTAGTAATCAAGTCGAGACTCCTTTTACACCTAGATTAGCATAATACTAGTGTGAAAATACTATTTTTATTCATATATCGTCTTTTATAAAGAACCCAAAATATTCTAAAATTTCCATCGAAATCCATACCATCCCTACTTGTAATTTTGGGCTGCCCTCAGCATGAAATTCAAGTTCTCAAATCTGCTCTACTAAACTATACTATCCAAAATAGGAATTTCAGTACATATTTCTGCTCTAACCATATCTTTCTTGTCAGAACCAATAAATCATTTGATATCTTAATCCACCCTAAATAATCCTGTTGACTTGAAGATCTCTTACCTTCTTTACTTCATGTAAATTGAAAACGATAACATTTTTGAAAATCAAAACCAGTTTAAGACAAGGCCCTGTAGCTGTAGATTTCAGTGTCCTTGATGACAGATTAAAGTAAAAGCTGAGAATATGTCTTCACAAAAACCTTAAAAGGCAAGTTAAACTTGTTGACTCTTTAGCTCTTTCTTTTAACATCTGAATCACTGATGCGACTCCAAGTACTAAAGACCCCAAAGCAATACCACCCCAATCCCTCTTTGAAACCAAGACATAGTAAATAGAGATGAGACTTCTGTGAAAGATTACCTATAGCTATGGCCAGCTTCCACTGGGGAGGACATTACAATGTGCATGGAGGGTTAGACTCTATAAACTTGACTGAATCAAATCAGCTCTCTTAATGGGCCAGAAAATCAACCAGTCTGGGTGAAAAATTTACTTGAAATGGTTGACTGGCAATAGTTGTAGAAGCAAAGGATATCTGATATTTGTGAAATTAAAATGTCCCAAACTTGGAGAATGGTGGAGAGAAACCCAAACTACCCCCCTTTTTTTGCTTTTGATTTCCATCTGAATACTTAACACAGTCTCCTCATTGCCCAAGGCTGTTAGTAAGAGGGAACCAATTGAACTTCTCCAAATCTCTAAAAATAGACTTAAATCTCAATAATAATGTCAGGACATTTTCAGAGAGGTTTTTCATAGGACGGAGATGTTGTGGGATTCAGGTGTCAGCTGATAAGGTCCAAAGAAGCTTATCCAGGGTCCCGGGCTCCTGGAAGGGGTGTGGCCGACCCCTTTGATAAGGGGCTGCTGGGACGCTGGGGGGCTCTCTTCCTGGTTCCTGGCTGCTGGAGGAAGGACCCCTTCGTCCGTCCGTCTGCAGACTTCGGTCCCTACTGTGCTTGGTTACCTGTACCGTGAGTTCTGGATTATGTTCTAATAAATATTTTTCTAGTATTGGTGTTCTTGTGGGTAAACTCCGCCTACATCTGGCGCCCAACACGGAGATATATATTAGAGGGTCTGTGGTCTGTACTGGCAAAAAAAAAAAAAAAAACAGAAAAAGACAGAAAGAAAGAAAGGAAGAAAGAGCACTAGAAAGTGAAGTATTCATTAGCATTGTGTGCATAAAAAGTCACAGTCACTTCATGCTTCTTCCTTACCATAATAGATGTGTCCCTGTACCCATGAAAACACAATGCAAACATTTCCTTGATTGTCATCAGGTGATTTGCTAGCAACTGGAATGCAGTGCAGTGTGTGGTTGGTGTAAGAGTGGTCCCCATAAACTCATATATTTGAATGTTTGGTCCTTGTTGTTGGAACTATTTGTAAAAGATTAGAAGGCATCACCATATTGAATGAAATGTGTCACTTGGGATGGGCTTTAAGATTTCTCAAGCCCAGTTTTGCTGTTTGCCTTGTGCTTGTGTATGAAATACACTTTTACTTCTGCTCCAGCACAATGCCTGGCTGCATGTTGCCACACTTTCCGCCATGATGATCATGGACTCACCTTCTGAAATCTATGCAAGTTGATAACTAAATTCTCTCTTTTATAAGGTTCTTCCATGATGATATCTGTTCATAGCAATAGAACCAAGACAAGTAGCTAGGGCAAATTTTTAAGCCCTTTGAAAGTCTATGGTTACACTATTTTTTTTTTAACTAAAATTCATGTTTCCATACCCAGAAACAACCATAACCTTAACTAGAAGGAATAAATAAATAACACCAAGTGACCAAGTGATACTATTTACTGACTTAGGAATTCATTTTATAAAAATTTATTGAATTGTCAAGAAAGTTAAAGAATTTTCTACATGATTGTCAAAATAATTCCAAGAGAAGGCCATATTTTATATGATTGAATAATATTTTCTTTAAAAGGAAATAAGGCCCATGTGAAGGTAAATTATTTCTTCCTTAATTGGATATGTACTTATGGAATGATCATTCAGCTGGCTCACCCATCATTCTGAAAGGCTGCAGAAAATTTCACAATGAATCAAGCTCTATTCTGAATAAAATAAAATGAATCACTTCAGTAGGAAGTATGGTGTTACCACATCAGCAATTCTTACTTTAAAATGTGCATTACTTATTCAACTATTTCAAAGATGGTATTAGAGAAGAGCTATTTTCCCAATGTATTTATTTTTCATCTACAAACCTTCATTTGAGCCTACAACAGTGTGTTTTCAAGACAGCAATTATCATTTTGAATGCACAGTTCTATCTAGAGCATCTCAGCAAGTTTCTATTCTAAAGAAAACATTAATCCTTTCAATTTACTTAGAATCAATGTTTAATCCTCTGTTTTTGTTCTCATACTTATTACAAACCATAAAGAATTCTGAGTGTCAGTTTAAGAACTAAAAGCCTCATGTACTATTTTTGCCACTTATTGATCATTTTAAATCAAAAACGTTACTGCATTTTTTTCTTGAAGTCAAACCAAACTTTATATTTCAAACAAAAATGCTTTCAATATGTAGTAAGAAAAGTGTATGTTTCTAAGGATATTTCATCCTGTCTCTTAATATTTATTATAATCAAGTTCTTTGGCTTAATTTGTATCAGTTTTTAGCTTTTAGATGGGAGAAATTCTGTAATGAAGAATGCATGGGCGGGTATTTGAATGTTACCTTAAAATAGTAAAAATATTTCAATAATTATATTTCCAATGGCCATTTAAGTATTTTTCAGTACTTTAAAATACTACAATACGAAAGCACTTTTTAAATTAGATAATTATTTTATCATTTTGATGAAAAACTTTCTAAATTTCCATATTAATTTATTTTATTTTTAAAATTTGTTAGATTATTACAGTGCTTCTTGCTGAGACTTCTGAATGTTGTTTTGAAATGTAATTAATATGAAAAAATTTGTAAGGTACTTATTGCTTGGTTTCCATTTCACTATGCACAAATGTATATGCATAACATGGATATTTTATAAAAATGAGCGAGTGCAAACATTGCTTCCTCTTCTGTGTCCTAAGCAAATACTGTCAGCACTGACACCCAACATGGAGTGGAAGACAAAGAAACTGAACTAAAGTACAGAGCAGTGGCAGTAGTGAGTGATGTGGGAGGAACTTAGATATTACTCAGCTGTCAGACTGGTGCTCACCAAACATGCAGAATCCTGGCACCACGTATGCTGACTGGTAGTGTGGACCACAGTCTCAGCACATACAAACACACAGACACAGACACGCACATGCACACACGCACACACACACTAAGGCACGCACACATGCACACGTACATACTCGCAGGCATGCGCGCACATACACACATATGTAAATGGGTATAAACAAAGAGAATAAATTTAATTAGGACACTGGGAAGGCAGTCTCTGCACACATCCCAAAAGCACACAGGAAATAAAGTTTAGATAGAAAATGGGATTGCATCAAGTTTAAAAGTATATTAAAAGACAACACAAAGAAGATTAAACTCATATAATTTTATGTACCTGAGAAAGGTTAAAATTAAGAGTAAAAATCAATTACTAAATATTAAAGTTGTAAGTCCAAAGATAACTTAAGCTACATAGCAAGATGGTCTCAGAACACAGAAAAAAATAAATAAAATGTACAAACCAGCGAAATAACTACATATCCATATTTAACAACATGTATTGTTATGTTGAGAGATCACTTGCCTGCTACTTCAACAATATGTGCAATTATATAAAATAATAGATACATTTAGAATAAATTACATTTTCTCAAATAAATTTAATTTTGATCCCAATTTTAAAACATTTTTACACAGAATTATAGTCCTGAAGAACACATTTCCTTAAGGCATTCCTAAACACTTATTTTTAGAGATCTCATTTTTGTTTTTAACACTGTTATTATTTTTGTTCATAATTCTCATCGTGAGGAGGAAAAATGACCTAAGTTTATTGATGGAAAAATGCATGACTTTTAGAGATAAAAACACTATAAAGTGTAATGCAATGTGATTTTTCTAAGACTGCATATACTAAACCTTGGCAAATAATGCTAAGTTTCCAAATAAAATATAACATGTATTTTAACTCAAATGTTTAGACTACTTTATGATGTTTAAAAGAATATCATATTGTTACACTTTTTAGGTTATAATAAACTTTTCACACCTTGACTAAGATAAAAGTAAAAAAGCTAAGGCCACTTAATCAAGATAAAAGAAGAAAAAATTTTCAGTTTCCTGAGATTTGTCTGTTTGTCTTTTGGCGTTACTTTTGGAACATAATCTTTCTAAATCAATAATATGAAGTGTAATGAAATTCATGCTGCAAATGCTCACTTACATATGGAAAACATGAAACAAGGTTTCCACTATTTGGAAAAGAAGGTTGATTTCTCCTTGATTTTTACACATAGAGGCTTTTCCTGTGCTCTCTTTCTTTGGCATTAATGGGAAACTGGCCAGTGTTAATAATTTCTAAGTAACATGGATAGTGTGATACAAGGTGTAGCCTCCTTATACCTAAAGGTAAAATTCAAATTATACTGTGTTATATCTTTGATTAGTAAAAAAGAGAGAGTATATAAATAAATTATTTAATTATTTAAAGTCGACTTTAAACCCATGGCCCTGTATATTTGGAAAAAAGTGTGTAAATACCAAACAGAATATTATTAAACCTTAAGCATAAAACACATACACGTTCATGTGGGTAAAAAAAAATGTTGATGGACAGAGAGAACATTAGGCTACATAAATTAAACTAAGAACAGAAAGAAAAATGTACAACATTTTCATAGTATATTATTAAAGTATCAAACTTAGAAGCATGGAATAGTGGATCATATAATGTTAAAGGAAAGTATGTCAAATGTCATAGAATTTCAGTTATAAGACAATCTTTAGTAGTGCTTTTTTTCTACCTAAAGTTTACCCAGAAGATAGTTTTAAATGCTCCTGTCACACAAGTACACAAACATATAGACAGAGGTGATTATTTAAAAGTGGGCCTCCCATAGCCAAAGTCTGTGTTGGTGTCCATGACTCTTGATATAATTGAAGGTTATGCCAATGGGTCCGAGCCACCACCTGGGACCATGCTGGGGCCCGAGGTCCACACTACCAATCTGAGTGGCCTGCAAGGCAACCTGGGGGCCATGGTAGTATTCAAGATCTGGCTGTTGCTGCTGATCATTTTTAGATTTGGGGTCCTATCACAACAGAGGGCTGCATTAATGCCTGTAGTCTTTGGTGCCATCAGTGACCACTCTAATGCCCAGGGTGTAGGCTTCATCAAGGGCCATGTTGCTGTTGATGCCACACTGATCTGACTGGCCTACACTGTCTAGATGACACCTGGGTCCCTGGTGTCAACAGAGCCAGGACTGCTATGGAGTGATGATGTTCATGGCCCATGTTGCCACAGGGGGTTCATAAAGTACCATGAAAGTTAAAATCCAAGGACTCCACTAAGCTGACCCACCCCTCACTAAAACTTGTTTTCACAAAGCGACTTTCCCATGTTTTTTTTTTTTTTTTTTTTTTTTTTTTACTTTGTGTAAAGTCAGCAATTATGTTACACAGAAGAGACAACCAAGACCCGTAGAACAATGCTGCATCAAGGAGAATATTTAAGTTGTGAGATGAAAGCATGCATCCAATTAATGGAGAGGAATTTAAATTGAAAAATGGTAAAAATTTATTTAAGTAGAATGTACAAGAAAACAAATATATAATACCTGACTACTCACTGAAAAAAAAAAATGACAGACTTCCACAATAAAGCTCTTGTATATATAATTTACTGTTTTAGTAATCACTTTTTTCAGAATTATGGGTATGCATTTATATTATTTGAAATAAAATTTAAGAGAAAATAAGTTTACATTCAGTTTGACCAACATCATGGATTGAAGATGCTTTCTTTTTTCCTGTTTGTATTTCTGTTTTATTCCTCAAAAATCAGGTGTCCATAGTGTTGAATTTATTTCTGGGTCTTCCCTTCAATTCCCTTAATCAACTTGTCTGTTTGTATGCCAATACCAAATAGTTTTATTAGTATAATTCTGCAGTACAACTTAAATAGAGGGATGGTGGGACTTCTCGTAATTCTTGGATTGCTCATGATCATTTGAGATAATCCTGAACTTTCTGTTTGTTTTTTTTTTTTTATGTGAAGTTGAGAATTTGTCCTTTCAATGTGTGTAATGTAAGAATTTTTAAAATGATTGTATTAAATCTGTAGTTTGGTTTTGATAGTAGAGCCATTTTCTACTATGTTAATCCTACTGATACAAGAGTATGGGAGATGTTTCTATCTTCTAATAACTTCTTCAATTTTTTTCTTCAAATACTTGAAGGCTTTATCATACAAGTCATTAATTTACTTCTGAATGTATAGATGTAGAAGAATGTAAATATTTATCCCTATTTAACCATGTTTATCACCCTGTTTAAAACTCAATTCCAAGTGGATCAAAGACCTCAACATAAAAACAGACACACTAAATCTATAAAAGAGGAAGGCAATAGCATCCTGGGATACATTGTCATAGGTGACAACTTTGTGCACAGAACACTGACAGTAGATACTAAAGTTAGCAATTAATAAATGGGACCTCTTAAAACTGAAAAGCTTCTGTAAGGCAAAGAACGTCAATCAAAGGCAGCCTATAGTATGAGAATACACACACACACATATATACATATATAACAGTACATCCAATAGATGTCTAATATCCAAATTATACTTTAAAAAATTTAAGAAACTAGATATTCAAAAGCCAAGTAATTCAATTAAAAAAGTGGTACCAGTATAAGTAGAGAATTTTTCATAGAGGAATCTCAAATGGTTGGGAAACCCTTAAAGGAATGTTCAACCTCTTAGCCATCAGAGAAATGCAAATCAAAAAGACACTGAGATTTCATCTTCTACCTGCTAGAATGGCTCAGAGCAAAACCGCCAATGTTAGCTCACAGGAGAGAGTGTGGAGCACGGAGAGCACTCAGCCACTGCTAGTCGGGGAGCAAACTTGTACAGCCACTATGGAAATGAATGCGGCCATTCATCAGAAAATTGGGAATCAACATTTCTCGAGTCATCTACGTACTCCTGGGCATATACCCAAAGAATGCTTAATCATACCATAAGACACTTGCGAAGCCATGTTCATAGCAGCTTTATTCATAATGGTGAGAAACTTAAAGCATACTTGATGTCTTTCAATTGAAAAATGGAAAAAGAAAATACGGTACATTTACACAGTGAAGTATCAGTAGTTTAATTAATGATATCATGGAATTTGCAGCCCAAGAGTGGAAGATATTAGGTTGGGGGAGTGGAGGGAGAATATGTGGGAAGAGACAACTATAATTTGGGGGAACTTAGAGCGTAGTGTGCAAGCCTAAGGTAATGGAAATTTTCTGGAATCTATAATCACAAACTGGATATCTGAGAGGCCTATAGTAGGGCAAAAAATGAATGGCCAATATCAAAACAAAACAAAAATATCAATCTTAATATTACTAATGATATTTTCCTATACTCACAGATTACTGTCTTATCTTATTAGAGAGGCTTCCTCTAGCAGCAGATGTGATTGGGTGCAAAGACCAACAGCCAGATATTATATAGAGAGATAGTCTTAACTGGAGGTCTCCATTGGATCCATTTCCTCAGAGATTGGGAAATCCCCATGGAATGGGGGACAAGAAACTATAGGGGACAGGAGATAGAGGATGGCAGCAAAACTGGTCCACCAAACCTGCTAAGCAGGACTCACTGGGGGTCACAGAGACTGAATCAGCAAGCACAGGGTTTGGATGTATCTATACCAGGTCTTCTGAGTATCTCTTGTGATTGTTAAAGTGGTATTTTAGTGGAAACTCCTAAACGTTGGAGTGAGTGTATCTCTGGCTTTTGGGATACTCGTAAAACTCTCCTCCTGTTGGATTGTCTTGTCCAGGCTTTTTATAACAGCATTTACCTTGTCTTATTGTATCTTGCTTTGTTATGTTTGCCTATTGTCTCTGGGATACTTTCTCTTTCTTGAATTGGAAATAGGAGATACAGTGGATGGCAGGAAAAGGGAAGGTAGGTGGAGCTAGTTAAGAAGGGAGGGAGGAAAACTACTTGGGATGTATTGCATGAGAGAAGAATCTGTTTTGATTTAAAAAGAAAAAACAGAGATATGAATATTTGTGACAATTTTAAAAGATAGGATCTCTTAAGTAGTTCATGGTGGTCTTGAATTTGTTAGGAGAACAAATACTTCCTGCCTCACACTCTGAGAAAAGAGATTACAAACAGTTGATGCACAGATACTAGGTGTATCTTCTGGACATCCCCACTCAGGACACAGAAATGATAACTTTATTGGTGTTATCACTCTTCAGTGATAAATATCCATAAATAGCAGACAGGGGCTCTAAAAGTGAGCTGCCAGAAGACAAATGAAATTGGCATAATCTTAAAACATATTTCTGACTGTCTTGTGGTTGAAACATTTCTTTGAAGAGATGGTATTTTTACTTGTGGACATTCATCTGACTTCCTTCTAAATGTAATAATTTACATTTTATAATTTACATTTTACATTTTAATTATCCTTATATATAATTATAAGGATAATTCAATTTGGATAATTCAATTAAGGAGTTCTATAGTTATTTTCTTAATTAAAATCACAATTATAAAACAATGATTTTAAGCTATACATAGGATATAGAAAGTAAGCATTTTGCCACCAACTCAGTCTTGAATATTGAATTGATCTGTTTAATATAACCCCACCAAAAGTACAAAACTTAGAACATAGATACTTTATTTTTTTTGTAGTACGCTTCTTTTCATATTTCTTTGTTTGATGTCACAAGTAAAACTTCTAATTTCATATAAAACACAAAAAAAGAATTAACGGTTTGACTTAGGATGGACTATATGCATACCCAATCTGGTGCACAGAGAAAGTTTGGTTCAGGAAAGTGAGTTCACTAGTGGAAAACAGACTGACAGCAGTGTCCAAGCTTCTATAAAAAACAAAAAGTAATAAATCAGTTCTAAACTTTGACAATTCCCATGCAAAATTAAAACACATTCTTAATTCAGCAAACTTAAGCATTTTATATTGTTTCAACTCTTGAAAATAACACCAAGAAATCTCTTGGCTATGATTTCTTAGTGACATTTTTAATATTGTGTAACTAAATCCTTAGTCTCCAGAGTATTGTGTATCTTGTGTTTTGAAGTTTTGTCACATAAACAAATTGTCCTTGTAATCCATGAATATTTCTAAGCTACATGAAAAGTTCAATCTAATCTGTCTGGCATCATCAAATTTTATTCCTCAACCTAGATTTTATTTGCAAGCGAAACTAAATTTTCAAAGATATAGATTGTTGCATGTATAACGTAATTATAAAATATGAATCGATACATTTAATATTATGGTGGTTAATATTTCAGAAAACCATGTCACAAACAACTTGTATATTAATCTTCTTTTATTTTTTCTAATAATCATATTTTAGCCTCAATGTTATATTTTATTTCAGAATGTTTCAAATTGAACAGTTAATAATATGTGAAATAATTCCGGAAGAAAGCATACTTAAATTTTCCTCCTGGCTTAGATTTTGTTGTTTATTCTTGGCTACTATCATGCTAGCTTCACAATGAAGCTACTAAGATTAACCCTGGTGTTATAGCTTATTTTCAGACAGTCTTGAAATCAACCCTCAGTAGAAGAGTAAGAAAGCTCCATAACTAAATTTGATCATGAAAATGTCATTCCGTGTACATTATTTCCTTTAGAAAACAATATGATAAACTGTTAAACATGCCCTTTTGTGAACTTCTAAAGAAAGTTACACAGCTCTCGAAAGCCAAATACCACACAAGGGGCTGAACTAAGCTCCACATAGCTTTAACAGAGGGAAACTGTTTCCTTCACTGGACAAAAAAATAGGGTCCAATGTTAACTGTGTGTGCACACTTTATTATTAATCTTAATTATTAAGTTATATTTAGTTAACACATTCACTGTCAGAATATACAGACAAAAGAAAATAGTTGACAGATAAGAAAAAAAATGGAACCAAAGGTAAACTGAGCAACTATTTATAGCAATCTGGGGAAGTACAGAGCTAAAAGGAAACCATAAAGCATTGAATTAAAATGAAGACTATGACAATGAAAATACCAATGTGTGTGGTGATATATTGTGTATTTAATAAAATCAGTATGGGATGTCAGAGAGAGGAAACAAATTATAGCCAGTTCTCACTCAGCCGACTTTTCAGGCTGAACAGGGCAAGTGCTATCTTCATGGGTCTTCAGCCTGACTGGTTGCTCAAACAAAATGACTGCATATCTGCCTTCACCTGACTTATATTTCTTTTTCTGCCCAGCTACTTACTTCCTGGTTCAACTCTGCATCATAATCCTAAATTAGGATTAAAGGCATGAGTTAATACTGCTTGCCTTTTAGGTCTTGAACTCACAGAGATTCAGAAGGAGGATCTCTGTCTCAAGAATACTGGAACTAAAGCTATGGGTCACCATTCCCTGACCTTCATAGCTTGACTGTGGGTTATTCTGTTCTCTGATATTTTTAGACTAATTTTTATTAACTATGTAATATATCACCACAAACATGCTATTCAGACATTATTCTCACCTGGAACACTAGAACAACAACCCAAGGATTGAATTCGAGTTTACAACACCATCTATAAAGTCATTATTACTTTCAATGTTTACTTTAGCTATAATTTCAGTTTGATCATAGTTCATATTTTAAAACGTTTTATAGCCTACTTTATTTTCAAGAATATTACTAACCTTTATGACTCTTTTTCATTTCAATGAGTGTTTTCTACATATTTTCATTGACACATTGTAAAGCGGCATTTATATTTTATTGGTTTTTATTTACAACAGAAGTGCTTTCTTAAGAGATATCTTCAGGAAGAACCACACATTTAAATGGAGGGTGCTTTCATATTCACTCTACCCTGAATAGTTAAAAATTTCTTTATCACTTTCCTGTATGATACATGGCCATTTTATTTTGTTCATTCCTTTCTTGAACTAGATAAGACTGCTTTAAAAGTTACTTTCTATTACATAAATACACACATATTACATACACATACATATATGCCATGTTTCTAATACATAAATACATACATATTTACATACATGCTTTATAGGTGCTATCTTTCTATTACATAAATACATACACATATGCATACATGTGTGTTTATGTGTGTGCCTGTATATATGTATAAGCGTGTGTACACATTTATTACTATTTTAGGACTCTACCTATTTACTGTTTCTCTGAAACAGACTGAGACTTGAACTTGTACACTGGCAAACTTTTTAACAAGTATTCTGTTCTTCCATGTGTTTTTAAAAGGTACTGTGTATCCTGAAGTGACATGAGGAAAGTGGCTGAGGAGAATCACTGAGCCACTTTTCTTCTCCAAAACTCTGGTTCAGAAAACAGACATGAACTAAAAAGGCTACGTGAAAATTTCAGAGAATAGTCTAGAAGCTCTGCAAGTGCAAACCAAAGAAAAAGGCTCTAGGTAGCACTGCTGTATTTAAATATGGTGTCTTTCTCACAAAGCCAGCACAGCTTGGAGTACTGAAGGAAACACTCACCTTTGCAGTATCTCCTTGAGGTAGGCATGAAAGCAATGATCCAATACTCACAATTTCAGCTTTGAATTGTCTGAGTTCTAGACTCAGTCTTGCCCAACATGAAGAAGAATAGATGGGGATCTGACAATCCACCTATATGCCATAGAAATCTGAAGAGTTCTAGGTGCATTTACAGGATACCATCTAACTAGTAGTACAAAATGAAAATTCCTCAGGATTCTAGCCAGGCTAAATAGAAGAGATTTCTCTTATTGTTTATGATGCCATGTTTTTGATGTCTAAAACCATATTAAAATGAACTTACAACTTCTTTAACCAGGCAAGACTTTTAGTAAAGGGTTTGGGGCACTAGCCCAAGCATTTAACCTTAGTCATACAATTTGTCTATCCTCTAAGATGTAATTTGGTAATTTGGTAAAGGTGGCACAGAAATTATAGGAATGGCTAACCAATGACTAGTCCATCTTGAAATGCACGCTACAAGAGGGTGCCTACCCTGACACTGCCTGGAGGGCCAGGATCCAGGAGCTGGATTGCCCAAGATCCTAGGATTGAACTAAACATAGCTGGCAGAAATACCAATGTAATGATTCTTACTCACTGCTGTACTCATAAATTGGTACCTAGCCCAGATGTCATCAGAGGATTTCACCTAGCAACTGATGGAAACAGATGCACAGATCCAAAGCCAAATAGCAGGCACAGCTCTGAGAAACTTCTTGAATGGGGAGGAAGGATTATAGGAGTCAGAGGATTCAAGAACAATCAAGAAACCCCACAGAGTAAACTAGATTGGCCTCAAAGGGATTCATAGAGCTTTAACCAACAACCAGGATGTCTAAACTGGCCTGACTTAGGCCCTCCGTGTATATTTTACAGTTGTGTAGAATGGTGTTCTTGTAGGACTCCTAACAGTGGGAACAGTGAATGTCTCTAACTCTAACACACAAGGAACTCCTAAAATTCAACCTCAAATACAAGAAATAATTGAATTACAAAAGTGACAGAATGACCTATGCCTTTAATCCCAGAACTTGGAGGCAAAAGCTGGGGGATCTCTGAGTTCAAGGTCTGTCTAGTTTACACAGTAACTTTCAGGACAACCAAGTGACTGTATCTAAAAATACAGAACAAGCCTGGTCTACAAAGTGAGTTAAAGGACAGGCAGTTCTGTTACACAGAGGAACCCTGTCACTGTAAACAAAACAAAACAAAGACAGAGGTAGAGCCTATTATGCCTCTTAGTCAAGCCAGTAGGTGAGTTTATAATCACCTTTTCTCATAGAAAAGTCTTCCAATACAGTCAAAGGACACATGAAAGTAACAGAATGCAATAGCAGAGCAATGTGAAAACAATTCTCTCCTCAGGTCACCAGCAACCTCTTGCGCCACTCTGTGGTACACCTGATGCTTAACTCCACAATGGAATTCTGTATGAACATATTTCTAAACAATGTTTACAGTTGCTGTTTTAACAAGAATTTTATTCTTAGTCATATATTTATAAAGATGACCAATAATAGATCCATTTGCTAAGAGTTGTATGAGATGTAACTGGTGCTCTGAGCATGGTCAATTCTCATGTCTCTCTTGGTATATCAGAATTGGAACTTGGGAAATGGCAGGCCCATCAACTCCACCATCCCTCAAATATGCTTTCAAAATGACAGTTTTATTTCTATATAATTTAGAGCTATTTTGTAAATTGTTACTATTTTGAATAACAGAATGTAGGATTTCAATAATTCTACAAGTTAAAGTTACACATTTTTTTCCCAGTTTTATTCAGAAGTGAGGAGTAATGGAAAAGGTAGTCTATTAGGTTCATATTTTTCTAATCTAGTTTAGAAGCAGCGTAGTCAAAATCAGCAACTTCAGCAATAGAGAAGACAGGATAGAGAGATGACTCAGCAGTCAGATCACTTTCGGTTTCAGAAGAGGACCCAGGTCCAGTTCCCAGCACCAATATGGAGGAAAAATAACGGCCATCATTAACTCTGCTTTCAGAAGACTTGTCCCCACTTCTAATCTCTGCGGGACCATTCATGCACATAGTGTACATTCCTGTGTGCAGAAAAGACACTCACATAAAACAAAGTGATTATATATAATAAAAAAAAAAATAAAGTTGAATTTGTGGTCCCAGACTCTAGTTTTTTTGTTTTTTTTAATTAAGTTTACTACTAAGAACACCTATTGCGATTAAGGCTTTCTATTAAACATAATATTATTGCATAAACTTGATTAATTATGGTTCAAAGCAGTGCTAATATTATTTTCTACAAAATAAAAGACGTTTTGTACATAAGACATAATGTCCTGCTATGACTGTTACACTACTGTTTTACAGATATTTATGTGGGAATAGAATTGAAGCTTTTCTTACATGGAGCTTGTGAATATGAGGTTAAAATAAAAGTGTTCTTTGAGGTGGAGTTTGATCTCATTTTTAAATGTAAAAATCACTTCACGTAAAATCATTATGCAACATTTTAATCTATCTTATAATGACAACATATTAGCAATCTTTGTATTCCTTTGATTGTAGTTTTGATCATAATTGCCTAGAGAAAGAAATATTTAGCAAAACTAAACAATTATTTGCTTTTCGACTAGTTTCCTTGTAATTAGGGTGTCACTTCATTTCAATTATTTTAGAGCCTAACACAATGTAAGGTAGAAGATGGTAATAAAATTTTTTTAGGTGTAAAATTTGTAAACACCCTTGAAAAGAGAGTAAGAATTTATCATTTATCCGCTACTTTATTCGTCCTCTCTTTGGGGTTTAATACCAGGTATTATTATAAGACACAAGGATGTTTCTTCAAAAATATTTATTACCTTATTAAGGTAAACTGTCTTCCCTGCTGGTGGACGATATTTTATAGGAAAAAAAAAGTACACACTTCTATAAACTTCACCGTTGGAGGCCAGCTACTTTTTAGCTGACAACACCATAACCATTACTTTCATTCCAATTTTAAGGACAGTAGTGCAGCACTTCAATTAACCAATTAATCAAAATGATATTCAAGTTTCTGCACATCCCGTCGGTAAGGGTTCTCCCTGGCACATTATTTCAAATGAGTGCCACCTCCTGCTATGGTGGGTGTTCAACTGGCCTAGAAAATCATCGCGGTTAGCACTTTTGCTAGCAATGAAGAACGTTAACAACACTGACACTTAAGTGACCATAATTAGTCCATTGAGATTAATTTGGGAACTTTGTACCTCTTCTAAAGCCATTGTCACACACTCCTAGCACCTTCTAAATTGCAGAAGTTCATTGGTTCATTTTCCAAATGGTGTTCTCAGTTGTAGTGTCTACAAGTTCAATTTTTAAAAAATGAATATCTTGGGCACTACAGAAAATAGTCTCACTAGAAGAAACTCCTCAGAGACATGCCCAAATTGCAGTGTTTCTGTTTCTATGAAACAGACACATTGAATAGTCAAGTATAAAAACAAAGTCTTTGTGATTGATAACATAAAAAATTAATAAGGCAAATGTAAAAATTCAGAGATTAATTTCATAAATATAACCTACAATAACTAAAGAATATCAGCACAATCCTTCCAAATACCATTTTATGTTAATGTCAGATATATGTCAATAGGAAAAATATTACAATTAATTACAATTTAATTCCCTATAACTTAATTCTATAAATTTGTATGACACATAATGCAATCACTTGCATGTGCAACTTTATTTTCACAAATTTGCATATTAACAGAACTTGCATATATATATATAAAACAGTATTATGGAGGGTTTACTTCTAACAGTTTATTGTTACAATGCAGAGTATTTAGCAAAACTAAGTTTAAGATAAATTTCTCTTAAAATCTGGGGATTCATTTTACTTTCTTATCTCCTTTTTCTGTATTAATTCAGTAGCGATAACAAAAGAGGAAATTGCCAGCTTGTACTTTGTCTTCTTGAATCAATTAAGATGGTTTGGAATAGAGAGCATCGGCTGACAAAATGCATCCACTAGACTGACCTGTAGGCAAGCCTGTGGACATTTTTTTATGACTGATGGAAGAAGGCCAAGCTCACTATAGGAGGTGATACCCCACTCCCAGGCTGCTGGTCCTTGGTGGTATAAGAACATAGATTATGCAGGCCACGAGGAGCATCCCCATGAGGAGCACTACTCCTTAGCTTCTACATCAGTTCCTGCCTTGAGTCCTTGGTAACAGACTGCGATGTGAAAATGTGAGCAGAACAACATGCAAAATTAAGCAAACAAATGTAAAGCTCTTTTCTTTCAAGTTGCTTTTGGCTGCTGTCCTTTCACCACAGCAGAGAGTCAGTCTCGCCTGTAAACTAAGGACTCATGAACCTGCCGTGATTTTTTTTTTTGTTCAAAACCAGAGAAATATTTGTCTTTACAATTGCATCCAAATCAGTTTGAATAGCGTCAGGATCAGGCTATGATATCCTCATAATCAGAATTTCTTCCTTCATGTAAGTGTAAATTCTAAAACTATAGATATATAAGCACATCTTAAGGCACAAAGTATGCATTTAGGGATCTATTTTCCCAGTTTTCTGCCATGGTTCCACACAAGCCTCCCGTTACCAAGAAGCTCATTCACTGTGAAAGCAAATGACCCTTGATTCTAATGTTCTGGAATAAACAGGAAAACCCAAGAGAAAGAAAATCTAGTCTTATCATCACTGTCCCCAAACTGACTGATTTGATCACACAGCTTCCTTGAGCCAGTTAAATTTGTGACTTGCTAGAGTCACAAAATTATTTGGGGGACAATTTCACACAAAATAAATTCTGAGAATTCCTCCCCCCAAATAGTAAGCTTCAGATTTCAGAGAAACAATAAAAACAGAAATAAAATACTCATCTTAGTAGGGAAAACATGTTTGTCAAAAGCGTGAGTCAGTCAAAAACCACACAGGTCTTTATGAAAAGTATGTAGCAGAATTTCAGTGATACTATAATTAAAATTATTTTCAACTCATGTTTAAATTTTTTCCCAGTATATTGGTTTGGAAAGACATAAAACTTAAAATAGTGATATATGTATTTTATAGAAAATTTATGGGGATGAAAATGCTGATGTCATATTTGAGATTTTAAAAAGTCTCAAAACAATAATGAAACATTTTGATGAGTTAAAAGTTAATTTGAACTTTAATACTAAGAAAGCAAGTTACCATAGCTGTGACTCAACACTAATAATAAGCACTGGGGATTCCCAGTGAACACTGAAATAATGAATGATATTATCTTGACAATATCAATACAGTTTAGCAATTTTATATTTCTTATAAGTATCACAGAGTTATTAATACAATTTCACTTCCACCTGATTCTAGAAGGCATTTAGTTCTAGAGATTCCTATGGCACAAGAAAAGTATTAAAATACTTGAGTTTCTTCTTAAAAGTGAAACTATTTGGGATAAGATGCCTACTATCTGTAAGATCTGAGAATTTTTTCCAAAACAACCAATGTTCTGCTTATAGTTTTTGACTAATTTATCTTTAGATGCGGTCTTCCCAAAGGCAGCACAACAACAGTCTGAGTTTACACATCAGTTTTGCAAGATTATTACAGAGAAATCTACAGAGTTGTCGGGGTAAGCAAGTGTAAATCTTTTATGTCTGTGTATTTTTATTTCTCTGTTCTTGTGTTTGTTGTTGTTGCTGCTTATTTGCTTGAAGTACAAAGAAGAAGGACCCCAAAACCTAGCATATGCGAAGCAAACCCTCTATCACAGATATATTTTCACTGCTCCTAATTTTCAGATTTTCTTAAAGTAATTTATAACACAATTAATAGATATTTGAAGTACCATGTTTAAAGAGGATTTTCTCAAGTAAGCAAGGGAAAGACAAGTGGATTATATGGAGGGCAAAAAGAGTTTCTGAGCACTTGCAAAAAAATAATGGTCTAAAGACCTAGATCGAGCATTTTATTTGTTTGTTGTTGTTTTTGAAACACAGGAGAAACATCATAAGACCTGTTGAGTGTTGAGTGTTCTGTTATGTAGATGTTCATATAAGTGTTGACTTATAGGGAAGAAGCAGGGTTAGCAGCCCCAGATAAAATGTATCTGCAATGGATATTGCTTAAGGTACTCCTGTAGTTAAAACTACAGATGAGTCGAAAATGTCAAACAAAAATATCACTTACTTTGTTCCTGTCCATCTTAAGACATAACTTGAAATCCAGGCCTGTTCCACCTCAATTACATTCTCCATTTGTTGGAGATAGATGTTCATCCTAGTTGTGTTTCATCCTGTTAATTTCATAAACACTTTCAACTAGAAAAGAAATAGATCTCAATCTATTTACCTTTTGAGTGTGGTGATAATTATACAAGTTGATATTTGAATAATTTTGTACATAAATTGCCCTTTCACTTTATTTAGAATCAAAATTTGATTGTCTTTATTTATTGATGGCCCCTCATATTCCTATGTAGATATACAATAAATAGCAGTCAAATCAAGATGAGTAGTGTTTCTGTTTCCTCAAGACCCAGAGGTTCTGACATGCTGTGTTTCATAACTGTAGATTGTACAGTACATCACTTCTGTGGCTTTGATGCCTGAGGCGAAAGCCAGAGCCAGTGTGCTCTGTGATAAAATTGTACTGTTAGGTTTTGATCACTACAGCACTACATTGAAACAAACTCTATGAATCTCATCTCCTCCTGGAAATTTGTTCTGAATTTGTTGTGAGTCCCTCATTGTACAAATACAAGTCTCTTTATAGATATTGCTCTCCGAGTCTGTTCTTCTGTTGAAGAGTAATATGTGGAAATTTACCAAGCAAGTTAACTCTCCAACTGCATTTAGAAAGAATATATCAAAAAGAATCTCACAAAAGAAAAAAAATTGAATATTAAACACTCTTCTTATTGTAGGGGGCAAGAAGGCACTTATGATACAATTTTTTACTTTAATGATCAATAAAATACAACAAAATCAAGCAAATCAAGAGATTAAAATCACACAATTAAACAGCAGCGCTGAACCTGCCCAAGTCATCCACAATAGGTATGTCTACAAAGCTGAGAAAATCTGAAAATGTCTCTTTAACAAATCTATGTGTACCATTCTGACAGAATAATGATGATGTTAGGAGGTGTGTCCAGGCTAAATCATGGTTGGACACGAGGTAAATGATACAAAAGAGTGTTTATTTTTCAATGTATGCTTAAAAATGAAAAGAACAATGTAGAACTAAGGGTTAGATGTATATTCTCTGGTGATTATGTTCATATTTATTTGAACACAGAACCGAAGATCAGTCACTGAACTTAAAGAGCTGATGGTTGGTTAACCTCACATGCACGCCCTTCTGTGTGGACATGGTCTTCTTATTGAAGAAGGAAAATGGTTTCTAAAAACAGGTGGCTTTAACAAAGAGAATGCTATCCAGAGGCAATTGGAGAAAAAAAAATTGAAGCATAAGAAAAAAATTGAGTATTAAATAATGCCACATAAAAAAATGAAATGTCTCTCTATATAAAATATATTTAAAAAGTTATGCCTGGGTTTATTGTCAAGAATTTTCTAATATGCCATATAATATTACATAGATTCAAAAAGGTATTGCAGAAATTTCAGCTTTCCCAGCAATTAGTACAAAAGTTTATTACTTGAAGTCTTCTAAATACTCGACACTCTATTAACTAGACACTATAACTTGACACTATAACAGTATTGTAGAAGTTATTGTAATTATTTTAATATATTTTTGAAAATTTTTGCTAAAGCTATTACTATAATATTTTTACATTAGTATGCATATGCAAAAATATATGAATATGTGTGTCTGTGATAGATACATAGATAGATAGACAGACAGACAGACAGACAGACAGACAGACAGGCAGATAGATAGATAGATAGATAGATAGATAGATAGATAGATAGATAGATAGATAGATAGATAGATAGATATAGACAGGCAGACAGAGAGGAATACGGAGGGAGTTTAATTTAATTTTATTTTTTTGCATTGAGTCTTTGTTGACTTTCAGCTCCATCTTTACCTATAATCATTTTGACACAGTAGACTCTGTCTCACAATTGTTTGTAACAGTGTATTAAACTTGAAAATTAATACTATCTATCAAATTTTTATTCTTACGGGCATTTTAACTTGTTTGATTCTCAAATAAAGATGAACTTATGATATATTTATTTGTTTACTTATGGCACTTCTTTGGGTAAATTTATAATTAAAAATTAAGTTTCTCTTTAGGTTTCATTATTCAAATT
This sequence comes from Phyllotis vaccarum, assembly GCA_033318265.1. Classification (NCBI taxonomy): domain Eukaryota; kingdom Metazoa; phylum Chordata; class Mammalia; order Rodentia; family Cricetidae; genus Phyllotis; species Phyllotis vaccarum. The sequence goes on along the minus strand of JARWLC010000015.1, from coordinate 9,128,022 downwards.
CTTTTTCTTACAAGTTAGATAATTTAATTAAGAATATATACACCTATATATTTTAAAATATATTGATAGATATACAAATTTTCTTCTATTTCATAAAATATTTGTATCCGTGTACCCATGAGTCTTTCTATTTATCTTTATTTACTTTACTAATTTTACATATGCTTGTACTTGACCTTTTGAAAGTTAAGGAAACGTTATGCTCAGTGGCCTGCAAAAGCAATTTATTTGCTTTAAATACAGAAAATATATGCTCCAAGGAAATTGCAATAAAAGATGTTTAACTTTTTAGAACACACAGCTTTGTGTGTGTGTGTGTGTGTGTGTGTGTGTGTGTGTGTGTGTGTGTGTGTGTGTGTGTGTGTGTGTTCCATATTGATAGAACAGGGGATTTTTTTTCATTTTATTTTTTTTCCTGCCCCAATCCCTCCCATTCAGACTTCAGTCTCCCTGCTCTGAATACTCCCATCCATCCCCTAACCAAAGGAAAAGAAATCCGAAGATGGGTCAGCTCAGCATGGCACATCCACTCCAGGCAAATCCAGTTTCCTCATCCCATAGTCAAGACTGGGTTAGGTGTTCTTCTGTAGGGAATGCCAGCCTATACACAGTGGAGCCTGAAGGGGTGGGATCAGAACAGGGATTTTATTACATATGTTATCACTGTAACCAAAATTTTTAGACTACCAACTACCAAGTAAATACTTTATAAAGGAAGTGTTGATGTGGGTATATCTTTCTGTATGCTGTGAATATCAATCTTTAAATAAAGGAGCTGTTTTGGCCCATGTCAGGAACCATAGAAAAAGTAGGTGGGGAATCAGAATAGATAGGAAAGGAAGGGTGAAGTCAGAGACAGATCAAGCCTGCCGCACAAAGGAGCAACATGTAAGGAACACAGTGGCAGGATAGATTAATGGAAATGGATTGAGTTAAGACAAAAGAGCTAACTAACGAGGTGCCTAAGCCATAGATTAAACAGCATTTTTTTTTTGCCTTTATTGCTAGGAGATACCTTGAGCCACAAATGAAATAAAAAACTGTGTATGTTATTATGAACCATTTGATGACTGAGTTGATGCCTAAAAAATGTAAGTATGCAGTCTGTAAATGTGCAGACATTTTATGTTTAGCCAACATAAATCTTGATGGTATAAATCAAATATTCCATGAGATTTCCATGCAAAAAGAGTTATGGTGAACATTAGATACATGATTCAGCTGCCAGAGTATCTGCATGTTTTATGCTAATCTTGAATAAACAAGTGTAAATATACTTTAATATCACAAAAAGTGTACAGAAACATATAAATCAATAACACTGATATAATTCTTAAGTTTTAAGTATTGCATGAAACCGTGTCTTCAACATTTTGGTACATGCTGACAGAAGCCTGTGTGAGTGTTCGAAACAACATAATCACAAGCATGTGAGTGAGGCATTATGCTGTGATGTTACCATGGCGGCAATATCACCAGGTCATAGAATTTTTTCACCTTTGTGTATTTATTAAATTGCTATCATTGATTATTACCTGAAACACTTATATGGGACATATGACACCGTGTTTTGTTTTTTATTATAGGTATACATTTATTATAGTGACTTAGGAACTGTAAGAGAGTAGCAACAATAAAAACAGAACACTTTTCAATATGTTATTTAAAGGTTACACAAATGTAGTCTCTTATGACAAATATCATACTGATGTGGGAATGTCTTTCTGTATGCTGTGAATCTCAATCTTTAAATAAAGGAGCTGTTTTGGGCCATGACAGGCACCATAGAAGAAGTAGGAGGAGAAATCAGAACATAGGTAGGAAAAGCAGGGCGGAGTCAGGTAGATGGAGCAAGCCGCCCAAGGAGCAACATGTAAGGAGCACGGGTGAGTCACGGGCCATGTGGCAGACAGATTAATGGAAATGGGTTGAGTTAAGATGTAAGAGCTAGCTAGCAATGTGCCTGAGCCATAGACCAAACATCATAAAGTTAATATAAGTGTCTGAGTCATTTCTGGGGACCTGAGCAGCGGACGGCTAAGAGGTCTGGCATGGCAGGGTCTGGGCCTCTGGCCACCCGGGACCAAAGAAACCGCACTGCAACATCATACTACCATTATATCTTACAAATTTAATTGCCTTTTCTTTTTACTGAGGTAAGGACATTTACTTTTTCCTGTAAATGATCTATTTCAATATCTGAGTTGCCAATGTTACTACTTTTATGCTTTGGAAGAATAAAGTAAGAAATACTTGAATTCAGACTGTTAAAAGTGGCTGACAGGCAGATACTACAGGATGTCTATAGTGTCTATATACTAGCTATGGGTACAATCCATATCTGAGATAATATGGGTAATGTGAAATTCTTTTCACAGTCCAAAAGATTTAGAGACTTGTTATTTTTATTACTCCAATTTTATCTTTGCTGTACAGAGATCACAGCTGCCAATATGGAATTGAAATTGAACATGGTGAAAGAATGTGTATGGACAGGGGACTAACAAACCATATCTCAAGTATCTCTAGAAATAATTAGCTTAAGTAATCTAATTTATCTATTTTTTTCTATTTATTCATTTACTTGTATTTCTTATTTTTGAGACAGGGTTTCATGTAACCCATGTATGCCCTGAACTCACAGTGTAGCAACTTTGAACTTCTGATCTTCTATTTTCAGCCTCCTTAAGTGCTAGGATTATAGTTGTGCACCACCACCTTGCCCAAAGTCTGTGGTGCTGCGGGTTGGACCTTAGGCTTTATATGTGTGAGAAAGGCATTAAACCAATTGAGTTATATAATCAATCAGAATTCTGTGCTAATGGGGCGATGAAAAGTACAGATATATGTACTGGATAAGCACAGTCTTAATTCAACCTGAAGTTTCTCTGCCCTGTCTTCTGCCTGTATGTAACAAAGCATGAATTCCGTAGGCATGTTGACACTGTCATGATAATTTCTGCTAGATATGTCTGTATTCCAGACTGAGAGAGTAGCAGTCTCACATTATGTTTCCCTGGCCAAGGAAAGTATAATATGCAGCAGGCTTTAAAGCCACTGACATTAGTTACATATTTGTGAAACTTATTTCTACATGGCCCTTTATTAGAGTAACAGACTATTGAGGTTAAAAACCATTGCAGCTAATAGCAGAGTACTCTTCCTGAACTAATTCCGCCATTACAAGACATTTCAAAAGCAATTTCCTAATCTCTATTTTGTACTGTTGAAAATACTTAAGTAGTACTCTGTCCTTTCAAACATTGCCCATTATTGTAAATTTACTGGAAAAATGCTTAAAAAAATACTTATTTTACACTGGCAAGTTGTGGAATTCTATTCTAGTTTCAATAAAACTAGCCTATTCTGGGTTAAACTGGGGAGTTAACCATAACAGTACAACCAAAAGCCATCTTGATTTACATCTGTGAACGGTGAAGATATGCATCCCAAATAATAATTTAAGATCGTTTTGTGATATATGGACACCAAAAATAGATATGCTGAACTCACCACTTTCTTCTTAAAATTTGGAGATCAAAATTCCTATAATAAGCATTGTTTTGTCTCATTTGTGTGATTTACTATCTGCATACATTTCCATATATGTGTTTTGTGTGTGTGTTTGTGTGTGGGGGGGGTTTGCAATGCATGTGTGAACATATGTTTTGTGTAACTGTGTGTGCCTTCATGTGTGTTAGTGTAGAAATTGTGTGGAAGTCAAAGATGACTTTTCAGCACCACACATTGACAATTACTGCCACACTTTCCAGTCACTAAGTAGCCACTTGGGATCCTTTATTTATAATTTACCACAAATGAGTGAGACGGGATTTAATAAATCAAGTTATTGTGATGTCTCATAGAATGAGAGTGTGGTGAAAAGATTCCATCATGTTCCTTGGACAGAGTTTTGCTATTCTAGCAAATGGTGCATTAAGACAGTCTATATCATCTACATCAAGCAGAAATGGGAGATTTGGAAAGTAAAGGATTAGCTATATCTGAAGTTAATTATATTTGACCAAATACACGCTTAGACAGTTTTTAAGAATCCTCCTCTTTCATGCTGCTGAATGCAATTTTGTTTGGCACTTAACCAAAATCTAAATTGGAGAACTTCAAACAGTATCAACAATCATTAAAACCAAACCATGACCAGTCTAAGCCAAGGAAAGATATGTTTAACCTCAGAAAATGATTGCATGAGATTTGTCCTTGCAAACTAATGCTGTCTAAAGCTTTAACTGTATAAACAAGTGAGATGAAATGTTATTTACAGGAAGAATGTGGTCAACACCAGAAATATCATCTAAAAAAGAAGCCTAAGGTGTCTGAAACTGGACCTGAGTCTCTGTACTCTGTGCTTACCTTGAAGATTTCTCAGAAATGAGTCAAAGACTTTATTTGTTTTCTTAAAGCTGATTGATTTGACTCTTCCCATTTGTTACCAGTTAAGTAGGATCATAAAGTAGCAGTCACATGCTCAGAAGCTTTGGGGACCAAAAGCATCACATAAATGAAGAAGATAAGTAAGTGAGATGGCTGACATGCCATAGGGACATAAGGGACATAAGCCAAACAGTAGGCAGTATGACTGGTAGAGAGAAAAACATTACTCTCATTTTGACTGTTGGCATGGAGAAAGTAAACTTCCTTTGTTTTTCTAATCGTTATAAAGACATGTTTTCTAAAATCGAATTTCCAGAAATGTGAATTATTTTGAACTTTATCAGATGTTTACTCTGTTTCAACTTGGTTGAAACTTAGATATAAATACATAAGATGTGCAAAAAATAATTTATAACTTCTCTAATTATGAAAAAGTCAAATAGAAAACATGTCTAATGTTTGCTTTTATAACTTCAACTTGCCTGTGTTGTCACCAACCATAATGGTTCTGAGTAGAAAAGGTAACGTTATATAAATATTCCTATACCAAATGCTGCCTGTTTCTTATATCAGCAAATGTGAATCTTGCACATCCCTATAAACTTGGCTGGTGACAGAGAGACAGACGAAGCCACTGGTGACAATAGTGAACTTCAATCTTGTCTTTGGTAAGAAACATGATACATGATTAAAAAGACCAAAAAGCAGGATGGGAAATAGATCAGCAGGTAACTTCCTTGGTGATCAAAAACGAGGGTCTGACTCTAGATTAATAGCATCCATTAATTGCGTATTGTTTTAGTGTGCACTTGTAACCCCAGCTCTAGATGAGTAGGAACTGCTTTCTTCTGCAAGAGTACTACATATACCTTGCAAATGGTGAGAGATATGAAAGCATCAATTTAGAACTAATTTCTAAGGAATTCTGGAACTTCCACAAGTATAACATAAAGTCCCCCAAAGGTCACGAGAAACAAGGGGATTGGACTTCTGGGGACAAAGAGAGAGAGAGACCATAGAGATTAAAATTAAAAAAAAGACACAATGAGATGATAGATATCAAATAGTTGATCAAGAAATTTCAGTTGAGTTATTTTGAGAAATACTTTTTAACTTAAACATTTAAGCACCCTGTAAAACAGCAAGAACACAGATTTGTGAACTCCATTGGTTTCAACTACACTATTATTTCCACGAGACACTTCCAGATCTCATAAACATCAATTATTTGACTATAAGGAAGCAACAGAAATAACTGTGACAATGTCTAAATTTATCTCAATAATTAAATTAGCTAATATACACAATATTTAGGAAAGACTGTGCTGTGTAGTGACCCTTCATAGATGTTAGCTCTTTCTATTGTACTTTTATACAGGTAACTCAGAGAAAGAGGAGAAAACTGTATATAAACAAGAATCAGACTCAACGCATGTATGTGGTTGTCCAGATTTTAAACTTTATTCTGCGGCAACAGTGGAGAAAGGGAAATTGACTTGTTGACCATACCGGGCAATACCAATCCTCTTGCCCACTCCAAACTAGACTGTAAGTCTTTAGCTTTCTTACTTTAAGGATCATATATTTATTTTGTATACATTTGTATAAAAGCAAGTGAAGAAACATCATGATTCTTGGGATAAATAAAAATGTACTTTTAAAGAGAACTGAAAAAAAGATGGATTCTCATTTCAGATAACAACAAATGTGACAAAAAGAACATCATTTTGACAAACACGAAGTATCATTTGGTAAATATTCATGTCACAGTCATATCCTATCTCACCGTGGGGGAAATTTTGCAAGGGGACATAATTAGGAGACCATGGCAAGCACAATTGTGACACATGGCTCTTCGTACCCAGCAATATATTAAAGAGTCCTCTTTTTGCCTTGTAGATTTGTGTAGTGAATTTTAAAGCGAAGTGTGGGATAGATGCCTAGAAATCTGTTTCTCACACACCACATATCCATCCTGGTGGGAACCCTGCCTGTTCTCCCTGTTTTGAAATCCACAAACAGCTAACTGAACATAACCTAAGCATGAGCTACAGCCTGTGAGATTGCCTGCTGGTGCCAACATCACCCACCCCTCCCCTCCCTGCCCGCTCCTTTCTGATCTCTCCTGCTAGATTTGGACTTCGCTGTCTTAGATCCAACATCCCCCAACTTCCCTTCACATTTATTCCCAGCACAACCCGTGTGCTGTGGGGCTTGCTTGCTTTTTAGCACGTGTTATTTCATTTTGTGTTCATTTGTACAAAGAGACTTAAAGGAATGTGAACGCTTCCTCAAGAAACAGTTTCTAATTTACTAATTTTCCTTTATTTGACTTTTGCAAACAGCATAGAAGCATCGTCTATCTCTACACTAAGATGCAGTTTTTATTTTTGTCAAAGAAGCTTATTTTTATTTTCCCATGCTAACTTGGTGGCTTTTAAAAATGAAAAGACAAATAGAATATAGTTAATCACATGCATGTGCTACTCACTAATATACAGAATACCACAGTGCTTCTTTTTTTTTACCTGATAGTTTTCTTGAATCAGTTACAAAAACATATTAAGTAATAGACTGCTTCCAAGGTTAACAATGGTAATATACCACACATAACTGTTCGTTATCTCAATAAGAGAAATCGTAAATGCCATGTGTGCGATTCTCAACTGATTGTCAATTTAGTCTGCAAGAGAAACTGACAAATACATTTGTGTGCTTTTGATACTTTTGCAATTTCATTAGTTTTTAAGTGATATTAATTAGAATTTAATTCGTGGACTAATACTAGTTATAGCAAAAATATTTGCTGAGTATTTGCTTCGTTCTCAGTAGGTGTATTTTATGTTGTTGTTTTCACATATGTGCTGGTGTTTGTAATGGCCAAAAGAGGGATTTTGATGTCGTGGGGCCAGAAACAGAGGTGGTTTTGAGCTATCCAAAGAAGGTGCTAGGAAATGAACTCAGCGCCTCTGCACAAGCATTGCACCCTGTGAATCATACTGTACTAACTCTATAGTTCATGTTCTAGGCACATCTTCAATATTGTAAGATGAAAGTGCATGGGAGATTTTTACAGGTGAAAGGTAGCAGATGATACAAGAGTAAAAGCTTTCAACAAGTCTGATACCTTTTTCTCATCCTTTGTAATTGGTGTATATAAATACATATGCATTATGTGTTTTCTATTTTTATTATGAATAAAGTTATTTTAAATTTCTACTTTAAATAAGCAACTATTCTAAATCACCTTTTAAAAAACTAAAGAAAATGGTGTTGCTTGAGAAGTTTTACATTTGAACTTTCAAATTTTCTAATAATTACATATTACAGAGATTTTTATGGTGTAGTAATAGTATAAATACTTGTTAGTGCTCACATGTTTGGTACGCATATGTATTTATATACATGTACATGTGGATACATGTGAGGAGCATGGAGTGCTAGGTTCCCTAATTGTCTTAGACCTTTATTAGCAAGCTAGGCTGGCTCACCTGTACCCAAGGATCATTTTCCATCAGTGTTAGCATTACAAGTACTTTCAACTGCCCGTAAGCTTGAAATGGGTTTTCAGTATTAAACTTGGGTCATCATGCTTTAGACAAGTCCTCTGTCAGCTCATCTATCTCTTTAGCCTCTTATAATAATAAATATAGTCAATATGAACAGAGTGGTTTGTAAATTAGCTCCTTTAAAATTGTACGTTTTCTTGTTCACCAATAAATAACACTACAGCTAATATTTGTTTTTTTTAAAAAAAATTATGTTTGGGAGAAATTTGCATGATCATAGATTTTGAGTTTAGGAAGTGAATATGACATTATATTTTCATTTAGATTTCACAGTTTTATAAAGTTGTCCATCAGTAGCTAGTATGGATTGCTTGAAGGGCTGTTTTCAGGGTTTTTTTTTTTTTTTCAGTAGTTTGGCTGTATTGTGCTTAAAGATTGCCTTCTTATATTTAATAAATACTATTTACACCTATTCTGGCCAACTTAGTCTGTAAGCACATATATTTCTTCATTTTAAGACATTCTAGGTATTATCTATTCACATTCTTGTTCTTTTGGAAACTCCAAAGAGACAGATGTTGTACATTCTCCTGTATTCTCAGTTACTTTTGCTTTTAGTTTGGATATATTTTTATTGTCCCATGTTCTAATATGGATAGTAGAATTTTCTCTTGAAGTTTTGGGCCACAATTTTGACCAGTCATTGCCTGGCCATCTCACAAGTTCTGTGCCATCATTGCCTGAGCAAATCTTGCAGGCAGAGCAGATATGTAGTCAAAATTTTTGTGACTAGGTTGGTATCTATGTTTCATTTGATTCATATAATACTCTCATTAATATCTTTTATTTGTAGTGTTGGAGAGAACGCTCAAGACTCTTCACATAAATATTCATATTTGACTTTTCTTTGTTTTGTAATGATAGCTTATATGACAATCCAGCCATAATAAATTATTTTCTGATATTTCCTTTAAATAGAGCAAAACCTTAAAAGAAGTATAATTATCTTTCTCCTTTCTACAGGTGTAAAATTGATCCATCTTTCTTTTATAAAAAGTTTTTTTTTCCTTTTATATTCAATCCACTGTTCCTCCTTCTTTCCCCCTCTTTCCCATGTCCCTTTACCTTATCCACTCCTCAAAGTTCCTCCTCTTGAAGAGTCAACACAGGTTAGCTTGCCAGGTTGAGGCAGGACCCAGTCCCACCTTCCTGTAATGAGTCTGTTCAAGGCATCCTACCAGAGGAAGTGGGTGATAAAAATTCAGTTTATGTCTTGGGATACTTCTTGGTTCCATAGTTGGGGATGTGGAGCTAACATAAATCCATACATCTCTGACCCTTATTCAAAGAGCATACCTTTCCAGCTGTTAGTCTAGAGTCAGTGGGCTCCCATTAGCTCAGAGAAGCTGTCTCTTTGGTTTTCTCCATCATGCTTTTGATTACTCTTGCTTCTGTAGTCGCTGCTTCCTTTCTTCAAATGAACTCCAGGAGTTTGGCCAAGTGCTTTGCTGTTGGTGTCTGCATCTGCTTCCATCAGCCACTGAATGTAGGTTCTACAATGGCAATTAGGGTAGTCACCAAACTGACTACATGAGAAAGCTAGTACAGGCATCTTCTCCAGCATTTCTAGAAGTCTCATGTGGAACATCTGCTAGGGTTCCTGTGGATTTGTCTAACACTAGGTTTCTCCCTTAACTCATGATGGCTCATTCTGCCTAGATATTTCTCTCATTGTCCACCTCTTCATCCCTCCTCATACTTTACCACCTCAAACTCTCATTTCCAACCATGATCAGGTAGGATTTATCCCAGTGTTACAAGGATGGTTCAACATACAAAAAGTTATCAATGCAATATACTATATAAAAAAAACTGGGAAAAAATGGATGATCATATCACTAGATCTTAAAAAAAAAGTCTTCAACAAAATCCAACACCCCTACATGATAAAGTTCTTGGAAAGGTCGGAGATACAAGGAACATAATAAAGGCTATATACAGCATACTGATTCTTCACATCAAATTGAATAAAGGGAAACTCAAAGCAATTCCACTAAAATCAGGAACAAAATAAGGCTGGACATTCTCTCCATTTATATTCAATGTAGTACTTGAAGTTCTAATTGGAGTAATAATATAACATAAGGAGATCAAGGGGAGACAAAATGGAAATGAAGAAGTTAACCTTTGACTATTTGTAGATAATATGATACTATAAGTGACCCCCAAAATTCTATCAGAGAACTCCTACAACTGATAAACACTTTTAGTAATGTGGCAGGCTTCAAGATTAAATCACACAAACAAAGAAACAGACAAACAAAAAACCCTAGTAGCCCTCCTATATACAAATTAAACAGGTATAGAAATAAATCAGAGAAATATCGCCCTTTACAAAAAACACAAATAAATATAATATCTTGGGGTAACTAACAAAAGAAGTGAAAGACCTGTATGACCAGAACTTTAAGTCTTTGGAGAAAGAAATTGAAGAAGGTATCAGCAAATGGAAAGATCTCCCATGCTCTTGGATAGGCAGGATCAAGATAGAAAAATGGCAGTCTTAGGGAAAAAAAAATCTACAGATTCAGTGCAATCCTTATCACAATCCCAGCACAAATCTCCAAAGACCTCAAAATAATAGTACTCAACTACATATGAAAAAGCAAAACAAAAAACAATCCTATACAAAAAGGAAGTGAGAGAGGAATCATCATCCCAACTTAAACATTTACTCCAGAGCTATAGTAATAAAAACAGCTTGGTATTAGCATAAAAACCCACAGGTTGACCAGTGGAATCAAAGTGAAAACTCTGACATTAATCCACACATATGAATACCTGATATTTAACAACAACAACAACAAAAAGGTTCACTGGAAAAAAATCTTAAACAAATGGTTCTGGTATAACTTGTCAACATGTGGAAGAATTAAAATAGATTCATATGTATTGCCCTGCATAAAACTTAGTCTAAATAGATCAAAGAATTGAATATAATCAAGTTACACAAAACCCGATAGATGGTAAAGTCGGAAATAGCCTTGACTGTGTTGGCAAAGGAGACCGCTTCCTAAATATAACAATAGCACAGACACTGAGAATGGAAACGGAGCCTCCTGAAACTGAAAGGCTTCAGTAAGGCAAAGGACACTGTCAATAAGGCAAGACAACAGACTACAGAATGGAAAAAGGTCTTCGCCAACCCTTAACCTAGTTTCCAAAATAAATTAAGAACTTAAAATCTAGACATCAAAAACAAACAAATAAAAAAAAAACCCCAAATAACCCAATTTTAAAGTGGAGTAAAGATCTAAACAGAGAATTCTCAACAGAAGAATCTCTAATGGCTGAAAGACATTTAAGGAAGTCCTCAACATCCTTAGCCATCAGGGAAATTCAAATTAAAAGAATTCTGAGAGACTATCTTACACTTGTCAGAATGGCAAAGATAAAAACACTGGTAAAAACTTTTGTTGATGAGATTGTGAGGCAAGGGGAACACTCCTCCACTGCTGGTGGGAATGTAAAGTACAGCCACTTTGGAAAGCAATATGTTGGGTACTCAGGAAATTGGAAATCAGCCTTACTCAGCACCCAACTAATGTGGAAATGCCTTTCTGTATTCTGTGAATATCAATCTTTAAATAAAGGAGCTGTTTTGGTCCATGACAGGCACCATAGAAAAAGTAGGTGGGGAATCAGAATAAGTAGAAGAAGCAGGGCAGAGTCAGGTGAGATCGAGCCAGCTGCCAAAGAAGAAACCCGTAAGGAACACAGGTGAGCCACGGGCCACGTGGCAGGACAGATTAATGAAAATGGGTTGAATTAAGATGAAAGAGCAAGCTAGCAATATGCCTGAGCCATAGGCCAAACTGCATAAAGTAAATATTAATGTTGGACTCATTTTTGGGGCTTGAACAGCAGTGGGCGGCTAAGAGGTCTGGGACTGCTGGTCTATGGGTCTGGACCTCTCGCTGCCTGGGCCCGAAAACCGTATTGTAATATCTAACAATACACCTCTTGAGCACTGAGCCATAATATACTCAAATATAACACAATGACACTTGCTCAACTATGTTCATAGCAGCTTTATTAATAGCTAGTACCTGGAAACAATCTAAATTGGTTAATCTTTTTAACCTGTCTATAAATAAATCTATGAATGATACATTAGTTCCTTCATATAAATGTGACAAAACTCCTGACAGAAATACCTTGAAGCTTCAAGTACCTATTTTGATTCACTGTTTAAAAGGGCTTTAATCTCTGGGCATTTAGTCCTCAATTTGGCATCAGAAGTTTCTGGCCTGGCCTAGCCCTGAAGTCTGGACCTTCAGTCCCAAAGCCACTTAGTCCCAAATAAACATACAGAGGCTTATATTAATTATTAACTGCTTAGCATATGGCTCAGGCTTATTACTTGCTAACTCTTAAATTAACCCATGATTTTTTTCCATATTTAGCCTCATGGTACCTTTTCTCAGTGTAGCACTTTCATCTTCTCGCATCTGTTGGCATCTGCCACTCTGCTCTTCGGCTTCCCACAATTCTCTTTGTGTGGTAGTCTGTCTATGCTTCCTGCTTGCCTTTTGGTCAAGCAGCACATTATTAAACCAATATTTATAGTGGCAAATATTTACAGTGCACAGGAGCATATTCCCCCAGCATTTCCCTTTTTTCTTTTTAATACAGGAACCCCAAATTTAATTTCATTTGTATAGCTTCTCTTTTTCCCTCACCATTATCTATAAACATTTGTAACTAACACTGTAAATAAAACCAAACATCCATAACCTTCTTTGGGGGGGCAGTGATGTGCACATAGTTCTCTAGACTACTTCCTACTGATTGGGGACATTGGTTATCTTATGGAGATCCTGAGAAAATTCAGGATTATTGTCAAGTCTTGAGTAGAGAACACTATAAAGTTGGTCAGTTCACCCAGAATCTCTGGATGCAGAGCACAGAGGAAACTAAAGCAGAGATGCCCTAAACCTTTAGATCATCTAGGCCATCCATTTTTATTGAAGAATTTTCAGATCTTGTTTGATGACTCCACAGTTTCTCATTTTCTGTAGAAATGGAAACAAAACACTTCTTCAAAGTAACATATCTTTTGACTTCAACTTTTAAGTCAAGGCATATACAAACTATATATGTTGGCTTAATCCAGTAACACTTGTAATCAAATGTCTCTTAGCAGTTTTTGCTCCTTCCTTTGAAGACATAAAGCCCTCAAATAAAACACAGTAGCATACAGTGTCCTGACTCTGTGTAATTTCCATGTTTATGTAATTTATTTGTTTTCACTCTATTTCCTCTATTATTTTTCTTTTCTCACTCAAGCCTATATATATTTTTCAGCACACTGTAAACCTTTCAGAGTATTTTTTTTGTCTGAATATTTTTTACTTTATATCTGACCACACTTTTAATTTGCTAAGATGTGGCAAGGATTAAAGGCTTCACTATGACATCTTGCTCCACTCAGCTCCTTGGTTTGTGATAAATGAGGTTCATGGCAGAAATACATTTACCACCCCAATTCTGGGGTCCCCACTGCCACCAAGTAGCGTACTACTACCTGCTGTTCAAAAATCTCATATAAGGGTTTCAATGAAGGGCCTCTTAAAAGTGTCTTGAGGTTTTTCCAATAAAATGAGTCAGGAAGCCGTTCTTAAAGGAGTTGAGCCTCTGCTTTTAGCCAGTGAAGAGAGCCCTAGTGATAAAATGCTACTACCAAGAAGCCATCTTGATTCTGTTCCCTTTTTGTCTGTATGAACAAAACCTTAAATCTGTTATATGCTTGTTCCAAGGCTTCTGTGCCATGTTGCAGCTTAAGCCTGCATGCCACTCTGTACCACTGCCCACTTGATAAACACAATTAGGAAACGGTTTTTTACTCCTTTTCAAAAATTCTACAACTCTTTTTAAGCATTCTCACAATTTATGTAGATTATGTGCCTCGTGTTGGAAAGCCATATGTAATTAGAAATTTCTCTGTCCTACCTGTCTGGTCCCTCAACCACTTAGTCCTAATAATTACATAAAAACTTATAACCTTATTTGTTTAACCTTTTTTATTTTTGATAAAAAAATGGGATATGTGTTGATATATTATATATTGAATAAATATAGTATGAATATCAGAGGACAGAGTCACCCACAGCTAAGCATGAAGGTCAGGAGGTAGTGACCATGCTTTCAATACCAGCACTTAGGAAGCAGAGATCCTCTGCATCTCTGTGAGTCCCAAGATGAACAGAGACAAGCAGTGGTGGCTCACACCTTTAACCCCAGCTCTAGGAAAGTTGAAGCAGGAAATAAATAACTGGGCTGGGAAATAAATATAAGGCAGGAAAAGGAAGCCCTTTCTTCCTGTGCAACCAGTCAGTCTGAGAACTTCTGGAGGTAACACCCTTCCCATTTTTACTGAGAAGTTGGCTGGGTGAGAATTAGCTGTGCTTTGTTTCCTGTATCTTTGATATTTGAGCTTTTCCCCCAATATCTGGCTCTAGGTTTTATTATAATACTAAATAGAATTTGTGCAACACACATTCTTGGCCAGAACAGAATGGAAATGGAAAATACGAATGCACTGGTGAGCAGAAAGAGGAAATTGCAAAAGCACAGAAGGACCAGCTTTAAAGACATGTCTCTGATGGCTTCTATCCCCAATTAGTCTTACCTCCTATCTAACCACAACCTAAGATTTATACAATATATTAAATCTAAGAAGGGATTGATAAACTCATTATGTCAGGGAGCCAACAAACAAATTGTTTCTGGAAACACCTCAATATCATATACTTCATTGATCCTTCAGGCTTCTTTCCATCCATAATCTGACAATAATAGTTTTAATCATCAAAAATGTCTTGCTTACTGAAGAAATTTTATGAACATAGCTCTGATTACCTGTACATATTTCACTTTTGTTTCTTACCAATTACTAACATTCCACTGAAATATGATTAAATTTTACTAATTCAAATATATTTATATCAAACCAATATTTACATGTCCAGGTATTAAAAAATAAAATATTCTACAACTTGAAAATCACTGGTCATTTAACCTATTTATATAGCTTAGGTTTTACTCTGGGCCTAGTCAGGGAGTTAGTGGGGAAAATATACAAACATATTTATTTTAAAAATTAGGAATAGAAACAATATTAATAAAGGTAAAATTCACAACAAGTGAAACCATCAGAAGGGAAAGAATCTTGATACCTAGCACTCCTAGTTGTTACAAGCAGAGTGCTATAAGTGGAAAGCATTTAGAAGTCACATTATAAGAGAAATAAGAAGCTACTCTTCACAGATATTAGGAATACACAATAATTCTGTCTCAGAAGTTGAAATAGTTACTGTACAAAAAAGTAGTAAAACTAAAGAGGCTTTCAGTAAACTATAAAGTATTACTTAAACAAGAGCCCACTAACGTTTCTAACTCAATGTTCAAGATATTTTTCAAATGTGGATTGATATGTTTCCTATGTGGGCTGTAAAAGATTCTCTACTGAACTATAACTTGTAAAATTATATGGATTATTATTTAACAAAATATCTAACTTTTATAGTTTAACTTAATTTAATTGTGATAAATTGAATATTTAAAACCAGGAAACAATCAAACAAAATAATTAAAAACAAAATTTTCAAACAGGAATTTAAAGTAAGTTTTACGCATTACATTTAGTGAAAGGACTGAAACAAAATCAAAAATAAAAATGTTCAACACATAATTAAATGTTCTGGAGACAGCTATATGTATATAGCAAATTCCTATATTCAGAGAATGTTTAAATGCAAATAATTTTGTCATATACCTCAAGAACCTATCACAAAGAAGAGCAGGTAACCACATCAGCAATTGATTCTGATAAAGACAAGCACAAAGATGAACAAAATTCAGTAAAACAAAGTATGTTTCTTATGAGACATATCAATAAAACTTAAAAATTTAAGCCCAGACTTATTAAAAAACAAAAACAAAACCCATAGATGATTAATGATGCAAATGAAGCATAGACTACCACTACAGGCCCAACAGGTACAGAAAGATTAAGTGCATAATAATAGTGACTCTGTGAGTTTATTTGAAGTCCTTTATGTAAATATTGAAGATATAAGAATTCCTCAGGAAGCCTTCATTCATTTATTCTGAAAATAAATCACCAAAATCTTAAATACTTAACACAAGTATACCTCTAGAAAATAAAAGTTTGCCTCTAAACCTTTTGTTTTGCTTAGTTTTTTTCATATAGCATAAGTCTGAGTAGCACATTATGTATGATATGCAATTAAACTACTCTGAAAAACTACTTGGAGTGTCTTACAAAACAGTGATGCAATCTTTCTATTCAGAAAACATATGTAAAACAAAATGAAGCCTTATATTCACTTAACAAAACCATACATCAATGGTTTTAAAAGTATCAAATCAAAACATTTTTCTTAACACAATTTCTAGTAATATGCTTAAAATAATCTAATGTTTTAAAACATTATATTTCAATTTTACTTAAACACATTACAAAATTTTGATTGATTTTAGATTTGTGGATTTTATGTGGTAAGATTATTAAGTAACTACTAGTGATTAGGATCTAAACATCACAATAGAAATAAAAAACTTTCA
This sequence comes from Phyllotis vaccarum, assembly GCA_033318265.1. Lineage (NCBI taxonomy): Eukaryota > Metazoa > Chordata > Mammalia > Rodentia > Cricetidae > Phyllotis > Phyllotis vaccarum. Next base: position 9,111,472 of record JARWLC010000015.1, on the reverse strand, counting down.
ACACCTGGGACCATGTTGGTGTCTGAGTGTCTCTCTGCCAAGATGGGTATGCCATCTGAGTGGCCGTGCATTGTCACCTGGAGCCAAACTGACAACCACGTTCAGGCTGCTACTGAGGGCCATGAATGAGTCCACTGTCCTACCATACATAACGGGGGTCTATGTCATTGTCAGTAGCCTATGGTTCCATCAAAGGCCACATGAATACCACGGGCATTCTTCGTGTCTGAGGGCCAAGCCACAATTAGGGCCATACTGATCTGGGTGGCCTGTGCAGTGATGTGGGGCATGAGCTACTGCCTTGCATTATGTCTGGTTCCATGTTCCAAAAGCAGCCAGAGTTTGGGATGATGTCCATGGCTCTTGCTATCACAGGGGTTCACAAGAACCATGTGTGTTGAAATTCAAGGGCTGTGCTGAGCCAGGGCTTCGGGTCACTGGTCCCCAGGATAGCTGGCCCTGTGTCTTGCTAGAAACCTGTGGTAGGAGAGCTATCCCCATCCAATCAGGCAGAGCTGACCCTCCCAACCTCACTCAGAAGAAGTGATCGCATCCCCTACCACAAGTATGGTGAAAGCTTCCTCCATTATCATGGGTCAAAGAGAATTGACTGCCCTTATCCTAAGAAGACTGTCCCAGTGGCCTCTACTGACTATCTCAGCCTGGCCAACATCCTGGGCCTTGGTGTCCACTCTAACATCTGTTGCATTGTTGATCTGCTGGAGTGCATCAATGTACTGTAATGGTCTTACAGAACAATGTCTGCAGGATCTCCATGACTCAGGGCAACAGGAGGATATAAGAATATCCAAAAGAGATTTCAATAAAGGCCCAGTAATGATGTTGAGTCAGAGGCTTTGAGCAACTTATAATAATGAACATTTATTTGTGGATGCAGCTGATAGAACAAAGGGGTAATCTGTGTGGCACATTATAGCTCCTTATGCCACCAGGATGAATGAAGAGGTGTTGGAAAGATGGAGGAGTGAGGTGTGTAGAGGGATTATGTTGTTCCATTGTAAATAATTGTCCCTGCCTATGAGTTTAATAAAAAGTGCTGATTGGCCAAAGGCAGACAGAAAGTGTGGGTGGAGCTACCAGACTAAGAAGACTCTAGGAACAGGCAGAATATAGCAGAATGCCAGAGAGAAGCCAGAAGAAGCAGAGGACAACTATGCTGCTCTGAGAAAAGTTACCAAGCTGCATGGCTGAATAGGATGAGTCATGGGTTAGATTAAGGGTAAAGAGTTATCAAATTATATGCCTGGACCTTAGGCCTATCAGTCTAAAGCGTATGTGTGTCTCTGTGGGTCTGTGGGTCTGCGGGCCAAAGCCTTGAGGCTAGGCCCAAATATACGGGCCATAAACCTCATACTACAGAGGTGAGTTTTTATTTATTTTATTTTTAAATCATTTGGAAGGGCTGTGCAGAGATGTGGGCTGTATATGGAGGCCAGGGAAGTGAGTGGGTTTGGATGTATGATGTGAAATTTTCAAATTGTCAATAAAGACTAGTGTAAAAATAATAAATAAATAGCTTAAAAGGCCTATATTAATTTTATCTCATTATATTTGAATAAATATGAGGACATTCTACACATAAATTCTTTCCTGTCAGACATTCAATATTTTATGAGACTATTGGTTATCCATTAAAATGCACATATTATCTTTCGATTTCCCTATTTATATTAGCATTTAAACAGCAACTGATTTGCATTTTTTCTATTTTACTCTATTATATTATATATAGAGAGAGACTGTACTTAACTCCAATCAATATGACTTCTTTATAATAATATAAAAATGAAAACTAAAGTAACTATTTTAAACAAGAAGTGAGAGAAAGAAAAAATTTTCTCAAAATCAACGCACTGTACACTGAAGACCATGACTCAGAAACTGAAATAATTATTTGATTATTTAGTATTTATATTTAGCACTTGTTTTGCTTTGTTTGTGTGTTAAAAAAAAATATTGAGTGACCCTCAATACAAAAGCCATGCTGGTGCTTTCCTATCAGAGCCTACCAAAAGGAAAATCACTTTAAAGGAGCAGATTTGCTATTATCAGGAACCAGTGATGAGTCAATCACTACAGATAAACACAGAATTCATGTCTGCTCATTTTGGCAGCCAAAAGAAAATGTGGCTTTCCCAAGGCTGCCTGCAGACGCAAACATTTTTCTGGCTCTGAAATGTGTAGAGACTTAACATGTAGTCTCTTATGTTAGAGACATTAAAAAGACATAATAGAGGATGTCTGCACACAATTTTGTGGAAAACAGATATTGTTCAAATGCAAATAATGCCATTTTAACATAAAAAATAATTCAGTGAAGACCTTTCTGTGGAGTCTGTGATACAGATGTCTGTGCATGCTTCTTTCTCAAACCTAACTTGATAATTGGTAGAATTTAGAGACTCTGATGAAAGAAACAATAAAATTGTCCAAAGAGATACTCTTGAGTGCAAAAGTCTCTGATGCACCTTAGGTAAACAATGCTGTCAGTTCAGAGCTCTGAAGGTTCTATCACTGATTTCTTAATTAAATCAGAGTACCATTCCTTTATAACTGAAGTTTTTTGCACACTAAAGCTATTCATATAAACATGTTGATTACAATAATTCATTTGGAAGAAAATGGATTTTATTAGTCAACTCCTAATGGTATCAGACAAAAATATAATGTCTGAATCTGCTTAATATTTTAGTTATCTGTGCATCATTGGCATTCTATCCCAGAAATTCATAAATTAATTTCAATTCCTTGAACAAAGAATGCTTTTACTAGACTTTATATTTTCTATACCAATAAGTAAAGGCAATTAACTGTGTGACAATCCAGTAAATACAATTTGATATGATTTAATTGTCCATTAAACTTGTATAAAAATATAACAACGTGTAGTGGTTCTATTTTTCATATAAGTGATGTTGATTTTTACATCAATATTTTACAGAAATCATATTACTCTCTCTTTTAGAAAGATAAATGTAGCATAAGAATGAATTCAAGAAAATAACTAGAAAGTCTTTCCATTATTCATACTTAAAATACAACTAAATAAATATGAAATAGTTTGAGTTGATATACTACAAAATGCTGCTGGGCAGAGAACAAACAATACAAATGTGTTTGATTCTTTATGGAAATAAAAATATTTTAGGGGAAGTGGAAGCTAAATAATTTACCAACTGTTCATATACTTTAATTTTTTTAATGTAAAGAAAGGTTTTCAATGGAAGAATGTAATCATATTATTTAAAGATATATTAATTAATTGAAAAGTAACAAATGAAAAATATTGACTATGGATCTTGAGTAATGAGTAGATACCAGCAAATGGCAAAAAAGTTAAAGATAATATTTTATAATAAAGTAATATGTAGGGAAAACATCAGATTAGAAGAATAACATGGATTAATTTAATGCAAAAAATCATGCTTAGGGTGTTAGCAATTGAGAGTCGAAATGAATATAGAAAAAAATCTTGGAGGTCCTGGAAAAGTTTTAATATTTTATATAATGTCTTGGTATCTAATACAACGAGCCTAGGAATTCAGCAGGATTTCCAACTTCTCTGCTATTTGTGGGGCTCAGTGGTGCACAACTCCATAAGACTTACCGCCAAGAGCAGTTAGTTAAGCTTTAAAAGAGGAGAAGCAGAGGCCACTACTAAATCTATATTTTTAATGAAAAGCATCCTGATATGTTCATATGCACTGAGACTTCACAGTAGCTGTGGGAATTTCTTTTAATCTCCACTCAGATTTGGAGATAACTATGATTGTTGCTGGCAGTTTAATATGTTTTCCCAACAGCCTGAAATCCTCCAATTGTAGTAAATTTTGGAACTGTGTAATTTCTTTCTTGACTTAAATTACTTACTTTTTTCTGTAAATAATCCTGATTCATACCACATTTGGTTAAAAATAAAATGGCTAGAGAAGCAGAGTAAGATCGTTGCTCATACAACTCTCTGGTGATCATCGCTCTAAGACACAGATATTGTATACATAATTGCTTCAATAGAGTTAAGGAATCCAGGCTGAGACATCACAGTGCTATTTATAGAATAGAAAAAAAAAAGAGCCATTGAGAAAAGTATCCATGAAAAATGCCCCCATGTCCCTCTATCCCACAGTCATTTAACTAACCACTGTTTTACAAATGGAGGAAAAGGGTTAGACTTGTAATTCAGTTTCAAGACAACTACAGTGAAACATGGTGACCAGAGACCTCAACTTATTATTATTTGACCAATACCTGTGGGATAGATTATGACAGTGCCAGATGTCCAAGAAGACAACGACTGTTGATCCTTCCTTAAGCTTGGGTGGCAGAATGTAGAGGAAGTCTCCACTGATGGAAACTTCTCACAAAAGTAGCATGTGACTGACATAAAGCTAAGTCCTGGATCCATTGCAATGAAATCCTGTACCCATTAGAAAAAAAAAAAAAAAAAAGAAGAAGAAGAAGAAGAAGAAGAAGAAGAAGAAGAAGAAGAAGAAGAAGAAGTCTACACCAGGCAATTCTTTTATGTTGGGCTTCTAGGCCTATCCTTAGAGAGCTGGAGTAAAATCAAGTACTTTTGAAAACTTTTATTTTTTGAAATTTTTGAGTTAGCAATATATTTAAGTCATTTATTCCTTCCCTTTCCTCTCTCTAAACCATCTTATATATGCTACCTTGCTCCTTTTCAAATTCATGGACTTTCTAAAAAATTATTAATTGTTCTATTAACTGCAACCAGCTCAGTCTTTTATGTATGAATTTTATGTATGAATTAATGGCTAACTGTTTGATGTTGGACAACCAATGGGTGAAGTTCCCTGTGGAAGACTAGTTCTTCCACTCTTGGCATTCCATAGATTCTTATCATTCTTTGGATAAAATTAAGACCTATTGGTCCTCACCCTGTCCACTTTGAAATATTTGTTTTTGCTGTCTTTATTAAGTTCCTCATGTTTAGGTAATCACGTTGGTGAGACTTTATGGGCTATGACATCACTAAAAGACTATATACATCTACTTAGATGATTGATATTACCTTTACTTGCTCCCCAATAAATTCCTATGGCTGAAGATGTCATGTACTTCCTATGAAGGACCTTGAAGCGGCTGAAGTAGAACTGCCTTAAGTACCTGTCCTCTTAGTAGAATAAGATGCCATGTAAGTTTCCAAAAGAGGAAAACTGTGGTGGGATTCAGGTGTCAGCTGATAAGGTCCGAAGACACTTATTCAGGGTCCCCGGCTCCTGAAGGGAGAATGGCCAACCCCGTTCATATGGAGCTGCTGGGATCCTGGAAGGCCCCATTTCCTGGTTCCTGACTGTCCATCATCCACCACATGGATAATCCAGTCTATCAGGTGCCTATATAAGCTGTTACCTGTACTGTGAGTGTTGGCTTATATTTTAATAAATATTAATCTTGGATTGGTATATTTAAGAGAACCTCTGCCTTCAGAAAACATGCAATAGTCCCACCAGGCTGTGAAGCCTATGAACCACAACAACTAGCATGACATACTCTAAGGGTACAATAGTGGGACACATAACTGAACAGTAGTCAAAAGCTGTCTAATTGGATGAAAGATCTGCCTAACAAGAAGATAATGTCTGGTGCTGGAAATCTAGCCAACTACTCAGTGCTAGTGATACCATTCATCTCGGAGAAGAACTTACAACTAACAGTTTATTGAATGAACTATAGTCTAAATATTTACTACCCACAGACAAGTCATCTCTCATCGGTGAAATGTCTCTTTGCAATAATCAAGGTTTTGTTTTGCTGTTGTTTGTTCCCTGTATCAATGCCTGTCTTAGAGGCTCCATTTCTGAGACTTGTGGAGGGGCTTGCTTCTTGTGAAAATCCAGTGAAACTTAGCTTGCTGACAATTTAGGAAGCCAATAGACAGCCTGTATATGCCAAAGCTATTCCAGTGAACTACACTAGCAGCAAAACCTCATTATCACCAAGTTGCAACATATACATCACTGTTCTCTTGACTCTGCAAAGGTCTTGTTGTAAAAGTGAAGTGAACCTCTGTTTATCTCAAAGAAGCTGCCAAGCAACTGGCTTGCCTGTACTAACTCAATTTTGAGCAATATAACTCTGGAACAAAATTCCATTCAATGTGGCCAGTGTGTTCTATGTCTTTCAATTCTCTACCTTGAAATATGGTACCAGTCTGCTGTAGACTAGCACAGGAATAACCTAACAAAGGTTCTCATCTCTGGGCCTGCTCTAGTCGTAGTGTGTAATAGCCTCAATATTAGGCAAATTTTTGTAATCAGCCTATATACAAGTGAAATTATAACAATATTTGACTATTTTGTAACAAAAATTTTGATGGGAAATCTCAGAGTGTGTTTTACATTTCCATGAGAAAGTACCTTTCTTTCTCATGTTCATGAACAATCTCTTAGAGAAAATTCAGTATCTTCAAGTACATCAAAATCTTACAGTCCTTTTGTAAGCAAAAACAAAAGAAATTCAAAAAGAAAAAGAAAAAAAAAGACAAGAAAAGAACTGTGTGAGCAGAGACGAGATGAATGCAGTTCGCACAGGGTCAGAGAGTGAATACACTGGTATATAGAACAATGTTGGAAATGGAATATTAGACAATTTTATATGTTAATGTTCTCTATTAAAATCACTAACCAGAAAAAAATTACAACCTTATTCACACTCTGTCTCATAGTTGCTTGATGTGGGAATGTCTTTCTGTACGCTGTGAAATAAAGGAACTGTTTTGGCCCATGTTGGGTACCATAGATATAGATGGAGGAATCGGAGAATAGGTAGGAGAAGGAGGGCAGAATCAAAGAGATCAATTTAGTAGCTCAAGGAAGCAACATATAACAAAACAGGTGAGCCACTAGCCACATGGCAGACAGATTAATGGAAATGGATTGAGTTAAGATGATAGAGCTACCTAGTAACATATCTGAGCCACAGGCCCAATAGCAAGAAATTAATATAAGTGTCTGAATCATTTTGGGGGGCCTAAGCAGTAGCATGTGGCTAGGTGCTCTGGGAATGAAGGTCAGGTCTGTGTGTATAGACCTTTGGCCAGATGGAGCCAGAACCTCTTTTTACAGTTGCTCCACTTAATTAGGTATTTGTTAAAAGTAGTAGATCACTTCCCAGGAGAAAATATATCTGAGATTATTATGGCTTTCATCAGAGAATATCACAAACTACATTAAAACAATAGAAGTTTGTATTAAAATGTTGGGAATTGCAAGCCTGAAATCAAAACATATGAAATATAAGTCCACAGAAAAGGCACTATGGAAGATATGTCCTACGACTTTTACCTTCTTGAATTAACTTTCATGGACCTTGTAACTTGTTGAAGCCTCAGAGCATCAGTCTAAGCTTTGTTTCAATCACCAAAGCATCCCCCTCTCTCTGTCTCTCTGTCTCTGTTTCTCTCTCTCTCTCTCTCTCTCTCTCTCTCTCTCTCTCTCTCTCTCTCTGTGTGTGTGTGTGTGTGTGTGTGTGTGTGTGTGTGTGTGTGTGCGTGAATGAGTTTTCTATTTCTCTAAGCATATCACACTCCTATTAGGTAAAGGTTTACCATACTCAGTATACTATGATTCAGTTGCCTTTTCAAAGACTCAGTGAACTCAGGGTCATGTGGCAGGTTACAGACTCCAACATAACTCTGATAAACCCAATTCAGCCCACAGTTGAAGTCAAACATGGAAGATATAATGCTACTAGTTTTTAACTGGTTTTTAACATGAACATTTTCAATGACACCAATGTGATTTGGGAATGTAGTGCTATATAGGACTACATAGTATTACATAATTAAAAAAAGAATAGTTTACTATGTGAGAATATGTTATAGTTACAGTGTCTGAGGAATAGCTTGATATAACCCTACATGATTTTTATTGGTCAATGTGTATCTATCACTGACCTTTATTCTGAGACACCAATTTAGTGGATTTTGGACAATAAGTAGGATAGTTGTGTATGGATATAGTGATACTCCCTAAAATGATAGTTTAGGCTGGAAAAGGCACAATTTATGAGCTTCGGATAGCTATTTTTGATAACTGCCTGTGACAACAGATGAGCTAGCATTTAGTGTTGAGATTAGGCTTATCCTGAATAACTTCAGAAGACTGAATTAAATTGAATGTAGGCAAAGAATACTTCATCTTAATATGAGAAAAATTTAATCAATTCAGGTGCCTGCAAATTAAATGTGCTTATTTAAATGATAGCAACTTCAATGAACATGGATAAGTTCCAACTGAGGCTAAATCATCGAAAACCAGTTTTTATAAAAGATATTATTGAGAAAGTAAGAATAAAATCAAATTATAATATCCTCAGGTTCTCCTCAACTATATATACTTAATCTTTTTATTCTAAATATTCAGATGGCTCTTGGGTCTATTTTAACTACAGAGATATTACAAGAGGCATATAAATTGATGTTTATTTTTCTGTGTGCTCAAACTTGATAACAATTTATTTTATAAATACCAAGATGACTAGCTATAAGGAAATTATATTAATATAAGTTCTTATAATTACTTATGAATTGATTTATCATGAAACATTTATTTATAATAATGCAAATAGTTATTATAAATACTTGCTGTTTATTTAACATGAATATGTAATGTATTTAATAATTAAAAATAATCATTGACAAATACTATAGTTTTCTAAAGTTAACAAGTTTTCATTTCAAATGCTTTCACCTTGGGAGAAAAGTCAACTTGTTGTTGTTAGAGTGAGAAAGGCTTATTCAGCTCATGCCTCTGCACCACAGTTCATCAACTAGAAAATCAGAACAGGAAGTCAGCAGGGCAGGAACCTGGAGGCAGAAGCTTATGCGGAGGCCATGGAGGAGTGCTGCTTATTGGCTTGTTCCTCGTGGTTTTCTCATCTACTTTTGTTTAGAATTCAGGACCATCAGCCCATGGACGGCTCCACCCACAATGGGTTGTGCTCTGCCCCTTCAGCTATTAATTAAGAAAATGCCATATATGCTTGCCTACAGTTCAACGTTATAGAGACATTTCCTTCCTTCCCTCCCTCCCTCCCTCCCTTCCTCCCTCCCTCCCTCCCTCCTTCCCTCCCTCTCTCCCTCCCTCCTTCCCTTTTCTTTTTTCATGTCAGGTCTCCTGATTCTACCAACACTCTGCCCCAGCCCAAAATAAAATAAAATAACAATTAAGAGAAAAAGAGGGAAATAAGGAAAAAGGCTAGTCATGGAAGTTGCAGTGTGGTGCAGTGGTGAGGAAACCCCTGTGTGCATCCATTTTTACATGCAGAGAAAAACATCACTGGTGTGGTTCAAGGCCACTTGTCTTTGCTGCACCATTGATGCTGAACCTTCACTGGAACTCCTTGTGGATATCTAGTTGCTTCCCTGTATCAGCAATTATACAGTCCTGGGTTCAGAGTACTGGCCCTACCCTGTACCCCCCATCCGCGCCCTCCTCCCCCGTGCTCCAGCAGATCACAGAAGGGGTGGATGTTAGTGTGGGCCAACACAAAACCATGATTCATAGACCGAGTGGTTGCAGGCTTGACCAGTCCTTCAGCTCTCCCTTGTCTTCATCACAGTAGGCTCTGGACTCTCCACCATTGCCCTGACTAGTGTACCCCTTGCAGCAATGAGCAAGGGGAGGGACCAGTTCTCTGGCTTTTACTTCCTCTCCTGCACATTCACCTTCAGGGCCATGTCTACTGTGTTGCCCAGGCAAAGTGTAAGGGCCACTCTCCTGAGTACCACTCTCCTGAGTGCTGCAGCTGAGGCAGAGCAGGAACAACCCTCCCATTCTTATGACCTCAAAGACATCTCTCCCACCTGCCTCAGGCATTGAAGGCATCTCTCTCCCACCTCTGACCCTAAAAGTCAGACGAGTAGTTGGGACAGCTCTCCTATGCTCACAACATCTGAGCTGGCTCACCCACACCTCTGCCAACAGGTTGAGCTCTATTATGCTGCCCAGGCAAGATATGGTGCCTGCTCTTATGAGTGTTGTAGCTGGTACATGCATGAACAATTCTCCTATCTGTCTCCTGCAGTGGTGGTGGTGGCGGTGGTGGTGGTGGTGGTGGTGGTGGTGGTGGTGTGTGTGTGTGTGTGTGTGTGTGTGTGTGTGTGTGTGTGTACAACTTATTTTTTAAATTAATTATTTTTGTAAAGCTTTATGTATGTATGTAGATAATACACTTCAATCATGTTCACATCTATTCTCCTCTCATATTTTTCTGGAATCTCTTGCTTCCCACTCCTACTTTCATGATTTGTTTGCATGTTTATCCATAAACCTTAATTTAATTAGAATTCTTTGCATATACATAAGTGAAGGGTCATTTACTAGATCATGATCAACTTATCAATAATTAACCCCCTGATTAAAATAATTGAGCCTCCTACTGCAGCCAAAAATGACAAACTTTTCATCTTTATGTCCCTTATCTGTCCCTCTTTTTTCCATGTTGGAATGCTGACAGGCTACATAAATCTTGTGAGGATAACCACAGCTTCCGTAAATCCATGAGGGCAGTGGCCATGTGTGCTGTGAATCCATGTGTGCAGAGACTATGTCCACTATGAATCCGTGAGTGCAATTCTCCTGTGAATCCATGAATTAAGGTGTCCATGTCTCCTGTGAATCCGTGAGTGCACTGGTCACATCTCCTGTGAATCTAGGAGTGCTGTGTCCATGATTCTGTGAATCCTTGAGTGTACTGACCATATCTCCTGTGGAACCACGAGTGCACTGGCCATGTCCACTGTGAGTCCATGTGTTACTGGTCATGTCTACTATGAATCCATGAGGGCCGTGGTCATGTCCACTGTGAATCCATGAGTGCGTTGGTCAGTCATGTCTTCTGTGAATACATGAGTGCAGTGGCCATGTCTACTATGAATCCATGAGGGCCGTGGTCATGTCCACTGTGAATCCATGAGTGCGTTGGTCAGTCATGTCTTCTGTGAATCCATGTGTGCAGAGGCCATGTCACCTGTGAATCCATGAGTGCACTGGTCATGTCTCCTGTGAATCCATAAGTGCACACTGGCCATTTCTCCTGTGAATCCATGCAGTGTCCACACCAATGTGAATCCATGTGTGCACTGGTCATGTTTGCCTTGATTCCATGAGTGCAGACACTATGTAAATCCAGAAAACATAATTTTGGAGCACTTCTGCCTTCCTCATTATAGGCATTTACATTCTTTTTATGCTCTCTACTACATTGTTTGTTGAGCTTGGAGAAGAGATTGATAGCAATGTTCTAGTTAGAATTAGCTGTCACATCACCTGTCACCTATCCACAGTACTTTTAAAAGGTTGAGTTTGCCTTAACAACTCTCTACTGCAAAGAAGTTTTTCTTCCAAAATTGGAACAGCACTAATTTATGGGAATAAGCATACATATTTAGAAGGCAGTGAATAAGCATAGATATTTAGAAGGCAGTGAGAAAGCAGTATGAAAAATAATAGTAATATGTTCCAACCCCAGGGCTTATGAGATCCCTAGTGTGGGAGGGATTTTGACTAATAGTAGGCATGGATTTTCTTTGGAGTAGGCTAAAAATGTATTTGAAAAGGGTCAGTTAGCCTCATAATGGCCATCGCAGTCTTGGATATGTTTTGTCAGGTAGGGTTCACCTTTAAGTTAGGCTGTTAATGTGTTTCTCCCCTGAGGCTATGCATACATCCCTCAGGAACTGAGAATCCTGGCTAGCATGGAAGAACTTTCCAGGTTAGTTTCAGCTTAATTTCCCTGCAACAGTGTGTTTAGCAATAGAATTTTGTAAACCATTTTGGTTTTTGAGACTCTGGGGCCTACCTAAACAGAAGGGTACCCAACACTTGGCATTGGAATTATTTATTTTTTAGCTACTGGCTCTGGAAATACAATTATTCACCCACCTCTACTCAAATTCATTTTTAAAAACATTTTAAATTACCTTACAAATTAGTGGGTTTAGATAAGGATTTTCATACATTTTTAATTTTGGTTAATCTTCCCCTTACCCTTTCTGCCAATCCCTTGGCCACAAATCCCAAAGTAGCATCATTTTCAATAGATATTAATCCAGGTCCCTATATGGTATGTGAGAGAACAATCATTTCTTTTTATCTATAGATATTTTTATTTTTTTACTCACATTTTCATCAGTAATAAATATTAAAACTATAAGCATGAAATTAAAGATGCACAGTACATATGGACACAATCCAGATTTTACCAGATTTTGTTTTATAAACATACTTTTCATTTGGTCTCAATTATTAGTATTGAAGAGGCTCAGGAAAAATAGGCTCATTGTTTCTGAATTTTTCACTCATCCATTTTCTGCTGTGAGAACTCAATTGTCAGAGGATGGGCAATTCTTGAACAGAGATTAATTTGTAACCTATTTCTGAAAGCTAAAAACACCAAGGCTGAAGGGGCAACGTGCAAGGAAGAAATTTTAAAATAAATTTCTTCATTCCTTTCTTTTTTTCCTTTTCTTTTTTTAAAAAATCATGCCACCACCGTTGTCCCTCCTTCCCCACTCCCTCTTCCCATCCCCACTGTGTTACAGCCTCCAACCTATTCCCCTTCAATTTCTGTTTCAGAAAGGGCATGTCTCTTATGAATATCAACAAGCAGTCATGACAGTAAAGAATAAATATGTGTGATGTGAGAGAATTGTGATTGAATCATTATTTTACAAGGAATCCATATCTGTGTTAAGAATTATATTATTATAATGGTGTCATTCACTCTTGACACTTGATCATTAGCGGTTACCTAACATTAGCATCCTTTCCTGGACTTCTGAGCATGGTTTTAAATCTATAACACAAGCTTTTTGAGAGACACTGTAAGCCAAATTCAGCTCTTTTAATCTCTAACTAGGAATTGTTAGATGTCATTATCAGAAATAATTTGAATTTTTATATAGGAATACTTCCCATACTGGTAGAGAAATAATAAAAAGTTAAACAAAATATTTAATACAAAAATGAAAAAATTCATATCAAGAACACAGCTGAGATAAGTGTGTCTGCTGTCGGGTGGTATTTACAATTGTACTTAAATACGAAGAATTGTGGAGTGGGAAGAAAAAATGAAAGATATAAAGAATAGAAACACTGAGCATTAAATACACATAAAATTTAGTGTTAGCAGTTAAATTCCTTCTGATTTGTGAGAGAAAAATGAGATTGAGAGATGTATTTCATTATAGTTACATAAATTTAAATCATTAAATAAATAGTAGCAACAGATTCCAAATATTCCCAATCATTCATATTAACTACACACTGTATTTGGTTTTTTTTTGTTTTTGTTTTTGCTGAAGAGAACTCTGTTTTGAGACTAGTCCCTTCTCCTCACATTGAAAAATTAAATTCTGTCCTTGCTTTATATGTTCTTTGTTTCCCTGTGATGCAGAGGTTGGAGAAAGCATCTAACCTTCCCTATTCTGACAACTGGTCTGAAGCTGAGTGCTATGGAACTTGCCTGGTAGAATACATGTTAGCCATTTCCTTCCTTTAAGTCTTTCGAGCAAGGTACAGGACTCAATAGAGGAATAATCTCCTCTTAAAGCAACTGTTCAGCGACAGATGGTCCTCCTCAAGAACTCAAGAGAGGATAGAGCCAGGCACCTGTGAGAGCACTCTGCTAAGAGCAAGAGGGAGTTCCTCATTCAGTCTCCACTGTCTCTCTTGGATACAGGAGAAATTACATCTGCTCAGTCCAATGTTTTCTCTTTGCACTTATATTTAAGACTCGATAGTTTGTCTTGGACAAATTCTCCTTTCAGTGTGTACTTGGACAATTTCTTTACCCCAAAATCTTATTTGCATGCAATTGCTTGGCTTCCATTACTCCAGGCCTCTATCATGTTCCCCCTCAACCTGCATGTTGATTTGAAGATCTCGGTTCTCCATATGCAGGCCTCTACATTCATTTCCTATGATTCTTATTTTCTTGCTGATTTTCTCAAAAACTGGGGTTTGTATTTGTGATTGCCAATTAAAAGTTCTAATTGTGTTAGTATGGTTTTGCATCCAATCTGTTTCAATTTTTTTTAGTCCTTTATAAAACTGACTATCTTTGTAAAATATTCTCTGTACTCATTACTTAATTTATAACAGCTACATTTTAAAAACTTTTAGTCTATGTCTAATTACCTCATAGTTACTAGAGATCACATATATACATAAATTTTATTGAGGTGCATGACATTTGTTAGTACATCTCAGTACATTTTTAAATATAAATTATATTCATCTCTAAGTTCTGTCACTCTTTGCAAGCTAAATTAATTTTCATTTTGCAGAAATTCTTATATAGGGCTATAGAGATGGCTCAGCCATTAAAAAGCTTAAAAACAAGTGGACAAGAAGTGTGCTTACATATTCCTTTAACTTGAATTTGCCTTCAATATGAAGATACATTCTAGACTAGTAGTCATGGTTATAAATATAATTGTGGTAACTGTTCTTTTGATAATCCACTCAGCTTGAGAACCCATTATTTTGTCAAATGCCTCTGAACTCCCACTAAATTTTTATGCAGAAAACTTATTTATATTGCAAGTCTCTTCAAGGATAATCAGTTTGGGTACATGAAAATATATTCTGAAATATCTGCAACATTTTGTTAATTTCCTTATTTCCCACTAAATGAAGACCAAGTTACAAAATTTATGATTATCATAATTTTTTCAAAATTTTTTATTTTTTTAATTGCTACTTTTAGAAGTCAATAGTCATCTCTGCCTAATTCCATCATTGTCAGTCACCTGTGTCTTTTAAAATGAAAGTGCCCGAGAGAATCTGAGAATAGGCAATTGGTCTGCTGTGGTATTACATAAAATGTATAGTAAAAATGTCCATACTACAGAAAAGAATAAGTGATCCATATCTGAGGTGTGGTAGTAGAAGACTGAACCATTTGTGTGGTGCCCTTGAGGGAGAAGTATGCCTGATATTTCTCCAGGATACTGTTTGTGTGATTGTTCACAATTGTTATTGAGAATGAGTACCACTGTGGAATCTTGGCTCTTCTTGAACTTGTGAACCATCTTTTATGTTTCTCTGAGGTGAGAGTTACAGGTGTGAATCAGTCTCCACACCTGTCATATTTATTTTTCCTGTAAGGACATTGTATTTTATGTCTTCCCTGTGTCACTGAATATATATGCAAGTAGATGTCAATGGATTTTAATTCTAATATAGAAAACATAAAGCAATATATTTGATTGTTTTTTTCTGCCCTATAAAATATTGAAGCCTACACTTATAATTTTTAAAATACTATTAATATGTTTTATTTATGTGTATACACATAAATATGCCTATGTGCCTGTGAGCACAGGTGTATGCGTGCTTGTTTCTGTGCTTAGGCAGAGGAAAAAATAGGCTCTTAGGTACACTCCAGTATTAATCTTCTCTATTATTTGATACAGGGTCTCTCTTTGAACATGGAGATTGCAATTTTTCTCAATGATCTGGAAGCCAGATAGTGCTAGTTACTAATACTCCTGTTACTGCCCCTTCCAGAGTTGTTGTAACAGACTCACTTGGGATGCCTGACTTTTTATTTAAGTATTCCAGTTTGAATGCCTATCCTCCTGATTACATGAGACGCACTCTTAATTGCTGAGCCATCTTCCTAGCCCCAGAATCATTGGCTTTTTATAAAATGGTATTATTCCCTAAATATTTCAAGACTATGTAACAGCAAATATTTACTATACCAACATTTTTACGATAATTATAAGATTTGACCTACTTGAAAAATGCTTTGTGTATATCAGTGTAAAATAACAGTATACGTTTTCTCGATTCTGTATTATGGTTTCAAAAAGTATCTTGTAAGCCTGTAAGGAATTTATTAGTTTATTAGTACAAACAAATATAAAAAGCAAAGACTTCATACTTAGACTGTTAAACTCTAAGATCTTTTTCTCCTAATGTAACACAATACCTATTCAGTTTTTTATGTATAACTGCCAAATGCTTGGAAATGCAGCTTAAATTGCATGACTGTTGGAGTACCTTGTAAGTGAGTTAGATTGGCTAATTTAAAAGGACACAAGCGATCTATGAAATGTCTACACTTTTAATAGGAAATTATTTATGGAGCCATGCAATTTGTTTTGCCACAAATCTGCTGGGATTCACTGGGCTGGGCTTTATCTGGTTTAACTATTAATGGCTAGGTCAGTCAACTTTCTCTTGTGTATATGAGATAGCCAACTTAAAAAGAAGCCATTGTTCATTATGTCTTTTGGTGCCAGACATTTTTATCTTTAGTTATTCAGCCAGGCAGTAAGAATCATGATGCCCCAACTGTGGGGATTTAATAAAAGCTCCAGAAGTTTCGAAGATATCAGAGGGAATCTATCCACAGTCTATGTGGGGACTTAATAAAAATTCCATAAGTTTCAGAGATCTAACCACAGTCAGTCTGGGAGGATCAGAGAGTGGTGATTCACACCTTTAATCTTAGCACAGGGAGTATCCTGGGAGTGGTGACCTACACCCTTAATCCCAACTGAGTTCCTTGTCATTTTAGATAACAGAAGGAATTCCAGGGCTCCAGGTAGGCAGTGGTGGAGCCACGCCTTAATTTACCAAGAGAGTATTTAAAGCTTAAGGTGGGGGGGAAAAATAAGGAAGCCAAGAGAAGCCAGGCTGAGGAAGCTGGGACAGCTGAGTAAGATCTGACTGTGGTGTTTATTCTCTCTAATATCTTTGACTTTCTCAGAGATCTATCCCTGAGTCTCATTTATTCATGCAACACCCAACTCTGGGCTTTTTGAAGGATCCTGACAATGTTTGCCTCTGTGAACCTTGGTAACTCCTGTACACATTTTTCATACCACATGGCTCCTCAGTACTAATCAGTGTAGACTACAGTGCCCTGGCTCACAGAGGTCATCTTCAGCCTTCATCTGTCATATAAGCAACCAGTCATGTCTAACAATGCTCTTTATGGGGAGCTGCTGCCAAGCTACCTGTACTCAAGGATGAGCCATTGTTGAGCTGATGAAAAGTGTAGTTTACCATTCTTGTTACCCCCACATTCACCCAAGCCCTGGAGCCATAGCTGTTTCATGAATGTCCAAAATTTAGACCCTGCTCAGCACTAATTACAAACACTGAAGTACTGTGCATTGTATCAATGACAACATTTACTTCTAAGAGTAAAACTCACCATCAGATAAATTACCCTGGATTAACTATTCACTCTTGAGAGGTAAAATAAGAAAGGGCTGCAGATGCCTTTGTTCTCTGCCTTTTTTCCATAGGGTCCTCCTAGATTTGGTCACTTAGGTAACTTACACCCTTTAATTATACTTCAGCAAACAGAATGTTCAGAGATTGTATTCTGAAGGACCTTTGAAATGAAAACTCTTCACTAAGTTAGAATAGCATCCTTCCATACCCACCCACAAATTGTATTCAATAAAGTATTACTGTACCAAAATGTTCCATAGATTCTCAAACAAATGACTGCTTTCTGGAAACCTCATATCTTCTATGTAGAGAAAAGAGAAATAAAGTCAACAAAAGCAAATTATATCAATAATTTCTCTGACAATTGAAAATAATTATTAAAAAATATTCTTAGCATAGCAAAGGAATAAAACAACCTCATAGCCAAGATAATGAACATGCACAATTTTAAATGTTTTCTCTAGAATTTAGAACATTCATTAATACTCATGTTTCAAAATTTATTTCTAATCAAAACAGTACTAGAAGTCCTAGGTAATGAAAGGAAAAACTATAAAGCAAGAAGAAATAAGTGAAGTAGTTTGAAGACAGAATGACCTATACACTTATCTATGAGTTGATAATACACACACACACACACACACACACACACACACAGAGAGAGAGAGAGAGAGAGAGAGAGAGAGAGAGAGAGAGAGAGAGAGAGAGATTTCAATCACTAGGAAAATCTTAGGAATAATAAAAACAAAGTAATATTCTAATATTCATAGAGTACCATAACTATTGCAATCATGGCTAAGCAATCAACGCTGGAGATTTGTATGAGGTATTGAGAAAAGATTTCCTTCAATAACTGGCACAGAGACAATATTGAACATGCAAATATTCCTTATTGATTCATAGTTTCCTTCAAAGATTGGAAAGAATATGGTTATAAAACCAATGGATCTCAAACATCAATAGAATTAAATTACTTGAGGTTCATTTTCCAATTTCTTAAAAATAACAGAGTTGTGATATTCCTGAGAAGGGGAGAAAAATGCAAATATATTTATGAGCTCCTAAGTAGAGAGCAGTTACTAAATGGAAGATATCTGGTTTAGAAACAACCGTGGCATGATATGTGAATAAATATCTACAAAGAATGAAGCCATGATTGTAGATTCTGACATATTAAAGCATAGCACATCTCTATCTAAAAGATAATAACAAAGCATTATTCTGCACATCTGAGACAGTAAATTGGTTTTATTATAGTATTTTTTCCTGTCATCTTTTTTTCAAGGAAGTTTATCTTCTAGGTGCCCCATAAATCATGAGCATGGTGCTGTAGAAGAACCAGTAAAGAGTATTATGGGAGTAAGTGTGAAACTGTGAGAGAAGGTAAATGAAGAGGCACTGCCTTTGAGTAGAGGACAGTAACATTCAGGAAAAAAGAAACCTTAGAGAAACAGCCCTCAAGAAGTACCTTTGCTGTCTTTCTTTTCTCTAGCTGGAGTGCTGGGGCAAGAAGAATTTCACATCATAGCAATCATCAGCTGTATACCTCATAAAACCAGAGAACCCGTGCAAAGCTTCCTCTAGCGATAGCAAGCCATAGAGTTGAACCAACTCCTGTGACCTGTGATAGAGTTCAGTAAAGAATGTGGCTGAATTTCATAATTGTTTACATTCATTTTATATTAAAGAACAGCCAAACATTCCATGTGCTTTCAACAATAAAAACTTGAATAACATGTTTGGGAATATTTTTGCATTCCTACAAAGAAAAGCAGAATATAGATATGAATTTCCAGGCAAGTTATTCTATCATAAGGTAAGATACATCATTCAATTGTTTGCAGTTCTCAGTATTTTCCATAAATAGCGTTAAAAGACAAGAAAAATAACATCTCTCTCTCTCTCTCTCTCTCTCTCTCTCTCTCTCACACACACACACACACACACACATACAGAGAGAGAGAGAGAGAGAGAGAGAGAGAGAGAGAGAGATCGCTACCATCACCACCAGCAGCAACACAACCATAAAACAGCAGGAAAATATGTTCTAAAGACCGAGTAGGAAACTATACACTATGTATTAAAAAAAGTAGACAATCTATTAGTTTGTGTAATTTATTTTTTTTCTATGATAGATATTTTTTGTTAGCCTCACATCACTCTTCAACCAAGCAAAAGAAACAACACATATTGAGGCAAACTCTAAGTTTCTGAAATTGAAAGACAAGTATCTTTATATTAAAATACTTTTAAAAATATATGACACAAAGAAATTATTTCCACAAGCCTTGGTTGTGAGATAAAGACAAAATAGAAAATAACCGTGCAGTCAGAGAAGACAGTGCCAGGGTATTTGGGGTAGAATAATACACTGAGAAGTGGAACTACACAGGAGAGAAGCATGGCTGTGTTAGGAATCTGTGTCCTTCAAGCAGCAAAAGGAAAGGCCTTACAAAGGTTGCTTGTTAAGAAGATCGATGAATTGGCATTTCTGTTGGTACATGGAGGTTGACATCAGCATAAGTAATCCAAAAAATGAAAACTTTGGAAATTTTATGCTGACGTTTGATTTTTATTATTTGTCTACTCTGTTTGATCCATCGTGTTCTTCTTCTGATTTTTGATTGCTTTTCCTTTCCAGATATTTGATCTTTGGTTTTCATTCTCCTCTCATGGCATCTATTTGCTTAATTCTTCTCATGCCTTCTTTCTCATCACACTTAATGATTATTTGGAATTCTAGAAATATTGTCAGGTTATGCTTGAAGTACATGTACTCCTAAAAATTTAGCTGGGATATTAATTTACGTATAAACCAAGAGTCACCATAGGAAAATGCCTTCCTTTGGCACAATGCTGAGTCTTTCTTTGGAGTAAAAACGATTCACTTTACTTATGTAAAATTGATGATACTGGAGCATATTCTTACTAAGTGTCTACCCTAAGCTTCCTTGATTTCTCACTGAATGGGTTATTGCTTGCAAGACTTAGGTTTTGCCTCATCAATGTACAAATTCTGTTACCGTAATTTCTGGATTCTCAACATAGTCGAACACCCCCATTAATTACGACATACGACAATGTTTTTTCCCTAACACATCACAACGCAAAGTAAGTGCTTAATATTTGGTGAATATTTACCATTTGAGATTATTTTTCTCTGTAACAGCTTTGAGACCATTGAATTTGAGAAGAACTAATTCCTAAGATAAATATGCCAGATAATGATGTGAGTATGATCATAATATAACTCAATCTGAGACCTTGACTCTACTTCTTTTTAAAGAATCTCATGAAAAACACTATTTTTTTTTACAATATATTTAACACTCTCATGTTTTATATGTGAGTGTAGCTTATGCAACATATTCATTTTCTCTGTAAAACATATGTAGTGACATGCATGTCTCATACAGGAACACAGTGCTTGTGGACCATTTAAACAATAAAATCACCAATATAAAGTTATAAAATGGCAAAAATGGCACACTCTACCTATGCCATGATGCAGAGGTTTTCTAATAGTATGTTAATATATAAAGATCATCTCTCTATAAATTAAGCCCCAAATGTAAAATTTGAGTGACTCAAATATTTTCCTGTGGTATACGCTGACAAATTACTGCAAATTTTTGGCTGTTGACATTGAAATTACAGGCAGCACGTACGGAAATATACAAGTATAGATTCCACAATCAATGAGGAAAAAATGAGTTTATAACTTTCATGCCTGTAGGGGCAGAAAAATTAAAGCCAAAATATATGTCACAAACACATACACTCACACACTCTCCTCTCTCTCTCTCACACGCACACTCATACACATACATGCATTCTCTTTCACACATACCTACACACTCTCATTAGCACACACACACACACACACACACACACACACACACACACACACACACACACACACAAACACACACACGAGGAGTGGGGAAAGTGATTGCCACTGCTTTTACAGGAACTTTTCTACCTGTCAGTTTGGTTTGCCAACGCTATACTATGCTGAAGTGCTCAAACTCTGCTCTGAAATCTCTAGCAGAAAGTGTGAAGTAATGTTGCTGCTAATGAAATGAAAATGGATGGGAAAAGGGTGATAGATAGACAAACCATTGAGTTTATAGGATAAAAAAAACATCAAATACTTTACTTATTCTCAAAAATGAAATTACCTGAAGGAAGCAACATCCACAGAAGAATAAATAATTTAAGATGCTGCCAAACAACATGCATTGACAAATTTCATTATGAATAAATTTTTATATGTTTTAATTGAATAATATCATATTAATTATCTAATTGCTATAGTCAATTGAAAAACACTCATATTTTATCTTTATGTATTTTTATCCTATAAAGTACATGTTTTTCTATCAAAGAACAAAATTATGACTTTCATTTCACATAAACACAATTTCAATTTTTAAGTAGCCCTTGAATTTTAAAATTACTAAAGTAATAAAACTGTTCTGCTTTTTAAATCTTACAATTTTTTTCTTTTTCAGTCTTCTTCCTTCCTGTATTTTTTGTTTTCTTTTACCCTTCTTATCTTCAATTTTTCTTGATATAAGAGCTCGTTTTATTATTTATTCTATTTATGAAAATCTCATTGGAACATTTACGATTTAAAGCTAGAGCTTTTTTCTTTCATCTACATCTGTTTTCACAAAATTAAAAATTTGACCATCTGCTAATATACAAATACTAATCTATCTGGGCAATACCCTATTCTGATTTTAAAGTGTTATCATTTACTTTGTTTATAAAATGTGGGTCTATTGTCTTAATTTTAATATGAAAGATATGTTAGGCATAATTATCTTAAACAGATGCTCATAAACCTTACAAAGCAAAATATCTACGATATGCGCATCTTTCCTTAAGATATCTTCTACAAGATACCTCCTTCAATGTAAAGCTGCAGAAGACTTAAGGGGGTTAGTTCCTCACAACCCTAGGGTTTTTCACAGCTATAAAAATGTCTTACATTTTTGAGCAGGTTTATTTTATTTTATTCATTATTTTTATTTTTTATTTGTGTTTTTGACGTCTTGCTTCTCTATCCCTTTCAATTCCTTGTCCCTTTGTGTTTGCCGGCTACACTTGAAACCCGCCCCCACACACACAAAATAAAATAAGCTTTAGAGAGAAAAAAAGAGGAAAATCCATCTTGTCATGGAAGCGGTAGTGTGACACATCCAGTTATGCAGTAGACCTTTTTATCTGTATATCTTTACTTACAAGTGTTCATTGCAAAGAACCATTGGCCTGCTTTGCGGCCTCTGATTTCTGCTACACTATCAATGCTGGGTCCTGACTGGGATTGCTCTTGAATATCCTGTTGTTGACCTGTGTCTTGGTGATCTTCAACTTCAGGTCTGTAGGACTGTTTGCTCCATTCACTCGCCCCAGCAGATCACAGATGGGGTGGATGTTGGGGTGGGCAAACCCCTAAATCTGGTTGTGGTCCTAGGTAGTTGCAAGGTTGTTCCCTCCACCAGTTCTCCCTGTCCTCTCTAGCATTACCCTGGTTAGTGCACACCCTGCAGCAAGGGGCAAGGGCCAGGGGCAGTTCTCTTCATTTTATATTCTCAGGGACAGCTATCCCACACCTATACCACCAAACCAGCTCTATTGTGTTGCCCAGGCAAGATGCAGGAGCCACTCTCCTGAGTGCCTTAGCTGGTGAGGGTAGGGAGAGCTCTTGCACTCTATGACCTCAGGGCTGCTCACACCTGTCACAAGTCCTGAGGCTCAGGGATTTGGCAGTGATAGCATCTCCCTGCCCACACCACCTTATGGCAGTTAGGGCAGGACCAGATTTCTCATACTCATATTCTCTAGTAGGCTTGTCTCAATGCCTGTCAACAGGGTCAGCTCTGCTGTGCTGTGCAGAGAGTTCAGGGCCTGTTCTCCGGGTGTTGAAGCTGGCAAAGGAGAGGGACAGCTCCCTCTCCAGGTGGAGGGTCTATTAGCAATGAGTGGAGGATGAGGGCACCTTCCTTTGTTTAGAGTGCTATACCACAGATGAGGAGGAGGTACCAGAGATGCCTCTCTCAAACCCTCAGGGCTAGCTCACCTGTGTTCCTAATTATAGGTTCTGTTCTAATTGTGATGTCCAGGCAAGGTGCAGAACCCATTCTCCTGAGTACTGCTGCTGGAGAGTAGTTGGGTCAGTTACTCCACCTGCTGTAGACAGTGAGGGGTGAGAGGAGGTTCATCATCATCATCATCATCATCATCATCATCATCATCATTATTATTATTATTATTATTATTATTATTATTATTATTATTATTATCTGATACTCATAGTTCCTTATTTTTATATCATGTTTCATTTTAGACAATATGCTCTAGTATTTATTAGTTTAACTTACTGCCTAATCAAATTAGGTGGATTTTAGTAAAAATAATTATATTTTCTATTCAAATAACATTTATTTATTTTAATACGTATAGTTCACTATTGTTCTTATAACTATTGTTTATTTGTACATTAATTTCTTTACAAACCAGGATGCTTTTTTAAGATATTAATTTATTCATTTTGTGCTTTTTAAAATATTAATAAGTGTTACATCAATACACATATACAAATATATAAATACATTCTGCTGTGTCCATTTAGTTTGTTCATAAGTATACATTTTCAGGAATAAAGACTAGAAATGCATAGAAAACTAGGGGCTCATCCCTGAGAAAGGACTAGGTTTAGAATGCATAGGGCTAAATAAACCCTCTTCCTTGATATATGCATTTGTAAATGTTTATACTGCCAATTCAATAATAAGAGTAATCTTTTTCATTTCAAAATAAAATAAAGTGTGATACATTTTTTTCAGATGATATGCTTTTTTTTTTTTTAAACCTAGCCATAGGACTGTACTATGAGCAAAATGACAATTGAATTCCGTTAAAACTCCTGTCCCCCACTCCCCCATCTGTGTTAACTAATGGGAGTACACTAAAAGGGATCATTACTCATCTAGGACCTTATTAATAGTTAAGGTAGTGGTCATTAAATGATTGTAATTCAAATGCTGTGCTGTTTACAGCAAAAGATAATTATTCAATTAAATCACCTAACAATGGGAAGTGAACCAGCCTCTCAGTGATTCCCAGAAAAAACAGCCCTTAACCTTGGAAGAGCTATGGAAATTAGAGAGAGAGTGAACAGTGGCATTTTCCGTGCATGTTTATGCAGCCTGATTGGCATCAATTATTGTAATGTTGGCATATAGTGGAATGTATTCCCATCAGCAAGGCACTGGAGAGACACATTCCCCTCTCTGGGGTCTCTAAAGCAGCTTTCAGGCTACCTGGGAGCTGTTCTTTCTTTCCATCTAAAAGAAGGCCAATCTACAACTGAATTTGCCTCCTTAATGGTGCCTTTTTCTTCCTTGATATAAAATGATACTTTTCACTGTAATCCACTTTGAAATATATGCATTTGTGAAATTCCAAATTGGATTTTTTAACAAAGACTTTATACTTACATTTATATATTTGTAAGAAGATGCAAGAAACTTGATAAAATTTAACAAAAGTGTAGTTGGATTTTTCAGGTTATGGCTATAAAATTATTGATCAAAAGAAAAAAAACGTGAAATAATATATAGCTTTATAAAAAAATTGAAAGACAAATGTTCATGGAAATTTCTAGAATCTGCTCTATAGTTTTTGATTAGCCTCAATCTGTCATTCAGTCAACAGATTTTGAGTGACATTGTTCTCATTTTTAAAATGATTTTTCTGTATAATAAAAATATGTCATTTAATTGGGAACATATTTTAAATATACTTTCAATGACTACATAGGAAAATTTCAATGGATAGCTATTGCACAGTGGTTCCTGTAATACACATTGGGGAGATAACAGTTTAAAACTCTTTAATCAATAAGTTTTAATTCGTGTGGAAATAAAAAAAATGTAGGAAGTTAAAACAGTGTAATATATACATATTGACTACTTCTTAAGTGGACTATTCCAACTACCCTCAAGCATAAAAAAATAAATGATGACAAAAATGCCCCCATTGAAAGAAAGCTGGAAGATGCCAAGTATGAGGGGTAGGGAACTGGGGGAAAAAAAGTATCTTGAACAAAATCAGGGTAGGATTGGGAGTGAGTTATGTCCAGACCATGACAGACTCTAGAACATGCTAATCCACTCAGAACTCATCATGAGCAATACAGGATGCATTATAAAACCTCAAGAACAAGAATTTCATTTTCAAATTATATTACAGAAAGTGAGCCAGGCAGAAGATTAGGGATATATCTGCAGAGGAGAACAGTGCAAAGAGAAGGTTCTTCATTGGGATAGGAATTACAAGAAAGCAGCATTTCATGTTGTCCCCACCAGTGTGACATATGCCATGGCTTTGGCATGCATGAGCCAACAGTAACGACTGCCCTTACAGACATGTGTAAGACCAAGTCCAGGGAGGAGCTTTATGAGGCCTGACCTTTTACTGAGATGATACTGACAATCAATAGCTGCTTGAAAGAGGGTTTTCTCACTTCTAGGTTATTCACAATTCACACTGCACAGGACCACACTGCTAAATACCTGGACTTAGTGAGTTTTACACACACACACACACACACACACACACACACACACACACACACACACACACTCATAGGTATGTATATATGTATGTACACACACACACACATATATGTATGTGAAGTGGACAATAATTTGGGAAGGGGATTTTCTGGGAGATAGAGAAAGTTGGAGTGGTAGATATAATCACATTTCACTGTATATATATGAGGTTCTCAAACAAGAAAGATTTTAGAACTTCATAGATTGAAGTTGTATATCAACTGGCTGTGATGGCTTGTGATTTTAATACTAACATTTAGTTTCTTCTAACAAGCATTTCCACGAGTCTAAGGGGAGCCTAGATTACATAGTGAGACACTGTCCTCCCTAAAGAACTAGCAAATAAATAATGTTGAATTCCATTTTCTCATGTGACTTTGCCATATGAGGTGAAGATGTGCATGTTCAGAATAAGAGACCACCAGGGTGAGGCACACCTGCTGTCCTGCCTGTGTGTCACTTCTTGTCGTGAAGAGACAAAGAATGTGATTGCTCTGCTTGATTGCATATGGGGAAGGTAAACTAAGAATGACTAAATGATAGTCTCATCTCTACAGAATTCATTAGAGAAAAAATTAAAATAGCTTAACATCAAACAGTTCACTTGATGGTGAAATTTTGATTTAATGTTAGCAGTATTATAGTGTCCAAATCATTATTAAAGGAATAAATTTCCTAGTTACACATTTATGATTTTCATTTAACAGCCCTAATAATTACTAGTTACTTTTCTCACTGCAAAGTATTTATTAAACCATTGTCTCATCATGACACATTTTTGAGGTATAAATCATCTATGTAACCTCAGCAGTGTATGTTTTACATCTAATATTAGATAGATATTCCAGCCTGTAGTATAATAGAATTCTCTTTCCAACACATACTCTGTACAGTACTGACAGCCAACTCCCTTTGGGTGCCCATCTCTTGGAACCCATTTCCCTTAATTTGACTCTCTACATTGCTTTCTCATAAAAATCTATATTGATTTAAAAGTTCTGTTCCTCATTTAGAAGGCACTTAATGGCCACAGGGCACTGTGTGTGCCAAGACTGTTGTCTCCTGATGTATCCTGGTGCTCACTGAGATAACAATGTGCAGGTTATTTAGTTCTTCCTAAACATCAACCAAAATCCCTTGAAGCAGAAGCTTTCAGAAAATATGGTCACTGCTTGTGGAAGCATTAGATTGCATCCATCTGCATACAAAGAAAAAGAAAAGAGAGAAAGGAGAGAGAGGGAAGTGAGGGAGGAGAGAGAGAGGGAGGGAGAGAGGGATGGAGAGAAGTATATTTAATTATATTTGAAATTATTATTTTTAGTCACCACATTTCTGTTTTTAGTGAGTAGATGCATATCTTTAATAAAGTATAGAGATATTTATAATATGTAGGTAGAAAAACTGATCATTTTCTTGAGGTAAGAAGAGTTATAGACTTTCTCCTCGCTACCTTCAGTGAGTTTCTACCTTGTAAATGGTCAGTCTGGTTGCCCTTTTATTCGCTTGGGCAATGTGTGAACACAAATTCTGTAAACAACATGAACTGTTTATACTAGTTCAAATATTCACTTCAGGTCCCCCAAAGAAAGCATTATGGATCTATTTGATAATTTTTGGAAAGCAATCAAGAATCATGTAATAAAATTTAAATTACAAATGATTACATTGTGTCATCAAGGTTACAAAATAATACAGGACAAATCTTTTTGATAAAACAATCTCTCAAAAATGTGTCTCCACCATTCATCCTATAATGGTGGGGATTGTTGCATTTCTCCTTCTCACCTTCCGATGGAGGATGTAGCTGTAACTACCTTCCAAAGGTAAATGGATGGAGAAAAAACATTATTTTATTGTGCAGGTGCAAAAAAAAAAAAAAAAAAGGTAGGCGTTCACTTTTGTGGGGTCTGGGTATGTTTTATGCTAGGAGGTGGAGAAAATCTCTTCCTTGGTGACCTTCCTCAAAAGCCACTACCCCACTCCATGCCTGGAGAAAATAATCAGGCTCATCGGAATACAGGGATTCTCTATATCATTCCTAATTTTATCTTGTGAGCTTTCAAAACTATGTAGTAAGAACAAAAGAAAGAGTAACTGCAGCAGACGTAGAGAAATGAGAAAGGCATCAGGACCAAATACAATGTGGCATCCTAAATGAGATCCGGTAACAGAAAGCAACATGAGTGAGAAAACTGATGAACTTAGTAATTAGTAGTAGTTTACCATTGGTAGTTCCCTTGTTTTGGAAAACAAGACCCATGTTTATAAAATATGATAATATAAGGGGAGAGCTTGATGATGATTATATGGACATTTCATTTTCTATATATATAAATATTCTTTAAGCATAATATTATTTTAACATATATTTATTATAAAAATGAAATGAGTATTAAAGCAATTTTTGATAAGAATCAATATTCTTTAGAAAAGGTATCATTGTATGTTTGATTAAGTTTTTCATGATTTTTTGCTATAGAAGATATATTTGAAATATTGAATGTCATAAATTTCTTAAAGCTTGAATACAATTGAGGATCTAGAAAATCTGTTATTTAAAAAAATTAGCATAAATCATTGAAATCACTTAATAGTCACTAAATACACATAACACACCCTATATCAGGCGAAAATCACATATCAACATATGTTTGGATAATTCATTTAATATTAATGCTTTGAACCTAAGAAACAAAAATAATCACTAAAAAAGACAAGGAAATGATTCCTTCATGAAACTTACTGAAACTGTTATAGTCCACATCTATGTGGACAATTCCAACCAAAGAATTTAATGTTCTCTGGAAAACTAAATGTGAAGACTCAGTTTGTGGCTTTAGAATTTTTATGGCTTCTAATTGACCCCATGGTTTTTTTAAAGTTTCCATGCTGAATATTGGAGTTAAGTAAATCAGCAAATGTCAAATCTATTCTGTAGGTATACTTATCTGAAAGGCCCAAGGCCTTTTCCATGCTGTCTTATAGAAACAGACAGGATCATCATAAATTTTATAAAATTGTATGTTAATTATTTAGTTACTGATAATACCGAGAGGAGACAGAGTCCTTACAAATAACACTCTTAAAACCTATGATATTTTACATTCTTTTTGAATAACAGCAAAAGCACTGTACTAATACTCTCCTATAATTATGGAAATTAATTAAGAACCATCGCAATTTAAAAAGCCTAACATTCTGTTCCAAACATGTCACCTTCACACTGACTAATGCAAAAATATTTATTTTGTGGTAACAACCTCTTGGAAATCTCCTAGATCAATCTTCATATTCATTCCACTAAATCACCACCCCTGGTTCTATTCAACAGTCAGTTTATCTTTCCAGAGTATGGGAAATTTTTAAGTTTGAAAACTTTTAATCATAAATATTCATTGCACAATTCTTGATAACTGAGTTTTATCAATCATAATTTTAAGAACTACATATTGTTCTATAATCGACATGTGTTTTAACTGAAGTACTACTAGAATTTTAAAGAATATAGAAATGGAGAAAATTAAAATCTGTCTAGAAAACAAGAAAAAACAAAATCAACAGACCGGACCAGAGTTAACTGGTGTGTTCCTGTTCTTTGCAAGCCACCCGCTAATCAGGATGGGAGAACAGAAGCAAACACACGGATCCAGAAGAGGATGCACTGCGCCCTGCCCAGATGGACCAGCAGCTACTCACTCACTCCCCTTTCTTTTCTAGAAAATCTCTCTCAGCAGGACTCAACAAAGTTTGTTTTTCTTTCCCCCAGAGCAAGTGAGTCTCAGCATGTGACGCTTTGAACAATCCTGCACTGCAGGGAATGCTTTGCAGAAATTTCATCACAAGATTGCCGAAAGGATTACCTCTTGATTTTTTTGTCTTTGAGTTTATTTCATCTAATAATGGGGTAAGAACAAGGCCCTCTACATTGAAGACAGAATTTATTCATGAATCATACGCAGTAAAATTGTTCTAAACTGCTTGTTGCCTATAATTTTAGAAGAAAACAATTGTTTGTGTTGAATGTAAGATATATACATACCTATATACTAAAATATTTGTCATCATATATAAATTTTTTTCTTGTAA
Source organism: Phyllotis vaccarum (assembly GCA_033318265.1). NCBI lineage: Eukaryota > Metazoa > Chordata > Mammalia > Rodentia > Cricetidae > Phyllotis > Phyllotis vaccarum. The sequence continues at coordinate 9,081,516 of JARWLC010000015.1, read as the reverse complement.
GAACTTAAAGGCATTATTTTAAAAAGAAATATGTCTTCTTTCTCTTTAATCTAAAGTATGAAGAAGTATAAAGAACTACAATATAGGGCCAGATTTAAAAAGCACTTACAAAAATTGTGAATAATATAATATACTAAATTCCAAGAAATACTATTTTACACCACTTTGAAATCTGACAAAAATATGTGTATGCTTTGATGAACGTGATTATATCAAAAGCGTTACTGTCTAGGCCAGAATGTCACAAGGTGAAGGGCAATACCACCTGCTTCCTGACATTGTGTGTGTCACACAGTATCATGGCCAAATTCTCGGTTTCCTTCCGCATGAACTAGGAATGGTGACAATTTGGCTGCTGAACTCACACAACATGATCTTATATTTCAGGGAGAGAATGCCCATGTTGGGTTTTTTGCATTTTTCTTATTTGTGGGTTATTTAATTAGTCTCCTTCTAGTGAAATTCTGGAAATGACTTTATTGGGAGATTATATTGTTCTTTTCTTTTATTTGAGTATGCCATGAGAAAAAAAGGGGGGGCATTGGTTATATGATGCATTAATGAATGAATGAATGCAAACTAGGTAAGGGGGTAGGATGACTAAGAAGAAAAGCAGAGACTGTGCTAGACTTCACAGTGAGCCTGAACAAATATTTTACAGGAAAATATTAGAGCATGGAAGTAGGTCAGGTGGGAAAACTCATAATAATTTTATAATTTAACTTTGTCTCTTAGGCATTTAATTGTGATAGCAAGTTCCAAATTCACTCTCTTCTATATGATATTTACCATTTTAATTTAAATTTAAGTTTATTAAAGGGAAATGATCACAGGGTTCCTCAGGTTTACTAAAATAATTATAATTGAGTGGAAAGGAACAAAGACTTTTTATATTGACTGGATTTTAATGAGGTACTAAAAAATCTATTGGTTTTGTGGGAAACTGGGAGTGGGTGAGAGGCAGGAGAGGGAGAGAAATTATTACTGGGAAGAATTTAGAGTAGAGGACAATACCTGAAGTGTGTGCGAAGAAACACTTTGTCAAAAATATGATATGAGAACTTTAAGAAAAAAGAAACGTATAGGGCAACTAAAAAGTAAAACATGAAGGCAAAACCATCCCTGGAAGAGAAAGCCCAGAAGTCTTAGATAAAGCTTCTTTCATTTGAAAACCTTGAAGTGACTTCAGATACCTGGGAGAATAAGAGAGTGGATGTCAGACTCAGACACACACATCATTTCAGGCTTTGCACCAGAGAAAGAGAACCCAGGGCTTTCTGAGGTGGTTATGAGTACAGTCCTTAGGATACTGTGTCTCTCCTTGGTCTTTCAAAAGGGTTCATTCTTGCTCATCTCTGCTACAGTGTCATTTTCTTTACTCCAAGTTTCTTATATAAGAAACATTTTTTCTTTCCCAACTAACAGCATGATAACTCAGAGAGTAAGTATAATGCATTTAATTAATAAAATTAGTCTGACTAGTTGATATCAAATAGGAATATCATTGGGTTTGCCAAGTCAAATCAATATTAAACTCCACCAAGTGAGTCTCTCTCTCTCTCTCTCTCTCTCTCTCTCTCTCTCTCTCTCTCTCTCTCTCTCTCTCTCTCTCTCTCTCCTGATATACTCTTTATATATAAGGACATATAGATTAAAAGATACAGATATATAAGGCATTTATGGATAAAATCACACATATATGATGTGAACAGATAGGCAAATGCTTATATATAATATTTATAAAACATAAATTTTTCAATGCACATTAAGGTGCAGATATATGCATATGTACCTAAACAAGAATATAAACACACACATACACATTTAGAAGAAAAAGAATAAATTAATGTATATTATGAAACAGATAACTAAATATTATTTAAAAATTTCCAGATATGTGGCAAAATAATTGAGGGTGAAAACAATTGAGAGTTGGGGGGGGGGAGTCTGTATGAGCAGGGGAATAGGGATTATGAGGAAGGTACCCATGGTGATGGCTGGCTGGAGTTCTGGGGAGCCCACTAAATTGGGAATTGCCACAGGAGATCCATCAGGATGGGGAGCTGGCCCTCCACGGGGAAGGGGGGCTTTAGACTGCCATGAGCAGTGTGTGGAGCCATGAGGGCTGGGATCGGACTGTGTTCCTGTTCATGAGCTGGCACCTTGGAACACTATCCCTATAGAGGAACACCCAACCCAGCATTGACTATGGAATAAATGAATCTAATCAGACTTGCCTGGAGTAAATGTGCGGTGCTGGGCTGACCTACTTTGGGACTTCTAAGCCTTTGGGGAGAGGGAACAGGTAGATAGGTAGGAAGGGGCCAGGCTGAGGGCTGGCTAGGAGGGATTGGGAGTGGGGAGGGGACGGAGAACAGGGGGATACATTGTTGGAAATGACATTTTGGTCATGAAAATAAAATTAAATTAAAAATATTTAAAGCTTTTAAATATTTTGATCACCACAGACCTTATTTACTTCTCCACACACTCAGACAATGGTGGGGGAAAAATAACAAACAGAAAATCAGACAAATGAGGAAGGAGGAGGAAGAGGAGGAAGAGGAAAACAATTAAAAAGTAACCAAAATGAAATAAAAATCATAACACCAACAAAACATGGCGTTTGATTGGTGTTAATCAAGTATTCCTGGACATGGAACCTATTTTGAGTGCCTGCTACTGATATATCCTGAGACACTTCACTGGTAAAATTTTCCTTTTCCCAACAAGTATCAAATGTGAATAGCTTCCCTGTTAGTGATGATATTGGGCATTTAATGTGCCCATGGCTTCCCTTTCTCAGCACTGAGATTTTGTCTGCTTTGAACTTGTGTGGGTCTTGTGCCGGCTGTCACAGTCTCTATGAGCTCATTTGTATCAGTACCGCTGTGTCTGGAAGATACATGTATCCTTGTACTTAACTAACACTTCTTGCTTTACACTCTTTTCACTTTTTAATTAATCAATTACTTCTTTATTACTCATAAAAAAACTCATCCTTTTCCCTCCCTTTCCTCTCCCAATCCCTCTTAGTAAGCCTTCAGCTTCCATTCTCACCATCCCCCATCCTCTCTCCCCAAAGGGCAAGAAGTCTCAAGGTGGGTCAGCCAAGTGCTGCACATCAACTCCAGGAAAGTCCAATTTCCTCATCCCAATATCAACATTGGGTTGGGCACTCCTCTGCAGGGAATGGGCTCCATGCTAGAGTGTAGCCTGACTAAAACAAGTTTCTAAGCTTCACATTAAACAACTAGTTTGTAAAAATCATTCAACATATTTTATGTAAAAGTTTTTTTTAATAAACCCATCACTGATCCTCTCTCTCATCCCTCTTCCCAGTCATCATCCATCTTCACCTATGTCTCCTCACATCTATTCATTAGAGAGAGTAAGGACCCCCAAGATAAGGCTATGCAGTCTGACATATCTGGCACAGGTAGGACCAAGTCCCTCCCCCCAGTAACAAGGCTGAGCAAGATGATCATCTGTAGGAGATGGGCTCCAAGAAGAAATAAATAAACACTAGAAATAAATTCTGGTCTCACTGCCAAAGGCCCCACAACCTGCCCATGCCGTTTGACTTTCATACACATTCAGAGGACCTAGTTCAGTCACATGCAGGTTACTCACCTCTCAGTTCAGAATCAGTGAGCTTCCCCAACACTTCGAGTCACCTGTCTCTGTGGGTTTCCTCACCATGATCTTGATCTGTTTGCTCTTATAATCTCTTCTCCATCCCTTTGACTGGACTGGGAGCTCAACCCAGTGCTTAGCTGTAGATCTCTACATCTGCTTCCATCAGTTGCTGGATGAAGGCTCTATAAAGACAATTAGGGTGGTCATAAATTTGATCATAGGGGAAGTTCAGTTTGGGCACCCTCTCTGCTATTGCTTGGAGTCTTAACTATGTTCATCTTTCTGGGTTCTTGATTATTTCACTAGCACCATGTATACCTCTAATACCACAATGGCTTCCTCTATCAAGGTATCTACTTGGTTGAATTCCAAACAGAAGAATCTAAAATGGCCCAAAGACACTTAACATCCTTAGCCATAGGGAAACTCAAGTCAAACAACTCTGAGCCACCATCTGTCAGAATTTCTAAGATCAAAACACAGTTGACAGCCTATGCTGAAAAGGATGTGGAGCAAAAGTAATACTGCTACATTGCTGATGGGAGTGTAAACTCGTACAGTCTCTTTGGAAATCAGTATGGCAATTTCTCAGAAAATTGGAAATCTATTACCTCATGATTGAGCAATACCACTCTTGAGCATATACCCAAGATATGCATTCTTACTCTAATGGAATTTGTTTAGTTATGTTGATAGTAGCATTATTCATCATATCCAGAACCTGGAAACAGCCTACATGTCATAAATTGTAGAATGGATTTTAAAAACGTGGTGTATTTATGTAATGGAGTACTACTCGGTAGAAAAAAATGGCATCCTGAAATTTCCAGGCAAATGGATGGAAATAGAAAAACAAAAAAAATCACCCTGTGTGAGGTAACACAGACCCAGAAAGATAAACTTGGTATGTACTTACTCAGAAGTGGATTTTAGATATAAAGCAAAGAAAAACAGGGTTACAATACACAACCGCTGATCAGCTAGGTAACAAAGAAGAACCTAAGAGAGACGTCTATGTATCCCCCTGGGAAGTGGAGATAGAAAACATCACCTGAATAAATTGGGATCATGGATGGGGAAGCAGGTAAGGATAATTGGGAAGAGAACTTGAGGGAAGGCATGCTTGAGTTGGGGGAGGGACAGAGAGGGAGAACATTGAAATAGATACATTAAACTGTTCAGAAATCTTAACTGAGTCTTATGTAATTTATTGACCATCTGTGTTCAGATGTTTATAATGCAGCATAGTATAGCTTAATCATATTTATCCTCCCAATCACATAGCTTGGCTATATTGTCATCATTCATAATTACAAGAAAGTATCTGTGTCTTAACAAAAGTTTAAAATGTATAATCAAACAATTTCACAACAGCATATATTTCAAAAATGCAATAGCAAATTAGAAACTGTACACAAATACTATTTCTTGGTAGACATTTAAAATTAGCTTTGCCTAAACTATCAGATTACTGAAATATGGGCCTGTTAATAATGGCATCAATTTTATTAAAGCAGATGTAATAAATCATTGAATATGCTCAGATATGACCTAGATACATTAATGTACCCTTGTTAAAATCATTTAAAGTAATTTATTTAAATGAATTCTTTAAAAGGAATGGTGGAGACAAAGTACCAAAGAGAGAGGTTTTGTTTATTTTAGATTAATTAGAAAAAGTATTATTATCTACATTCCTTCTCTCTATAAAACAATAAGTTTAGAGGGTTTGTTGGTGATAGGAATTCTCTCAGGAAGAGCAGATTTTATGGGACAAGCCAAATGTGACTCTGTTTTGTGAAGCACACTGCAAATTTTGAATTTACATTCATATTTTAAAATTTAGAGAACAAAGTTGAAGTGACTTCTGAAATATATCAATAAAACAACAGTTTGCTGAGCAACAGGTAAAGTATGAAGTAGCAAAATGCTGTGACCAGAGTATTTTTCCTTTGATAAATTGAATCCCTCTGATATCTCGTCTCCTAATAGATGCTTAAAATTTGAAATGAGACATGCCTAGGATGCTTCAGTACTGTGCAATCACGGGTTTTCTTCAGGAGAAGTTTGATAATCTTTAACATCAACTGCAGAGAACCTGGATGACAATTCCATGTTCCCTACATGGTGATGAGAGCAAATCACAGGATTTGGGAAGTGCTACCTGTAATCAAGCCAACCCAAAATTCAGTGAGCTGGATTTAAGATTTAAATGATAATAAAATAGAGAGATAGAAATAAGAATGAAAGTTTTGCATTTTGTCACACTCTTAAATTACTGTGCTGAAAACATTTAAACACTAACATAGTCCCTTAATAGTGCTTCATACTGTTTATGATTTTAAACATTATTTTGACAAATACTAGTGGTATACATGTATAACCATTCAAGTTAATTTTAGACTCGAAAAGATAAAGAAACTAAACACTCTTCTCAGGCTTTCCCAAAACCAAGAACAAAAATTAATAATGGCATATATATGTACATATATCTATAAGTATGCACAGATGTATAAAATGCTACACATATTAGATACATATACATAGGCATTTTTATTACAATTTGGATGGCTAAAATCTGTTGTTCTTAGATGGAGAAAAGTCATGTACAAATATATTCTGAATTTGACATCATAATTTTTTAATATCCACTATGTGTAATCCCTGAATATGCCCCCCCAAAAAACACAAAGCATTTTGAAATTTGTGAAAGACTTCATTCTTGATTGGGTGTCTACTTAGCATTCTTTGTTTTTGATTTCAAAATACATTATAACTCAAACCCTGTAGTAGTGGGGTTTCTCGGTCCTGGGTGGCCAGAGGTCCGAGACCCACAGACCTGCCGCCCGAGACCACTTAGCCACCAGACGTTCACTGCTCAGGTCCCCAGAAATGACTCAAATGCTTATATTAACTTCATGTTGTTTGGCCTATGGCTCAGGCACATTGCTAGCTTGCTTTTACATCTTTAATCAACCCATTTCTATTAATCTGTCTGCCACGTAGCCCGTGGCTCACCTGTACTCTTACATGTTGCTCCTTGGGCGGCTTCAGCTCCATCTGCCTGACTCCACCCTGTTTCTCCTACCTATGCTCTGATTTCTCCTCCTACTTCTTCTATGGTGCCTGTCATGGCCCAAAACAGCTCCTTTATTTAAAGATTGAGATTCACAGCATATATAAATGCATTCCCACATCACAGTGAATAATTTCAATGATGCTTGCTTTCTGTGTCAGAAATTTTACTGATTAAATAGAATCTTGTTGTGTATATTTTCAAGTAGACTTATAAATTAAAATTTTGTTAGTGTCATTTCCTGAAGATAACTGCATAGCTTGTTTTTTAATACTTCGGGAACAGTTTTTGAAGAATTACATAGAAACTGATTTTAACACAAGCACAGAAGCAGAAGAAGAAGAGTTTGAAAACACTTCTGTTCTAAAGAATTTTAATCTGGAACTGTTGGTAGTTACACTGAAAAGTCATTGATTGGAATGGTTTTGGGTATTCTTAACTAGAACTAACTTAGGATCAAATTATTTTCAGTCTATTTTCCATATCTTTAACAGACTTTCTACATGATAACATATTGAATACATATGATAATCTTGAAATAACTAGGTAGCAACTGTCTTTGTGTTCTTGGCCTTAAGAATGCATCTTGAAGAGTAAGTACTTCTTGTCGAAAAGCTATACTCTTAACTCCAATCAAACAGTGAGCTTGCCATTATTTGAGTGCTTTGATAATAAAAAGAATTTTAAACAGAGCTTACACCAATATTTCTCAAGTAATGGGTCATGACTAATTTGGGATTACATATCAGATATCCATCATATCAGACATATATATTATGATTCATAACGGGAACAAAATTACAGTTATAAATTAGCAAGACACACATATGGTTGTGGGTATAAAAGGTGACAGTGTTAGGAAGGTTAAGAACCACTCGTCTACAGCATCTACAGGGAAAGTAGTAAAAATTTTGCCTTTTAAGTCAATGTGTTTGACATATCAATCATCATGAAGACATTTTCTGACAACCAACTGGAGAATCAAACCTCTTCAAACTCTTCCCACTGTAGACAAGCTTTTGTTCACTTAATTACTCTTCACCCAAATAAATTAATATTTTTAAAATCCCACTGCATATTTTTAACTCAATATAAAATATACTGACACTTTCTCCAAGTTCTGTATTGTGCCTCACTGTCTCTATGATGACTCTACTGTGAATAAAAATAAACCATATATGAACTATAATCTGTCATGTGTTGATCAACATACTTCAAGCAATGGTTCACTACAATCAAATGTTGAAATTTTTAATAGATTTAGGAGGTTTAGATTGTTAAATAAGATTCTGTTTAAAATGTAACCCTATGAATAACTGTAAGTTACAGTATATGTTTCCTTCAGTGGCCACGATTTCTGAAGTTAGTATTAAAATATTGTAGCCCCTCATATAATTTTATATTCATATTTTAGATTATATATGAACAACATTATAAATACGAAACTAATCAAGAATAATTGTCAGAGGTCTTGTCAAGAGGTGTGTGGATATGACAGTTTTCAATGTACTGGGGAAATGGTTTAGATGAACCTTAGTAGCATAGGGCTGTTTCTCTTCTCTAATTTTTGCAAGCTGTGATTAGAAAAAAATTAATCACTTTAAGAAGAGACTTGTGTACAGAGCTTTAAGCACAGCAGACCAAACCTGATGCTATGATCTTATTTAAGTTTTGAAACCTAGCCAAGTCCATTATTCATATTTATAATTTAAAGATCCACTGTGCTCTGGAAACATTCAGACCCCTCCTGGTTGTATTAATATTTGATATTTGATTAGGTTAAGATGCAAATGTGAACCCTCCATATGCTGCTGAATAGCACAGAAACAGCAGGTTCCATGTGGCCAAGCCACCTTGGATCTCCCAGTGATAAATATTCACATGCTCTATGAATAGCTTATCATCACTACCTGCGTTTTGCCCTGCCAACCTTTGGGCCAGTGATCAAATGTGTCATTAATTTCTCAACAGTATTAATTAATGCTCTCAAAAATTATGGGTTTCTGAAAGTATTTTTTTTCTAAATAAGTAGAATAAAATTTTACAATATTGTGTTTTTTAATAAAAAATTATATACATGAGTTACCTAGATTGTGAAAGAAAATATAATACTAGAATTGGAAAAGAAATAGAAGAAACTGACTAGATACACAGCTTCAGGTGCCTTTAAAAAATCTTTGGTGAACTTCCAATTTTCAAAACATCTTCATATATATCATATCAAAATGAATATAAATAATACAAAAGCAATAGAACAGTAAGTAGAAGAAAAAAATATTGATTCTGGAAGGAATAATTTTAGATCTTCAGAGCTCAACTGTGAAATAATTTTCCAGGGACTACACATTTTAGACAATGTCCTTCATGAGCAAATGATTTATTAGATTGAACAAAAACAGGTTACATTTTGTGTGGAGAGAAAATGAGAGTAGTCGGACTGCTCCATCTTTAGACTCATTTGCAACTTGGATGCTCCATGTTGAAGGCCCAGTCATGCACAGGATGAACATTTTTAAAGAATGATAGAAAAGAGCAAATAAATCAAATTGCACATTCTTATTTTCCTCTTCAGTACCCATTCTCTCCCCATGAATGGTCCCCAGTTTTACTGGAGAAGCAATGATGAGAGAAAAGTGTTGGCTACAGTACTTTAATGTGACCAACGGGTCACATCAAGAATGAGCAGGCACTTAGAAAGATGCAAACAGGTACACCTGGCAATTCAACTTGGTTTGCAAGAACAAGTATGCTTTCCACCTACTCTATGCTGAGTTAGAAAGTGAGATTCTGAAATCATTCTCTCTCTCTCTCTCTTTTTTTTTTTTTTTGCTCTCATGATAAGCAGTATTTATGACACTGACATGCTGAGGAGTGATTTTGTGCAAAACTATGAGAAACAAACCTCAAATATTGGTAACAATGAGGACAACATTACCAAACATCACTAGCATGCATAATCTTGTGTAATTGATTCAGTTGTATATCAAAAAAGAAAAAAACTTTGCTAACACAAAAAGATCCATTTTATTATTTTAGATGATGCATGCTCTGAGTTAAAACAAAATTGAAGAAAAGATAATAAGCTAACCTATAGTAAGAAGTTTCTGGCCTGGACTTTTGAGCCTAGCCTCAAGGTTTAGGCCTGCAGACCTACAGACCTGCAGAGACACACTGATGCTCACAATAGTTTTAGGCTGATCAGCCTAAGGCCCAGGCATATAATTTGCTAACTCTTTACCCTTAAGCTAAACCATGACTCTTATCCTGTTCAGCCATGCGGCTCGGTACCTTTTCTCAGAGCAGCATAGTTGTCCTCTGTATCTGCTGGCTTCTCTCTGACATTCTGTTCTGTTCTTCCTGTTCCTAGAGTCTTCTTAGTCTGACAGCCCCGCTAACACTTCCTGTCAGCCTTTGGCCAATCAGTGCTTTTTATTAAACTCATAGGTGGGGACAATTATTTACAATGGAACATCATAATCCCCCTATACTAATCTACTCATTCATACAATTAAAGTCTGTCTTTGTGTAAACATGCTGGGTATTTATACACACACACATTCAAGGTCAAAACATGAATGTTGTTGGAAACAATTGGATCTGATTTCTAAAACTTATGATTTTTTTGTGGCCTTATTTTCATTGTTTTAGTTTCACATTTTTAGCTTGTTGGCCTTTCCCCTATGAGCCATGGGGGGAAGCATATTGAATTTTGCCTGCAGATTTTAAAAGGCTTAGCTCTTGAAGAAGAGGGAACAACAATATTCACTGTGGGTTTACAAAGTATAGTCCAGAAATATCACTTTCCCCTAGGAGAGAATACAGGTCAAAAATCTTGAATATTTCAGAGTCTTGTCCACACAACCACTCATAAGTCCAACAGTTACTCATCACATATGTATTCTGGGAGTAAAGCTGTCACAAAATCTTGGTAACTTACTCCAGTGTAACCCTCGAAGTCAGCAGCATGCTCCTCCCCCTGCTAAATCCCACCCACTATTTATTCCTCTGGGCACTTAGACCATCACTATTCTCCTTTTTATAGAATCAGTGAAGGCACTGTATGCAACACTACTACAGCTCTTTAGAAACTTTATTATTAGTTCCACACAATTCCATAAGGTCTATATAAGCTTCTGTGATCTTATCTCATCTTTGTACTGAATACTACTCTACTGTATGAATACACTTCTGAGCCCAAACCAGCAAGTATTAAATAACTAGAAGTTTAGAGGAAGTAGGACAGTTGTGTGTTTAATGAGATCTTAGTGAAGGCATTGATCACATTTGTCAGAATTTGTCTTTACTGAAAAAAAAAAATTAGAATGAACAGAATCATTTTCAGAACTCTGACTTCTTAATATCAATTGCTAGTATTTTTTAAATAGTGGTTTATTTTATTTTTTTGTGTGCTTGTGCATGTACATTTGGGTACCTGCCAAAGCCAGAAGAAAATAATTGGAACCCCTGGAGCTGGTGACTGTGAGTCCTCTGAAGCTGGTTCTGGGAACTCAACCCTACTTCTCTGGGAAAGCAATGCTCACATGTAATTATTGACTAATCTTTCCAATGATTAATTTTTGTTATTATTTGATATGTAAGTATACAATAATCTTAGTATGATATACACATACATTTATGAACATACTTAAGATGCCTATTTCCTTTGCAATTATAGCTTAACATTGTAGGTAATGGTTATCTTGTACTGCAAGGTTTATGTGGTTGTAATCCATAATGCCCAATAAATTTAATAAAATCATGAATGCATCTGCTTATGTCTAATTCTTTAAAGAGATTTTAGTGGCTTAGTGTTAAGGACTTAGGAACTGAATCAGTTTTGATTCACTACTACGTTTACTGAAATATTTAACTACTTAATGTCATGCAAATCCACAGGTCCATTATGAGACTATCCATATTTTGTTTCTTGTCTCTCACCTTACCTTTTGATTTAAACATCCTCTTCCGTCCTCGTGAATTTTACCTGACAGTTCTGAGGGAAGAGTTAGAATATGCCACACAAACTTTTTTGTTACTGTTGCCTGCTTCTAGCACTGATTCTCTAATTTTCTCTGGGTACCCAAGGTGTCTGACAGTTCTCTGCCACAGCCACTTGCCAGCAAACATTATATGTGGATAACCTTTCCACAAGCTCTTAACTTCTTGACCTCTCTCTACTTCTAGTCCAGTTACTACTAAGAAATCTCCAGATCACTTCAATCTGAAATTACATAGGGAATAAAAACATATCTTTGGTTTTGCATTTGTTGTTTTAAGGAAAACACAATACAATTAAAAGTAACATTGACTTATAGATCCACTGAAAAAATACTGCTATTCACCTTTCTTCATATACCCATGGTATGAAGAATAGCATGATGTAGTAGCACAGAATGCTGTAGACTTTTGTACATGATCCATTTATTGTGACTAGCTAATTTTCTTAGGCTGCATAGTTTTCTTAGACCTCTGTGTGGACCTCTGTTTTGCCAAACAACTGACTCTAAGTGCCCTGTCTCTCCATTTCTTTACATATGTACATGACTTCCTATCACAAAAAAGAAAACAGTGCAGAATGACAGTTCACATTAGCCATTGAGAATTCTTAACTAGCTTCTCTGTAGTGTACTAGATTTCCAATTGCTATCTCACACAGAATGTTCTAGAATATCAATATCTAAGCCTTTTCAAACTTATTAAAATTGTCTTTGGAAAAATACTGAAAAGTACAACCAACTCAGCAAATACTTAGATTTAATCCACAGTTAAGTTCATCCTGAACTGACTCCCACTTTGGATTCTGGAAATGAGATATCTGTTTTCTATCGACATAGACTCCCTTCAACTACTCCCAATATAAATTCCTTACATTTCCCCTACTGTGACCTACCTATGGTGTTCTGGCCATTCTATCTTTGATCATTAGTTTCCAAATGAAAAATGGAGCTGAAATGGTAACTTTTAAATACAGAAGTTTGAAAAGCCAGCCTCAAATTAGTGGCTTTATGATACTGTTAATATATCTCAATTCTTCCCATTCCAGTTATTTTTTTTGTTCATTTTATTTTTATAAGAAATTTAATTTTTATCCATGTATTCCCCCTGCTTTCCCTCCTGTCACTCCTTCCAATCCCTTCCAGTCAGCCTTCAGCCATCCCTCATCCCATCCCCCAAAGGCAAGAAGTCCATAGGTGTGTCAGCTCAGAATGGCACATCCACTTCAGGCAAGATCCCTTTAGTCACCCCAAAGTCAAGACTGGGTTAGGTGTCCCTCTGCAGGAAATGGGCTCCATGGTGCCTGCCCATGCACAGGAACAGGGTCTGATCCCACTCCCCTCGAGGCTCCACAGATTGTTCATGAAAATCAACAGTTGTCTACCCTTGGAGGGCCTGGCTCCTTTTCCCGATGGATCTCCTATTCTTGATTCAATGAGCTTCCCAGAGCTCCAAGCAGCCATCACTGTGAAAATTTTCCTCATAATCCCTATCCCCTTGCTCAAACAGACTCTCCTCCCCTGCTCTCAGCTGAACCAGGAGCTCTGCCCAGTGCTCAGCCATGGAGCTCTGCCTCCACCTCTATTCATTGTTGAATGTAGGTTCTATGATGTGTTTCTCATTCCAGCAAAATTGTAAAAATTCACTAACAAGTGCTTAATTTCTAGTTCTTTTCACCTCAACGACTTGGAATCTAATTTTCATCTCTCAATGGCAGGTAAAAGGAGTCCACAGACATGGCTAACTTCCGAGTATAAATGACTATTTCCAAAGCAGGTGTTTTGCCAATAACATGTTCTTTCTATGGAATTTGTCTGAATATATAATTCTTGCAGAAGTGATGGTATAGATGGCTGTGCTTGTCAGGAAGCATTCTTTTTTAAATTAAATTATTTCTATGTTTACTTTTTCAGACAATAGTATATAAATTTAAATATTATCAGGGGTAGATCAAGTAATTATCTGAAGGGCCATTCAGCATCACAAACTCTAACAAAAAGCTCACAGAGGTTATAGTAATATATAGTACAGCTTGATGTAAGATTTCTTTTTTAGAAGTGCTATTTGGTTTTTTTCATTTCATTATTTTTTATAAAAATGTCTTTCTTATCTATGTATCCTCCTGCTCCCCCCTTCTCTCCTCTCAATCCCTCCCAGTCAGCTTCCAGCTTCGCCATTCTCCATCCCCTCCCTCAAAAGGGCAAGTCCCAAGGTGAGTGAGCTCAGTGTGGCACATCCGCAAACATTCTTTTACTCGCAACTGCAATTAACTAGATAAGGAAATTGATTGTATTTTGTTTCAGAAAATTTCTAATTAGGAAACAGATGTAATATCTTAGAGAAGATGAACAAGAACCAGTGATATGGTGATATGAGATCAGGAACATTATGTGCTAAGCAGAGGCATACTCTCAGCAAAAGGATGCAGACACTGATGTTCCCAGAGACAGTAAGTTCAGAATCTATTAGACTATAGTTGCAGGAGGCAGCTTATTTCTTACTACTTCTGAATAGGCACAGTTTTAATTATTTTATAAGTTCCGGCTTTAGCAAATAAACTTACTAATTTAGGCAATTTGTGTAGATTTCTTTTCTTTCAAATGATGCATAATAAATTATATCCCATTGTGGGTACCAAGACGTCTATAAAATAAGGGTGGTAAGATAAAAACCTCAAACGTAAATTTATGTTTGTCTCCAAAAACTAATGAAAACAATCTTTTTTAAGACATGCATTTTATAATGACTTCTACACGACATTAACTCACTTCTAATCCTTGACTTGTGCTTAGTCACCGTTGGAAAATGTGAGTTAAATACATCACTTATTCCTGTAAAATACCAATTAGAGGAATAAACTGACATCTGTCAGAAAGGTTTGTTGATTATCAGTTAAAATCATCTCACTTTAAATACATACTATAAACTTTCTATTATTTCTGATTTGTTAGGCTTCATTGTGATAAATACATCTTGAACATGGAAACCAAGAAAAGCAAATGTTTTTAAAACATATGCTACGTCAGGGAATGAAAATATTAGTTGTCATGTGTCTTTATGTATTTAGTATTATGAAACTATACTTAAACAATGGTGTCAGTGGTGATGGTATCTACAAGAAAATTGTGATAAATACCTGAAATTTTTCTATCTGTTTTGCTAGCATAGAATTAGAATAAATAACAATTTCACTGAATAAGGCTACAAATGATATGTACTTCCTAAGTCATAACAGAATGATTGCGTTGACTACCATATGAATATTCATTTCCTTCCTCTGGGGAAAGTTAGTACACACACAATCATTCCTGGTGATTATTACAGGTCTCCCACAAAACCTGTAGGTCTTAAATTTATTACTTTTGAATATATGTTTCAAAAAGAATGAATGAATTTCTGTGTGCCATGGCATGGCCAGAGCACAGCGAAGAGTCACTTCATGAAAGAAAAATGCTAAAGCTAGTGTCTCCTATTCGTAAACATTGGTTACATAAAGAGTCTGACTTTATATTTTCTAAGTCAGAATATAATGGAGTGAATGTTATGATCTCCTGACTACGATGAACAAAAATTTTGGGATTGTCATACTACCCTAAAAACTAATCACTAGAGTAACCGAGAATAGTACATTGAACAAGTGTATGAAATACTGTCCAATCCCATCCAGTTGATTTAAATTTTTAAATAGTGATACCTTGGTAAGAGTCCAGCCCATAACACTTAGGGAAAAGTCCTGACAGTGAAAAAATTAAAATAAAGGGTAATAGATGGTAAGACTATTGTCATTGGCAGCTACACTTACACATGGGCACAGCAGCCACTCTGGGCAGCTTAACGTTTGAAATTCTAGACCTAGGGGCCAACTTCAGGCCACTGCTCATATCTGCATTCATTTACACATATGCTAACACACACACACACACAATTAAAAATAAAATAAATATTTTTTAAATGAAAGAAAATTAAGTAATCCTGAACTGTGTGCCAAGCCATTACTTGCTTTTGTTCTTATGAACATAACAGGTATAGAATGAAAATTAATAGGAAAAGTTGAATATTATAAAGTAAAAATGTAGGTTAACTATATAAAATTATATAATTTTAAGATAAGATATAGTTTTGTAGTGTAAGCAATAGTTACTGAATTAGTTTCTGGTACCTGGATAATTCATATATGATACACTTCAATAAATGTTAAATATTAATGCATACTATTCCTATAAGTAATTAGATAATTGCATCTCTGCTAAAGTTCATAATAAAGTTAATGTGGAAGAAAGACACATTAGGCAAGCCATTAATTGTAGTTTAGAGTTTAATCATTTGTTTGTTTTAGCTGAAATTTTCTTCCTTCATTGAAGTCATTAGTACTTGACAGTGAATAATTTAGTGTGGAAAATTCCTAATTAAGCTGGATTTTTTTTCAAGTTATTCTAGGATAATAAACCTGAAGTTCTGTTAATATGGATTAATATAATGAAATATAAAATCTGTCCACTAGGTTCAGCATAGAGATGAGACATTATTTTTGACAATACTTGAACTATGAAGAGTTTATAATTTTGCTGATGATTCTCTCTGTAGGCTTTATCCATCTAAAGGCAGATTGTGTTGTAAATCAAGTACTGCTTCCATTCATCATAATGGGAGTTAAATGTACCTCAGGAGAATGAATCCCTTTAGGTATTTAGAATGAGTTTCAGTAACTATACATCTGTTGATGTTCCTTGCTAAGGTATTTTCACACTTTCAAAGAACCATCCCTTTCTGCAAGATTAAATAAGAAAGCCCCAGCTGAGCATGGCCTTGCCAAGCCTCTGAAGCTCAGACGATCTGGAGGACCCCAGAAGTATGTGAGGAGGCATCTGTATAATATACTCACAAGCAAGAGAGAATGATCCAGGTGATGCCTGCTCTACAAGTAACTTAAAGACACACAGCATATTGCTTGATGTGCCAGCCACTTGCTATATCTCCACTAGATCTTTGCAAGCAAGGCAGAGTTCATCCTCCAGGATAACACTGGGAAAGTTGTTTTTATGCCAGGTTTATGTACATGTTGTGAACTGAGCTGTCTGACTTTGTTTCTGGATCCAAGGTATATTAAGATGGAGCAAATGCAATTAGCTTCATCAGAGTCTTTCTGCTTTTAAGATGGAGGAAGGAACAAAACTGTATCAAGAAAGTACTGTTTCAGAGACCAGAAAAATGAAGAAAGATTCCCAATAGCACTCCATGGCATCTTTGTCATCTTTTGTTTGTTTGTTTGCTGTGTTGGGTTTTTTGTTTTGTTTTGTTTTGTTTTATTTTCTGGAAGTCTGAACTTCTCTTCAACCAGAGTTAAGAATAAGCAAAGGACAATACAAGCCAAAATAAAGAAGGCCATAAAAGAGTAAATAACTGGATACAGAAAGCATCATCAATATTCTCCTATATTAGATTGCTATGGACTGTAGAGTAATAAGAAAGAAATCTATGGAATGATTCCTTAGACACATTATTTCTGAAGGTATACACAAGATGTAATATTAGTAAACATGAAACCAGAAGTACAAATTAAAGCTTTGTCCAGTGATGGTGCGTGTAAACAAGATGTAAAATATTTTGAGATTGTCCTGTACCTTCCTACCTTTGACCTAGATATTTTTTTTAATTATTAATATTTAAGATTGATATAAATAGGAAGAAAAAGAGACATACATAATACGATCCATCATTTTGAAAATAAGTTTGAACTTCTGGGCAGTTAGTAAGTCAACCACAAAAATGAAGAAAAAAATAAGAGGAAATGAAAGGCTGTAAGCCAGGGGATATCACAGAGAGCTATAATGTTACAAACATGGAAGAGGAGTGTGAATGCATTCCAGTACAAAGTGGAACAGGGGGATGAAAATGTCATGAGAATGCATGTTTGAAGTTGAAAGGTAGGGAAAAAATTTAAGAGGCATCTTCATGGTGGCAATGACCTAATGTGTAATTGTCAAGAAAAGTATCACAAATAATGTCACCATCGTAAAATGCACTAGACTAAAATGGGAAAGTGTTAGATACAGAAGTGTTAGTGTTGTGCACTTTTCTAGAACTTAAGAATACAATACTAGGCAACATCCTGATTTCTTGGAATCATTCATTGTGGAAAAAAGAATATGCTGACTCAGGAATTGTGTAACTTGCTTCTACCAGCCAGGAGAGTAGGCAATGTCTGGTGCTGCTAAAGTCTAAGCTCAGATCCAAGAGTTCCAATGGGGTTTAAGCATTGCATTTAAAGGTGCAATCTCTTTTCACTTTTTCACGCCTTTCCTATCTTGAGCTTTGGGCTTAACACTTGTCACTGCTGACACATGATTTTCCTTATTTGTCTATTGTCCATTTTTATCAATCCATTCTTCATGAAGTCATTGTTTTATTTTGAAGTATTTCATTATTTGTATGAAGTTTTATTAGTAGCTAATTACACAGTATATACAAGAGTCAAATACTGGAGGTATTCAACAAAACTATTATTAATGAGGGATGGTAGGCTTTGAAGAAAATACAAGAAAAATGGATAGAGATTGATAAGAGATTTGAAATATAATTAATAATATGGTCAGGAATAAAGGTTATTGACATAATTGATAGATAAGAAATGCTAAAGATCCCCACTGTCAGATGAATCTTAAAGAAGGAAATTTCGAAACCAAACTAGTCCAACAGTCAAAGCCAAGCTTGAGAGAGAGACAGACTGTAAGCAGGTTAGTGATAGGGACAGTACTGCAAAGAGTAGACTTCTAGGAGGTAAAGTCAGATTAGGTATTCTTTTGTAGCTGCACTGAGGCACTATTAATACAATTGGACATTTTAGGTAATTTTAGTAGACAAATAACAGACAGAGCATTATGGAGCACTGGCACAAATCAGCAAGGAATATAAGAAAAAAGAGGACCATGTCTTCTGGTTCATAGAGTTTTCCATCCATGTCAATATGTATATAAAAGTCTCATCAGGCCACACCCTTTAAACAAGACCTGCAGGAAACTTCTGGCTGTTGAGTGATAGGGAATGAGCCCTGTACAGAGACACACCATCTATTAGATTATATAATCCTAAACGTGGATTCCTAAACACTACACACATGAGCAACAATAAATGAACTACAGACATAGCAATATGGTATATATGTATGTTGAAACCTCTTTATATGTAAAATTTCAAATACATATTTTAAAATAATACTAAGAGGATGAATGGCAAAGAAACATGAGAGAAGTTAGGGTTAATTAGCAGGGTAGAATACAAAAAAATAAAGGTATTTATTTATGAGCCTCTTAAAATACATGATTAAAAATGGGTTCACATAATACAATAGAATTTTAGATTTTGGCCAGTGATGTATTGAAAATAAAAAGGGAATAGGTGAGTGAAGATGAGAAAATTCTCACAAGCCTGTTGATAAATTAATTACTAAAAGATTTGTTTTATATATTTCCAAATTATTTTTAATTTTATTGTTACATTGTAAATAATTGTCCCACCCACTGGTTTAATAAAAAGTGCTGATTGGCCAAAGGCAGGCAGGAAGTGTGGGTGGGCTACCAAACTAGGAGAACTCTGGGAACAGGAAGAAGCAGGACAGAATGCCAGAGAGAAGCCAGAGGAAGCAGAGGACAACCATGCGGCTGTGAAAAAGGTACTGAGCACCATGGCTGAACAGGTTAAGAGTCATGGGTTAGTTTAAGGGTAAAGAGTTAGCAAGTTATATGCCTGGGCCTTAGGTCAATCAGCTGAAAACTACTGTAAACATCTGTGTGTCTCTGTGTGTCTGGGGGTCTGCAGGTCTAAACCTTGAGGCTAGGCCTGAAAGTCAGGGACAGAGACCTCGTACTACAAATGGCAGCCCAATGTGGGGCATATACAAGATATATACCCACCTAAAGCCATAGAAAGCTTAAAAAAATGATCTAGAGCCCAAAGCAGCTTCTGAGTTGTGTCTCTCACATGAGCCATGGTACAGAGATGCTCTGGTGAGGCACACGGGCTTGAGCTACAGTGGTGGGCTTTTGGAGTGCAGCTTAAGGTGTAAAATGGCTTGTTCCTCAAGTCTCACAGGACCCTCAATATAAGCAAAAGGTTGTAAATGATATTTAAGGTTTCTATTAATAAGGACAAAAAGGGAACAGAATCAAAGATGGCTTTCTAGTAACCATGTTTTCTTGGTTCAGCTCTGTTTGCCAGAGGCAAAGTGAGGCTTGGCTTTTAAAGAGAAGCTTCCTGATTCAGCCTTAGAGGGAAAACACTTGTGAGTCTCTTAAGAGGTCCTGCTGCCAAATACTTAAATGGAGTTAATGAGCAGCAGCTGGCAAAGCTTTACTTGGTAATTATATGGACCCTAAAATTCCCAGGGTACCTGGGCTAAAAAGATAAATTCAATGAAATTAGACTGGGAGTTGGGTGGAGCCATACATCCACCCTACCAACCTTGAATCCTGGCAGATTAAAGGAGTGTTCAGAAACAGAAAGAAATAGAAGAATCTGGGTGGAGTCAATCACCCCAGCCAAGCAAAGGTGTGGTCAGAGACAGATAAAGTTAAGAAATAAATATACAGTAAAGACACTTTTTGCTAAAAAGTCTAAGTGGTTTAGAGTGTGTTTAAAATATATAAACATAGGCTTAGAGAATGAAAAAAAAGGTAGAGAAAGCCTTTAGAAAAGAAATAGAGTAAAATAAATAAAATTAAGCCACGTAAAGATGGAAAATGCAGAGTGTCTGGATATGGTATATTATTATCTTATCTTTAAGTTTCTTGACTGAAAATGAAATAGTAAAAGCTGATAAAAGACAGTTAATTATAAATGCTATTGGATTAATTTAACATATCTATTTTGTAAATGCGTTTACCTTAAAATTGAAATGCAAAGATACACTACTTTGGAGAAGAGGCTTTCCTTTTATTTTCACAGAAAATGAGAAACTGTGGATTTATTTCTGGATAAAGAACATAAAGTTTGATAGAGGAAGACCCCCTGAAAAATCTCCAATGGAAATGGATGGCCCAGATGATTCAGCATTTCAGAACACCTCTGTTGAAGTTTCCGGAGCTCTGTATCCAGAACAATTTCAAGGAGACTGGCTGAGATGACCCAGCCTTACAGACTACTCCACTAAAGACTTGTGCATAGTCCTACATTTTTCTTTGGATTCCCATGAGATTGTCAACGCCCCCATTCAGCAGGAAGTAGCCTAGAGAACGACGCCCACATTCCCAAAACATGGATTATGGATATTTGTGTTTATTTACAGTGTTGTTTATAAGTTGTTATAGATAAGGGGGGAAAAGAATTTTAGAATTGGAGTTATTTTTGTTTGAAAAAGAGAAAAGGGGATATGTGGGAGATTATATTGTTACATTGTAAATAATTGTCCCACCCACTGGTTTAATAAAAAGCACTGATTGGTTAGTAGGAGTTTTTTGACCTGAACTTTCAGGCCTAGCCTCAAGGTTTACGACCCGACCCGCAGTCCTACAGTCCCACAGAGACACAGATGCTTTCAACAGTTTTAAGCTGATTGGCCTAAGGTTCAGGCATATCACTTGCTAGCTCTCTCCCCTTTATCTAACCCATGATTCTTCCTGTTCAGCCACGCGGCTTAGTACCTTTCTTTAGAGCAGTATGGTTTTCCTCTGCTTCTTCTGGCTTCTCTCTGGCGTTCTGCCTGGCATTCTACTCTGTGCTTCCTGTTCTCAGAGTTTTCTGAGTCTGGTAGCCCCCCACCCACACTTCCTGCCTGCCTTTAGCCAATCAGTGCTTTTTATTAAACCAGTGGGTGGGACAATTACTTACAATGAAGCAACACAATCCCCCTATAGATTGGCCAAAGGCAGGCAGGAAGTGTGGGTGGGGCTACCAGACTAGGAGAACTCTGGGAACAGGAAGAAATAGGACAGAATGCCAGAAAGAATGCCAAAGAAAAGACGGAGGAAGCAGAGGACAACCATGCTGCTGTGAGAAAAAGTACTGAGTCCCATGGCTGAACAGGTTAAATGTTATGGGTTAGTATAAGGGTATAGAGTTAGCAAGTGATATGCCTGGGCCTTAGGTCAATCAGCTGAAAACTACTGTAAACACCTGTGTGTGTCTGTGTGTCTGAGGGTCTGTTGGTCTAAACCTTGAGGCTAAGCCCGAAAGTCAGGGCCAGAAACCTCGTACTACATGTGTGTGCTTTGGAAAGTAAAAATAATAATAATAATAATAATAATAATAATAATAATAATAATAATGAAAATTTTAAATGGATTTGTAAATCATACAAAAACACATTGGTTGTTATTAGGAGTAAAGAATAGAATATTAATTTTAAATGTATTGTTAATTCAATATATTTTAAATTGTATATATTATTCAGAATAATTTAATTTGAATGTGTGATTACAGACTGTCTGAAAATAAATCTTCAGTTACATTCATGATACTCAAGAGCCTGAGATACAAAGAGTATTTGTCATAGCCTCTACCTCATAACAATGTAGAACAAGTCAAATTCCAGCACCCATTATATTCCCAGAAGTCAAAAGTCAAATTTTGATTACTTATAATAGGATTACATAAATAATTCTTTTAAACTTGTATGCCCATAGTTAAAGCAAAGAAAACATAATCTTTGCCATATGGAAATAGCTAACAAAATGAGGTTAAAGTATTAATAACATACTATCTTCCATATTACTATATTTATTTTCAAAGATAAAGCGATATATTAAATTAAGATTTCCTTCATGTTTTTATCATTTAATATCAACTTTACATAGTAAGCAGCGCCTAATTCCACAGTCAATTCTTGCTAGTTATACTACATAGGCAGATCAAAAAATAGATGATAGAGAAATAGATAGACGATAGATAGAATTATAGATTGATAGATACATATAGGTATAAATAAAAGAAGGTTAAAGAGAAGATTCAAATGGTTCAAGAAGATCATAAACTGTAATTTTCTTGCAAAGGGTCTAGGTTCAATTGCCAGGACACAAATAACATCTCACAAACATGTAATCCCAGTTCCAGGTCATTAAGATCTTATCTGACCCCCACAAACACAAGGGATGTATTTGGTACAAACACATACATGCAAAAAAAAAAAAAATCCAAGCATAACAAAGCTACATATAAGTGATGTGGGAATGTCTTTCTGTATGCTGTGAATATCAATCTTTAAATAAAGGAGCTGCTTTGGCCCATGATAGGCACTATAGAAAAAGTAGGAGGAGAAATCAGAGCATAGGTAAGAAAAGCAGTGCAGAATCAGAGAGACTGAGCCAGAAGCCAAAAGGAACAACATATAAGGAACACAGGTGATCCATGGGCCACATGGCAAGACAGATTAATAAAAATGGGTTGAGTTAAGATGAAAGAGCAAGCTAACAATGTACCTGAGCCATAGGCCAAGCGGCATGAACTTAATATAAGCGTCTGAATCATTTTGGGGGCCTGAGCAGCAGCAGGTGACTAAGGGGTCTAGGGCTGACTGCAGGTCTGTGGGTCAGGACCTCTCACCGCCCAGGACCAAAAAACCCACTGTAACATAAAAGTTAATAAAAAAGAACAGAAGATCTCAATAAAAGAGTAAAATACTGGAATTTTGAATAATAGAGGTTATAAATGAAATTGGCCTTTATCAATATCTAAAGCTCCACATTTATTCATTGTTTAACAAGAAAAAATAAATTTAAGTTTTATTTACTAATTTAAGTTAAAAGTAGAATTATTCAAAAGATGTTTTTAATAGTAAATCCCAAAGATCTTTAAAGAAACATAATACAGAGGATTAGTGAGACAGTTTAATCCTTAAGAGTGTTCACTGTTGTTCCAATGACAGATTTGATTCCCAACAGCGACATGGAAGTTTACAACCACCTCTCACTCTGATTTCAGGGGATCTGTTCTCCTCTTAATGCATTAAATGCACATAATACACATGTACATGCACAAGCACAGTCACACAAACACACACACACACACACACAAACACAAACACAGGCTGCATCTGTATTCGATGCAATGTTGAAACATCAACTTACAACTATTACAGTGCTATTTGTTGCTCTGAAGAATGCTATCTATTCATAGTCTTTATGTACAGAATTTAAAAATGTTAATATTATTGCTCAATAAATAAACATATAATTTATGTCTTCTATGAAGATAACCTTACAATTCACAGTTTTATCAAACTCTGGGACATTAAATGACCATGCTTTTAAGTTAGCAAATTTATTTCAACAAATCTTTTTCAAGTGGGCATAAAAATTACCGTGGCCCAAGTGTCGTCTACTTAGTGTTGCTTAGCTACTCAAATAGGTATTGTTGGGCACTCATATCACTGTATATTTATAAGAAGTGATTTTTCACAATGTCAGTTACAAATGGACAGTTTTGAAGATGCCACTGTACTGCATAAGTAAACTTTCTTTTAAAAAGGCAATTAAATAGAATGTTTAATAAAATGAAGCATGCATCTTATTAACTGTAAAATATATTGGCCTATAATATTCAACATCCTCTGAGAGTCATGGGAAAACTCAAAAGTAACTTCACCTTTTCTGAGCCCCTCCTCCAACTCCCTTCAATAACTTTGACCCCCACAACAATTTTGATTTTACTTCTTTCTTTATACTTCTTAATTTGTGCTAAAATATTATCACCCATGGGCATGAGGTGAGAAGCAAATTTTATTGTCAAACTTTTTACAATAATGAGAATCTAGGTTGGGAAATAAGAGGTAACTGTTAGTTACCTTATTTGTTATGTTATTCTCCATCTACAATAACGTTTGCTCAATTAAGAAACTGTCATATGTAAACTCAAAAACAGATATGCTTTGGAATCTGAATATGCAGTCTCTTAGGTCGTGCTTAGATAGATTCAGTTTGAGTTCAGACCAATACCTTTGTCAGTGTCTGTAAAGGTTCCAGTATTTCAAGTATGAAAAAAAAAATTCTAAATCTTGGAAATATCTGCAAAAACGGAATAAAGTTCTTATTTTGTAAATATACTCTATTTTATGATAATAAGGCAATCATTTTTCTTTAAGAATGAAACAAGAATTTTAATAATGAGGATGGAAGACAAATATGACTACATTATGCACTGCTTTTAAAAAACCCATCAAAACAAAACACATTTAAATCTGCTCCCTAGACTAATATGTGACTGACATTTGTATAACTGAAGTAACATTTTGGCAAAGTCCAACTGCTTTTAAATTGCTGTTTCGATAAAGAAAGTGTAAGAATATGGTGAAGAGAAAGTATAAGGATATGACTTTCCAGTGTTAATAGTTATAATGATAATAGTACATAACTGCTCCAATACGTGCAGTTGTAATTTTGAAGGGAATTTTAACAAAAAAAAAATTGTTAGCTGATATGTGAACTTAAATACCATTTGTCAGATTCTAGCTAATTTAAATCCATAGATAAAAATTAAATTGGACTAACTTTGAACTTTAAAAACCTATATAGTTTGTAAGTATAGAAAACATATCATGAAGAATAACACAAAACATTCCTGAATAGATGTGTATTATTCTGCTTCAGTGAAGAATCAAGGCAACTTGGTATAACCAATTTTGAGGAATGAGACTTATGTGTATTAACTAGGAATGAGGTGGATTGTCATGTTATCAAGAGGCATCAGACAAGATTGAGTGTGTTCAGGTGGTATGGTCATACACATAAGTGATGCAAATTTCTCCCTTGGAACACCTACATCTGATGAACACTTTCAGCAATGTAGCAGGATATAATAATAATTCAAAAAAATCAATAACCCTACTATACACAAATGATAAAAGGGCTTAAAAGCAATCAGAGAAACATCACCTTTTACAATAGCTGGAAATGCCATTAAATATCTTGGGGTAATTCTAACCAAAGAAATAGAAGACAAGTATGGCATGAACTTTAAGTCATTGAAGAAAGAAATTGAAGAAGGTATCTGTAAATGGAAAGATGTCCCATGCTCGTGTATAGATAGGATCAACATAGTAAAACTAGCAATCTTACCAAAAACAATCTACAAGTTCAATGCAATCCCCATTAAAATTCCAACACAGTTCTTCACAGACCTTGAGAAAACAGTACCCAACATCATATGGAATAACAAAAACCTAAATTGCCAAAACAATCCTGTTTAATAATAGAATTTTGAGAGGTATCACCATTCCTGACTTCAAGCTCTACTATAGAGCTACAATGATAAAGGCAGCTTTGTACTAGCATAGAAACAGACTTGTGGATCAATGAAATAAAAAAAAGTAATTATTTATCTATGCACCTATGATGACTAGATTTTTAAAAAGAGGCCAAAAATATACAATGGAAAAAATGATAGCTGATGTGGGAGTGTCTTTCTGTATGCTGTGAATATCAATTTTTAAATAAAGGAGCTCTTTTGGCCCATGACAGGCACCAT
This sequence comes from Phyllotis vaccarum, assembly GCA_033318265.1. Classification (NCBI taxonomy): domain Eukaryota; kingdom Metazoa; phylum Chordata; class Mammalia; order Rodentia; family Cricetidae; genus Phyllotis; species Phyllotis vaccarum. The sequence goes on along the minus strand of JARWLC010000015.1, from coordinate 9,055,355 downwards.
AGAAAAAGTAGATGAGGAATCAGAATAGGTAGAAAAAGAAACAAAGAATCAGAACAGATCAAGCCAGTTGCCCAAAGGAGCAACATGTAAGGAACATAGGTGAGCCACAAGCCACATGGAAGACAAATTAATTTTGTTGAGTTAAGATAAAGGAGCTAACTAGCAATGTGCCTAAGCAATAGGTCAAACAGCATATAGTTAAGATAAGCATCTGAGTCATTTTGTGGGAGCCTAAGCAGCTGCAGGTGGCTAAGCAGTCTGGGGTGACAGGTCTGTGGGTCTGAACCTCTGTCCACCCAGGGCCAAGAAAACTCATTGCAACAGATGCCATCCCAACATGGGCCGAACACCCTCATAAAGCCTAAAAAAGATTAGAAAGGGCTCTAGGGCACAGAAACTGAGCCAAAGCATCTTCCAAATTCTGTATCTGAAGTGGGTTATTGTACAGAGACAGCGTGGCATTCGGGCCACGTTCAAAATGGTAGCAGCGGACTTGCATCAGGGAGCATAAGATGCAACCAGGCCAGTTCTGAAGTCTCACAGAAGACTTGGTAGCATGTGATTCATTTAAGGTTTATTCTATATTGAACAAAAAGGAAACAGAGTCAAAGACAGTTTCTTAGTATCATCATTTCTAGGGTCTGCTGTTTGCTGACCCAGAACAAGACACGGCCTCGTTAAAGGAACTTACTGATTCAGCTTTATCTGCAAAAACTATGTGGCTCCTTAAGAGACTGTGAGAATTTTAAAAGCTCCTCTGGTTGGAAGATGATTAATGATTATAATAAAACGATTCAGTTTTTTTGTTTTTTAAAAAAAAAAAACCTGTAAACACGTTACAATGTGTATAAATTTACATAGGCTTCAGAGAGAAAATAAAGAAGGTAGAGAATGTCTTTAAAAAAGAGAAATGGAGTATAAAAAATATAAAAAGCCACATAAAGATGGAAAATAGACACAGAATCTGTATTATGGTTATGATTGTGTTTTTTAAGAAAATTTTTTAACTGTTAATGAGCTAATTGCAGAAAGACAATGGATTGCAAAGTCTGCTAAGTTAAACAAGAATATGAATTTCAATGGTATTTTGACTTTGAATATTATGTCTAAGGATTTATTGCTTTGGAAGAGCTATACTTTTGTTTCCACAGAAGATGGGAACCTGTGGAAATATTCCAGGCACTTATGGTTTCATCAACCAAGACAATCTAAAAATTATCAGATGGGAAGAGATGATCACATCAATTTCTGGGCTGCAGACTAAAATGATTCAGTCTCAAAAATCTGTAAGACTGCCAGAATCCTTTAATCAGCAGGAGGTAGTGATGAACAACTATGCCCAAATTTCCAAAATATTATTCATAAATGTTTGTTTTCACTATAAATGGTTAATGGTCACTGTTACTCTCTTTCTAAGGAGAAAGAAATGGGGATATGGTATATGAATGATTTTTAAAGAATTAGATTATTGAATTTACTTTAATCACAAAATCAGCGGTTAATCTCAAATATTTTACAGTGGTATGGACTGGTTTATTGATACAAATTTAAGGTCAATTTTGTTATGCTGTATGTATTTTTATTCTCTTGTTTAATGTATTTATGTAACTGACTTAAAATTTTAACGTATAATTAAGAAATTCAGATTAATATTCACCTATGATAACCAAACTTATAGTTGTTAGTTAGATTTTTGTAGGTATACAAAGATTTATTTCAATTAAATAGATAATCCTCAAATACTTCTAAGACCTACAGAATATGACATTTAAAATTATTTTAATAACTTAGACTTTTCTGGACAGTGAGACAGGTCTGCTCCTGGCAACACTAATTTACTTCAAGAGAAAAATGGGTATCGAAGAAACTCCATCTGCAGTCTACTTTCTTTGTGGCAATGGTTAGCCACTGGAAAAGAACCTGTTCCTGTATTGACTGCTGGACAGAATGCTGTTTAAACTGGATGTGCAGATTCCATAGGAAGGTGACCTCTGCATTTTGCCAGAACAAGTTGAGATGGTCCTTCAGGTTCCTGCTTTGCAGAGAAAACAGTCAAATATTCTTCAGGACTCAAGGACAAGCAACTGATGAACTATACCAGAATGGGCAGAGCAGATTTCTTGCTTCACTGAAATAAAAAGAGACTCTGGGTCTGTAGGCTGAAGATGGATGCCCCAACTTTATAAAGGAACTTTGGTGACTGTCCAGGCAGATAGGTGGTGTCATTTCTAGATTTTAGAAGTTGCTTGTACTTCCTGTTTACTTAGTTAATATTATATCCTTCTGTGGTCTTGATGTAGTTGAAGATTAGATAGTTATAGGTATAATTTTTTCTTAGTTATTTAAAAAGGTATATTGGTTATGAAACTTTAGACTTACAAGGATAAGGTAGATGGTAGAGTATTTTCTTTAATTTTGCTAAATACAAATAGACTAGATATTGTAACTGTAATTCTTGCTTGATAGCTATTTTGTGATATGTAATTTTGCTATGTTAAAATTGAAGCCTTACTTTTTGATTAGACAGAAATGAGGAGATTGTGGGAATGTCTTTATGTATGCTGTGAATATCAGTCTTTAAATAAAGGAGCTGTTTTGGCCTATGACAGGCATCATAGAAAAAGTAGGTGAGGAATCAGAATAGGTATAAAAAGAAGGGCGGAGTCAGAGACAGATCAAGTCAGATGCCCAGAGGAGCAACATGTAAGAAACACAGGTGAGCCACTTACCACGTGGCAGAAAGATTAATAGAAATGGGTTCAGTTAAGATGAAAGAGCTAGCTAGCAATGTGCCTGAGCCATAGGCCAAGCAGCATGAAGTTACTATAAGTGTCTGAATCATTTTTGGGGGAAACTAAGCACAGCAGGTGGCTAAGCCATCTTGGACTACAGGTCTGTGAATCTGGACCTCTGGCTACCCAGTGCCAAGAAACCATATTATAACAGATAGCATCTTTAACAAATAGTGCTGGCATAACTAGATGGTGGTGTGTAGATGAATAAAAATAGATCCATATCTATCAACCTGCACAAAACTCAAGTCCAAGAGGATTAAAGACCTCAACATAAACTCAGTTATACTGAACATGATAGGAGAAAAAAGTGGGAAATACCCTTTAATTGACACAGAAGACCACTTTCTTAATATATCATTAGTAGCACAGACACTTTGTGCAACAATTAATAAATGGGACCTCCTGAAACTGAGAAGCTTCTGTAAGGCAAAGGACATGCTCAGTAAGTCAAAATGGCAGCCTACATAATTGGAAAAAGATTTTCACCAACCCTCCATCTGACAGAGGACTGATTTCTAAAATATATAGACAACTGAAGAAACTAGAAGTCAAAACCAAAATGGAAGATGGGGTACAGAGCTAAATAGGGAATTCTATACAAAAAGAACTCCAAATGCTGAAAGACACTTAAAGTAGTGTTCAATATTCTTAACCACCAGAAAAAATGCAAATTAAAACAACTCTGAGAAACCACCTTATACCTGGTAGAATGGTTAAGATCTAAAACACAGAAGACAGCCTATGCTAGAGGATATGTGGGGTAAGGTGAACATTCCTCCATTGCTGGTGGGAGTGTAAACTTGTGCAGTCACTTTGAAAATTAGTATAGTGGTTTCTCAGAAAACTGGGAATCAATCTACCCAATGATCCAGCAATACCATTATTGGGCACACATCCAAGGGGTGCATATTCTTACTCCAAGGGCATTAGCTCAAGGGTGTTCGTAGTAGCATTAATAATAAGCAGAACCTGGAAATAACCTAGATACCTTTCAACTGAAGGATGAATTTTAAAAATGTGATACATTTACACAGTGGAGTACTACTCCCCCCACTGGTGGGGGAGGGCTGATATACTGAAATTTGTAGGCAAAAGGATAGATCTGGAGAATATCATTCTGAGTGAGGTAACACAGGCCCAGGAAGATGAATATTGTTTATACTCACTCATAAGTGTATTTTAGATGTAAAACAAAGAATAACCAGGCTACAATCTATAACCCTCCTTCTGCCTCCCTCTCCCCTCAACAGCTAGATAACAGAAGGAAGAGAAACATTCATAGATTACCCTGGGAAGATGAAATAGATATATCCTGAGAAAATTGTGATCATGGGGATAGGAAGAGATGAGGTGGAAAAAGAACATGAGAAAATGGGATAGTAGAGTGGGGGGAGGGAGGAATAACAGAGTGAGAACAAGGAAGTGGATATCCCATCAGAGGGAGCCATTGTGGGATTATAGAGAAACCTGGTGCTAGGGAACACCCAAGAACCCTCAAGACAAGCCCATGTAGAATTCCAAGCAATATTGGAATGAGTGCCTAAACTAGCCTTTCCCTATTATATCTCACAGACTCTGAAATGATAACTGATGAACCTTCATGAAACGGATCTTGGACATTCTGAATATAGATGACATTCAAATGGTGTGGACAGTTTTTGGAGCCTCTTGCACTCAAACCAGTCATTCCTTGGTGCATGAACTAACTTCTGGGAACCTATACCTTGAGGGGGAACATCTTTCTAAGCATTGATACTTGGGGAAGGGACTTGGTCCTATCTCAACTGCAAAAAAAAAAAAAAATAATAATTAAAAGGAAATAAAGTGGCATCAGAAAAACATGCTAAGAATGAGAACAGAGCTATTTTTAACTTCAATCCAGCTTTTAATGTGGGGGACTCTACATCCCTGAGAAAGGTAAATGGGAAAGTATCTGTACCTCCAATTATAGCAATGATTCAACCATCATAACTGTAGACTTCTGAAATCTTCAGAGACTTCATTCCAGTTTAAAAATCTGCCCTGTTTTAGTAATTTATCTGCTCCAAAGGATAAACAACCTCAATTCCAAGAACCCAAGTTTCTACAACAGCCACTACTGGTTACCACCAGTAACCAGTTTTAGTGGTCTGTAGCCAGTAGCTAATGCCATCAGAGCTTTGACCAATGTGCATGTTGGGAGGCAGAAGACAATCCCCTCACCAAGAAGCTCCCTGTGATAAGTAACAAATAGTCAATCAATTTGGGTAGAATGTCAGGTGTATTTTAAACAAGGAAAAGGTAAAAGATTCAAGTAAAAAAGATGCGTCAGACAAGATTTTTCTGGAAGTTACAATCAGATGAATATCTGGTATACCCACATTATACCATTTGGTTACTAAGAAAAAAAATTCTAGATGTAAATATTGATAAATGATAATTTTCTATTTTATAAAATATGATCTCTATATATGATGGTCCTTTTACTTCTATAGTTCACATTCCATCTCTTCTTCTCTCATCCATTTCTGTGGTGTGTGTGTGTATGTGTGTGTATGCATCTTTGTGATTATGAATATGAATACTATTGCATGTGTGGTGGGTGTAGGTCTATATGTGTGTGGTGGTTAGAAGACAACTTCCGTGACATTCCTCATGTATTTTTTTACCAAATAGTTTACTTTTTGAGGCAGGGTCTCTCACTGATCTGTAATTCACTAATTCAGTCAGTGAGCACCAATGAGTCTATCATTTTCCTCCCCAGCTCTGAGATTACAAGCACAGAAGCCCATTCAGGTTTATTTTTAAGTTTATTCTGAGAGCAAATTCACATCCTCTTGCTCATAAGCTTAGCCCATTATTAACCAAGCTCTTCACTTTCTCTAGCCTCAGTTCTCAAATTTAAAGCAAATACTTAGCAGTCTTGAGCTCCTTTACCGATACGCCAGAACTTTTTGTCCCCCAGAACACATGTATTCTGATTTACAAGCATCAAACTGCTATCTCATTTTCCAAGAGACAAGACGTCATACTCAGCTACAAATATCAAGTAGTTACTATCTTATTTTCAATTTAGAAAACCTGGGAAAACTATAGACTATTTCAAAAGATATCTTCAAATATCTCTGCCTTCTATGCTTCAATTATACTTCTAAAGCAGAGAAGTATTAGTGACAACCACCTCTCTTCTTGACTCCTGCTACATTTCTCTCCTCACTCCCTAGGAAATTTTGACTTTTATTTCCATAAGAACATAAAGCTTCTATTGTTCTCAATAGTAACTTGCTCAAGACAACAACCTGAGATAAAAGGCATTCTTAACGAAAAAACTATTTCATTCTTAAAAGTTTTATTTTGCTACTGTCTAAATTAACTTTCTCATTCACTGTTAATTTTTGATATAATAAAGTCAAATGCCTGAAAACTAATTAGCAACTTAAAACAGAACAAACAAACAACAAGAAAACAAGTTTAAAGATGAAGCATGTGTTTGCCTCCTCACGTAATTGGAGGCCTATATTCCATACACAGAATTCCATAAACTCCATGCTGTGGCATACTCCTATAATCCCAGAATTTGGGAAGAAGAAACATTCAAGGCCATGTTTGCTTTCTCTTTGTGTATCCTGAGTATGACAAGACATCTGATAAGAGTGGATTCTATTTCACCAGGCTGTGCAGCACTACATGCTCATGGTTTTACAAATAGCAGAGACAAAAATGTGAATTTAAGAAACAAACCATGAAGAAGATATTTTGTGCTACTAATTACTTAGTGAAGAAAGTTTACAGAGAACAACCAAAAGGTCCATAAAACTAAATTTAAAACTATGGCAATGTCCTGTGAAAATACAAAGAAAACAACCAAATAGAGGAATTTTAAACTCCCATAATTTCACAGGCACTAAAACTTAGGAGTCCTAAAAACAAACAAATAAACAAAATCAAAGTCAATCACACCATAGCAAAAGTAAAATCTACATGGACAGACTTACTGTGTTTGCTCAAATTTGTCTTCCAGAATGACCCATGTGTCACAGATCCTTTTCCTTACCCTGTTCCACTTACCAAAGTGGTTATTAAAAATTGTAGAATAGAAAAGAAGTTGTAGGACAGAATGAATAAAGCAAATATTTCTGTAACAGGTAAATTAATTTGCTTATGACTTTATGGTACAATTACCTCCAGTATGATCATACCTCTTCTTGAACTTTTAAAAGAAGCCATTGTAATGCCTAGCAACAGAAATTGTCTATTCAGACCCACATGACCTACTAGTTGCCGTGACAAAATGCTTGAGAAAAGCAGTAGGGGAAAGTAAAGGTATATTTTGGCTCACGATATAAAGACATTACAACAGAGAGAGCATGAAGGCTGGATTGTGGGGTATGGTTGTGTCATTTTGCTTCTGTAGACAAAAGAAATTAATGGTGGCCACTATTTCTCATGTCACTTCCTCTCTTTGCCCTCTTATTTTTGGTACCTACTCTGCCACTCACATTCATATTGGGCCTTTCTTTTGATTTTAAGCTTTCTGGGAATACTCTCATAGATACACTTGTAGGTCACTAGGTAAATCTGTATCTAATCAAGGTGACAATGAAGATCGCCTGTATTTACATTTAAATCATTATATATTCATCAAGTAGATCATCTAAGAAACTGTACTGTGCTACAGCTACATCACTCATGGATTTATTGCTGTGAACAATTAGCCAGATTGTTCACACATATTTGTTACTACACGCCTTTATTCCATTTGTGGCACCACATTAGGTTAGTATTGATAAATGAACAAATTGATAAAGACGTTATGAGGCATGTATGTAAAGGAGTATTATTTAGCCATAAAGAAAATAAAATTCTGCTAGTTTCAGGAAATATATAGTTTTATATTTATAAAATTAGTGTGTTAAAGTAAAATGGTCATTATCAAAAAAATCCAACTATTGCAGGATTATTCCAGTACCTGGGTTATAGAGGTAAATAAAGAAACTTGGGAACAGTTACATGACATAAAATGAAAACAAGTGGTTGGGTAGAGAAAAAAGAATAGTTCTTAGGGAAGATTAATGCAATTGATATATCATAAGTAAAAAAATAATAATGAAACTAATTAAATTTTACAATAAACAAAAATATAAAAGAAATTTATTAATATTAATTATACAAATACCTTTTTTATTCCACAAAATTATAGCTTATAGTAATACATTTTAAATTTTAAATAAAATTTTTATATTGATATAATATGCTAATTAGATTTAGATTTACATTTACATTATAATTCAGCATATCCTTAGGTTACAAGAAAGGGCAATAGTTTGTATTAAAGATGTGAGGTCAGGAATCGTAAATACCAAGGATTATGAAGGACACCCTGTATGAACTTCTTGCTTGTAGTTTTGTTCCTATTAGAATATTTCAAATTACACATATAAGATATAGTTATAATTCTATGTATTAATTTATTTGTATCTTCTTAATATAATATAGCTTTCAATATCACACAATTTTTATTAGAAATTAATTTTTTAAATGACTAAGTCTTTGTTTTTGGTGATATACTGAGGTATTTAGAATCAAATCCTTTGTCTCTAGCATACTAGTAGTCTTCCACTTAGCTCAACCTAATCAGTATGGCTTTAAAATATTTTATGCTCCACATGTAAAGAAATATAGAACAAAATTTATTTATCACAGAATAGAATAGTGAATATGTAAAACTATCTCCCAAATACCACATGAGAGATTCGGTTCAAATATATATATATATATATATATAATGAAGACCTGGTTTCATAATTACTTGTATCTAGTTATGACATTGCTATATAAATATAGATGTTAGTAATTTGATAGTCATTAGGAAACAATCTGAATCTTACATAATTGGCAAACAATGGATGCTATGAAGATGCATTGCTGGGCTTTTATTGTTCGTGTGTGCCCAAAGATGTAAACTAATATCATTTTTTTTCAATTCGACATATCTACTCATCCTTAAATTAAAAGTTGTAATTCATAATTCAATGTGCACATAGAACACAGAAGGCAAATGTTGAAGCACTCTGTATTAGGTGAAACTAAATATATTTCAGTATTTGTCAGTACCTAGCTGGCTAGCTAATATTCAAATCAAAATCTGAATGCTCATGAAAACCAAATGCAATCTAAAGAGCAACGTCTTAATTCTATGAAATTGTCTCTGATTTTTTAATTGTAAAATGATGTTATTTTATTAGAATAATAAATAATTCATAAGATATATATGATGAAAATAAATTTGTATCCCTCTATTCCCAAAAAGCCACACATAACGATTAAGCTTAATTTTCTTATCCAAATTTTTTCTCCCTTCTTTGAATGATCAGATCTTTTATGGTTTTCAATTTGCATATATATTTGACATATTTTATGAATGCTTTATAGCCTGATGCAGATGTTATAAGTTTGTTTTATAAATTATATATAACTCTCCTGCACATTGATTACAATAGACCCCAAATTCATTCCCACACTACTGTCCTGATATTATCCTCTCCGTGCCTGAGCATAATGCATAATGCTCTTTGTAACCCTGAAGCTTGATAAGAGTGGCTTGACACATTCATGAAATATTTCATTTCTTTACTTTAGAACATTTGATAGTTATGAAAAAAAAAAAAACACAATCTATTAATGGCCAATTGTATTTTTTTTACTTGCCATTCTGACTGGGAGGGATTGGGAGGAGGGAAGGGGAGGTGAGCAGTGGGACACATAGATAAAACTGACATTTTTTTTTAAATAAAATAAGTTTCAAAAAAAAATACAGTGAAGTATAAAATCTGAGTTTTAATTTTTTTAAAGTTATTGTTTTTCATTTTAAAGAAAAGAGTTAGTGGTGGAATAATCAGGTTATCTCTAAAAATAAAGCACATGTGGCATCATGAAAGATGATTTTCACTGTGTAGATACTGAGCTACAGATTCATGTAGGTTTTATTTGTGTGCTTGACTTTTTTCCAAAATGTTTTTTTATTTAATAATTTTTTTGATTTTACATCCAAATACTGATCTCCCCTTATCCTTCTTACTTCCCCTCCACCACATTCACCATTCCAACCAAGTCCACTCCTCATAGGGGATAAAACATCACATGGGTAGTCAACACAGGCTAGCTTATCAAGCTGGGGCAGGACCAAGCCCCTCCCCTCTTCTTGAAGGCCGAGTAAGGCATGTCACCGTAGGGAATGGACTCTAAAAAGCCAATTCGTATACCTGGAGAAGTCCCACTGATAAGGGCTCCACAAAAAGAACAATGTACGCCATTGTCACCCTCTCTAAGGACCTTGTTTGGTCCCATGGAATCTCCCCAGCAGTCCGTCTGGAGTCTATGAGCTCCTATTAGCTCAGGTTACCTGTCTGTGGTTCTCCATCATGCTCTTGACCCCTCCCCTTGCTCCTCTAAACCCTCTTCCCTGTCTTCAACTAAACTCCAGGTGTTCAACCAAGTGCTTGGCTATGACTCTCTGCATCAGCTTCCATCAGTAATTGGGTATAGTTTCTATGATGACAACTAGGGTAGTCACCAGGCTGACCAGAGGAGAAGGCTAGTTCAGCAATCCTCTCTACCTACTTTCTCTGGGGTTGTAGATTGTAGCTTGGTTATCCTTTACTTTGTGCCTAATATCTACTTATGTGTGAGTACATACTATCTTTGTTTTTCTGAGTCTGGGTGATCTCACTCAGGATGATTTGATAAACATATTCAGTAAAGGAGCAGGATACAAGATTAACTTTAAAAGTCAGTAGCCCTCCTATATACAAATGATAAATGGACGGAAATTTAAAAAAGAAACATCATCATTTACAATAATTACAAAATGCATAAAATATCTTGGGGTAACTCTAAACAAACATGTGATATATGACAAGAATTTTAAGTCTTTGAAGAAAGAAATTAAAGATGTTAACAGAAAATGGAAAGACCTCCCATGCTCCTGGATAGGTAGGATCAATGTGGTAAAAAATGGCAGTCTTACCAAAAGCAATCTACAGATTCAGTGCAATCCTCATCAAAATACCAACACAATACTCAACAGAACTTGAAAGAACAATACTCAACTTCATATGGAATAACAGAAAACCCAGGACTGCCAAAATAATCCTGCTCAATAAAAGAACTTCAGGAGGCATCACTATCCCTGACCTCAAGCTATACTGTAGAGCTACAGTAATAAAAACAGCTTGGTATTTCATAACAGACACATGGATCAATGGAATAAAATCAAAGTCCCTGAAAGCAATCTACACACCTATGCACACTTGATTTTTGACAAAGAAGCCAAAATTTTACAATTAGGTTTTTTTTTTTATAAATTCATTCTTACTTTCATAGACTTATTATTAATTAAATTATAGTAAGATTATTTCTCATTGATCATCCTCAATTTCTCCTGTCTCTCTTTACTTCTCTCTCTTTTTCCCAAATCATGGCTTCTTTGTCTTTTTACTTAGTAATATCACTATATTATAATTTAAAGCAACATTAAGTTACTATACAATTATTGTTATATACAAAGAGCATATATATTTACATATTTTTATTTATTAATGTTATATATTATATATTTATATATTTTAAATCTACCTGCTACATCTTTTTAGTATTTATTAGATATAATATTTGAAGGCTGACCATCTGGTATTGGATAACCAATTAGGGGACTCCCCACTGGGCATGACTAATCTTCTCCACTCTCATTAGTTCATCATTACCTGTAGTTCTTTTTCTAGGAGTAGGGCTAAGTAAGGCTTACTCTATTTTTGGTTAACATTTTCATGCCATTGTTATTGTTCATATCTTGTTTAGGCAGCAGTATTGTGGCAGGATCACATGTAGCTAATACAGCTTCCCAATCATTTCTAAGAAACAATCTTACAGCAGATTTCCTGGACCTCTTACTCTACAGACTTTCTGCCTCATCTATGATATCCCTGAGCCTTAGGTACACAAGTTGCTTTCTAGTTGGAGCCATTGGTGCATAAGAGAATTTTTATAAAATCAAAATATTATCTGATTTTTTCCAAACTTCACCTTCAGGTAAGTATCACATTCAAATCTGCATAAAATCAAAGAAAGAGATGTTAGTTCAAAAATATAGGATATCACAAGGACCTGAATGGTTATCAGTTTCTATGTGACATAATAATAAAACCTAACCCATACATTAGACTGTGTGTCTCTTCTAAGAAACACTTTCAACCAAAGGTGTTTTAGATTTTATTGTAATATGGGAGGAATTAAAGAGAAGCTTAAGATGAAGCTTCTTTATTCCATATAAACATAATGCATAAACTGGGATTCAAACATCTTCAGACTAAATACATTTTCACTGTGACACATCACCTAAAGCTAAACACCAAATTTCACACTTATAGAGTTTTGTTCAAATATTGTGGATGTTTGAATGCTTTGTAGATGGTATTCTTTGAAAGGTCTAACTATGTGGTCTTAGAAAGTTTGAAATTCTCTGTGAAGACCAAGCAGGCTTTGAACTCACAAATGAAATAAGAACAGGTGTTTATTGGGTATGCCACCACAACCAGCACTTCTGTTTGTGTGTTTGGTTGGTTTTGTTTGTTTATTTATTTCTTTTAAGTCTGTAGTGTCCCTGAGAGTCCTCAAATTTATCACATTATGATCCTCTGTTTCCATTTTTCAAATCTTGGGATTACAAATATGCACTGTCATACCAGGCTCCATGACATGCTGGGATAGAATTCAGGTCTTCATGAATGCCAGGAAGCACTCTACCAATTGAGCTATATCATCAGCCAGGAAGTGTATATGGATTTTTTTGTAAGTAGAGAAAAATCAACTTTAATTATATCTTTACTGAATCACAGAAATCAGTATAAATTCCCATGGAAAATAAATGAGAAAAATGATTTATGCCATATTCACATGCTCTATCTCATAGTCTAGGGAGAACCCAACTTGTAAATAAGAATACATTTATCCAGTTCCACTCATGAAAATAAAATTTGTTCTAGAATATTAACAGCTGCCTTGTAACAAAGGAAAAATTGTTTTTTGAAACTCTTCAAAGAGGATATATCAGCTTCCATTAAAGCATTACCATTACTAATACAAGGGTTAAATGCATATATCCAATAGGTATAACTAAACAGTATTTTCAAAAATCTAAATAATTGGTCTAAGACAATGCATACTCAACATTCAAGTTGTAGGAGGATCAAATTAGATCACAGGACCAAATATTAAAACGTTATGTATTGAAAAGTTGTATTCAAAATATGCTTTGGAAAATGGCTTGAGAGTTGAGAGTACTTGCTGTTCCTATAAAGAGCCTCAGCTTGGTTCACAAGAATCCATAACAGGCAGTCCGTAACCATCTGTAGCTCCAGAAACAGAGGGTCTTCCAGGATTCCATCATAAGTGTACATATGCATGTGCCCATATTTACATGAAAACACACACACACAAACACACACACATACACACACACACACATACACACACACACACACACAAACACACACACACATACACACACACACACACACACACACACACTGAATTTAATTATAATATGCAACAACGGAACGATAATAATTTCATTATGAAGAGTAGAGAGATGATGGAGTTGGTGCTTAGGAGAGACATGAGCGAAAGTGAGTGAGGAAAAATGAGAGCAAAGAAGGGTCAGGATGAGAATGAAAATGAGAAGAATGAACAGGAGGAACAATGGACAAAATCAGGGGAGATCAAGAACTAAAGAGGGAGTGAAGGAAGATGCTGAGAGGGAGGGAGGGAGGGAGGGAGGGAGGGAGGGAGGGAGAGAGGGGGGAGGGAGGGAGGGAGGGAGGGAGGGAGGGAGAGGGAGGGAGGGAGAGGGAGGGAGGAAAGGAGGGAGGGAGGGAAGGAGGAAGGGAGGGAGGGAGGAAGGGAGGGAGGGAGGGAGGGAGGGAGGGAGGGAAGGAGGGAGGGAGGGAGGGAAGGAACAAGAAAGAATTGTGGTTCCCATAAACTCTGCTAGCTTAGAGATTTAAAACCTGCATCGCCCTCTTAAACCATTTCACTAAGTTTTACTCAAATAAGACCTGGAGTGGTGACTATTTTCAACTAGAATGCCTCACGTTGTTTCTGTACTTGGACTCCATGCGTATTCACCATCTTCTGCTTTTGTTTCCCTGTCCTTTCTAACTTCCCATCTACTTCCAAACCTATCCATCAGCTATCTAGTCCCTGTCTGAGTCAGATGCACCTACAGGACATTTTCTTCTTGATCAGGTCAGTCAAAAACATGTGCAGGTGTTCAAACATGTTATATTTTATGAGTTTGACATTTTTACTGCCTTTTCCCTCAGAAGTTAATTCAGTTTTACTGTTGAAGAAAATTGTCATTTTCCTATATAAAAACAACACTTTGCTCTGAAAATGGCAGCATTTTTCCCTAGGGCAGGATGGTGGCTGGTGAGTCTCCTACAAAAAGAAAGCATAGACGTGGCGTGCAGCTATCACTTTTACGAGAGCAGCAGCCTGTTCATCTTTAATCCTTGTATTTCTTTCTTGCTTTGGAAGACTGAATTTTATAAGTTCAAGGGTAAAGCAATTTTGGAATGTGTCTTAAGATTTCTAGAAACCAGTTGTCTTTACTTTATATTCCGAATATGCAGAGAAGATGCATAAAACGTTAAAGTGATTGAAGACATTAAATCTATCACTTTTAAGCCTTTGTTTGAAGAGATCTGATAAACAGTAAATAGTTTTTAATCTTGTTAGTATGGCCCCTTCTCATCTAATTCCTAGCACCTTTAAATTGAGTTTTGTCCACTACAGGTTTTCCTGTCCTTTGTGTAGCGGGCTAAGTTATGGCCCAAGCACAGAGGATATGTCTAATTTTTAATTCTTACAACTTGTACATGCTACTTCGTATGGCTAAGTAAATGATTTGTGAAAGATCTCAAATGTTAGACTTGATTATCCAAATGGTTCACCAGTACATTGTAATATACACTTGAAAAAGAAAACCAAAAGAAAAGAACGAAATTCTGACAGTGCAGAAGATTGGAATAAGGAGCCATTGGGAGCTAGAAGAGGTGGAAATGGTTATTCTTGAGCCTCTGTAGGAAGTCTGGCCAACACTGTTTTCAGACTTTTGGCCTTGAAAATGGTGAAAAATAAGTGGGTGATGTTTGAAGCGCCAAGTTTTGGGGAAACCAGAACACCTACTAAAGAACACTTGCAGAAAATACCTCATTATAACAGCTGTTACTCCAGCATGGCCTTCAAATAAAACAATTCCTCAAGTAAGACATACTAGTAAGCCTAAATTTAGTTATATGCACATTTATGTTTCTTTTCTCTTTTTTGAAATTCACCTTTTGTTATTTTATTTGCTTATTCTCCTCTCATACAGTATATTCTAACTACTGCTTCCTCCCCCTCTCTCTTTCCCAACCATATCCCTTTGGCTCCCAGATCTACTGTTTCTCCTTTGTTTCCCTTCAGAAAAGAGCAGACTTCCCATCGGTATCTACATAACTTGGTATAACAAGATACAATAAGAGTAGATATATACCCTCATATCAAGGCTAGATAAGCAGGCAAAAGAATTATAGACACCTTCACTTCCATTGCTAGAAGTCCAATATTGGGATGTGATTGGCTTATTATTGCTGATACTTGATGACTGAAGATTTGCTAAAACTTGTCTAGTAAAGGTTTCCAGTTACTCTTTGAATATACTTAGAGCTCAACATATAAATTACAACTACACTGGGTACCTAAGGCTAACTAGCAATACAAACTAGCTTTTTTTTTTGCTTATTGAAAGGGCATGACATAATTCTGGGAACCTTCAGCACTCTGTATAGTGCCAAAGAATATTGCTATGACCTCCTTTGCTCCAGTACTGATTAAAATATAACAGAAATTACCACTGATGCCAGGCATACTTTATTTCAAAAGTGTGTCTTCTTTCAGGGATCAAGAAACATCTATCTACCCAAGGAGACAATACTTTAATAAATAATGTCATTCTTCATGCAATTAACTTTTCTGTCTGATCATTGGTATAACTCCAAATATTATATATAAGGCTAATTGTAAAAACAGGTTGAAAAATGTATGCATAAGTGTTAACTTTTTTTGTTGTTACTGACTCAGGAGCGTGTTGGAAGAATGACGTGAAAAAGGAGACTTTTTCTCATCCATTCTCTGCTGAATGTTTTGAGTCCAAATAAATCATGTAGAATCCTTGATCATAATTTTAATTTCTTATCCCTTTTGCATCCTTACTCTAGGATCTTAAAATTATTTTCCATTCTGTTTTTATTAGTTAATAATTATATTGTAATTCTATTTGATGACTAGCTACTTGGACCTCCTCATATGTTAAACACTTCAGAGATAGTGTCTGATGTTAGCCAAACTTTACATGTGTGAGGTAAATACTTCAATCATAATTAAATGTTCTTAATGATAGACTTTTAGTTTAAACATTCAGAGAAAAGGGCATAATTTAAGGATTCAGTCAAGATAATCTAAAGCATAAAAGAGAAAGTTTTGTTCAACAAGATTATGATTGCTTATAATAGTTGTTTAAATTTTATTTTATGATGGAATCGTTTATATAATCCTTGGATATTTCCCATACATTGCTCTGATTGATGTACACAATAACCTCGAGCAAATGTAAGTGGTTTTCCTAAACAGTGACTATTCTATCAAGATTTTCTTTCTTATGATCTTGATATGTGTATATATGTATGTATGTTCCAGTATATTTAAGTAGGAGCATGTGTTGCAGTAGGATTCTCGGGTCCCGGGCAGCCAGAGATCCGGAGACCCACAGACCTGCAGCCCGGGACTGCTTAGGAACCCACCGCCGCCCAGACCCCCAGAAATGACTCAGACGCTTCTATTAACTTCAAGCTGTTTGGCCTATGGCTCAGGCACATTGCTAGCTAGCTCTTATATCTTAAATCAACCCATTTCTATTAATCTGTCGGCCACGTGGCCCGTGTGGCTCACCCGTGCTCCTTACATGTTGCTCCTTGGGCGGCTGGCTCGATCTCCCTCTGACTCCGCCCTGCTTCTCCTACCTAAACTCTGAATTCTCCTCCCACTTCTTCTATGGTGCCTGCCATGACCCAAAACAGCTCCTTTATTTAAAGATTGAGATTCACAGCATACATAAACGCATTCCTACATCAAGCATGCACACATCAAGGTATGCAGATGGAGGTCAGAAATCAACCTCTAGGGTCTAGTCTCACCTTCCTCCTTGCTTGAGTAAGGCTCTCTTATGAGCTGTTGCATGCATGAGGAAAAGTGACCTTTAAAATTCTGGAAATTCTGTCTTTACCTTCTATCTTCCTCAGGATCTTCTGGGTTGCAGACATGTGTAACTGTATCTATTTTTATGTGGGTTTGGAGGATCTGAACTCAGGTTGCCAAATATGGGTATGAGTAAATGCTCCATCCATTGAGCACACTGAAATTTTCTTAAACCCATTATATAATATATTAATATGAATCTTCATTTTAGGTTTCTGAAGTAATGTGTTGCTATAAAATGCAGAAGCAATGATACATTTAGGGCACTGGTGAATAGTTTAACATTATGTGAACTTTAACATTATGTGATACTGAAATCTAAGAAGCACAGAATCTACATGGTATTTGTAACTCTGAGGTTCATTGTCATTTTTTTTTTTTAATTCTTTAAACACGACTACATGCACTTGCTCTAAGTAGACTTTGTACTTTTAAAAAAGTTAAAAAAAGAGTAAGTGATGTGATATTTGCATGAATGCTACTGGAATAGAGACCAGCATTCACATTCTAAGAGGTAATGCAGGCACTTCAGTGCAGGAGGTGGAAAACTGAAGCCCCTGGTGAAACATTTGAACAAATGAAAAGATTAGTCATTTGGAATTCATAAAATCTCTAGCTTTAGAGGTTCAGAGATGTTGGGCAAACCTGTTCACTCTAAAAGAACTGCCCTCAAATTTTATTTCTTAAAATAATATATCTAAGTATATAAATGCAAGCAGTTAAGGAGTTTGCATTCCTGAAATAAGCACTCTTAAACACCTGTGCTGGCCCTGAAAAGGGGGGCAGTACAGAAATGGAAAGCTGATAACAGTCAATTAATATTCTCAAAGATCTGAGGAGCTGCTGAATGAAGAGAAAGGTGAATGAGAAAAATTACAGTGGTCATCCTTAAGAAAAAAATACCACGTAGACCATACTTAGACCAATAACAAGAAACAGAGGCAGCACAAGCATCAGGGCAGAGTGATAATGCAACATCTGCTCCAGGGTAGAGTGAGATCACAACATCTGCACCAGGGTAGAGTGAGATCACAACATCTGCGCCAGGGAAGAGTGAGATCACAACATCTGTACCAGGGTAGAGTTAGATCAAAACATCTGCACCAGGTCAGAGTGAGATCACAACATCTGTACCAGGGTAGAGTTAGATCAAAACATCTGCACCAGGTCAGAGTGAGATCACAGCATCTGCATCAGGGTACAGTTAGATCACAACATCTGCACCAGGTTAGAGTGAGATCACAACATCTGCACCAGGGTAGAGTTAGATCACAACATCTGTAACAGGTTAGAGTGAGATCACAACATCTGTACCAGATTAGAGTGAGATCACAACATCTGCACCAGGGTAGAGTGAGATCACAACATCTGTACCAGGTTAGAGTGAGATCACAACATCTGTACCAGGGTAGAGTTAGATCAAAACATCTGCACCAGGGAAGAGTGAGATCACAACATCTGTATCAGGGATGAGAGAGATCACAGCATCTGTACCAGGGAAGAGTGAGATCACAACATCTGTACCAGGGATGAGTGAGATCACAGCATCTGCACCAGGGTAGAGTGAGATCACAACATCTGCACCAGGGTAGAGTTAGATCACAACATATGCACCAGGGAAGAGTGAGATCACAACATCTGCACCAGGGAAGAGTAAGATCACACCATCTGTACCAGGGTAGAGTTAGATTACAACATCTGCACTAGGGTAGAGTGAGATCACAGCATC
This sequence comes from Phyllotis vaccarum, assembly GCA_033318265.1. Classification (NCBI taxonomy): domain Eukaryota; kingdom Metazoa; phylum Chordata; class Mammalia; order Rodentia; family Cricetidae; genus Phyllotis; species Phyllotis vaccarum. The sequence goes on along the minus strand of JARWLC010000015.1, from coordinate 9,036,500 downwards.
TGCACCAGGGTAAAGTTAGATCACAACATCTGCACCAGGGTAGAGTTAGATCACAACATCTGCACCAGGGTAGAGTGAGATCACAACATCTGCATCAGGATACAGTTAGATCACAACATCTGCACCAGGTTAGAGTGAGATCACAACATCTGTACCAGGTTAGAGTGAGATCACATCTGTACCAGGTTAGAGTGAGATCAGAACATCTGCACCAGGTTAGAGTGAGATCACAACATCTGTACCAGGGATGAGTGAGATCACAGCATCTGTACCATGTTAGAGTGAGATCACAACATCTGCACCAGGGAAGAGTTAGATCACAACATCTGCACCAGGGAAGAGTGATCACAACATCTGTACCAGGGTAGAGTTAGATCAAAACATCTGCACCAGGGAAGAGTGAGATCACAACATCTGTACCAGGGATGAGTGAGATCACAGCATCTGCACCAGGGTAGAGTGAGATCACAACATCTGCACCAGGGTAGAGTTAGATCACAACATCTGCACCAGGGAAGAGTTAGATCACAACATCTGCATCAGGGAAGAGTTAGATCACAACATCTGCACCAGGGAAGAGTAAGATCACACCATCTTTACCAGGGTAGAGTTAGATTACAACATCTGCACTAGGGTAGAGTGAGATCACAGCATCTGCACCAGGGTAAAGTTAGATCACAACATCTGCATCAGGGTAGAGTTAGATCACAACATCTGCACCAGGGTAGAGTGAGATCACAGCATCTGCATCAGGGTACAGTTAGATCAAAACATCTGCACCAGGTTAGAGTGAGATCACAATATCTGTACCAGGTTAGAGTGAGATCACAACATCTGCACCAGGGAAGAGTTAGATCACAACATCTGCACCAGGGTAGAGTGAGATCACAGCATCTGCACCAGGGTAGAGTGAGATCACAGCATCTGCATCAGGGTACAGTTAGATCACAACATCTGCACCAGGTTAGAGTGAGATCACAACATCTGCACCAGGGTAGAGTTAGATCATAACATCTGTACCAGGTTAGAGTGAGATCACAACATCTGTACCAGATTAGAGTGAGATCACAACATCTGCACCAGGGTAGAGTGAGATCACAACATCTGTACCAGGTTAGAGTGAGATCACAACATCTGTACCAGGGTAGAGTTAGATCAAAACATCTGCACCAGGGAAAAGTTAGATCACAACATCTGCACCAGGGTAGTGTGAGATCACAACATTTGTACCAGGTTACAGTGAGATAACAACATCTGCACCAGAATGATAACCTAAACACCTGCACCAGGGCAGAGTAAGGACACATCAACTACACTAGGTCTTTCTTTTGGTTCCTGTGCTTTTTCCTCATTGTCTCCTGTCTTCACTTGTTCACTTCTGCCACTCTGGGTCTCTCTCTCATCTTTCTATCTTCATTCTATCTTGCTTCTAAAAACATCCTGGGATTAGCCAAACCCATCATGTTTTTGTTTGTTTGTCTTTCCAGTTTTAACTTTTTTTTTTTCTCAGATGCATTTCTTTTTAAGTTCATTGGTTTTGGGCATACTTCTATGTGGTGTAAGGGCATCAGATTTTCTGGAACTAGAGTTACAGGTATTTGTGAGCTGCCATGTGGGTATTGGGAATTTAACTTAGGTCCTCATGAAAAGCGGCCAGTGCCCTTAACCACTTAATTGTTAAGGCTGATCGCCCTCTTTGGTAGATTGTGATCACATTCCCTGGACAGGTCAGTGTCTTTGGGCTTATATATATAAGACACACACAGAGTGATGATGGTATGGACCTGGAAGCTGGGCAATTATTCCCATGATTCTTTTATCTTCCTCAGCATACACACACACACACACACACACACACAGAGAGAGAGAGAGAGAGAGAGAGAGAGAGAGAGAGAGAGAGAGAGAGACAGAGACAGAGACAGAGACAGAGAGACAGAGACAGAGACAGAGACAGAGAGAGATGATATTACAGACCTGGCCACATACTTGGCTCGTTTATGGGTGCTGAGGATGCAAAGTCAGGCTCATATACTTTTATGACAAGCACTGAGCCATCTCCTCAACCCTTTAAGGATACACTATATATGATTAAAATTACTTTTTAGTTATTACACATCTCTGTTGCTTTAACACTACAAAGTGGTGTTGACATCATTGTGTGTTCAGTTCTAGACACTGTCCACAACTGCCAGCCTGGGATGAAGTGAACCTCTGCTGTGTATAGAAGAGGAGTATGGTTTGAGTCCATGAGGTCTCTTTTGATGCTCGTTTGAGGAAACCGTGGAGTGCAAGAACACCTGGGCTGACTGAGAACGTGGCAACAATGTGAATATGAGGGTAATCGTTTCCTGCTATGGAGAGAAAAAATTATTCCACTAGTACTTGTATTTATTAACATTTTAAAGTGCTAAAGATTGCTTTAGCCTTATGTTTTATATGTAGCCACCTTCTACTATGTTGTAAAGATTGGTTTTTGTCTAGCAAATTGGCCATCTCTGGCTTTATTTTCTTCTCACACAGGACAGACACTCAGGATTTGCTACAAGAAACCAAATTGGCCATTAAGGCAGCAAAGATTCCACACCGGCTGTTTTGAGAACAATGGTTTTCATCATGATGACACAGAACATGGCTCACATGCTTTCTCAAAACCACACATAACCCTATAATTGGTAGTATGGCTCAGAGGATCCAGGAAGTTGGTCATTCGTATGTCAGACTTCTGCTAGGTATAGTCCTTGTTGTAAACAAAGAAAAAAATTCTTAAATCTTGTACCTATCCCATTGAGATGTGGAAGTTAAGTTTTGATAAAGAACTTGCTTGGTTTTAACATCCAGCAGGGTAAGACATACATTGTTAAACAGAAGTTTTTAAAAAAATGTACCAAAAACATAAAAGACAATTTTCTTTTGGTAATATTTGTAGCTCATTTTGTTGGCCTGGAGGCTTCTAATCTACAGAAACACACATAATCAATCTCTAACTTCTGATACATTTTAAATAAACTAAACTGATGCTTGAAGTAGTTAGGAAAAGTGTGATTGATGCTGATTATTAACATCATTTTTAAATAGGCCATAGTATGCAGTCACAGGCTCTGGATCTTCTAAGGGGCTGTGGTTAACCGTTGACCTGACATGTATCTGCTACTAGGTTCCTCTCCTTCCCAAGATAATAATCTTTCATCACATAGTTGTACTGCATTTTTCTTATTTGGCAAAGTGTCCATTAAACCATGTTGTGCCCCACCTTTCCTTGACAATTTTCTAATAACACTGCAAATTTCAGAGCTGGTTACTATGCTAATCATATAGTTTTAAAGTTTGCAAATACTATTTTCCATAAGAGATGCTACCAACCCATAGCATTAAACATTTCCCTATAGCAACTTAGAAATATTTAATTTTTTAATTAATAAATTTTAATTTTAAAAAATATGATATATTTTAATCATATTATTTCCATTTCATCAACCCCTCCAAGAGCCTCCCACCCAACTTTATTACCCATCTTAGTGTCTTTCTCAAATACAGAACATAACAAACTAAAAATAGAACCATAAGAAGAAAATACTAAAACAAAACAGTTTACTCTCTCTCTCCCTCTCTCTCTCTCTCTCTCTCTCTCTCTCTCTCTCTCTCTCTCTCTCTCTCTCTCTCTCTCTCTCCCTCCCCCCCCCCCCCCACACACACACGTACACACACACACACATACACCACCACCACCAGAACAACACCAATACCAACAATAACAGCAAAACTAACAGCAAAGAGAATTCGCTTGTGTTGGTCAAATACTTCTGGAAATGAGGTCTGCCCTTAAGAATTGTTGATATATCCATAGGAGAACATTGATTTTCACTTTCCCAACCAGTAGCAATTATAAATATCTTTTTAATTAGGTGTCTTAAATCATTTATATGTGTGCACATGTCTCTGTGTATGCAGCCATTGATTGGTAAGTTTCAAAGTAAGGCACAGTGTAAGAATGCAAAGATAATGAAAACTAATTCTCTATGTGTTAGTCACTATTTTCTTGCTGTGAAGAGACATAATGACCACAGCATATAAAGGAAAACATTTAATTGAGCTTGACTATAGCTTCAAAGGCTTTGTCCACTGGCAGTAAGGCAGGAGATACGAAGGCACAGAGGCAGACATGGTGCTGCAGAAGGTGAGGAGAGTTCTACATCCAGAGCAGCAAATAGCCAGAGAGAGAGAGACATTGGACCTGACTTGGGCTCTGGAAATCTCAAATCCCACCCACAATGATGTATCTCCTCCAACAAGGTCACATCTAACATTTGTAATGGTGCCACTCCCTCATGACCAAGCACACAAATATGTATGCCTCTGGGGTCAGTTTTATTTGGATCACCACAGTGCATATTAAGCATCCATTTGTACGTTTTACATATTAGTTTAATTACGCTATTTTGTAAAGGTAATGTATTAAATACTCTTCTTAGAAAAATTGATAGTTATCACTCACATCTGAGTAGTAAAATAAAACTTGGAGTAATCTGGGAAATTTTCTCTAAGCCTACAATGTTCACTATTTTGTAAAGCATCCATAAAAATTATTTTGAAACTTCTTTAGAGTGTGGAGGCTCACAACTAGAAACCTAGCATGTAGGAAACTGAGGCACAACCATTATGGTGAATAAACAGTGAAACAACACATGTGGTTGTAGTGGATTTATGACGCTACATTGTAAATAATTGTCCCACCTATGAGTTTAATAAAAAGTGCTGATTGACCAAAAGCAGACAGGAAATGTGGGTGGGACTACCAGACTTAGAAAACTCTGGGAACAGGAAGAACATGGCAGAGATGCCACAGAGAAGCCAGAAGATGAAGAGGACAACTATGCTGCTCTGAGAAAATGTACTGGGCTGCATGGCTGAACAGGATAAAAATCATGGACTAGCTTAAGAGCAAGAGCTAGCAAGTTATATGCCTGTTTACCAGGTCAATCAGTGTACAATTAATGCAAGTGTCTGTGTGTTTCAATAGGTCTATTGGACTATGGGTCTGAAAGTCTGGGTGATGAGCCTAGGCCAGAAAGTCCGGGCCAGGAACCTCATACAACATGGAGTTCTGAGATGGTAAAGCTGTTATTATCTACTCAGTAACTGCAGCCCCTTCTTCAGGAACATACACTGATCACACATACATACATACATACACACACACACACACACACACACACACACACACACACACACACACACACAGAGAAATACTTGTACATGCACATGGACACAAACAACACACACACAGACACACAAACTCACACACACTACACATATACACATACACACAGGTGCACATACATGTATATATGCACACACACATACATACAGACAGACACAGACACACCATACATAGACACACACATACAAGCACACACAAACACACACATTCACACACACATGCACACGTACCACAAACATGCCCCCCACAGACATATTTGCACACGCACGTGTGCACACATGCCCCCCACACAAACACACAAACTCACACATGCCACATATACACACATACACACACATTTGCACACACACATATACACAGACACACCCACTTACACACACAGAGACATGTGCACACAAGCACACACACACAAACGGACATACATTCACACACATACACACACACACTCTCACACATACCACACACACACACACAGACAACCACAATGTTTGGTTCTGACAATATTCTTGGTAATTACTGCAAAATCTTCTTTTAAGTAAATTATTTATTAATTATAATTTTAAATTATTAACAGCACATGATGCCATCTTTAGATTCCTAATGTGATAACTAAGCTCCATTGTTTTCATTGCTGCCTATCTGGTTCTGGAATGGTGTGGTGATACCTAAGCATCTCTAGGGAATATTCATCTTGAATGATTACTTTTTTCTCTACTGATTTACCTTCTATATCCCCAAACATTGAAAACAATCCCAATCTTTGCTTCTGTGAATTTATCTTTTAAGTTAATTCATAAATAAAAGCATGCAGATGTTTATACTATCACTGGTTTATTTAATTTAGTACAATATCATCAATTTTCAATCACAATACTTTACAAAAGAGAATTTCTTTGTTTTTCAAAGAAAAGTCATGCAGTGTATATACATACCTCTTCTACGCAATTCGTTCTTCCTCAATGTATGCTTTGCCTATTTAAAAATCATGATTACTGCAAATAATGCTGTTATAAACATGGAAGCACTAATGTTTAACAAAGATGGGGAGAAGATTTGGATAGAGGGGAGATATGGGGGAGTTGACAGGTGTTAAGAGAGGGGAAACCATGCTTTGGATATATTGTATAAGAGAAAAATAGATTTTTAATAAAAAGAAGAAAGAAAAAGTTTCTGATTCCAGTTCTCAGAGATGAGAAATCCAAATTGAAATGGCTTCATAATATTATGTCATATATATATGTGTGTGTGTGTATGTATATATATATATAATATACGTACGTATATATATACATTTTGTGTACGTATATATATGTGCGTACACAAATTTTAATATATGTGTACGTATATATATATACATTTTGCAAAGTTGGGCTTTGAAATATGATACAGGAAAGGAGTCAAAACTGTTGAGCAGAGTGTGACATGATCTTTGTTTGAAGGGGTGTTTTTACCTTATGCATTAAGAAAAATTGTGGAGGGGCAAGAAATGAATGCAAGAGTTCTTTCCTATGCTGTTCCTATCTATAAGATTTTATATTTTAGTTAATGTGAGAATAAAAAAAATTAAGTTAAAAATGAGTTATTCGTAGATATTTGTCCACAACATCAGGTATTATCCATTGACTGTATACTATAGCCAAGCAATTCATCAGTTATTTAAACAAGATATATATTTATAGATATAATTTAAAAGGACAGGAAGCTGGGTCAGAACTCAAGGCCAAGCCTAACTTTATTTCATTGTCCACAATTTCAATCAAACCACACAGTCTCATGAAGTCATTAATATTCATCCACTCAAATTCCTCAAACATCCCAAATATACTTACTTAGTCCCTTCTTAATTATTAAATAACTCATTCAAGAAAATCATGAAAATAAGATTTCTGTAGAAGTGTAACATGAAGTGACTGGGTGATATATGCATGACAGACACTTTGCTAATGCAAAACAGATAAATTGCATATCAGATTTGTTTCATTTCCATTCCTTCAAAATTGGGAAATGACTTCTATAAGAAGATTCATTATAATAAATATCCATTATAACAAAACAATTTTATGGTCTTCAAAAGGTGATAGCAACTTGCACATAATGCTTAAAAATGTTTCAATTTAAAGGTTTTGCATCTCTGGGTCACTAAAAGCTTTCTAAGTGGAGCTATGATAATTTTAACTACCCACAGTCAGCATATCTCCAGCTTTGTATTGCACATTAAAAAAGATGGGGGATCAAGGTTAGACATGGTGTAAGTGAGTATTATGTTCCAATGTTCATTCTCTCCTTTGCTGTGGCGTTATTTAGGAAGATAGTGGAAATTTTAAGAGGCAGAGCCTGCATGGAAGAATAGGTCACTGGTGGGAGGTCCAAAGAGGCATTTTGTCTCTGGTTTCCTTCTATATTTCACTCTATCTACTTCCTGTCTAACATGAAGTGACCTATGCTACTTGACTAGGCACTTTGATGACTTTGACATTATTCCAAAATCCATGATGCACAGTGAGCATGGACTGAATGGTCTCAAACTATTGAGTGATTTCCTAGGGTAACCTGAAGATGTCTATTTGTTCATATAGTCTACACAGAACACATAGTGAAATGTTTCTACCCAAGTATAACTAAATAAGCCACTAAACTTATTGGAGTCATATACAGGACCATGTGTCATGGGCTACTTATGAATCATTGATGATTCAAAAGCAAATGTAATACTGAAAAATAAAAATTTCCAACTTGTACATCATAGGCAGGTTTGCTAGTAAGGATGTCTTCTTTATACACCAAAGTGTGGCTCTTTTTATATGTTTGGAAATGGCCTTTGTGCATCTTACAATTTTTTAGGAGGAGATTTCTGAATCTTAAAAAGTTGTTTTATTTTCCAGTTTAGTATTTTTTAAAATTTTCCTTAGGTTTATGTGCCTCCATCCTGATGGGGATGTTTCAATTAAAGGGAAATAGTTAAACAACAGAAACTGTGAACATTATAATTAATACCTCCTTTAATTTGCTTTTTAAGGGCCTTAGTTATAGAAACACAAAATTGACTAATACATGAAGTAATAAATGGTGGGTAATAACTATTCAAATCATTTACCTATGAAGACTCTGTCAAGTGAAACTCTGGAGTTCATAGAACAATTTCAGTTTGTTTTATATGTTTACTGTTCAGGGATGGCTGGGTGAGATATTCAAACATTTTAAGCTTCATTCTATTAACCATGTCATAGTTGGGGTTTCTATTGCTATGAAGAGACACCATGATCATGGAAACTCTTTTATATTTGGTTGTGAGCCTAGCCTTTATGAGATGAGCAATCTCTCCATCCCAATGGCAACTCTTGTAATGAAAACCTTTATTTGGTGTGGTTTACTTAGAGTTCAAAGGTTTAGCTCATGACAGGAGCATGGTAGCATGTAAGCAGACATGTTAATGGAGACGTAGTTGAGAGCCCAACAACTGGAAATGGTCTATCTGTCGCACTGAGTGAAACTTGTGCAAAAGAGACCCTCAAAGCCTGCCTCCACAATAACACATGTCATCCAACAAATCACACCTACTTCAACAAGGTCACATCTAACAGTGGCACACTTTTTGGGATGATGGGGTCAATTGGTTCTTGATCTAAGTACTTTTGTATGTTCTGAGTTCATAGAAGCTGGCAGCAGCTGCACTAAGTAGGAGGTCAACAGCTTCTACACTGCTTAGTCTTCAGATTGCACATTGTTGCCAAACTTTTCCCTTCATTCACATGAAACTCACACCTGACTTTTTCATTTATAATCCCCAAACACAAAGTTGACAGTGATTATGAAACAAAATATAGCATGTATCACAATATAGCCATAAAGGTCTGCAATAATTATGTGTATATTAACCAAATGAACTCTTTCTACCCATGGTCATTTTTATATTAAATCCATGCCAAGAAGTCATGTATTTCTTGATATCAGTAATACACTGTGGTTATATACTGACCATATGATAATGTGCATATCAGATTTTTAATCAAGATTTCAATAATTATATAATTAGTCTTGGCACTGGTGACAAAAACCAAAACTATCCAAAAGTGACATGTAGTGAAATATTCCTTTACAATGTGTGAAGAGGTGTCATTGTGATTGGGCTTAATGGAGCTAAGCTGCATGGCAGGTTTAAGGTTTTGCATATAGAAACATATAGAAAATGTTACAGATACACAGTAAAAATCAAGATGAGGGCAAAAACCACCCAAACAGATTCATATATATTTTTAAAAAATGTGCACAAGCTTAAGAAAAAATGGGTATAGAGAGAAAGCAAAAAGTAAACAGTTATAAATAATAAAGTCTTTAAAATAAATTAATATAAAATAAATAAGACATATAAGGATGGAAAAATACACAGCAAGTCTGGATTGTATGAAGCCTTGTTATGTTTGAATTTTTTAAGTGCAAGTGTATAAAATAATAGTTGCTGAAAGACATTGGTTTGCATAAACTGCTAAATTAAATCAACCTATATTTTATAAAGATGTTTTAACTTCAAAATGGAAGTTAGACATTGTTTTGTATTGGGAGAGAGGTTATACCTTTGTTTCCATAGGAAACAAAAGGCTGTGGATTCTTTCCAAATTAATATATATCAGATTTGATGGGGGGAGACCACCTGAGTACCTTGGCTTAAAACATGGGGGAAGGAAGAAGCAAATAAACAAAAAGACTACAGGACAGGTGATGTGATGTGTCAGCTGATACCTTGATAAGGAAACAGTTCTGAGACCTTGGTGGCTACAGCATCTTCATGACTTATTATTACATGTCATACTTTCATATGTCATGGATAGAGATTGATATTACAGTTTGATCATACAGGCCAAATAAATGTGCTAGGTTCACAGATGCTTTTTACTTACTCAAACATAAAACAAAACAAAAAAATTTTTAATTTATGCATACCACACATTCCATACTTTTGTTAATGCAGGCAGATATATAGCACATACCCACATCTGTGTGTGCATGTCTCTGTGTGTGTTACCTTTGAAAGTTTGTGTGTGTTTAAAGCAAGGAGACCATACACGAAAGGAAATAGGTGGTCCAGATGATCCACCCTCTTACAATGCCTCTGTTGGGATTGCCTCTAAGTTCTGCATCCAGAATAGCTTCAAGACTACTGGCTGAGATGGTTTAACCTCACAGACTACTCTAGCCAGAACTTCAGATAAACCTTGCACTTTCCCATTGAACACAGACTGGACAACAAGTAATTCAGCTAATTTCTCCAGGACTAGGCCATAATTTCAGTTTTCAGAGGGTCTCCTAAAGATCCAGTACAACTGGGAGCAGTCTAGAAAACACAATGCTACTTTTGAAATAAGTGGAATGGTTGGCTTTTGATCATTTGATGGATTATAGATATTTGTCATCGTTTAGGGAAGTGGGTTACAAGTTGTTATTAGTCATGGTCAGGAAAAGAGTTAAACAAAGTTGTTAGATTCAGGTATTTCTTTCTGAAGGAAGAAAGGGGGACTTATGCACAGAAATGATGAGATAAAAGGGAGGATTATTGAGTCTGCTTTTAAACAACCACTACTAGCCTCAAATATTTTACATTGGTATAGACTTTTTCATATTGGAGCAAATTTAAGGTTATTTTCAATAGAGCATACAATATGTATGTCTCTACTCTTGTTTAAGATACTGAACCTATGCAGCCTATTTAACAGTGTAATGTGGTCCTTAAAAGTTATTACAATGCTGAGTGGACCCACCTTGGGACTTTTTGCCCTTTTGGGGGAGGGAATGGGGAAGAGGGAAAAGAGGAGGTTGAAGGCTGATTGGGAGGGATTGGGAGGAGGGAAGGGAGGGGGAGCAGCGGAATACATGGATAAAAAGGACATTTTTAAATAAAAACAAAAAACTAAAAGAAAGCAATATTATAGATTCATGTTAAGATTAGTTATGTTGTCAAAGATAAAAATTATGAAACTTTTATGATATTAATGCACAGTAAATATTAAGAATAATATATGCTCTCATCTATAGAGTAAATTGTTATGTTATTTACTGAGCATATTTTTGCTAATAAGTAATATAGAAGAAAAATATGTTATCTGAACAATCAATCTTCCAGATAGGAAACTACATTTTGTGTCTGGAAATACAAATGGAAAACATCCATGGAATTATAACAACAGAAAAATAACCAATAATGCCATAAATATGGTTACATGCTTTGACATGAGTTATGCAAAAAGAATTATATTCAATAAAAATTTTAATAATGGTTGAAAATATAATGTGTAAGTCTGTCATAATTTCCAAGAGCTTAGAAACATGAAAATAACAATATTCACATTTATAAAAGCATAAACTGATATCCTTCATTACATGTACAAATATTTTTATGCAAATATTCTAATTGTCTAGAAAGATACATTGGTTTATTTTACAAAATTTTTTGAGAAAGCAATAGTAAATATCTATTTTAGGATATTACTGCTTCTCAGGACAAAAGAAGTAAATAAATATCCACTGTGACTTTCTTCCTCAATCTATAGAATTTGTTTATGAAAAAAATAAATACACACATACACACAAATAAAACATTGTTATAAAGGAAAAAACAAGATATTTAGAATAATACAAAAATGCATGTTAGTAGTTAATACCTATAACTTTCAAACTTATGGTCATGTTAGGTATGTTTTGAACGTCAAACACAGGTGTATTTTAGATAGATAAATGGTTTTCAAATACTTCAAAGATCTGTAGGATATGGTTTTAAAAATGTTTCTAATAACATACGGCTTTTCATGACAATGAGACTCTTTCTGCTCCTGAAAGCACCAATCTATTTCAGAAAAGATGTTGGCCATAAAAGAACCTCCATTTAGAGTTTGCTTTCTTTGTTGTAAAAGTTAACCACTGGAAGAAAATTGCCCTTGTGTTGACTGCTGAAACAGTATGTTGTTGTAGAGTATCATTTTAAAGTGTGTTACTTTTGTTTATGTTGCATTTATTTTACTCTGTAAAGCTATGTTACTTTGCCTTCTTCAAACACCTGAATTCTAATAATAAATTAATTGGTGAATAGCAAGGGAGTAGAAAGGATAGGCAGGACTAGCAGGCTGAGAGAATATAAAGGAGGAGAAATGTAGGGGGATTATGTTGTTCCATTGTAAATAATTGTCCCACCCACTGGTTTAATAAAAAGCGCTGATTGGCCAAAGGCATACAGGAAGTGTGGTTAGGGCTACCAGACTAAGAAAATTCTGGGAACAGGAAGAACAGAGCAAAATGCTAAAGAGAAGCCAGAAGAAATGGAGGACAACTATGCTGCTCTCAGAAAAGGCACTGAGCTGCATGACTGAACAGGATAAGAGTCATGGGTTAGATTAAGGGTAAAGAGTTAGCAAGTTATATGCCTGGGCCTTAGGCTGATCAGCCTAAAACTATTGTAAGCATCAGTGTGTCTCTGCGAGTCTGTGGGTCTGCGAGCCTAAACCTTGAGTCTAAGCCCAAAAGACCAGACAGAAACCTCTTATTAAAGGGAAATTTTGGAGGGAGGAGTAACCAGAGATGGAGGGGAAATTAGGGGCCAGCCACTCACTACTCAACCAGCCATGGAGTAGAAGTGAAATGAAGATTACAGAAGAAAGAGAAAAGAAAAGACCAGAAAAAAATGGTAGATGGGAGAACTTAAGAAAAACTCCCAAGAAACAAGCCAAGCTTAATTTATAGTGAAGAGGAAGCCTTCAAGTATAATTGATGTATTTAAGAGCTGGGTAACAGGCTCTCTAAAAAGAGCAAAAGCAACCAAAAACAGTGTACTGTCCAAACTGGACAAGTACCAAAAAAAAGGGGGGGCAATGGCTAAACTTTGCCAAAACAAAGTAGGACAATTCTTAAAAATTCCTGCTTTATAGGATAGTCTGTCAGATATCCTAGGCTTATAGGACAAAGATGATGCCCCAACATTGCAGAGGAACATTTAGTGACTGTCAAATCAGCCAGATATCTCTCTTGTTTTGAAAGCATTTCCTATTTACTTGGGTAATATTATATTTGTCTGGCACCTTTGATACAGTTAAAGACTACTTAGTTATAGTTAAAGCTCTCTTTTAGTAATGGTAGCAGATAAATTAGATACAGAACTTTGGACTCATCAAGATAGAATAAAAAATGGAGTATTTTCTCCAAATATATCTAATACAAATAAACTGAACATTGTAATGTAATTCTTATTTTTGGTGTTTTTTTAATTATAGTTTTATTATGTTAGAATTAAAACCTGTCGTTTTCATTTAGACAAAAAAGAAAATGTTGTGGGATATTGTTTTTTTAACCACATGAAGCTATGTCACTGTGGCTGTTTTAATAAAAAGCTAAATGGTCAACTATATGCAGCATTTGAAGGGATAGAGGAAATGCTGAAAAAATAAAGGCAGAGTTGCCAGCCATGGACAGTGCAGAGTAAAGTAAATAAAGACACAGACAAGTTAATTTAAGTTGTAAGAGCTAGGTAGTAATAAGCCTAAGCTATTGGCCAAACTTTTATAGTTAGTAAGAAGTCACCATGTGGCTATCTGGTAGATAGCGGGTAGATAGAAAAAAAAATCTGTCTACAATAACAGCTCTTCCGAGGCATAGAAAATTAATTTTTTTCAACTATTTTAATAGCAAATTATATACTTTTAATATATGTAAAGTTTTTAAGGACAATGATGATAAAGGAGTATAACATTTTGACAGATATTATTGTAGTTCATTTGGACACTCAATATATAGATAAAAAAATTCAAAAAGTAGCTGCTTCATTAAAAATTATATAATGGAATAATTTTTGAGTAAAAAAGATAGAACACTGAGCTGAGGGGATTGGTTACAGGGTAAAGGTGCTTACTATGAAAGCCCAAAGACCTGAGGTTAGGCTTCAAAAACCAAATAAAAGCCAGCATAGCAGCTCAGGCATTTACAGTCTCAGCATGGATTCCAGAAAAATAAACACTGAGGCAGGAACAAATGTGTCCCAGCTACCATGGCTTATACAGCAGCGAGGAAACCCCTGCCTTAAGTAAAGTGATAAAGAGAGAAAAGATAGTGAATGTTGTCCTCTGGCCTCCACATGTGTACTGTTGTCACATGTATGCCACAAATACACAAATACAAAAACCTCACACACAAGTACAAGCTCTTCCCCCCTCTTTCTCTCTCTAACACCCCTCTACACGCACTATAGAAGTCTATTTAAATGTTAAAAGAATACATGGCACTTAACTGCTACATATTTAGAAGCTATCTTTAAAAAAAAGTCTCATTCTTTCATATTATTTTTAAGTGTATTTTACTTGACTTCTAATCATGTGTATGTGCTCTTGTGTGAGGAGGAGTATGTGCTTATGGTTGCGAGGCACTTAAGATTCCTTGGAGCTGCAATGACAAAAAAAAAACTGTGAGCCACATAAGGTAGGAAGTTAGTACTATACCTGGGTCCTCTGCTAGAGTAGTATAAGCACTTTGTCCTAGGCCATTCTTCGGCCCCAAAATAAAGATTGTCTTGCTTGTTTATTGAGCTTTTTTGTGTTTCTCATAATTATCTTTTCATGAAAACATTGTATTTGAACATTTTTGTTTTATCTTGCTCCTTAAATAACTCATTCTGTCTTTGAAGACTTTTAAAAGAACTGAAATGTAGAATAAAACTGACAATTTAGATGTACTATAGATAACAGTTCCAGGTGGTTGGAGATTACATTGTTTGAAGCATCATGAGTGACTAATGGTTCATAATTCCCATAGGGAATTTATTAATCCCTGTAGAACTCTATGAGGGATGTGGAACTCAAGAAGATGATACACTTTCCAGCCAGTTTTGTGTTGTGTTTGTTAACTTCTGAAAATGCCTTTTTAGGGGCTGATTTCCCTTTTGTTATCAAAAATCTACCAAGGAGAAATTAGCCACACTTCATAACTTTCTCTCTACTGTCTACACATAATGTATGTATTGAGAGTGCTTATAGAAGTTTATGTTGATAATCTAATTCACTTGGTCTTTGTAGATATTATAGCAACTTTGAAAGAGAAGGTAGAAAACAGTTGATTTCATAGATTGACATCTACCATCATGCTTCTCAAGTAGCAACACACTAGTTTTTGCAGGTGTTCTGGAATAAACAGGAGGGAAATCATGCTATAGGCATCCAGTGCAGAGGATAAAGGACTGAAACCAAAAGACACAAAGTGCATAATAAGATAACTTTGCAACAAAAAATTATTGCCTAGTATGTGGAAATGGCAGGAGCTAGAACTAATTGTCAGCTTTAGACTTGAAATATTCCTCAATACTACCTAATGAACACTATGGACTATTACAAAATTATTTACCCTGTAACATATTATACAAAGGATTAACATTTATTAGGGATTTATATAAACACTTGTTGATATAAATTGAACTTTAAAACAATTTTTGGAGAGTAGAACTGCCCTTCATGTAGGGTGGTTTAATCTGTTCTCTGAAAATGTAGGAACAAAACATAAAGAAGGGTCCTCAATGGGGCTGGCCACACCCGTTCTTGGACTTGAGAACCCAAAGCTATACCTCTAGGTCGCTATCAACAACACTCTGAACAATGCTCAAATCTCACTACAATGGACTTCTAGAATGAAATCTTGATGTGGGAATGTCTTTTTGTATGCTGTGAATATCAATCTTTAAATAAAGGAGCTGTTTTGGCCCATGACAGGCACCATAGAAAAAGTAGGAGGGGAAAATAACAACATAGGTGGGAGAAGCAGGGCGGAGTCAGAGAGACTGAGCCAGCTGCCCAAGAAGAAGTATGTAAGAAACACAGGTCAGTCACAGGCCATGTGGCAGACAGATTAATGAGAATGGGTTGAGTTAAGATGTAAGAGCAAGCTAGCAATGTGCCTGAGCCATGGGACAAACAGCATAAAGTTAATATAAGCATCTGAATCATTTCTGGGGGCCTGAGCAGCAGCGGGTGGCTAAGGGGTCTGGGGCTACAGGTCTGTGGGTCTGGAACTCTGGCCACCTAGGACCAAGAAACCTTATTGTAAGAAAATCTACAAAGAGGATGGCAATGTTCTCATTGATTTTACCCACTGAACAGTGCTAACTTGAGGTCCTGATGTTTAAAAAAAAAAAAAAAAAAAAAAAAAAAACCTTAACTATAGGCTCACAGTCTGAGTCCTGTTCAATTCAAAATATCCTATTCCTACTAAATCTTGAATGAAGCAACAGTTTTTCTGCTTTCCATGAAACTGGGACCACATTTTAGAATAAGTCTTTCCAAGCAGAAATAAGAAGCATAAGCCAAATCTTCCCCCAAAGTTTCCAACAAAACCCATGTTATATGTGTTTTCTTCAATGGGTTGAACAATAAAAACTAGGGAATTACTAATGTGTGTAAGTCGTGAAACAATTACTCTTCAAAAAAGGGTTATTTTTGCCCCATGACCAGAAGAGAGATAATGGAGTCCCCCTACTACTTTAATCAAAGGAAACGGAGAGGTAAATCATAGACTTTGATAGACTGTGGGGCATTATGACTGCCTACAGCATTGTATCTTCATTTTCTTTGTGTCCCGGAATAGTTAAGATTTCAGTTAATGAAGGTTGAGATGTTCTTCAGCTGTATGAATGGTGTCCACTAAAAGTTATTGCCACAAAAAGAGCATATGACAAGAGCTAGTGATGCAAGCATCAAATCCAATTAAAATTTTTATTTCGTCCATGCTGGGAGAAAAATCAGCAGCTACATCCTTTGTTCCAGTGTTAGTAGACCACAGAGTTCCAAAGAAAGTACATTTGATACTGTCTAGACCTGGGACATGCTTGCATGCAAAATCTTTAATCATCAAGTACAGAGAAAGTGTATTTGTAGAGACATTTGTCTCTTAATAAATAAGGTGACAAGAAGTAAAAATGAAGAGAAATGTTATATCAATTCACGTTCATGTAAACACTAAGTATATTTTCTATGTTATGAAAAAAACAAAAAATGCTTAGTAAAGTAGGTCAGGGAGGATTGAAGATGCACAAATCACAGGTCTGTCATAATTTGCAGAAATGTTTCTGATTTCAAAAGTAACTTTTGAAAAAGGGTCAAAGCAGAACTCGATGTGATAATGTAATTAAGAATATTTTCAGTGTCTCAGCATTTATTTTAGTTTTCCCTTTGGAATGAAAACTGTGTAGGCAATTAGTTTAAATTAGGCTATATGGGGATATTATTTGTATAACAAAAATAAGTTTCTCTTTGTAATTAAATTTAATGATGTTTCACTGGAGAGAGGCTGAACAAATTTCTAAGACTTATGTTGCTCTAGCCAACTCTGTATTCTGAGATACACTGATGAGACAAGTCATATTGTTATTTCCTTGACAGGGAGTGAATTTTTTTAACATGCTAAGTAGATGCTTCTAGCTGCTGAAGAATAAAAGGAAGTCATTTTTATCCCTGGATCTTCAATGTTCCAAGTGTTTGTGAGGCTAAAATCATACTTCTACTCTTCCAAATAGTGTAAAGAACTACTAATTGTATATTTCTGCATATGAATCTAGGTATAAAATTAAAATTTTAGATCAATTATATTTATTTTTCTCTTTATTTACTTTGAATACACAAATTAAAAAATCTTTAAAGATTTATCTGTGTATGTCTCTATGTCTGTCTGTATCTCTCATTTTCTCTCTCTCACGTGTGTGTGTGTGTGTGTGTGTGTGTGTGTACCACACATGTGCATAGCATTGAACAACAAAGGCCAGAAAAGAGTATGAAACCTCTGGAGTTGGTAAAGGGGGTGGGGCTGTGAGCAGTACAGCAAGGATGCCGAGAGAACTTAACTCAATTTCTCTATGAAAGCATCAACTACACTGAACCATCCTCCATCGCCTCAGCCTCCTCTGTTTATATAGTATGAGCCCTTGCTCATAAAATAATTGTTCACTAAGAGAAGCCTTCATACATCCATGCTTGTATGTAGATGTTTTATGTACATTTATAAAATTTATTATAAATTATGTTAATAGTGAA
The DNA here is from genome assembly GCA_033318265.1 of Phyllotis vaccarum. NCBI lineage: Eukaryota > Metazoa > Chordata > Mammalia > Rodentia > Cricetidae > Phyllotis > Phyllotis vaccarum. Next base: position 9,018,239 of record JARWLC010000015.1, on the reverse strand, counting down.
GTATTAAAAATTTTAAAAGCTAGTATGTCAATGTTTTGTGATTAGAAGATACACTGAAAATATTTGCTATTTATATTATATAAAAAAGTTATATTTGATTTAGTTTTTTTATATCAGGTTTTTCGAAGCAGTTGGAGCTACTTTTGGCTAGCAAATCTATTGATTTTAATTGTAACAATTTACTAGGTGACTATGTTGAAGTATAAGACTGTGATGTGTTGTGAGAAATTTCTGACCCATACGGCCCAAGATTGGGGTGTGAAACCCTGCTTGCTCCCAGAAAATCACATGAAGGTTTATATTAATTACATGCTGTTCAACCTATATCTCAGGCTATTGCTAGTTAGCTCTTGTATCTTAACCCATTTCTATTAATCTGTCCTGCCATGCAGCACCTGGCTTACCTGCACGCCATTACATATTGCTTCTTAGGTGGCTGGATCACATCTCCCCTGTATCTATGCTTGGATTTTTTCCTACTTGTAAGCTACACTGCTATAGACCCATCCAATTCCTTTATTATCCAATGGTATTCCACAGCATACACAAAGACATTCCACATTAATGGCGAGTTCTTTAGAATTCTCATCCTCTATCATTCAGTAGTTCATATTATTCAGGTAAATTGCTAATCCTTTTGTTTCAATCCTATCATCTGTTTCATCTAACAACTTAAGAGAATAATACACAACAGGATTGTTTCAAAACCAAATGGATTAATGTAATACAAGTGCTACATATTGTAATAATGTGCAGTAAACAGTTTATGTTAATGATTGTAATTGATGTTTTCATTGTTTTTAAAAAATAAAAGTGGGGTTCAAAAACAAATACAGACATTAAATGATTTTATTTGCAACTTTATAACTCTCTGTGAACATCTATATACTTCAGTGTGTCCAACCATCCATGGAGTAGTACCCAAGGGGCATGATATACTGGCTTTCTATTCTGCTTTTGTAAGACCATTCCTAGGCTTGACATGCTTTTCCACTGTTTGCCTTGCAAGAGGAGATTCATTCAGAATCACCAACTAAAGATATGTGAATTTTGCACTAATATGCCTATCCTTTTCATATTTCATCACAAATATACTTTATTTACATAAACACGTTCTTTATGTTCCTCTTTTTATATTGCTGTAGATGCAAAACTGATAACTCTAATCTTAAAGGGAATAAGAGACCCTATACTCTGCAGCCATTCTGAGTGACCATGGCCTGGAAACACATATTTATATTATTCCTCATTCAACATTCCAACATGAGAGCAGTCTAATAGTTTGATAGTTATATAGAAAAAGCATTTCTAAATAAAGGCAAAATTTAAATATACTGAGTAGATCAGAGAAGTAGAAACATCTAGATGAGGACAGTTTTCTGTTGTTTTGTGTTATTTGTTTATTTATTATTTATTGTAAGCTTAAGATGTTATCTGAGCTTTTGGATGGGTTGAAGTTAGTGGTTTGCTAAGACCTTAAAAAGTTTTTATTTATTAATCATATGGCCTTAGTTCAGACACAGAGGTGGGCAAGTAGTGAGTGGCTGATTCAGGGCTTAGAACTAGCTCAAGATAAGGTAATCAGCCTTTGGAACTGCAGCATCTCAGTCTCTCAAGAGCCCTGACCTTCTAATCTGTCAAATCAATCAGCAGACACAGCTTCTTTTCAGGTGTTTTCATTCACACTGCATCGATATTTGTGATGCGTTGCTGCATAAATGCAGATTGTTGAAAAGCACATGGCAAAGCATAGGAAGAATGTGCTTGTTTTTAGTAACAGGATTAGTTTACTTCATTAGAGATTGGCCATACAAGATTTTTCCAGAATTTCTAATATTTTTGTGATGATCATAATGTAATCCATCCAAATGAAAATGATCTCCTTAGCCAAAATTTTCATCACATTACATCTTTCATTCTAACATTTTGCCTTTTATTTCAAGGCATTAATCAATCAACACATTTAATTTTGTGACTGAAAGTTTAAAAGCATATCAAAACTATATCAAATAACAAGGTTCTTTCCCTGGGCCCCATCCTTTCCCTCCCTCTTTGGCACGTGTTTTGACTAAAAATTTCTAGTGGAACTGTTATCCAGGTGTCACGTTGACTAACCATTTACAGTTGAAATATTGGCCGTGTAATAAAAACTACTCTGTAAGTAATAGGGACTTGCTGTCTCCCAAATCAGGAGTGTTTTGTGAGCCTTCGTCCTTCAGTTTCTTGTGGATTTCCTCCTCTTAACACGTCAGAAGGCAGTGTTTGTTAGTATGCCAGTTGTAAGAAGGCACACACATTTATAGATACAAATTTAAAGTGTAGTTTTATAAAACATGACGGGATTGTTTTCAGTTTTTTACCTCTGTGATGAAGATCCCCCCAAAGACATTCCAGACCTAGGAGACTTTGAGCTCTTTTTTTTTTTTTTTTTTTGGTGAGCAGTACTCAAATAATTAAAGATGGCTAAAAATGAATGCATGGAGAGCCTGAAGAAAACAAGCAAAAACAAACAAAAAAAATTAAATAAAAACAAGCCCTTAAAAAAAAAACCCCTGTGTTTCTAAAAAATTGTGGATTTTTTTTTTTTTTTTAAATTTCAGTAGTCAGTTCTTAAAAGAGTTTCTATATTGAACATATTTTCCTGGGCTCTGTTATTGGAAGGTAGGGTACCATTACACTTAAAGGGAATTTAGGTAATATTTCTGTGAAACCCATAAACCTGTAAGATATAAACACGAATAGCATGGATTTTTTTTTTCAAAATGCCACATAGCAGTGTTTTCACATTCTTCTAGAAAAGCCTAGTTTACTAAAGCTTGTTAGTTAAAATAATTACAATGAAAAAGTCACAGTTCTTAGAATTCCTCAGAATATTGCAAATGTCAGCATTATTTATTATGATCAGAAAATAAACAGTTTTGCAAAGAAATCAGAGTTGGATCCCACACATCGCTTTGCTAAAAGTTAATATTTTATTATATGAAGCTACATTTATGGAAATAGTCATTTAATATACATTTTGTTTTATTTAATATTGATACTCTTACTAGATGATGTATTTGAACTAAACTGAGGGCTTAAATACCGAGTCCTAATTAGCAGACTGTGGGTATTAAGAGGTGAATGATGTGTCTGATTTAATAGACTGAACTACATCTGGTTCTAAAATTGATTAGTCTTTTTATTGAGAGATTAATCCATTTCAAAAGGTGATGCATCTTTAATATGAGTTAAATCAAATCTATACTCTGCCCCCCCTTAGTGTGATCAGGTAGCAAGAGGAACAAGTTTGCCCTCAAGTGGACTTCAAAGGCAGATCAGAGATTCCAAAGGGCAGGAAAAACAAAACAGTATCATGCATTCCCGTGCTCAGATCAGTAAAGGGTAATCACCATGCTCTGTCCTCCAGAAGGTAGGTTCTTTTCTTGGCAATCATACAGTTTTCCTTGATGAAGCACTTTTGTTCAGATTTTCAAATATTCTGTAGTTGTGCTTCATTCCCCTGTCTATTTTTATCCAACAATTTCTGTGATTAATTAAAATTATACATATTGAAAAATACCAATGTTTTCCTTTCCGATGAATACTCACCATCAAAGAAAAAATACTTCAAAAAGTGCGTAATGACATATTTTGTTTGATTTGATTTTCTGTTGTGCTTCATTTGGTAAAGGGAGACAGAGACACAGAGAATGAATATTAAAGTGGGTAGTAGGAGGATCTGGGAAGAGTTGGAAGAGAGAAAGTAATAGAATCAAAATATAATTTTTCATTAAAGAAATCTTCCAAAAAATCAAAATCTTAAGTAAATAAGAGGACCCAGGCTTTATTAGTCCTTTCCAGAGAAAGAAAGAAATATGATGTAAGTACTTTAACAATTGATAATATCTGACAATCTAATTCATTGCGTGGTCCACAAAATGGATAAATACCCACATTAAAACCTACAAAACAATGGCCTCTACTGAGTACCCCCCACCAACCTCAGCCTGTCTCACTTCTACACTACTCTGCTCACAGGACTCACAGGTCTGTAGTATCTAAGAGAAAAGAGCTGGACCTGGCTGTTCAGCTTCCTTCAGGACAATCATCTCCACCTCATCACAAGACAGAAAGGAGAAATGGTACACCTGATTTACCTGAGGCCGGGAAGACAGAAGCAAGAGAGCAGAGAACACAAGTGGCCTCCTGTGTGCAGACCTTGGTGGAAACTATGTGTCATCGTGTCAGTGTACAACTGTCTGTTCCTGCACAATAAGTGCTGAATGGGGAATTCCCCGGAAGGAAAGAAATGTCCCCAGCCTTCAATTCCCAGAAGGCTCATCTCTAGGACTCACTTCACAATATCAAAATCCAAAAATCAAAGTATGAAGCTGTGTTTCAAGGACTTGTCTAATTGTGACACAGTTTAAGCCTACCTGCAGAACCCAGTAATATGTCTCTAGATGGAAGAAATGAGGAGGAAAGCTTTTCCTGCACAGAATCATGACCAGCCATCTCAAAATTAAAACAACAACAAATCTTAAGCTAAGTTGAATACTGAAGATCAGTAATATCAAGACCATGCCATGTTTGAAGCTTAAGAAGACAGCTGCTTTGCAATTTGGATTCACCAATGCAATAACACAGAATTATACAAACTCAAGAAACAACGAAATCCTCAAAGAAACCTGAAGCTCGTGAACCTCAAAAAGTACATAATCATAATGCCAAAACTACACTATTATATTAAACTTGAGATTTAGGAACCTAACATGTAGATAGCCGGATATGGTGACAAAAATCTTTTGAGATAAAGAGGTATTGGTTGCAGAGCACTTGTACTTTATAGTGAAAATTTAGCAAACAAGGCAAAAGTTAAAAACTGATACTCAAACGGAGTTAAATGATGAAAAAACTGAAAAGCATAAATACCAGATGAACAGAACACAAAGTCTAACCTTAATTCAGCTGAAGCCTCAATGGGTTGATCAGTTTCGCTTAAGAAAGAATCAATAAGCACAAATACAGAGCACAAAATTAGTCAGACCATCGAAAAGAAAATGAAAGAATAGTTAAAGGCAATATCTAGAGACACAAAGGGATGATGCAAAGAGATGGAAAGGTATTTTGTACAATAGAAAAATTAAAACATAAACAAAAACAAAGGGATCAAGAAAGCACATTTCAAAATATAATAAACCAAAATGTTTTATTTGTGAAAAGTTGTGTAAACCCTTATATAGGTATCTAGAGACCCTATTAGATGTGTCCCAAAGGTAGAATTCACCACGATTAAACTGGGAAATAATCAGAGAAAAAATTCTGAGGTTAGCAAAAGACAGTAAGCATATTGTGTAAGAGGTTCCCTTTATCTATGATAGCAAATTTTGCAGCAATATTAATTGTCATAAGCAACTGGGCAAGGAAAGAACAAGAGGACATCACTTAGAGAGAAAGACTGCCAGTCAATCCTGTCTTTTAAAAGGAAGGAAAGGGTTTCCCACTTCCACATTAGCATGTCCACTATTATTGCCATTTTTCCACCTTATTTTATAATCACTTGTATGAAAAACTTTTCCAAACAACTCATGCAAAGTAGTAAATATAGGAACGCCATGCAATTCACAAATACATGAAATGAAGTTATAATCTTAAAGACCCAGTGTGTCCATAAAGAAATTGAAAAGGAGAAATAAATGAGTCTTGAGACAGCTGATAAGAGAAGCATAGCATAAAACTTCTTTGGTTCAGACAAAGCAGCCTAAGAAGAAAATACACAGTAACAAATGCCTGAATCCAGAATGAAGAAAGTTCTCAATGAGCAATTCAGCCTTGGACCTCAAGCAAATAGAAACAGAACAAAGGAATTCCAAGGCTTATAAAGGAACAAAGTAACAACATCAGAGAAGAATTTAATGAAGTAAAATATACAAATCTAAAGCAATCAAATGATAATCAAAAAATTTTTTGCAGAATAGGAAACATGTAAATGAAGAAAAAGGCACTCAGAATATGATCAGAAGCAGAAGTAAAATCACTCTTCATGGTATCAGAGAATCAACACATCAAGAAAGATTACTGTAAATAATTGCATGGCCCCACAATGTATAAGAATGTGTAGGTACGTGAACATGTTAAATTCACCAAGTGTGAAATATGAAAAACGGGATCAAATTTAGTCAATAGTAAAATTCACCAAATGAAGAAAAGATTCAGACATGACTGCCTGACTTGTGCGGCCTAAAGCAAACTGCCTCAAATAAAAGCTAAACAAGATGGAACACATCTACATTGGTTTTTAAAAGGCCACCATTACCCCAGTGCCAAAGGAAGACAAGGGCATCACAAGACAAGTTAAATCACTGATGAAGATTCTTCATGGACCTAGTTGTAAAACTCCCCCAGAAATTACATGGAAGATAGATTCACCAGAATATGAAAATTATTGTACACCTTGGGTTAGTGGGACATGTTCCTTGTTAAAATCTAGGTAGTTGAATATACTCAATGTGAACAACCACAATAATGCCATGACAGACAGTATCCAATGATTTTCTCATTAGATGCAGAAAAATAATTGATAAAATTCATCATTTTATGATACATCAGTCAATTATATGTAAAATAAACTTCCAAGTACAAATGTATATTTTTGACTATTACATAGCAAATGGAACAATCAGTAAACAAAATCTATAAATATTTTCCAAGTCAAAATGTCTTCTCTCTTTTCTAAGCAATCAATATTTAATTTGGCATCAAATAATGCAGGAAACAATGAACAATATACAACCAAATTGGACATATCTACCAACTGATATCACATATAACATACACAAAAATCCAAAAAGTATATCAAAACTTTTAGAACTAATGAGCACATAAGGATATTGAACATAAAATCAATAGCTAAAACCTTTTAGGACTTCTGTAAGTTGACAATGAATTATATGGAATAAAACATGTTCATTAACAAACAGAAAGTAACTGGAAACCATCTTAATAAGCAAAGTCAGGAAAAACTCAAAAAGAAAAACATAATATTTTCTCTTATTTGTATGTCTTCAGTTTTATATAGGTGCCTAAAAGCACATATATATGATTTCCTTCATGACCCAGTGGTATAGTCAGGACTGTTTGTATAATGACCAGTTCTATTATGAGGGACGAAAGGTGCACATGGGAAATAAGAAGGTAAATTATGGTCAAAGTACATAAGTTATCTATATGTCTGTGTATGTACGAAATCAATCACTATGAACTAAGTATACACATCAAGTTATACTTTCAAAAGGAAAAGAACACATGAATAAATTTCAATAAAGTAATAAATGACATGTGTACTGACAATTATAAAAAATTACAGAAAGCCAAGGTACAAGTAACTATAAAATTGCCTTTTCTAACAGATTGAAATGTGTCTATTATTAGAACCTTCCCTGTCCAATGAAAGGCTCTCAAAACACCAACTTTTATATAAAAATGGAAAAAGTTACTTTACAATTAATTATAAATCACAAAAGAGCATCAATAAAAATGATAAACAAAATTACATGTAATCTGAATTTTTAAAATTAGTTTACTAAATACTAATAATTTAAGCATTGTGGGTCCCAGCATTGAAAGCAGAGACATTAGCCTGAAAACTGAATGAGAGAATAGCGGTAATTCTATAAATAGCCAGTTGATTATCAATATTAATGGTGATAAACATACATATGAGTGGTAATTACTTCAATAAGTTATATTGAGAAAACTGGATAGATTCCTATGCAGAAGAATAAACTATCTCTTATCTCATATCATATTTTTAAAACTTGGATTAAAGACATCAAAACATGAGTACACAAGAACTACTAGAATTAAATATAATGGAAAGGAGATGAGACACTGGATTGAGCAATGAATTTTATTCTATGTTTGACTACAAAGGTGCTGCCACAAAAGAAAACATAGAATCTTCTATTTTCCTCTTACTGTTGTGACAAATGTTACTACCAAAGCAATTGGAGGAGAAGATGGTTTAATTCCTCTCATGCCTTATAGTCAAACATAAGGGGAATTCAAGGCAACAATTTGGGACCAGGATACAGAGGCAGAATTGGAGCAGAGACCACGGAGGAAAGTGGCTTAAAGGCTCGCTTTCATGACTCACTGAACCTGCTTCCATACACAAGCCAGGATTACTGGTCCAGGAGAGGTGCCATCAGTGGGTGTTGGGTCCCTCTCTCTCAACCATTAAGAATATGTGCCACGGGATTGCCTATGTGCAAATCTGAGAGAGGGATCATTCCTCAATTGACATTCTGTCTTTACAGTTGTCTCCCAATTTCTATGAAGTTGACAAAAGACCCTAACAAGTACAATAACATATTTCCAAACTGTTCCAAATAAACTAAAACTTCCTGTGTAGCAGAGAAAATACGTGATATAATGATGAGACAATTCAGGAATCAGGAAAAGTTGTTTGAAGTCATCCATCTTGGTTAAAACTGGAGATCTAAAATGTATTAACCTCAACCATTCTGTAGAGAGAAAGGATCAATTTAACTCACAGCTGGGCAGGAGACTTCAGTGGAGAGGTCACCAAGGAAAATATGGAAATGTCCAATATAAACTAGAAAAATGTTAAGAAATCATTGGTCGTTAGTGAGTACAAGTTAAAACACACAATGCTATGTCATTTCACACATGTCAAGAAGGTTATTACTTTAAGAGGTGGCAGATAAACAGTCTTTTTAATAATATAAAGTGTCGCACGAAAGAATGAGACTCAGGGATAGATCTCTGAAGAAGTTGGAGATACTAGAGGGAATAAACACCACAGTCAAATCTTACCCAGCTGTCTTCTAGCTTCCTCAGCCTCGATTCCCTGGGAATCCGTTTTCTCTGTGTTTGAATCCCACTTAAATTTTCTTTCAGTAATTAAGGCGTGGCCCCACCACACCTGCTTGGGAGCCTGAAATTCCTTCTATAATCTGAAGTGACCTTGACTCAGTTAGGATTTAGGGTGTAGGTCACCACTCCCAGGATACTCCCTGTGCTGGGATTAAAGGTTTGAATCACCACTCTGATTTTCCTAGACTGACTGTGGTTAGAGCTCTGGGACTTCTGGAGCTTTTACTAACCCCCCCCCCCACATAGACTGTGGGTAGATTCCCTCTGATATCTCCAAAACGTCTGAAACCTTATTAAATCCCCACAATAAAGTATGCAGGAATCCAGCTAGTCTTGACAGAAACCCAAAGCCAGATATTAGAGTCAATGATAAAAGATAAGAAAGACAGAGGAACAAGCCAAGACGCTTCTCATTTTGCCAGCTCTTCAGCCTAAAGGGGGTGATCCTGTCTCCACAATCCCCAGACTGCATGCTCTGAGCCCTCAGCCTAAAGGGAACAAAGGAAAGGCTGAACTCCTGTCTCCTCCAGCCTTCTAATTCTTTCTCTGAACAGCCATATCACTTCTATCTCAACCTTCCCAGTGCTGAGTTTAAATGTGTATGTCACCACTGCCCGGCTCTGTTTCTCTTTTAGACAGGAAAATCTGGTGTAGTCCACAGTAGTTTTGAACTCACAGAAATCTGTCAGCTTCTGCCTCCTGGGTGCTAAGATTATAGGTTTGTGTTGATGTGGGAAAATCTTTCTGTATGCTGTGAATATCAATCTTTAAATAAAGATTTATTTTGGCCATTGCAGCAGTGGGAGGCTAGGCACTCTGGGACTGCAGGTCTGTGGGTCTGGACCTCTGTCATGGGGCAGAAAACTTTATTACAACAGTGTGCTCCCACTGCCTTACCTCTATGACTGACTCTGTGGCTGGCTCTGCCCTCTTATCTTCAAGTGATCTTTGTTAGATTACAGATAATTTATCACCACAGTGAACACAAAGGAATTCTGTATAAGTATGTGAAAATGAGCAGATACATAATGTAAAACTGTCTGTGAACTGATCCAAAAACTATAAAAATAGAATTCCTGAACACTGAACAAGTCAGTAAAGTTTCATCTAGATTATTCCAAAAATTTGAAATCCATATACCTCAGGCATGTGTATTCCTGTTAATTCTAACTACAGTCCTGACACCCAAGGTATCAAATCATCCTAAAAGTCCATCAATATAAGAATAGATAAAACTGTGTTACACAAAAACAGATGCTTGAATATTAGTCAGTCATAAGAAAAAAATGTGATAGCATTGATGAATTTGGAGCATTTTATGTTTAATGACAGTCTCATTTCATTTCTGTGCCTTTGTGCTAAAATACCCTGACTAAAGTAACTTAAAGGAGAAATGTCTTGCTTACTCACAATTCCAGGTTACATCACTGCTGTGCAGAAATTAAGTCAGCAAGATCTGGAAGCGGCTAGTTGCCTTGCATCCATAGAGCAGAGCAGGAAGTAGCGCATTAATGAATCCCTGGGAACGCTATGATTAAATTCTCAGCACTTACTTGGTCCAGGATTCCCTGCATAGGAAATAGTACTGCTCACAGTAGGCAGGTCTGCCCAGGTTTATTAAAATAACTCAGAAGAGTGCCCACAGACACTGAAACTTCCCTCCCAAAGCATTCCAGATTTTCTCAAATTGAAAATTGAGTCATTGAAAAATTGAAAATTGAAAATGCTAGTCATCCTGGAGACATAAGCCAAGCACATAGTTGGAAAATTAAATATTCTTCCTAATAAACAGAGTCTATCAGAAAATAGCTCAGTGGTGGTTTTGGAGGATACAGAGGGTATGGGATAACAGCCAAAGGGCACAAAGTTTCAGTGACAAGTCATGAGCACTATTTCTATTTCAGGTATAGTGCACAGTGTGACGAATATACAAACTAACTACAAATTGCACATCTCAAAATAACTGAGAGTAAATTCCAAATGTTCTCACCACAGGAAAATAAGTATTTTTTGTTGATGGATCTGCTAATTAGTTCAACTTAATTATTCCAGGCTATATTTATAAATCACAATATAGCTTTGTGTCACATAAACATACACAACTATAATTTGTCACTTTATAATGAAACATCAAATTTGAAGACTAAATACAAAGTAAAATATGAGAATATTTAAAGAATTTACTGATGTGAAGCTCTAAAGAAAGCAAACTATCGTATGAATACCTTGAAAATGCATTGAAGAGACAAGCTGAAATTGTCTTCTTATTTATTTGTTCTTATGTGTTTGTTTGACGTCGCAGTTGTGGTTTTCCCTCCCTCCTCTCCTTCCAGTCCCTCCCCTCTCTGTTCCCAGCTAACATTGCAGTCCTTCTCTAATTCTGTTCAGGATATCAACAAAAACGACATATCAACTTGTCATAAAACTGAGCACTGCCTTATTTATTAAGGATGGACAAGGCAACTCAGTTCCAAAAACTCATAAAAGAGTCACAGATGTTCCCTATTCCCACAGGTACCAGTCCCACAAGAAGACCAAGCCACACAACTGTAACATATATACTGAGTGCCTAGGTAAGTCCCATTCAGGCTCCTTGGTTGACTCTGTGTGCACCTATGAGCCCATTTCAGGGTCAGATAAAAGGCTGGCACAAGGGAATTTCCCAGGAATCTGTAAGGATGGCCCAACTAAGACTCTTAGCATTAGAAGATATATAGCCTGAACTGGCCATCTCCTGTGACCAGATTGGTAACCAGGATGAATGTCATTAGTAAGGTTTCATCCACCAACTTATGAAAACAGACCCAGACTCATAGGTGAAGATTTTTCCCTCTGCAGAAAGGGAGCCAGGGGGTCAAGAACCACAAGAAAATGCCTTAAATCGTCTATCAATACATACAGTTATTTTTTAAAAAAAATTTCTGCAGCCTTCCTCATCAAATCTGCTGTCAAGGCATGTGTGTTTAGCAATGTGCTGCTCTTGGCATTTCAGAACTTCCATTTTATGAAGAAGTTAGATTTAGAACAATGTTTCAGAATTTTTGTGTGGTTGGTTGGGGGTCTTTGACAGAGTTGCACCCAGTGCTACTCTGTATGCTATACCCACACTACCACATGTATACTAACATGAGCACATTCTCAGACACAGACCAACTATTTTGAAATTTTCTTTATTTTTTTTCTATATTCATTGCTTTAAATAGGAATGAGCATGGGGATTCATTAATGTAGTACTTCTAATATCAGCTCACCATAGTATGTCTTTAACAACAACGAAACATATATTTTAACTGCTCACCTTTTATAATATGAAGAAGGCAAACAACAGAATGTACAGTTCTTAGCAAATAGGAGGCATTAAATAAATTTGTCTTGAGGGAGGACATGGATAGCTTTCCCTTGCAGTTTTAACAGTCTAGACTATGGTCTTCTACTTGCTCACATGAAAGTAAAAAAAAAAAAAAAAAAAAAAAAAAGGTGAGGAAAATATAATAGAAATGTCAGTTTTATCAGAGAACAGAGAAGTAGTCTACATGATTTTGGGAAGACAAATTAACAATGTTAAATAATAGTTTTAGTATACGTCTACATGTTTAATTCAGTTGTAATTCTAGCAGTGAGGTTTCTCAAGAAAAAGAGAATCAAGTTGGTGGTTAATGATTTTTTTTACTAATAAATTTAAGTTAAAATCAAAAGTTTAAATACCTGAATAAAAATGAGAAAATGTATACTTAAAGAACAACAAAATAATTAAAATAGTTTTTATGTCAGAATTCAAAATCAGCTGACTGATCTTAACCACCATTCCAATAATTCTGACAGATTTTTTTTTTCTGTCTCTAAACATCTCTCTGCAATGTATAACAAAACACTTTAGGTACACATTGGCTGCTATCATTCACTGATATTTTACTTCATAAACAAAAAAAGCTCAAAACCCTTGACATTTCTAAAGGAAATTTCATGGAGAAATGAGTTTAGGTATAATGAGATTTAATGCTATTTTGTAACACCCTGGTTAACCAGATTTTCCTGGTTAATTGCACGTTTTAAAAAAAATTATATTATAAAGAAATCAACTGGCAGGGATTGAGAGGAAGGGAGAGAAGGGAGCAGGGGGATATATTGATAAAAATTACATTTTTAAATAAAAATAATAACAAAAAAAATTGTACTCTTTTAAAAATGTTGCCAAAATTATTTTCTATTCAAAAATATTAGTTTATTTACAACCATAGTAAGTAAAACATTGATTTAAATAATTGCATTTATCTGAGAATTGATAATATAATATATCTCATAATCTTGGAGAAGCTCTTTTTGGAGGTAAATTCTCAAACTTATATGATTTTAATGCAATAGATGTAGTAGGTGACACAATTTAAAATACTACAAGGTTAGAAGGAAAGCTAAAATTTCTATGAAATATGCACACACACAAATACACACACACTATTTTACTTACGACATCTTCTAAAGTGTAAGTTAAGGCAACTATTTTATGACTAACCTAGAATAGAATTTATTCATTTAATTTTAGAATTTTGGGTCATAAATTATCTTTTTAAATAATACGTTGACTTAACAATTTATAATGCTCAATTTCCCAGTTGATTCAAAGTAGGGTTATTAGCGAATTCTTGCTGTTATGAACAATAGTGTCACACATTTCCTTACAGATGACCTTTTCTGCATACTGTTCTGTAATACATTTCTATAAATTAAACTGTTAACTCAAAAAATTTGATATTTACACTTGATCACATAGAGCCATGTAGAGCTGCAAGTGATCAGGCAGAAATGCATTTGCAGAGACTACGTTCTTAGCTTCATTACTGTCTTCTACGTGTTATGATGAAAATTTTAAACTTTTGCTGAAATATTCAAAGTAAAAAAATTAGTCTTAGAATACTCATTTCTCTTTTGCTTTTCTTGTTATATAATTTGTCTGCTTATGCCACTTAGCCTAGTGCTTTGGACAAAAACAGTAATTAGTGTCACATCAAAACCTGTTACAAAGAACATAAAAAAATAACCTCTTACATACAGGCCTCTGATAAAGTAGAATGACACATTAGCCATCATAGAACATTGATCTACACATTTGATAATGTCTAGAAAATTACAAATATTATTGCTCTTTATCGAATATGCTATTGTCAGTTTATATGTGTATGATCATAAAATATTAATGTAGAAAATTATAAGGAATAATATAAGAAGAATGTATGATTCTGATTTTTAACTTGAAACATTATATTTTTCACATGTGAGAGAATTTTAAAATGTCACCCATTTCCTAATTCTTCTGAAAATCATCTTTTTATATATAATCACTAAGGGAACTTTTCTGCTTCAGGTATATGAAATGTTTGCATGCAAGAAGACAGTCCTAAACTACTTAAAAAAAAAAAACTAGAACTGTTACACACACCTTCTTTCTATTCTGCTGGTTACTCTGAACTAGTGTATATTCCATAAATATAAAATAAAGTGATTATGATTGTCAGTAGATACTGAAATTGTTACACAAGATAGATAGTTTCATAAACTTATACTTTTTCTATGTATCCCCAAAATAAAATGAAAAAATCAAATTTCAATAACCATGCCACTTATAGTAACTGGTTTCATTCTAATTACAATTAGTTTTATATACCAAGGTAGTCAATAATTTGTATAAACATATAAATAAAATAACTATTTTGCATAGTTGATTTGCTTATTTAAAATAAAGTTTGTTAAGTAAAATAAAAATTAAGATATTTAATTATCACTATGAATTTTAGCATCTGTAATTATAGAAAATATGAGTTCTAATTGTGATACAAAACTATGTTCTGGGCAGAATCAGTAAGAACATTGCATGTATTATATCACATGCGTGTCTCTCATTCTGCTCATAGTATGAAAACACTGCACAAGTGTTTAATTTTTTTTTCTTCTGGGTATATGTAGTTTTTTTTATCTCTCCTCCTATTATTTGGAAAGAAGTGTAGGAAAAAGGAATAATTACTTTTCCTTCTCCTTGTGTTGGTAAAGTCAACTTCAGTACTTAATAAGTGTGACCGGCATGATTATAAAGATGACAATCACATATTCACTGACCATAAGGGGCCCTTAGAACACTGCTTTCTTCCTTCTGCATTTGCGATGAATCCTTGTTCACTGCAAAGTGGGACCTGTTGCAGCAACATTTCTTCCACTTAGTCATAAGTGAATACATTTCAAGTGAATTCATTTTTAAAGTTGCTAAATTCCCATGCATCATAGGTCCATCTCAGAGGATGATGGTCACAGGACTATGATATTGAAGTGGTAAGACTGAACCAGTGGATACAAATAGTTCATCCTCTGTGCTAAAATTCATGGCCCTATTCAACTGTAGAATGCAGACCAATGATCAAATTATTAAAAATTTCAGAAGCTTAGGGGATGACAGTGGAATACTAGCTATTCAAGCTTGAGGATCTGACTTTAATCTCTAACTGATACCAAAAATTCTGGAAAAATCCTGCTGATCTTGATTATTAATGATTGTGAGTGCTATACACGTGACGTTCATAGAGCTCAGAAGCTGTTCCACCAAGCTAATTATAATTGGTAAATTATAGGTTCAGAAACAGACCCAGTTTCAGAAAATCAGGTTGGAAACAAAAAACAAACAAAAAAAAAGCAGTCAGTATGAACCTCAGACTTCCATTTGCACACATACACACATGAACATTCAGGCATAAGATACACACATTCATTAATTAATTAAGGTATCAAGTGTGTCAAGTTTCTCTACAGAGAAACTCCACACAGACTTTCTATCAGAGGTTTCCATATAATTGCTCTGGTTGAATATTAATGAAGCCAGCCCTCTTTAAACACCGACATTCAAAATGTCTCCTTCCCTGAGATTCTACTCTCACTTGTGCATTCTAGGTACTTTTACTATTCAAAAGCAGTAATAGGCTGATAATGCAATTCTCAGAAAGTTCATAGAAGTGGGTCTTATCAATGTACTTTACACCATTAATGAGGAAGAAATGCAGTGTATATGAAGCATTTATGAGAAGAACCTAAGCAGAAATCTCATGTTTTAGAAAACCATAAGGAGATAGTGCCATGACCAAATATCAAAAGATAGTCCTGGAATAAAAACAGCCATATTGTTCCTCAACACCTTTCAGCAGAAATACAGCAACTGTTAGCTGTATTTCAGCCGCATTTCCAATACAGTGTGTCTTCTCCATTGTGGGCAGAATGATGAAGTGAAGAACTGAGTATAAATGACCCAAGCAGCACGGGAGTTTTGGAGTTCTGTACTAAATGATAAGATAGAGATTTTATGTATACATTTTACTTAAATGTAAGGCTGTTTGCTTATTAAAATTGAATTTCATGCTGTTCTTGTACCTTTCTAAAGTATATTTCCTGCATGATAAAAAAAAAAACCCCTATTAAATTTCTTCAATGTATTGTGATCAAAAAAATTTTATGTACATTGCTAGAAGTATTTAATTATGATGTTTTTATATATAATGGACTATAAAAAAATTGGCATCATTTGATTTCCAGATTGAGTGGGTCCTTATATAACACTGTGTACATAGACTCTTATACCCTAAGAAACTGCTAACAAGAGAAAATAGTTTATGTGTAAAACTGAAAAAGGTTCCTAATTTATTTAGCATTTTTATTTCTAAAATTCTGAAATAATTGTTTATTTTATTCTTTACTCTTGGATGTTGCTATGGGAGCATCAAGAAATGCTTTGCCTTTGCTTTCTCTATGAATATCAGTTATGCAATTACTCATAGTGTCTTTTATGTTCTGGTATTTATAACATCTAAATAAAACATGTTTTAAACTCAAAGACACAGTAGCTTAACATTTAAATAACTGCTTTTGTATTACTTTGAAACCATGGATTATTTTATGAGATGTTGGGGTGAGTTTTATAAAATCACTCAACTTCAATAAAAAGGAGTAAATAACTCCATTATTATTAGATATGTGCCATTTCGATTGTGTGTGCTTATCAAATCTTTAGAACATAAAATAGGCATTATATAATAGGCAGTCTTAGTTCCATTTTAAGTTAAGAACTTTTTTCAAGTAAGAAAAATAACTCAATAATAGATTACTAAGTCAAAGGCAGGAAACATGGCAAAGACACTTGCCACCAAACTCAATGACTCACATTTAGCCCATAAGAGACACATGATAGAAGGAGAGAATAGACAGTGCTTAGTTCTTATAAGTCTATTAATAAGGAATGAGCCCTAAAGAAAATTTGCTTAGTGCTTATTCTTTATAAAACATCTTTTTAATTCACACTATTCATCTTTCTCTAGAGGTACAGAACCTAATAAAATATGTGTATATTTTGTCTATTTTGTATATATATATACACATTTATTAGAATGGCTTACAGCTAGTCCAACAACAGCTGTCTACCAACAGAAATACCAAGAATCCAATAGTAGTTCAGGCTATGAAACTGATGTCCCAGCTGGTCTTCAGCAAATGAAAGAGTACCAGAGAAGTAGGTTCTCTAATTCCAGTGAAGGAATCAATTTTACCTGCAAGAGTAAGGGCAAGCAGGCAAAGAGCAAGTTCTTCCTTTTCTTATGTCCTGTATATAGGCTGCCACTAAAAGATGTGGCCCAAATTAAAGTTGAATTTTCCCACTTTGAAAGATCTGGATTAAAGGTAGATTGTCCTACCTTCAAATGATTGAAGAAAAATCCCTCATGGGTTTATCAAGCATCGTGGGTTGACTCTAGATTTAGTCAATTTGACATGAAAAATAACCATCACAGAATTATCATTTTAGTGTTAATTCTTTTAAGTTTCAGAGTAACAACAAAATGCAATAAGTGCTACAAAAGAGATGTCATATAACTTGCCCAAGTTCTTCACTGATGTGGGAATGCCTTTCTGTATGCTGTGAATAGCAGCCTTTAAATAAAGGAGCTGTTTTGGTCCATGACAGGCACCATAGAAAAAGTAGGAGGAGGAATCAGAATAGGTAGGAGAAGCAGGGCAGAGTCAGGCAGATAGAGCCAGCTGCCAAAGAAGAAACATATAAGAAACACAGGTGAGCCAAGGGCCACATGGCAGACAGATAAATGAGAATGGGTTGAGTTAAGATGGAAGAGCAAGCTAGCAATGTGCCTGAGCCATAGGCCAAACACAATGAACTTAATATAAGCATCTGAGTCATTTCTGGGGGCCTGAGCAGCAGCGGCAGATGGCTAAGGGGTCTGGTGCGGCAGAGTCTGGACCTCTGGCTACCCAGGACCAATGTCCAACGTGGATCAAATATCTACTTAATGCTGAGAAAGTTTAAAAAGGGTTTTAGCAGAAAGTGAGCAAAAGCAGCTTCCAAATTGTGTATCTGAAGCAGGTCATTGTACAACAAAGCATGACATCATGATCACATTCAAAATGGAGCATGATCACATTCAAAATGGAGCCAGCAGACTGGTGGCAGGCAGTGTAAGATGCAACCAGGCTGGTTCCTGAAGACTCACAGAAGACTCAGTAGCATATGATTGATTTAAGGTTTCTGTTTATTTTGAACAAAAAAGAAACAAAGAAAATTTCTTAGTAGCAATTTCTTGGGTCTGCTCTGTGGCTAGCAGTGAATAGAGATGAGATGTGGTCCCTTTAAGAGAACATACTGATTCAGCTTTATCTGCAAACACTGTGGCTCTTTAAGAGAGTGCAAGTATTTTAAAAGCTCTTATGGTTGGCAGATGACTAAGGATTTACAATAAAACAGATTCAGATGAAAAGAAAAACCTGTAAACGGGTTACAGTGTGTGTAAAAGGTACATACACTTCAGAGAGAAAAGAAAGAGGATAGAGAAAGACTTTAAAAAGAGAAATAGAGTAATAAAAATATAATAAGCCACGTAAAGATAGAAAATAGATACAAAATCTGGATTTTGGTTATTATTGTGTTTTCTTTTAATTTTTTAACTGTTAATGAGCTAACTGCAGAAAGACAATGGATTGCAAATGTAAAGGCTACTAAGTTAAACAGGAATATATATTTTAAAGGTATTTTGATTTTGAAATTTGTGTCTAAGGATTTATTGCTTTGTAAGAGTTCTGCTTTTGTTTCCACAGAAGATGAGAACCTGTGGATTGCTACCAGGTAAATATGGTTTCATCAACCAAAACCCCCTGAAAAAAATCTTTGATAGGAAGAGATGGCCACATCAACTTCAAGACTCCAGAGTATGATTCTGTCTAACTCATGAGATTTTCAACGCCCCTTAATCAGCCGGAAGTAGTAATGGAAAACTATGCCCAATTCCCAAAATATTGTTTATAAATGTTTTTTTCATTATAACTGGTTATTGGTCATAGTTAATCCCTTTCTAGGATAAGAATTTATTGCTTTGGAAGAGTTCTGCTTTTGTTTCGACAGAAGATAAGAACCTATGGATTGCTTCCAGGCAAATATGGTTTCATCAACCAAGACCCCCTGAAAAAAATCTCTGATGGGAAGAGATGGCCATATCAGCTTCAGGGCTACAGACTATGATCCAGTCTCAAGAACCAATGAGATTTTCAATGCCCCGTAATCAGCAGGAAGTAGTAATGGAAAACTATGCCCAAATTCCCAAAATATTGTTTATAAATGTTTGTTTTCATTATAAATGGTCAATAGTCATAGTTAATCTCTGTCTAAGAAGAAAAAGTGGATATGGTATATGAATGATTTTTTAAAAAAATTAAATTATTGAATTTACTTAGATCAGGAAATCAGTTGTTAATCACAAAATGTTTTACATTGGTATCGATTTTAGTTTACTGATACAAATTTCAGGTCAATTTTTTAATGCTGTATGTATTTTTCTACTCTTGTTTAAGGTATGATGTTTATGTAGCTGATTAAAAATTGTAATGTATAGTTAAGAAATGGATGTAGTTAGATTTTTAGGTATACAAAGATATAATTCAATTAGATAGGTAATCTTCAAATACTTCTAAGACCTACAGAATATGGCATTTAAATGTTTTAAGAACTTAGACTTTTCCATACAGTGAGACAGGTCTGTCTGCTCCTGGCAGCACCAATTTACTTAAAGAGAAAAATGGGCATTGAAGAAACTCCATATGGAGATTAGTTTCTTTGTAGCATTGGTTAGCCACTGGACATTAACCTGTTCTTATATTAACTGCCTGCTCTATGCTGTTAAAACTGGACATGCAAGTTCCATAAGAAGGTGACCTCTGAACTTTGACAGAACAAGCTGAGATGGTCATTCAGGTTCCTGCTTTGCAGAGAAAATTGTCAAACATTCTTCAGCACTTGAGAAGAAGTGACTGATGAATTGGCAGAGCAGATTTCCTGCTTCACTGACACGAAAAGAGACTCTGGGCTGAAGATGGATGCCCCAACTTTATAAAGGAACTTTGGGTGACTATCCAGGCAGATAGGCGTCATCTCTGTCCTTTCTGAGTTTTGGAAATTGCTTGTACTTCCAGTTTACTTGAGTAAATATATCCTTCTGTGGTCTTTGATGTAGTTGAAGATTAGATAGTTATAGGCATAGTTTTTCTTAGTCATTTGAAAGGTATATTGAAGGTATATATGATTTAAAGCTGTGTGTTGGCCTCAGTTAGTGAAATATTTAAAATGCAATTGTGAGAAATTGAATTTATTCCCATGCACCCATGGGGAAAAGGCTTAATCCTCTGCTGTATGTCTAAAGTCTTAGCACTGGGGAACTGGGTAGAGAGAGACAGGGGGATGGGAGGATGCCCAAGTTTCATAGTTTACCTTTTCCAACAGAAACAACAAATTCCAAGTTCAGTGAGATTGTGTCTCAGAATAGCAAGGTTAGTATCAATAGAAGAGGTTCTGTCATTAACCACTAATCACTCTTTCAAATGTATCCCATATACATGCACAGTAAAGACAGCAGTACACTATAACTCAAATATATACCACAATCAATAACAAACAAAACAGTAATATTTATTTGACTTAAAAATAAGAAGTTATAATTGTGTGGTTGCTCTTTGGAGCATATGAATGATGTTCTCACAGTGTGAATAAGAGGTACATTCTATCTAAAGACCAGGTAAAAGCTCTGTTGCAGAAAATCTAACTCAGTTTTAACTAAGCACAGACCAACTAGCCCATGACTATGATAAAGAGCATCGCCTGTTTTCTTCAAGAAAAAGAAAACACTGTGCTGAATTTAAAGAAGGAAAACATATTGCTTAGATACCCTGCTCACGTCTGTCAGAACTAACCACTCAAATATTCTTCAGCTGATGTGTAATCTTGTCTGTGTGTCTTCTAGCCCATGGCATCCTGTGAAGCTTTTGGAAACTGTTCTGCCTTTACACAAGTAGGAAAATGTACTAAGAATTTGTATTGGCATTCTCAATCCAATGCTTGTCCTGTTTCTTTGTCACTCTGGTGAAATAACTCTAAGTTAATGTTATTGGGTATAAATAGAAAGTAGAATTTCCATGAGTCATGGAAGGATCTGATATACACATTGACACAACAAGTATTTGAGAATATGTGTGAGAAAAGTATCTCGCAATGTCTGGGAAAGAAGGATAAACTAATGACGGCCTGTGAATTTACCCCTTTTTATGTTTAACTTTCTGTTAATTAATTTTTTTAATTTAATGACTGTTATTTCATTTTACCAAAGGAATAAAAATAAATTAAGTCAAAGAGGCATTCTATTATTAAGGAAAAGGAAGAAATCAATTTTAAAGTTGAATTACTATCTAACAAGTATGTCTTTATAGGCTATTATGACATTTATTATAACAGAGTCATAAGTTAAATACTAAATGTATAGATAGCATATTAACTTTTATTTTACAATGTGTTTAAAATGTGGGCATTTTTTAAATAGCAGACCAAGGTTACATGATGTCCCTAAGTCATGATTGATTCCATCTTATTTTGTTATTCAATTGACTCTCAGGTACATGCTGTTTCACTTTAAATATTAATCCCCAGCAACATTTTAGCATTTATAAGACTATTTAATTATCCTAGCTTCAGACCTCTCTTCTCACATTTTTAGCTCCGCTGTTCAGAATCATATGATACATATACAAAGTAGTTCCTAGTTGTGACAACTATTTATTATCTTTGGAAACTGTGTCTTTCCATCAGAAATGCCAACACTTTTCACCATCAAACCTTTATAACTCTTAACAATCCTAAATCTAAATTTTGTGTTAGCCTGGAAAGGCTGGGCCAGAAACTAATTATTGCACATCATTCTATTAATTAGCAAATAAAACACCAAAATGTTCAAAACTTAAGTTCATAAAGGAGTACTATACTGCAATAAAAATGAGTTTGAGCACACTCTGATAACTTCATGCCCAGAAATTACAACTTGAGCAGACTTTAAAAAAGACTGAAAATTCAGAGACAAAGAAACAAGCCACATCACTTACCACCTATGCACTTTTCCGTAATCCTCATACAGAATCATCTCAGTCCTCAGATGAAAAGACATGGGGTATATGTGCCACTGTTTGGCCTTGAACTCACATAGATTCAGAGGATCTCTGCCTCTGGAGTGATGGGATTACAGGTACTGGTCACTACTCCCTGCTCTTCATGTCTAAATCGCGGAGTGGCTCTGTCCTCTGACTTTTCAGGCAAACTAAATGAAATATAAAATGTGGCACCATAAAATATGACTCAACATTTCATTCTAGTGTTGGTTTTGGTTTATGAGTTTGTCACCATGCTCATCAAAAATAAATGGAATACAAAGAGCAATATCTGAACTAACAAACACAAATGCCTAATAGTAAATTTCACAGTTTTATATCAATTACCAGAGTTGGAAACCAATGTCTATTTTTAATACATAATATACTCTTACACTCCTTTTTTCTTCCTTTCCTCTCTCTCTCTCTCTCTCTCTCTCTCTCTCTCTCTCTCTCTCTCTCTCTCTCTCTCTCTCTCTCTGAGTATGTATATGTCTGTGTATGTGTCTTTGTGTATGTTTCTGTTTTGTGGATATGTGTATTTATGTATATCTATTAGTGTGTGTACAATTGTGTGTGTGTATGAGAGGGAGATGCATGTGTTTTGCTGTTACCATGCCTGTGCAGATACTTGATATTGACCTAGAATGTCTTCTGTCAGGACCCTGTACCTCATTTTCTGAGACATTTCATTGAACTTGAAGCTTGTGGCCTTTGCTTGCTTGGGTTCTCAGAAAGTTCCCAGGTTCTACCTGTCTCTGCAGCCCTTAAAACTAGGGCAACCGACCCAGATGTCCTCAATACCTGTGCCGAGGCCAGCTACATAGCCCATTTCCCCAAGCTGTTATAAAAATATAATTATGTTATTTATTTTATAGTGTGTTGTAAAAATCAAGTTTCAAATTATACTTAGAATGTGCTTATCTATTTGAAGCATCATTTTTTTCCCAAGGCCTTACTTTGCCCACAGCTACTTACACTTTCATGTTTTGAATCATTGTTGTGAAGATCTGATTATTACATTTAGAGCCTTACCGCCAGCTCTAATGTTTATTCTTTATTTTCAGTAACACTCATGGGAGTGAATACACACATGCTAAGTGACTCTATGGAGCCACCAGAACGTAGTGGAAGCAATCATATTTACTGACTTCTTTATATACCCTGTATTATTTAATGGCAATAACAGTTATGATAGTGACTTTTGTCAATTATTGCCATAATTTACTAAGAAAATGTAAGTAAAACAATTCTGGTATCTTATCAACACAATGTAGAGGCAATTAAAGGTCAATACAATTCATACTATCCCAAATACCAAAGAAAGTAAATATGTACCCTAAATAAGGTAAAAAGGCTTGTCATCCTTAGGAATCTTACAAAGTAGAGTAAATAAAATTCACTAGTAACTTACAGGGCAAAAAATGTAATTATTTGTCAGGATAAGTTTAAAGGACTTGCTATTTCATTTAAATACTGAATTTTAATTTTATGTCTCTAGCTATACATAGTATTTATTATTGTCCTGCAGGCTAGATACATATGTTTTGCCACCATATAGCTGCATTCTTCCCCTCTCTGTCAAGCTATGTCTCTAGAAAAAAGACCCTTTGTCAGCATGTAATTGGCTTCTCTGTCCCATAGATTACAAGTTGACTTGTACAAAGTTACTAGCAAACTACAGATTAATAAACATAAGCAAAACATAGGCTACATATTAATGCTGTTATTTATACATGTTTTGTGTTTTTGTTTTGTTGAAGGCACTAGTTTCTCATCAATGTAAATCACCTCAGCCTGAAAAGGGAAAAAAAAAAAAAAAAAAAAAAAAGTACTTCTAAGTCTGAATCTTCATAAGAGTTTAAAATTACAACACTGAGTTACCCAGATTGCTCAGTGGGTAAAACATTTGCACCGAGTCTGATGATTTGAGCTTGATTATAAGACCCATTGTAAAAGAATGAACAAACTGCTCTAAATTACTTTTTGGTCACCACATACATATTTTCCTCATGATTTTCCTGGTGAGTTTCACTAACTATTCTTTTTTAACTTTCACACAGGTTTATGAAACATCTCTCATTGTCCCTTCTTTGACTACTGTGTTTTAAGTATGCTATAATTTTTTTTTCTAATTAGATTCTTAATTTACAATTATTTGACTAGAGATATTTCATGGGAAAAGAATCAAACAAACATCTCCCTACTGTGCTCATGACATGTAGCTGCTATAATCTTTAGGTAGTTATAACAGCACAAAGTTGTAGCAATATTACTCAAATTATATCTGGTGACAGGGATGGCAGGTAAAAGTAAAAAACATTGAAAGATCAAAGGATTATGTCTAAATAAATGTT
The DNA here is from genome assembly GCA_033318265.1 of Phyllotis vaccarum. Taxonomy (NCBI): domain Eukaryota; kingdom Metazoa; phylum Chordata; class Mammalia; order Rodentia; family Cricetidae; genus Phyllotis; species Phyllotis vaccarum. Next base: position 8,993,511 of record JARWLC010000015.1, on the reverse strand, counting down.
TTTATTTACCGTTGACATAGGTTTATAGAGCATCCCTCATTGCCTTATCTTCAACTGCCATGTTTTAAGTGTGCTATCTCTTTCTTGCTAAGCTTCTAATTGATAACAATAATTTGTAGAAGAAGTGGAAAGACAGCAACTGCCAGGAAGATAAAATGTTACTGTAGTCTTCCAATTTCTGACTGAGCAAGGGAAAGCTAAGAATGCATTAAAGGAACCTGTAGGCTAAAAATTTTTCCTTTTTTGCCATTATCAGAAAGTAGAGTTTGCACATGCAGGTGCAGGCCAGCAGGTGTTGCTTGAGTCGTATATAATGACCACTGTTGTTTGATAGTAAAAAGAAGCTACTGCAGATGTGCACATACAAGAGCCAACATCCTCCAATCACCAAATATCACAGCATCCTTGAGCAATAGTAGACACCAGTGAACTTCATGAGACTTGGATGATGCAGATCATTTATCACCACATTTCTGCTTCATTCCCTATTTGACCAATGCCTGAGACAAGTACATCAGGGGAATGACTTTGAGATTCTAATGGCTTAATCAGTAAGGGATGCCTAGTGCACCATCAGTTCTGTAAATAATGTTTTCTCCAGATCACATCAGCAGAAACTCTGAAATGTGTTCAATTGTTGTTGGATAATGGGACTTTTTCAACTGCCTCCAGTTTTCACCTGTAAAGATTGGATGCTCTTTTTGTAGGCTTTTTTCAGGGCTCAAACTCTTACAATATATTACAATATTGATTAACTTGATAAAATAGCCAACATTTAAAGATTTCATTGCACGATCTCTCTATCAAAGCTATTTAGAATGAAATATGAGTTTAAAAAGCATACCTAGGGAAATTATATGTATGTTCATTATTCATTTATGCAAAAAATTATTGACCTCAAATTTATCAAGAGTCTAACTCTCTACTTTGCAAAGAATTATGACTTAGGTTCTACCATTTCTGACTCAAAAACTAATACCAGGGGGAAGTAACCATATTACAAAACAGCCTACTCAACATTAACTTAGTTCTTGTTCTAAAATGTATCTTTAACCAGGACTCAGACAGAAGTCCCAGCAGTGTGCAGGGTTTGGCCTTTATTTTTTTATGTTTTTATTAAACTCCATAATTTACATAAAAATATAATACTTATATATATCTAATATTTAAAAGTATATCAGGCAATATACATGTGTCTTGTGGTGTATCTAACTTAATCTTTATACCACCAAAGTGATATATATATATATATATATGTATATATATATATATATATATATTCTTAAAATCAGCATTAATTAACTAAAACTAATTATGAAAAACTAAGGAGTGTCCACACAAGTTCCTATACTGAGGTATAGAAATCAGAATCATAGACTATTTGGACATTCTTAAGGAGGTTTTTTTTTTTTTTTTTTTTTTTTTTTTTTAATTGTTTGCTTTGAGTCTTTGAGTTTATCAAGCAGAGGGACTCCTAATACATATGATGTGCCTCTTTAACAAGAGGGTGTTAAGATGCTATGGAGAGATGATGAGCCCATGCAATGACCACTGTCATTCTGTGAACTGGGACTATGGCTCTCTAGATGTTAAAGAAACTAATTTCTATTCCTTAGGCCACCATAAGTGTGCTATTTTGCTATGGTAATTATTTCTGATTGAGTGTTTATGACAATCTTCCTTGTGTTGAAATTTGAGTTCAAGGCAATGATGAGAGAAGCTATGGCTCTGGGAAGAGAATACAGCCCTCAAAAATGGGTTCAGCACTTTAGCAAGAGAATCTGTACCTGCGGAACATGTTATGGTTCACCTATGCTTAGAGAGACCACACCAGAGCATGAACATGTTAGAACACTGATTTCAGACATCAAGACATAGAGAAAACATTTACTGTATATTACACTTCAGAGTGTGGTGTACTTTATTAGAGCAGCTTCAAGTAATCCACACTCATGCAGCCACTTTCCAGTGATGAATGGTGAAAGGTAAGGTTTGGGAAACTTTAGCATATTTTTTTTATAGTGAACAATCTTGCTGGAATATTTTATGCACACATATTAACTTATCAGTTACTCAGATTTTCCTGTAGTATATGTCTTTATTCTGGTCTTGTCTTTGAACTAGTTTCCAATGGATGCTATAAAATAGTAACACAAATTAAACAGCCAAATCAGAAAGCTTGTTCTATCAGACTTCCAGAATCATAAATGGAGACTTATGGACAGGGTTGTAAGCTCTGAGGAAAAGAAGAAAAGAAATCCAACAGACTGGAGAAGTTATTCCTTTAGATTGTAAATTCTTTGAACACTAGTTACATAGTTTGTGCTTCTTTGTGATGTATTATTTTGAATTCCACCTGAAATTTCACATAGTCTTCTCATGAAACATTGTAAAATAATCATTTTTCTGAAGTCGATTATTATGTACATATACATATGAGTGTATGTTTGTATATGTGTATGGTATGTATGTACCTTCTAATTCTTAATTACCAATTTGTATAAATATAAACACTAATGTGTATGAATATATTTGAAAATAAATTTCTATAATGTGTTAAATAAGAATTCAAAAATAGCTTAAATTATAACAAATCACTACATGAATGTCATTCACCAAAAACTCCAATAAACCTAAATCCCAATTTTCTCTTTGAAAAGGAATTTACAGATTGTATTCCCAGTCAAGTAATTACAAAAGTAGAAGATTGTTATACACTTCTGTGTAATCTTGGAAAAGAGATCTTTAAAATTATCATTAATTTATTAATACAAACTAGCTTATTTCTTCAGTTTCTTAAAATTTGTGAATAGAACTTTAGGCTTCAGAAGCACAGTTATTGGAAAATGTAAAATGCTTAAATTAGAATAAATACAATAACCTTTATTGAACTCAAATTATAATCTATCTAAATCAGACAATTTTGCTACATGAAACACAAAATGGAAATAAGCCTCCTAGACTACTAGTTTATGTGTATGAATGAATCCTACTTAAAAGAATACAAAAATTGTATAAAGGATTAAAACTTTATGAAAATAAATAATTTAAACCTTAAATTAATCTTGTTTGTAAATCCCATCAGATTTATAGAATATCTTAAGGTCAGAGAAGTTTCAGATAAATTCTTTATGTACTTCCATCAGTAAATTTATTTATAAACCCCACATAATTTCTAGAATGGGTTGTATTGTAGGGAAATTGAAATAATTTTTGGATTTAGCAAGAAGACTCAGCCATTAAGAGCACTTACTGCTCTTCCAGAGGACTCAGATACAATTCCAAGACATTGAAAGAAAGAATCTTCAATGCAAGAAAAAAATTTCTCTACTATCATTTACCTAAGAAGATTTTAAAAGTTTTCCCAAACTTACCAACTTCAGACTTAGAATCTTCTTAACAATTTATGTGAACTATCATCAAAAAATATTTAATTGTATTTTTATTATGAAAAGCTAATGTAATCCAAAACTAGAATTTGTAATTAAATGATATAGCTTTACTTTTTAATAAAAAAAGAAAATCAGATTTTATGTCATGAACCAAAAACATTTACTTTAAGATATTAATGAGAGTTTTTATGAGGGGAGACACCTCACTGTTCACGTTTCTGTGCCAAAGGGAAATGAAGCTAAGTTCTTCTACCATCCATTTTAGACATTCAATTTTCCTGAATTTAGCATCTAGAAAAATGACCTGGACTATAGGAGGTTATACACAATAAAATTACCCATATGCTTTGAAATTAACAATTCCAAATTCAAAATAACATCTTATGGCCTATAGTCCTAAGTATACTTGTGGCTCTAATACTGAAAATACACAATATGCCATTTGTAAATATAGATTTAAAAAAAAAGTCTCTAAGTGTTATATTTTTCTTTCAATGCACTCACTTTCTCCCGTATTTAAAAACAAACATTCCAAAGCAGATATAGACAGAAAATAGACTCAGGCCTAAATAATGAACCTAAGGGAATATCGTACATATAAACATTACATGTTATTAATAGTTGGCTTTATGGTACTTTAGTCAGATGACACCATTATCAATGAGTGGCTTTTTTGCATAGTGGCTTTACCTCCTAAAGTTTGTAATTCTTACATTTTTCATGTGCTAGATTCAACATACCTCTGTTATTATTACTATTTCTCTTTACCATCACAAATGTCACACACTGCACTCCTGTTTTGTAAGCTCGTTTTCTCTTTGAAAATCTACAAGCAACTGTCCAGTTACAGAATCAGTCTTTCACTTTGGTCTTATGTCCTAAAATGCATAGTGTTTCTTTAATTTTTGGTAGGTGACCACAAAATAGACATTTTCAATCGTGGACAATCACCAAAAAGGAACTAAACATAATATATTCAGCATCTATAATGCTACTCACAACTTTGTGTTCAAAGCTGACCATTTGGGATTTTAATATACATGTAAATGTGTGTATGTAACAACAGTTTTACAAAGGTCATAAATTTGAACAAAAGTGGGTAGGGATATAGTGAGGATTTGAAGAAAGAAATTTACATAATTTTTCCCCAAAATTAAAAATATGGAGGGAATCACTTGACATTAACCATCAGAATCATTCATTCAACTTCATTTTGATGAATTTCCAAAAAGAGACAAAAGATGAAGAGAGAATATAAGTTTTTAATTTTGAAGTTTCTTTTTACATAGTTCTTTTTAAAATAAACATTGTTGCTTCTTATAAATCAAGAAACCCAGATCTTAGAGCTTTTAAAATGCTTGTATCTTTTGGAAAAATATAGTTTTCCGTACAAAAAGCACATAAAATTTTGTTTCCAAATGTATTTTGCTAATATTTAATAAAATAAAATAAATGAATAAAATATTTCCCTTTTCTCTCATTATTCTCTATTTAAAACATTTATTGAATATATTGATAAATCTTTGGAGGATCCAAGAATACATGTGCACTTGAGATTAGGGCATTTAAAGCTTTGCATATATTCTGTCCTTAAATATTTGTTGAAGCCTCTTGTGAAACCTGTCTACTGCCCAGGCAGTGGGAATACAGCAGCATGCAAAACTATCACTTGTAGTGTCCTTGAGACACAAATGTGAGAGGTCACGTTACAGACACAGTCATTAAAAACACTAATGCAAATAAGAGTGTTGTGAAAACTCATGTATTTTGAATGATCTGTAGATAGAAACAACAGATCGAGTGATTGAATCTTAGTTTGGTTGGAGACTTCAATGTGGTGTTCAGACAAATCCTTTCAGTTGAAAGATGAACTTTCACAAGTCCTAGACCAGGGAAGTAGAAATAAGGGGAAGTGAAAAGCAGCTTTAATAGAGTTGCCTAAAACCATTCCTTCAAGAAATCATTTTAGTGATGAGACACATAAAATTAAAGAATAAAATGTTTCTACCATTTCTTTAAGTCTCATAAGTTTAATAAACATATCCAATAACTAGTCATATAAAATGAAGTATGCTATTACTTAAACATTATTTGCTATTCACAAAGATGATGCTACATTTTTAGATTGTACATGGCCTTAATATAATAAAGTCCTGGTAACATTAAAACAAGCAAGTACATTCATATACACAAACAAACCCATATATATACATATATATATATATTACATATATCCAAACAAACAATAAAAAAGCACACAACAGCAATATCAGTATACAGGCCAAGTCCTACAAAATTCCAGTACACTATTTTCAGTAAAGATCACATAAAAAATTGAGTCTGATTAGATAGTGATCAATGTGGAATATGCCAATAGCTGAATTAGTTAAGATTCTTTAGAGTAAGATTGTTGCTATTGGCTAACAAAAGTTGACTTGAGTTTAACCATTATTGTTTTTACAGTTTAATTAGTAGACCTTTGAATCAAGGCCCTATGAAATATGGCATCTTATATTGTTTGAGGATATGGAGACCCCTAAGAGATCTGCTCCAAATGTTAAGATTCTTCATTTGATATTATAAGGGAGCCTAAAAATGGTCAGTTTATCTTACTACCAACCCAATTTCTTCAAATGGTGGAAAATATGGCAAAATCAATTAGTTCCCTGAGCCTCAATTTACTGTTGTATTCCTTTTTTTTTGTTTGTTTTTTTTGTTTTTTTTTGTTTTTTTTTTTTTCTGTTATATAAGTGCTAAGACCAGAAGAGAGATGCAGAATCAGAATGGCAGTAGCAGTGATATGTCATGGCAGTGAATGTGACATTCTGAAATACCAGGCCTGGTAGTTCTCAGTGAAATATTGTTTTCAGGGAAAATAAATTATACACAAAGTCTTTATTTAAGTGAACATTGACTACTTCTGGAAGAAGAAGGTCAGTGTAACCAACTCCTAATATTCTGGATGATAATACAATAAATAGAAAAAAACTCAGTGTTGAGTTCTTCTACAAGTGAGTTTAATCACCATGAGTAGGGAAATAGGCTGAACAGTATCCACTGGAGTCATTCTAAATGTTCTACTCTTAAGAATCTCCTTTCCCTAAAGAATGTTTACCTAAAACACATACGTCCTAAATATTTCCCCCAAACAGTTCTTGCTAAATATTTATTCTCTAAATTTGTTTATCATGATTTTAATTTTCAGTCTTATCTATTCCAAATTGTTAACCATTCAACAGATCATGAATAAGTATCACAGAGTTGCCAATGTCTGAGTTGCTATACAATGTTCTACTCTCTGAGAGAGTTTCCTTCCTTAATGTCCTTGAAAGATGCTCCCAACAAGGTTTTATATGATAAAGCTATGCATTTTTAAACAGGCACCTGCATATATTTTATAAGCAACTATGAATGGAGGCCAGAGTTTTCTTCCATGGTCAATCAATAACAGGAAATGCATTATAAAGCCACAGGTAAACTGAGAGACAGATTTTGGTGAGCAGCAGGAGCAGGAACAGAGTGAAATTGGGTCACTTTATCATGTCACATAGTTTCAGCATATGCTCAGATCTAAACACACATATATTATTCCAATTTGTTAATAGAATATTACCATGCAGACTATGTTTTGTGGCTTGGCACATCAGTGGTCATGATGGAAAGGCCATATTATTTATACTTGTTAGTCTCATATCAAGTATAGAAAATTCTGAGTGGATCTCTCAGTTGGTCAAGGGCTATGTCAAAAGCAACACCATCTATTTATCTAGTTACTTGTATACGTGGCAGAGTTACGTTGGAAAATCTTTGTGGCCTGAGTGATGATGAACCCACAGAAGTCTACCAAAGTCTATAAATCTCATCAGCATCTGGTACTAAAAGTGTCAGAGAATTTTGCTGAGAAATTTTATCTATTGTACAGCTGTACCTTTTATTAGCCTTAGTTCAACAAGCATTTCTTGAATCATTCAGCCACAGTATAGCTACAATGATATATCCAAATCTTTCCTCAAATATCTAAAAAGAACCATTAGACACCATACTTTATGTTTTGATGTAGAAGGGACCATGTTGTTACAACTTATACCTTACCTTGGAAGGAATGTCTCAACAGTATATATATCATTAAGAACTTGGTGATTTCACTGAGGTAAGTGACTGCAGGGTTTTTGTCAGAGCTGACTTTATTCTCTTAAGACAAGTCTATGAAAGTTTCTATTTCTTGACCATTGACTTAATTGACATAGTGCTCAAAGTGGTAGACATTGTGGCATCAATGGAAGAAAATATCACTCCATATTCATGAAACTAAATTATGCAAAGCACAGGGGAGTTCAGAAAAATCCACAATAGGACCAAGGATGTATTAGTGACCTTCTAAAAGCAAATTGCCCTGATAGTCTTTATTGACATGGATGGAGAGAGTATTTAGCAGATCAATAGTTGCATACCAGGTGCCTGGGGATGTGTTAATTTGCTCAAGCAGTAAAACCACAGCTGGTATAGCATCTGCCCTTGGCCATCACTACCTGGTTTAAACTCATGATAATCCACTGTCCTTCTCCAAACTACATCTGTTTTCTGCATTAGCTGAATAGGCAAGGTGAGTGGGGATGTGATGGGAATTATCAGCTCTGCATCCTTAAAGTGTGTGCTGTCCTTCCAGAATGAAATATTGCTTTCCATTCATTATTATTTTAGTAGAGGCATTCTGGTGGTCTAAATTTGATCTTCTTGCAGTAGTCCTTATGGCACAAAACTGATGTGGAGATAAACCTCATTTGCTAAACATATCTATACATATTTTGTATTCTAACATTAAATAATCATATGATGAGTTGAAACACCGAATGTGCTCACTATGGAATGAACATGGGTCTAGAAAGCGACCACCAATAGCCTGATATGCTTCTTTTATTTTGAGTGTTGAGTAGCAGTGATGATTTTGGTCCTCTGAAGTAAAAGTTATTTCAGAGCCAGTAAGTAGTAATATGAAAAAGACTATGTCCTCTTTCTTACTGCTAATTGAACCTGCTCCAAAGAGCTGTTGGCAAATTCTGGATATATAATTCACAATAAAATGTTTTGGTAATGATGCACATTTCTTTAAGGGGAATGTTCTGTTTCTGCAATAGAAGAGATCAGGGTCTATAAACAAGCTCAAATCTAGGAATTGTGTCTGACATCTCCTCTTAAATAGCAACATAATATTGTATTCTCTCTAGTAACTAGTTTCCTATTTTAGAAATGAAAATATTAATCTAATATTTTATAGTGTAGATAAAAGAATATATCAAAGAGCATATTATTCATTATGTGTTAAATGATATTACTTTGATGACAAATATTGAGCCATATACATATTCACAAGTAAACTATACATTATTAGACTTTTATTCTTTGAAAACTATTTGTATGTGTGGAGGGCTGGTATTAATAAATTTTTGGACTCTTGTGACCTAAAAATTATGGCTCACATAGTAATGCAAGTCAATCTTTGTCTACAGATGGAGCTGTTTCTTATACTCTGATGCATTTAAATCATTGGGTGAGTCTCAGCCACACTTTTGAGATCTATCTTCATTATCTACTATATTTAAAGTATATTTTACATATTGACCACATCTGATAAACATCCTCACTGAAAAAAAAATCTAGAATAATTTTTGACCCAACATGGAGCCTAGCTAAGGTTATAACATACCATAGCAAATTTGACACACATAAAATTGATCAGAAACGTAAAGTCATTATTTAATTCTTAGTGCAAATACATACCTTTATCTAATAGATATTAACTTTATCAACTCTCAGTGATACCATAAGACCCCTTTGTTCAAGACCTAACAATGAATGATTGTTAAATTGAGAATGCAGATTCTCCATAGTTTTAAAATAAGCTGTAGCATTGTGGTTTCTTGGTCCGGGTGGCCAGAGGCCCAGACCCACAGACCTGCCACACCATACCCTTAGCCACCTGTCTCTGTTGCTCAGGCCCCCAGAAATGACTCAGATGCTTATATTAACTTTATGCTGTTTGGCCTATGGCTCAGGCACATTGCTAGCTAGCTCTTACATCTTAAATCAACCCATTTCTATTCACCTGTCTGCCACATGGCCCGTGGCTCACCTGTGTTCCTTACATGTTGCTCCTTGGGCAGCTTGCTTGATCTGCCTGACTCCACCCTGCTTCTCCTACCCATGCTCTGATTTCTCCTCCTACTTCTTCTATGGTGCCTGTCATGGCCCAAAACAGCTCCTTTACTTAAGATTGAGATTAACAGCATAGAGAAAGGCATTCCTACATCAATAAGAAGTAAAATTATCTCATGCACCTAAACATATGACATTAACAAAGTCCTGTAGAATTATTTCAAAAAGAATTTAATTAAAATACATCAATTTATTCTTTAGTGATATGCATGTATGTGGGCTATATACAAGTGAATGTAGGCTATGGTATTGATATAAACGTCAGAGTCAAATGTTATCTCTTTCTTCCATGATTGTGTTAGTGATAGAATATCAATCTTCAGGCTTTGCATTAAGTGTCTTTACCCTCTGAGCCATCTCAATGAAAATTTCACTTACAATAATATCCTTATTCACTGTAAATAGAGCAATAAGGTAGAATTTTATACTTTGTAAAAAATCTGAAATTCCATTTCTAGGAAAACTAACCCATAGCTGATAGACACAGTTTTGTTTTTTAATTTCCCTGTTTCGATAAATAACCTTGAACAACATACTTGACACAATGGTCTTGTTTTGTTTGCTCAAATTTTACTTTAATTGGCAAAACTATGTGGTTCTTGGAGACCAGAGATGATATTTTACTTGTCTTTATATGAAGAGGGGACTTCTCAGTGGCCAGTAATGTTTAGCAAATGTTTGTTGAGATGAAGTGGGAATGTATTTTTATATGTAGTTAGTATCTGTTCCAATAATAGTGGACTTGTGTTTTATATGCCCCATAAATAAATCAACACCCATTTAGTAGCTTAACAAAAGACAAATTCATTATCTTATTATTTTGCAAAGGAACAGAGTCTATATCTCTTTCTGAAAGCTCTATAAATATATTTTCTTGTCCATTCTATTCTTCACAAGACTGATTTCCTGTTGACTGTAGGGATGAATTCTCCATTCTCCTAATAGTAATCACTACTAAGAAATACTAACGGTTTAGAAACTATCTAACTGATTGGCATATTTCTATTCTAACTTCAGAGGCAATATTGGAGTGACAAATCTGTCTCATACATTGAATTTATGCAGCCTTCTCCTGTATGAGCTTCCTAGTTCCAACTCTGCCACGTGGGGTTCACTTATATAAGCAGTATATTCTTCTATTTAGGATTTAAAGTGTTGATTAAGTATATAAACTTTTCTTAGACATGTAAGTTATCATCACTATAGCTTTAGTACTTGGCGTATTTGTATTTATATCACTGACCACTCTGCAACATGTGTATTACTACAATTATCCTTAGATTATTGGTGAAAAAATTAAGGATAGGTGATGTTAGTTGACAATTTATAGTTGAATGCTAGACCCTTATAAAATTTATATTGAAATATAATTGGCATAAAAACAGTATTAGCTTTATGATTTCTACAACTGATTAGGTCAGGAGGGTCTCTCATCTAGATGTTTAGTCAATGTCATTATAAACCCCAAGCCCTATTCTACATGGTTCTTTTTAACCTATCACTTTATCTCATTAAACAGTAGTAACAACAACCAAAAATGTTCACGTTGGGTGTAGGTAACATTCTGTTTCTTTATACATCATCCAGCCTAGGGATATTTGTTATATATGCACAAAGTGCATTCTGACAGTCTTCTAACTTATTGGTAATAGATTTTTACAATTTTAGCTACAAATAGTACTATTTAGTAAAAGCTAACAAAATCAGTAGGGGTTTTATTTTTTTTAATTGGTTCAAATAAAGCTGTACTTTGGAAATAACATATGTATATATTATATACATATATAATGATAGGCATACCTCAATGAAGACAAACACTAACGCACACACACACACACACACACACACACACACACACACACGTATACATAACACTTTGAATAAGAAAAAATCATAAATAATTCATTGGCCTTTAAGTACTTTAATATATCAGCTTATTGACTAAGTCCACTACTCTCTTGACAAATAATAAAATTTATCAGCTCAGAAAGAAACAACATATTTCTTTATGTAACAAGAAAATGTAGCCTAGAATCATAAAATTATTCTAAAACATTTTGTTAAAATATGTTTGGTATTAATTATAGCTTAAAATTTCAGTATACTAAATAATAAATCAAACTCATAAGCCAAGTCACTATCCTCAAATCTGATAGTGAACTTATAAAACTAGTTAAAGATACCAAATGTTTATTATTTTATTTCTCCTTCATTTTGAAATATTATATAAATAAAAATTAAAATTCAAGGCTATATGCTTATTAACTTATTAGGTGCCTTAATATCTGCTTAGTTTCTGATATTAAAAGTTAGCACATTATTTTCAAACATTTATGTATGTTACATGAACGTCATTATATAAAGGTGTATGCTCAATTTCATCATCAAGTGAGCTGGTAACTGTCAGAAAATAGTTACACAATGTTCTTTATTATTTGGCACCAACTGTTAGTCCTACAATAGTGTGATTAAGTTACGCCACTATAGATCTCACATTCTTAGGCGGTCCCATATCCATATCCCCTGCAACCTGTTTCCCGAGTCTCCAACAACACTCCTGTGACAATTAGTGCAATCGAGGGAGAAAAGCTGAACACACAGAGAAAACAGTGACTCTTTGCTCACAGGCGCAAACATTCAGAGACAAAATGTATACAATTTGCAAACACTGTGCAGCTAATGTTTTTTATTATAATTGCTTTAATTTCACACTTGCAATATGAATAGAGGTAGCAAGTATAAAAGATCTTTCGAAATGAGGATACATGGGTGCCGATGCCATCTAAAGATAATTTTACTTGCAACTGAGGAAATCAGTTAACCACTATAGATCTTGGATGTCTCATACTTGGTAAGGAATCTTAAATAAGTCTATTATCTGTAAGAAATTGACTCATTCCTGGCAGACAGCACGTGTGCTTTAGATAATATCAGATCTGTCTGGTTTTTCAGCTTTAGCCTGCCTAGACACAAATAGCAGCTCCAGCCATATGGAAGCCAGAAAATAAACCTGTTTTTCCTGTAAAACTTAAAACAGTGATTATGGGTTCTGGTTTGGTTTTTCACTTTTTTGTGCACAAGTACCTCCTCACTGATTTCCATATCAGTGACAAACTGGGAGTTCGTATACAGACAAATAGAAACCCACAAGTCCTCAAAGATTTTGTGATATCAGTAATTTTTCAAAATGTATTCTGAGAAATACCATCCTACACCCAGAGAAAAAAATGACTGACTGGTGAACCATCTTCATAGTGTACTGGTAACAATTGTCTTTGGCTACAGTTGTAACAAGGTTGCTCACGGAAAACTAATGTACTGAAGTCTAGATTTCCTGGGAGAAAATCTATATGCACAGAGACTCAGAATAAACTGATTCAGCCTGGGATTGCCTAGCAAGTAACAACAGGGAAACCAAAAAGGTAAACTAGCAGGTATATAAATTGTGTTACAGTATATCCCTTGCCTAGGCAAAATATTAACTCTTTTAATGAGAAATTGTTATTCAAAATTAAAATACAATGACAAAAATTTTCCATTTTCCTTTTCTCCTTCCAATTCCTGCCGTGTGTGTGTGTGTGTGTGTGTGTGTGTGTGTGTGTGTGTGTGTGTGTGTGTGTGTGTGTGTGTGTGTAATAGATATATTATAATTTACTCTCTTTTACTATATGATTCCAGGGGTAACCATATGGTACAGGATGACCAATTGATGTGCTAATCTCTAGTGAAGACAATTTTCTCTCCATTTCAGCATTTTTTAATTGTTCATAGTTCTTTTTCTGGGATTAGAAACCCTTGAGATTTCCCCCTTAGATACATCTGTTGATACTGTTTTAATAAGATCTTGGTTAGGTAATTTCAAAATATTTATCTTTACGCCAACAAAAGAGTGTAGCTCTCATCCTACAACAAAGACACTTCTCTATTCAACAGATAAAACACATTACAGAAAACCACAAGTGATTATATTGTTGAGATGTGATTGTATGATGCTCAACCCCAACTCATCAATCTACTGCTCAACTCCTGTACCTCAGGCTCTAGACAGAACAATAGTGCTTGTTTTACATGGAACTACATGGGAACAGAACTCCAATCCTCTGTCAGATACCTAATAGACTCATAGCCTTCTGAATTCTTTATTGAAATTTTCTCCAAGGCTTTTTAAATTGCCAAAGATCTACTATCTGTTTACAGGAACCTAATCTAATTCAGTTAAAACTAACCAAGGCCATTCATAATCTATGATTTAGCTAAAAACTGGAGTTAGAAAAACTAAGTCATTATCATCATCATGTAATGACTAATGAATATGGATTCAACTGACATTTTTAAAAACACTGCAGTTAGAGTGTCATAAAATTGATTATTCAATTAATTTCATCCAAGGCACCAATGCACCTGAGTCTGTTCCTAATTCTATACAAATACAATTTGTTTTAGGTTTGGAAATATATAATAAATGCACTAAAAATAATAATAATTCAGAAAAATTAACTTAGAGGTATTTTTATATGTAATTGCCATATGAAAGTCATCAGGAGGCTGGGTTACATTTGCATATAGGTATAGAAGCATAACTGCTTTAATATTGGAATATTTGTATGTACAAATTACCAATTTTGTGCCAATTTTGGTGTTTACATAAGATAGTAGAGATGTTATTAAGTAAAACTACAATAGACACACTCTGGGAAGAAGTATAATTCAGTGACATTGTTCCTATCCAACATGTACAGGATCCTGGATTCAATTCCCAGCACTATAAAACAAATCTTTGTATGTATCCATCTAAAATACTTATTTAAAAGACATTAAAATTTTAAAGAAAAAAATAGATTAAAATGTATTTTCTCTATATAGAGGCACTAATAGGATAACATTTAGAATTGTAGAAATATCTGATTATTTATAGTGTTCCCCTTTTATTTATAAGATAATTTACACCCCCAAAACTTTAAATCTGTTGTGTACATGTTCATATGAATACATGGCTTTAATCTTTTTTACCTATTTTTTCTTCCAGGTCTTCTAGACACAAATGATTTGATTTATTATGACTATTGCTCAGAGAAACCTTTTTAAAATCTTTTTTTCTTTCTCTTTTCTTTTTTATTTCTTTATTTTCTTTTACTACATTTACTTATGTAAATAATTTTCTCCCATAGGTCAAAAGTAATTGTCTATGTTGGTATATCCAACATTCTAACACACATTCTCATTAAAAATAAATATTTTTTGCATTATTTGAAAGCCTTTTAAACACTAATATAGGTTGAGAAACCAATATAGTTAATTACTAAAAACAAATCACCAAATTATTCAAGCTGAAATTCCACATCTTTTTGAATAGATGAAAGTGATGTTTTGATATCTTTATAAAAGCCGAAAATAAGAAGAGTATCATTTCAGTGATTTTGTCTAATTGGAAAATCAAATAAATATGAGAATCTTTTTTATAATTGAAAAGAGTGATAAAGTCTATAAACTGCTACATTAAAAAAATTAAATATGCTTAGTAACTATTTTGTCCTTCGAATTGTAGGCACACCCTATACCAATTCAATCAATTCAATTCACTGTTAACACAGTAACAGCATTGTTCCACACAATGCTATATAGTCTGTCTGAATCTGTCATACCAACTTAACTGTATAAGATATCTTGCCATATGCATAGGTCACAAGAATTACAGTTTTTATAATACCACTGTAATCTTTACTGCTTAAAGCCAGTCACAACAATCATAAAAAATGCACCTATTCCTGTTGGATATAATACTGAATAGTTGGACTCCATAGCTCTTTAAATTAACAATAGGGATTTCTTTGAAACCAGTTAAAGCAATACACATTGACTGATCTATTCTGAAATACTAAAGTAGGTTTTTTAGGACTGTGAGTGCAGTGCAGGGAGAGTCAGGTGAAAGGGAGACATACTTAGCTGCACGTAGTGCAGCAAGCAGTTCTGTGTCCTCGGTGACACACACACACACACACACACACACACACACACACACACACACACACACAAAATGGATTGATTGCCTTAAGTATAGGCAAGTAATAGCAATATGGAATAGGAAATTGTCATTAATTCTAGATACAAGGTTGGCTTTAAACAAAGATACCCCAAAATGAAAATATTTTATGATTTTTTTCTGAGTTTTTAAGGTTATTGTTTTGAACTAAGAATTAGCATTTTCTACCAAAGTGTTTTTTGTTTGCTTTATTTTGTTGTTGCTTACAATTTACCCTTAATATTCATTATATTTTATTTCATAATGTGAGCTTTTTAATGGGCCCATATGCAACTGTTGCATTAAAAATTCTATGAAGTCAAAAACAGTATTGTAAGAGTGTCAGCTACTTGGAAACTGGCTTCTGATGCAGGAAACACAGATTAGCAGTTAGCAGCCCATGTGGCTCTTGAGAAGACCTGAGTTCAATCCCAAACATTCTGCTCTCAGAAAATCATTGATTTGTTCTCACCCCTGAGGATACCAGGCACACATGTACAATAAATTAATGCATGCAGAAAAATATTCATACAAATAAATCAAAAATATAACTCTTCAAAAGGGGGGGAGAACTAACAAGTCTCCAGACTGAATAACCAGTGGAACGGGAGAAATTAATGTAACTCCAACATTCACTTGAATTTAGTGCCAAGACAAACTTCAGGCATGTGATGAAAAGACACAGAAAGATGAGGAAGTGAAAAGAACTGGAAGGCTGCCTGTGCTTCTTAAAGAGCACTGTGCTAAGAATAAATCTATTTGACCTGTACTACAGGAAAATGATCAACTAGACAGTTTTTCATTTCAATTTCCTCACTAATTCAAAGATTCATAGATTAGAAAAAATTAAATCTAAATCAAAATTTGTTGCAATATATTTTCAAATGGTAAAAATGGTCTCTTGAAATGTAAAGGTCTTCGTTATTTTTAAGGACTTTTCAGTCAAATAGAAATACAGTCCATACGTTATTTAATGTGTATGTGTTTACTGTAGAAAATGGTTATTTAAAAATATGTAAGTTGGTATGGAAAAGCAAACCTGATTAATAATGAAGATCTTCACTCTTAATGGTAAAAAAGACTACTATAATCTATAAAACAAAATGTACAGCTTCGTTTGTTTTTAATTCTCATTTAAAGTTACATGTTAAATCTGATACTTGGGACATGAGATTACTCAATGTATAATGTGTTTGTCTTGTAAGCATGAATGCTAAGCTCAGATATCTAAACTCACTGTTTAAAAAAATTCATAAGTTATAACTATAAGGACTGTTAACTCAGTAGTGCTTGAAGAAATAGATGGAAGATCCTCTGGACCCTGAGATTCAAATCTTTCAGCTCTAAATTCAATGAAAGTCTACATTCCGAAAATATGGTAAAGACCAGTAAAGAAATATAGCTACACATTAACCTTCACACACATACATGCATCACTCATATTTTAATTTACAACTACTAAAATATAAATTTTGTCCTAAAATTATAAATAACAAATTAGATATATGTTATTTTAATTTATGTGAGTTTATATAATGTATAATGTACTTACATAAAATAGCCATTTAGTGAAATACAAAATCAGTTTAGTTATAATTATACCAGTGATACAATAAAAATACTACACATGATTGTTGGACAATTTATTGATTCAAAATACATTTGAAATTAAAATTTAAAATTATAACATGCATATTTCACATAACAGAAGTATATATAAATTTTACAAAAGAATATGTTTAATTGACAGTCTACTTAATGATTCAGCCAGCAGCATTGCATAGTTTCTCTCAGATGTTTGATTTATGGTATAAACTGTATTCACTCTGTAAATGGGGCATTACTGACTTTCTAAGGTAACCTATGATGTTTTTGGCTTTCTCAAACTACATTCTTCTTTTTACCTTGACCTGCACATTGGCTACTACACACCTATGGTGAATTAAAGATGTATACTCATCACTTCTTCCACTGAGTATCCACGTCAAGCCCTTCTCTTAAACCTGACTTAGATCTTTAACTAGCTTATCATGAGAATAGAGTAGAAATCACATTGAGTGATTGAGCCTGAGGTTATTTAAGCATTTATTTATTTATTTATTTATTTATTTATTTATTTATTTATTTATTTATTTATTTATTTATATTTACTTTTAAAAAGATCTTTTTTCCATGTATCCCCCTACTTACCAACCCTTCCCTCCTCCCAATCCCTCCCAGTCAGCCTTCAGCCTTTGTAGTGGGATTATGTTCTTACATTGTAAATAATTTTCTCACCTGCTGGTTTAATAAAAATGCCGATTGACTAAAGGCAAGCAGAAAGTGTGGGCAGGGCTACCAGACTAAGAAAATCCTGGAAATAGGAAGAACGGAGTAGAAATACCACAGAGACACCAGAGATGCCAGCAAATGCATCTCTGAGAAAAGTTACCAAGCCTCATGGCTGAAAAGCATAAGAATCTTGGGTTACATTAAGAGTAACAGCTAGCAAGTTATAGGCCTGGGCACCAGGTCAATCAGCCTACAATTAGGATATGTCTGTGTTTCAGTGGGACTATAGGACTGTAGGCTAGAAAGTCTGGGGCACAAGGCTAGGCAGACAAGTTCGGGCCACAAAGCCAGAGCAAAATGACTTGGTCAGACACGTAATACAACAAGTCTCCCCATTCCCCATCCTGCATTCCCTCCCCCAAAAGGGCAAGAAGTCTCAACGTGGTTCAGTTTAGCTTGGTGCATCCATTCCAGGCAAGTCCGATTTCTCATCCCAATATCAAGACTAGGTTGTGTGTTCCTATTCAGGGAATGGGCTCCAAGGTGCCAGCCCACAAACAGGTGCACAGTTTGATCATACCCTTCAAGGCTCTATCTACGGCCCATGCATTGACAGTTGTCTATCCTCCTTTTTCCCAGTGGATCCCTCCCCCAGTGGCTGATCTTGATTCAGTGACCTCCCCAGGAACTCCAGACAGCCATTACTGTGAGACTTCTCCTCATAATCCCTATACCCTCCGTATATATATATCCTCATACCAACTCCCCTCCACCACTCTCAGCTGGACCAGGAGCTTGACCTGGTGCCCAGCCATGGATCTCTGCTTCCACCTCTATTCATTGTTGGATGTAGGTTCTGTGATGATACTAGGATGGTTATTCCTTTGATTCTTGAGGAAGTCCTGTTTAGGGACCTCCTTCACTAATGCTTGGAGACCTAGCGAGGGACATCCTCAGAGTTCTTAGAGGTTTCCCTAGCAGCCAGTCTCTTTCTAACTCCACATTGGCTTCCCAATATCAAGATACATCTACCAAGATATTCATCTCAACATCATCACCCACCGACAGCTGGATAACCAGAAGCCCCCTCCTGGTTCCCAGCTAAGAAATAACTAAAAGCCCTCAAGCTCACAACTGACTAAGAGCCAACAAAGAGTGAACCTAGGAAGCCATGGATAGACACGAATGTGAGAATACAAATAAGAATATAAAGAGCAAGATACCCCCAAAAGAAGCTGATGGCTCTACAACATCAAGATCTGAGCATCACAGTGAAGAGAAAACAGATGGATACAACATTAAAAACAACTTTATAAAGATAATAGAAGCTTTAAAAGAACATATAAAAAAATGCCTTTAAAGAAATAGAAGAAAATACAAACAAAAATTGGAAGAGATGAAAAAAATCCCTGAAAGAAAATCAAGAAAAAGAAAGGAAACAGGTTAAAGAATCATTCCAAGAATTAAAAATTGAAAGAGAAGTAATAAAGAAGGCACAGCTGGAAATAGAAAACATGAAGAACCAACCAAAAAGACAGATGTAAGTATAAATAACAACACGCAAGGGATGGAAGAGAGAACGTCTGGGGTGGAAGGTTCAATAGTGGAAATAGATAGGTAATTTAAAGAAAGCACTAAAACCAAAAACTCATAACACAAAATATCCAGGAAATATGGAATCTCAAGAAAAGACCAAACCTGAGAATAATTGGAATAGTAGAAGAATACCAGCTCAAAGGCACAGAGAATATATTTCACAAAATCATAGAATAAAACTTTCCAAACTTAAAGAAGGAAATGGTTATAAAGGTACAAGAACCTTACAGAACACCAAATAGACTAGACCCCCCCCAAAAAAAAATCTGCTCACCACATAATAAAGCCACTAAAACTACAGAACAAAGAAAAAAAAAAATACTAAGGGCTGCAAAAGAAAATGCCAAACTACTTGTAAAGGCAGACCCATCAGAATAACACCAGACTATTCAATGGAAACAATGAAAGCAAGAAGGTCCTGGTCAGATGTTATACACACACTAAAAGAGCATGGCTGCCAATGCAGACTACTATACCCAGCCACACTGTCAGTGACTATAAGTGGAGTAAAAAATATATTTCATGAAAAATAAGATTTAAACAATACCTATCCACAAACCCAGCCCTACAGAAAGCACTAGAGGGAAACTCCAACCTAAGGAAACCAGATACACCCATGAAACCACAAATGATCGATAATAACACAGAAGAAAAACCCAAAGAAGGGAAATACACACAGGCTACCACCAAATATAACAGGAAATAACAATCATTGGTCATTGATATCCCTTAATATCAATGAACTTAATTTACCTATAAAAAGACACACCCTAACACTGTGGGTACACAAACAGAAGCCATTCTCTGCAGCATACAAGAAACACATTTCCACTTGAAAGACAGACACAGGCTCAGTGTGAAAGCTTTAGAAAAAACTTTCCACTCAAATGGTCCTAAGAAACAAACTGGTGTGACCATTGTAATATCTAACAAAATAGACTTCAAACTGAAATGAATCAAAAGAGACCAGGACAGACATTACTTAACTCATCACAGGAAAAATCCACCAAAATGAAATCTCAACCCTGAATATTTATCCCCAAACACAAAGGCACCTACATTTGTAAAAGAAACACTACTAAAGCTTAAACCTCATATCAAATCCCACACACTAACAGTGGGAAACTTCAATACCCCACTTTCACTGTTGATAGTTCAACTAGACAGAAACTCAATGAGAAATTAAGGAGCTAACAGATGTTATGACCCAAATGGACTTAATAGATATATACAGAACCTTCCAACCCAAACACAAAGGAATATACATATCTCTCAGTACCCCATGGAACTTTCTCTAAAATTGACCACATACTAAATTATAAAGCAAATATCAGTAGATACAAAAAAATTAGGAATAACACCTTTTATCATATCAGACCACCATGGTCTAAAGATAGCATTCAACAACAACAAAAATTACAGAAAGCCTACAAATTCATGGAAACTAAACATCGCTCAATTGAACCACCACTGGGTAAAGGAAGAAATTAAGGAAAAAAATCAAAGACTTCATAGAATTTAGAGAAAATGAATCCAGAACATACTCAAACTTATGACACACAATGAAAGCAGTGCTAAGAGGAAAACTCATAGCACTAGATGCCTGTATGAAAAGCCTAGAGAAGTCTTACACAAGAGACCTAACAGCACAGATCAAGGCTTTAGAACAATTAGAAGTAAACACACAGAGAAGGAGTAGATGATAGGAAATAAACTTTGGGCTGAAATCAATACAATAGAAACAGAGAGAACAAAACAAAGAATCAATGAATCAAAGAGTTGGTTCTTTGAAGAAGTCAACAAGATAGATAAATACTTACCCACACTAACCAAGAAGCAGAGAGAGAATGTACAAATTAATAGAAATGAAAAGGGGACATAACAAAAGACATCCAAGTAATCCAAGTTTATCAGGTCATACTTTGAAAATCTATACTCCACTAAAATGGAAAACCTAAAAGAAATGGGCAGCTTTCTGGACAGGGACCACTTACCAAAATTAAATCAATATCAATTTAAAAACCTAAACTGATCTATAAGCTCAAAGAAAATTGATGCTGTTATTAAAAGTCTCCCAAGTAATAAAAGCCCAGGACCAGGTGGATTCAGTGCAGAATACTACCAGACATTCAAAGAAGAACTAATATCAATACTCTTCAAACTCTTCCATAAAGTAGAAACTGAAGGAACATTGCCAAACTCCTTTAATGATGGCACTATCATCTTGATTCCCAAGTGACTCAAAGATACAACAAAGAAAGAGAATTACAGACCAGTCTCCTTCATGAACATTGATGCAAAAATACTCAATAAAATCTGGCAAATATAATCCAACGCTATATCAAAAAAATGGTCCATATAAGATCTGACCAGACCTTGCTTTCTTTGTTTCCATTGAATAGTCTCGTGTTATTCTGATGGGTCTGGCTTTATAGGTAACTTGGCCTTTTCTTTGCAGCTCTTAGTATTTTTTCTTTGTTCTGTAGATTTAATGGCTTGATTATTAAGGGACAATCAGACTTTTTGGAGTCTAGTCCACTTGGTGTTCTGTAAGCTCCTTGTATCTTTATAGGTATTTCCTTCTTTAGTTGGGAAAGTTTTCTTCTATGATTTTGTGAATATATTTTATATCTTTGAGCTGGTCTTCTTCTCCTTATTTGTTTCTGATTATTCTCAGGTTTGGTCTTTTCATGGTGTCTCAGATTCCTTGGTAGTTTTGTGTTATGATTTTTTGGTTTCAGTGTCTTCTTTAACTGACATATCTATTTCCACTATTGAATCTTCCACCCAAGAGATTCTCTCTTCCACCTCTTGTATTCTGTTGGCTATGCTTGCACCTGCAGTTCTGGTTCACTTCTTTAGGTGTTTTTTTTTTTTTTTTTTTTTTTTTTTTTTTTTTTTTTTTTCCTAGCTTTTCCTCAATTTGTGCCTTCTTTGTTGCTTATACTTCAATTTTTAATTCCTGGAATGTTTCTTTTACCTGTTCATTTTTTTTTCTTGGTTTTCTTTATTTTTTTTTTCAGGGATTTGTTAATCTCTTCCACTTTTTTGTTTGTATTTTCTTCTATTTCTTTAAGGGATTTTTTAATATCCTCTTTTAGTGCTTCTATTATTTTCATAAAGTTGCTTTTATGTTTGTTTCCTTCTGTTTTCTCTTCAGTGTTATGCTCAGGGCTTGATACTGTAGAACCACCAGCTTCTTCTGGTGGTGTCTTGTTGATATTTACATTGTTATATGTTCTCTTGCACTGGCGTCTGCCCATTGCTTCCTCAGTTCACTCTTAGTCAGGGCTTGGTCAGCTTCTAGTCAGTTGTGGGTCCGGGGGTTGTGTTTCTCCAGTAATTGTAGTGGCTTATCATAACTGTTGCTGTAGGCCAAGTGATTATGTGTCTCCAGTTGTTACAGAGGTCATTTTTTAGTCAGCTCTTAGTTGGCTGTAGAAGATGTCTAAGGCAAATGACTAAGGAAAATCCTGTTGTGACCAAATTTTAGATTACTTGACTCCATATAATATGTGAGATGTTGCAACATATGTTTAAAAACATAATTTTAGTGACTGAACCTCTAGAGTTTGATAATTAGCCAGCACGGTAAGAATTGTAGGAGCCATTTCAGTGAGAACTCTTAATCAGAAGCAGGATTCTTAAACACTTTTAAAGAAGTCAGTATTGCTCTAATACCTAAATCAAGTAAAACATAAATAATAAATAAAACTATAGATCTAATATCCCCAATTTACATAAATACAAAATTACTCAATAAAATGCTTGCAATTTGCATTCATATGTATCATTCACCACAATCAAGTTGGCTTTATATCAGAGATATAGGCTGGCTCAATATACATAAGTCAATAAAACCATATCAAATATATGAGCTTAAATACAAAAATCACATCATAATTTTATATATATATGCATATATATAATTGAATGAAGATGACATTTACCTTTCAAACTCAACTCCTATACAGAGCTTCATGTTTTGCCAACTTGCATACAATGTACTCACCTATACACACATAAATAGCAAAAACAACACAGAGGGAGGAAGGGGGAGAGGGAGAGAGAATAAAATATTTGTCAGCAGCTGCTTTTAAGTTCACAGGACCGTGGGGACTCAGTATTGACACACCACATGGCAATGGGACCGAATCTAGATAGACCTCTTCTCTTAGAATAAATAATGATAAGATTTTTAATTTTATGATGGTGTACAGGCATATAAAACTGAGCAAGATAATAAATGCTATCCTTAAAATAGCCTGAAATTCCTTGTAGATTGTGTTTATTATCTAACTGAATGTCTCTTTGTTGTTATCAATTTTTCTCCTAAATTCAGAGTAGAGGTTTCATTTCCTTTAATAAATATTTTTACCTTCAAGTATAGTCAAGTACTTCCTGAGAAATGAAGATAAATATTTCAGAAAGCATACAAAGATGTCAAATCTAGTAGCATTTGTGTATGGAGTGGGTGTCTTTCTCTGACTATTTTACAGAAAAAACAAACCAAAAAAGAAAAAAAAAGAAAAAAAAAAGAAAGAAAGCTTAATTAATGTCTCTGGAGGACATCTGATAGCTGATAATTTCACCTATTTGTGAATAAAATATTTTAATGTCTCCTATGAATTAATTATTTTAATTTAATTAAAGCTAAGAAAGAATACTTAAAAACAGGGTAGTTTTTGTCCGCAGGTAGCAGGGAATAAACAGCTCCCAAAATTTGTCCTTGAAGTGCTGCAAAAGTCACCTCATACACATAATACCATCAGTTATGTGACCTAAAATGTATGTTTGTGAATCATGGTACAATGTTTAGAAAATGTATAAATATATGTTGAAGGCCTCATTCCCTAACTTTTGAAGAAATAGCTAGTAAATTTCTTTCCATTCAGTTTCCATAAATTTTTAGGGAAATTTCAATCTAAGCAATAACTGAGAAAATAGAGTAATAGCGTCTAGTTCAAGAACCTGGTGGGTTTCACACTGTCCATGTATAGATACAGCTAAAGAATCAATGAATCACCATAAGCTAATGAGAGCAAAGCAATTTATATAAGGCATAAAACAATTAAAATAAGGTTCACTAATCACTAATGGAAGACATGTAATTCCTGATATAAATATTACTTGATAAGCCTCAAAGCATTTTAACTTTAAGAGCTGATTCTTCCTCAAGATAGCTACATAATGCCACATATCTTTGAAGATCAGCTAGTGCACATGAGCTATGGAAGATGTTATAAAACTTGTTATAAAGGCAGTTTCATTTTACAGATAAGAAGTTGGGATTCTGTAAGGAGTAGGCGTTTTCAGTGTTCTTAGTGATTCTTGTTTTGTGAACTTTTAAGCATTCATTTTTCTCTTGTACACTACAATGATACTGATTATCTAGACATTATCAATAACATAATCTAATCTTGAAGACATATTACTAATTTTATTCTTTTCAGTGCTGGTAACTAATGGCTGAGAAAGGGGCACACTGTTGAATGTATTTTTTTTTTTCTATAGATAGTCTTATTTGGTTCAAGGCTAGGAGGCAACTCATCTGGGGTTTGCCATCTATGGTTTCTCTCTTTCTAATCCTTTTATAAACTATGTCAGGATCACGTAAAAACAAGGGAAATAACTGTTTCTGTTGTGACACAAAGACAAACTACTCTCAGTTTAAATAAACTTCTGGCTAGAAAAATGCAATAAACCATGGTATCTATGGTAATACATTAAACATTTCTTGAAGTTAAATTGAGGAATTATACATGGATACAAACAATGTTTCTGTGAGTGATTGGATTTCCCCCCCTCTGGGAACAATAAGAGTATTTCAAAATTTTCCAGATCAACTCCCTGAAGTTGGACAACATATTTAATTTCAGTAAATCTGTTAAAGCCTCGAGAAAAGAAAAATCAATAATAAATTCAAATTAAACTATATATGCAACACAACTTGGGAATATATTTTGATAGGAAACGTGTTTTCACATGCAAGCTCTAAGAAAATATCTTCTGACTATGAAGAAATCAATTGGCTTTTGACATTAATCATTTCAGGCACCCCATTCTACTCTCATATTCATATCAAGTTATCCTTCAGTTTTTATTGTACTGACTGTTATCATTTATTACATGTATTCACCACATCATTAAGAACACCCTTGTTTTAATTACAAAATGTAACTAAACTGTAATTTCTCCTTCCTTTTCAATGTAAATGAGTCCCAACAATTTACAGGAAAACATCAATGTATTTGGGGGGAGTGGCATGGGCAGATGGGGAGGGGAGAGGCTGAGGGCTTTCTGGCAGGAATGGGGGGAGAGTAGGAGGATGGACACATTGATAGAATGACATTATTTTAATGAAAAAAAAATGAAACGTGGGAGAAAAGATAATTCTCTTGGGAAACATATATAGACATTGATGGAAAAGTTATCCTTCCAAATTAATAATGGGATTCTAAATGTATAAATGTCATTTGTAAAAGAAAGATATTCCAATTACAGTAATAGATTTTGGCTGAGAGAGAGAAACTGAGGCAAAGACAAGGACTTCTCGTATTACCCAGATAAACCATGTTTTAGATGTTAGGGCTTGTAGTAAGAAGTTTATGGCCCAGTCTAGGCCTGAGGTCTGAACCAATAGTTTCAAATTATCCCACAAAATCTTATATTAATTATAAGCTGTTTGGCCTATGGCTCAGGCATATTACTTGCTAACTCTTAAGCTAACGTATGAGTCTTACCTCATTTAGCCATGTGACTTGGTACATATTCTCAGGACAGCATTCTTGTCTTCTTTCCTCTGGTTCTTCTGGCATCTGACTCTTCTCTTCCTCTTCCCAGAGTTTTTTTAGTCTGGTAGCCCCACCCATACTTTTTCTCTGCCTTCTGTCCAATCAGCATTTTGTTAAACCAAAAGAAGTGAAAAATACTTAAAATTTACAAGAGCATAATCCGACAGCATGGCCTAGTCAGCTATATCAGCTTTGAAGGCACTAATGTAGAGTTTCTGTGAGGATAGAGTGTAGATGCAATCAAAATCTATTCCAAATTTAATTAAGTAAAAGATGAAGACACCCTTTCTAGATTAAAGCAGAAGACTTCTCTATTCTGTCCCACAATATCAAATTCGGGTACCTGCTTCCTTGCATGCCATTAACTGATTTCTAACATAAAACATTATGTTTAATATACTTTCTACAAGTATATAGATTACACATGTATATATTATATAAACATTACCATATGTATGGTATATATATAAGTATATATATATATATAATTATTACATATAATTGATTTTGAATCCTGAATGATGCATGCTAGAAAGGGACATTCCATGCTCAAATGGATGTTTTAGACAATCCCTGCTACTATGAGAATAAGTATGACAATTTTGAGAAAAAGAATTTATTAAGAGAAATTTCAACTAGCAAATGACAGCTATTTCCACATGAAAATGACCTTATTATCTCAGATTTATTTTCACAAATTTACTCATTTTATTTCCAAAATATCTACAAAACATCCACAGAATCCCCCAACATCACCATTCTCACATTTCTACAAAATGTTCTGTGGGTCAGATTTGCCCCTGCCCAAAGTTTTACATTTAAAGTGATGGCTTGATTGTGTTGGTCATGACAGGATGCTTAACAATTAACGATGAGACACTTTGCTATATTAAAGGCAGCTGTTATTGAAAAAACCTGCGTGTGATACATAATTTCCCTAAATCTTGAGATCACTGTTTCATGTAGTTCTGCTAACCAGATTCCTCTTGAGATGAGACATTCCCTGACTCTACTTCCTGAACATGGAGCAGTAGGCAGCTGTAACATACATTTTCCTTTATTTGAGTATTAGGGACCTGAAGTCTAATCCTAATTATTACATAGCATGCACTTAATCTGCTGTGATATCTTCCCATATCCTAAGAGTACCACATCTTATTTTTAAATGAGAAAAAAGGTGTTTATAAAGTAAGAATAAAACAACGAAAAACTGTGTGCTCCTCTTACTCCCAAGGCAATTACACAGCTTTCCCTGGACAGTGCCAGTGAAGAAAGGTTTCCTCAAATAAAAGAAGTTGGTGTAAATTGCAATAAACAGCAACACTTTAAAATAATTGCCTAATCAATATTAATTCCTCTGGTATCTATTTAACAGCATTAATCACAGTGAACTCATCTAGTATTAATGTGAACGTCACAAGTAATTCAATTGGATTTCCTCTGTAATTCAACAATAATTACCCTAACTTGGCTATTACTATAAAGTGTTATTCAGTACACATAAAAATAAAAATAATAAAATGATGCATTACAGAATTATAACATAGGGCTATTCATTATAAGTACATATAATAAACTAATTCAATTTCCTTGATGTTTGAAGTTATTGGTATATACTGGCACTCATACTTACAAAATTGTAACATTTTCTTTAACCATATTTGTCAGAAAAAAATAATTGAATCATATAACAAGTTCAAATATTAACATTTCCCAGTGAATTTCCAACTCAGCAAAATATATACTTTTAACTACAAACTTCCTG
The DNA here is from genome assembly GCA_033318265.1 of Phyllotis vaccarum. NCBI lineage: Eukaryota > Metazoa > Chordata > Mammalia > Rodentia > Cricetidae > Phyllotis > Phyllotis vaccarum. The sequence continues at coordinate 8,965,461 of JARWLC010000015.1, read as the reverse complement.
TGCATAAGAGACATTAGTTTTCTCAGAACACAGTTTAAGGCAACTACTTTTTCATATCAACGTTTTTTGTTGTTTGCAGTTTCTCTTTCCTTAATTATCACACCATGAGCTCATCAGGATTGACTGGCCACTTAGATGAACGTATTTAATCTAGCCATTCTCCCTTCACTCTCATTTTTTTTATATATATAATAAAAGTCAAGAGCACATTGTTGAAGATTACATAAAAAAAGAAGAAAAAGGGGGGAATAGAAGACAAAAGAAGTGGGAGGGGAAAGCAGAGTAAGAAAGAAAGGAAAAATGAAAATAAGGAGGAGGGGCGGCGAAGAAGGTTTACAGGGAAGGAGGCAACAAGAGTCAGGGAGATGAAGCCAGACCTCCATAGAAGCAACATGTAAGGAACACAGGTGAGTCACAGGTCATGTGGTAGACTGATTAATGAGAATAGATTGAGCTAAGATGAAGTGTAACAGTGCAGTTTCTTGGTCCCAGGTGGCCAGAGGTCCAGACCCACAGACCTGCTGCCCTAGACCTCTTAGCCGCCCACTGCTGATCAGGTTCCCAGAAATGACTCAGACACTTATATTAACTTTATGCTGTTTGGTCTATGGCTCAGGCACATTGCTAGCTAGCTCTTACATCTTAATTAAGCCCATTTCTATTAATCTGTCTGCCACGTGGCCCGTGGCTCACCTGTGTTCCTTACAAGTTGCTCCTCTGGGCTTCTGGCTCAGTCTGTCTGATTCTGCCCTGCTTCTCCTATGTATGCTCTGATTTCTCCTCCTACTTTTTCTATGGTGCCTGTCATGGGGCAAAACAGCTCCTTTATTTAAAGATTGATATTCACAGCATATAGAAAGACATTCCCACATCAATGAAGGAGCTAGCTAGTGATGTGCCTAAGCCGTAGGCCAAACAGCATAAAATTAATATAATCATCTGAGTCACTTGTGGGGCCTAAGCAGTGGTTAGCAGCTCAGCAGCCTGGGACTGCAGGTCTGTGGGTCTGGACCTCTGCTAGGGGGCCAGAAACCTCTCTGTTACAAGGAAGTAAAGAAAGAAGGGATGAAATTAACTCCACTGTGGATGATGAATGGGTCTCTCAGCCATAAATGGCAGAATGAAGTCTATTTACAAATAAATATATGACCTACTGTGAGCCCATTATATGGAAAGTAATCTATGATAATTTAAAAATTACTGTGATTTTTGGTTTGTGTTCTAGCATATTAAGGTTCAATATTTTGATCATTTATTTTGAGACATATGACAGTATGCAGTTGTTGTGTCTAACAATATAATTTAATATATTTTACATTTGTGTTTCAGATACAACCACTTATAAAAAAGTGTTTTTTATTTAGCTTTGTAGATCTCATAGCTCCAAATAAAGCACTTTGAAAAATAAGCATTCACTGGTTTAAAGAAGACTGAAAAATAAAGAATGGTATATTCTTTACCTAATTGTGTATGCTAAATAAAGTTATTACCCAGTGAGTCAGATATGCCTTCACCTCACTCAGTCTTTCTCTGCCTTTCTCTGCCTTTCTCTGTCTTTCTCTGTCTTTCTCTGTCTTTCTCTGTCTCTGTCTCTCTCTCTGTCTCTCTCTCTCTCTCTCTCTCTCTCTCTCTCTCTCTCTCTCTCTCTCTCTCTCTCACACACACACACACACACATTTATGTGTACCATACAATACTGTAATAAGCATGCCATCTATCAACAGGCCCTAGAATTTCAACAATAAAATATTTAATGAAGCTGCAAAACATAAAAGCGAACCTGAAATTTTACGAGGACTGGACCTATGAAATATAAAGCACCATGTTCAATGCTGCTCTTTAATAATACTCAGAAATTTGAAACAACCTAGTTGTCATCAAAAAATGAATAGCTAAATGAAATATAATACATTTACACAATGGAATATTACACACTATCAAAAAATAGAATTTTCAGAAAAAAAATCATATAACTAAAAAATCATGCTAAGTCAATAACCCAAGCACAGAAAGACAAACATTGTATGTATTCACTTATATGGAGTTGTCAGCTCTTAAGTTATTAATATGTATCTATTAATGAAGTTCTGGCTGTCATTGTGACTCGAGCTGTAGTCATCTGAAAGAAAATAATTTCTTTGAGAAGATGATTTTATGAGATAGATCTACATGTAGACAAGCTTGTAGAACATTTCTTAGTTAGTGGTTGATCCGGGAGGGTTTAGCCCATTGTGGGTGAGGTCATCCTTGATGGATGGCCCTAGATTCTATAAGAAAGCAGGCTGATCAAACCATAGAGAGAAATCTAGTAAACAAGATGACTCCAAAGCCTCTGCATCAGTTTCTGCCTCCAGGCTCTGGCCTGTTTGTATTTCTGTCCTGACTTCCTAAAATGAGGACTAATGATGAAGACACAGAAATGAAACAAACCCTTTCTTCTCCAAGTTGCTTTGGTCATGGTGTTTTAGCACAGAAATAAGAACCTCAACTGAGCCAATAAGCAAGCTATGATCTGTGTAACCACAGAGGGTAGGAAGGTGAGGGACTAGGAGGTGGATGATCTTTCTAGCTATGGAAAGTACAATAGGTCTGAAAGGACAGGGAAAGGCAGAAATGAAAGAATCAAACAGGAAGGGAGGAAAGATAGGAGAGAATGAGAGAATATGGATGGGGCAGCAAAAACTGAAGGCCATTGGCGGGACATAGGACCATATTTGTGAGTGCCTGTTTTGATCATTAGATGATATGGTGGGCATCTATCTGTGAGTATCACTATTTCCTGTGCTGGGGATCTTGTGCTATATTAGGAAGCTACCCAAGGATCAGCCAGAGTGAGCAAGGTCAACCAGGTGCATTTCTCCAATTCCTTCTTGAACTTTTAGCCCTGACTTCCTTCAGTGAATGACTAGAACCTGAAAGTAGGAGGCAAATAAACCTTTTTGATGTTGAATATTACTTTATACTATGTAAAGATGTGTCACTGTGATTGGTTTAATAAAGGGCTGAATGACCAATAGCTAGACGGGAGGAGATTACGTGGGACTTCAGGGGACAGAGATGTCTAGGGTAGGAAGAAAGGTGCAGTCACCAGCCAGGTGCAGAGGAAGCAGTGTGTGCAATACAAACATAGTAGAGATCTCCTGGCTAAACTGAGAACTTGAGGAGCATGTTGGGTGGGCTGGGTGTGGGAGGTGTGTTGGGGACCAGAAAGGGGAGGGGGGAGAGTAAGGAAAGAGATGTCTTGATAGGGGTCCAGCTTGGGGGTTAGGAAAAAAATAGAGTTCCAGGGAAATCCACAGGACTCCACAAAGATGAACCCAGCTAAGACTCCCAGAAATAGTGGATTGGGTGCCTAAACTTGTAATATACTGTAATCATATTGGTGACTACCATAATTGTTAGCACAGAACATTTATAGAAAATACAGAAATCCATACCCAAGTACTAGGCCAAGCTCCTGGAGTCCTTCTGAAGAAATAAAGGATGAATTGTAAAAGACAGGTGTCAAGGTCATGATGACGGAACCCAGAGAGACAGCTGACCAAGGGATGCAGGAGCTCATGGACTCTGGATGACTCTGGACCAACAGTTAGGGAGTCTGCATGGGACTAACTTAGGTCCTGTACACATGTGTGATAGTTGTGTAGCCTGGTCACTTTGTAAGGCTTCTAGCAGTGTGATCAGGACCTGTCCCTGCTTACCTGGCTTTTGGGAACCTGTTCTTCCTGCTGGATTACCTTGACCAGCCTTGACACAATGATGGGAGCTCTGTGGTTATGCCTCAACTTGATGTGCTATGCTTTGTTCAAGCCCATGGGATGCCTTTTCCTTTTTGAATGGGGACAGAGGAGAAGTGGATTGAGATTGGGAGAGGAGGGAGGAGAAACTTTGTTCAGTAAGTAAAATGAATGGAAAACAAGTTATTTAAATAAAATAAAATAAAATAAAATAAAATAAAATAAAATCCCTCTGTAGCTAAGCATAGTATACATCAGCCCTCATTTATCAATATGAGGCTCATTCCTTTATTTTCTTTATCTTCTCTTTATTACTCTATATCCTGATGATCTCATATAACTTATCATCATAGAGCACACTAAAATATTTCTTATGATGTTATAATTACTGTCTTCTTTATTTACTCTAATATATGGGAGGCGGTGTGTGGGGAGTCAGGAGGAAAAGAAAGAGGGGAAAATGTGGTTGTTATGTAAAAGAAATTTTAACAATGTTAATAATATAAAAGTAAAGGTAAATTAGATATATAAAAATTCTGTAAAGCTGAAAAGAAAGAGAAATAACTATTTAGAAGCAAACCAATGCTAAGGCCAAGCATTCATAATTAATATGAAGTCTCCATTGGTTATTTGGGAGACGAACACAGAGAAAGACTGGTTATACCTGTTTTTCCCTCACAAGTTGTCTTGTGGGTTTTTTTTTTTCTCTCTCTGTCTTCACAACACAGTAGTGAAGCTGGGTAGGTCTGCTATGATTCCACGACATTATTTTCTTAATCATCCATGCAGTCAGCTCTGAATATCTTCTTACTCAATAATTAATTCCAGATGATTAGGACAAGCCTAAATGAAAATCCAAAGCCCTGCACTAAAGCACATAGAGGTTTGTAGAGCTACAAGCAAAATCAACAGTATCAGACTGAGGAGTCTGAGATGTCTTTTGATGCCTATTGTCTGCATAAGAATGTCAAAGAAACTATCTTCTAATAAATAAGTGAAGAATCCAGGTAGGTATGATAGAAACAAGGGTAACATCAAAAGCCATAAAGCAGAAAGACCCTTCATGCATAGGCAACACACTGAAGAGAACTTGTGTTTACTGAAGACTTGGAGATGCAATCCATGGTTGTAGCATATCAGGTGTCTAGATCATATAAACCTTTATATCTAATTTTAATTTTTACCCTGAGTTACATGAGAAGATGTTTAATGATATAAATTCCTTTGGTGTATAGGCTTAAAGAAGCACTGTACTTACTTATGAAGACAAATGGGAAAAAAAAAAAAAAAGATCTGACACAACGTAACCCTCTTTTGAACTTAAAAGCCCATCATGATGTAACTGGTGAAGTATTTAGGTAGATTTGAGAATTTTTAGCGTGTGTTTGTGTATTTTTCATTATTATGTCTTGAATTGCATTTATTTTCATTAGAAATAAAGTTCCCGGTAACTAAAGAAATATTTAATTTATATTCCCATTTGTACTGATATAATTAAAACTCTTCGTCATTTTGTTTAACCCCTGTATTTTATTAATGGCCCAGGCATTCTTCCTCATGAGTGTGTGCTCCTACCCACTTCTAGGAAAAAATACCATTCTCCAAACTTTTGCTTGATTTACAAAATGTTTGACTTTGCTATCCTGGTTATAATGAGTTTAATGAGACAAGTTAAAATATTTCAAAAACTTTCAGTTCCTACAGTTAGTTGCCAGATTCAATCAATAAATATAACTTACTACAATAGGTCATGAGTCACACTTATATAAATGTACCCTATGATTCGTATGGTCCTATTATCTGATGTCACTTCCATGCCTGTTTTATTTTTTATTATTATACTTTGTCTTCTTCAGGATCTGGCTATTTGTAAAGAAACTATATCTAAGTTTCCATATGCTTGGACCTTCAAAGAATGTGTTAGGGCAGGTTGAAGATGCATCTGCTTGGAGACCTCTCCAAATCCAGAATAACTTTACCATCTCAATATGACATAATATACTACAGATGGGAAGGAGTTATTATCTTTCATGAATATAAGTATGTTGGAAAATATGTTTCTTCCCTGTGATCTTTTTCTTGCCAGTAGAGGCTAGACGTTTCTATTTTTCTCTCTGGTATTGGGGAAGGTCTATATTACACTCTTTTATAAGATATTGCTTTTGTGTTTTTATAGTTCTGTTCAGTTTATATATACTTGTCTTTTTCAGTTTCTGTATTCTTCAAAGGGTTCTGGCTCTTTGGCCTTTTTTGCCATCAAATTTAAAATCAGAGTACATATTTCACATTCAGGTGACTCTAAAATCTATGAAGATAAACATGACATTTGAACAGTGTTTATACAAGGGGAATAAGATTTGTTTATAGGTCTCTGAATGATTTGGCAAGCCTAGTGATAAATAGTGAAAAGTTGACCTCTAAAGGCTGACTGATACATGATACACTGATGCTGTGCTGTTTGCTTGTTTTTTTGACTTGTATTTTAGTATAAATCTATATAAAGATATGCCAGTTAGCATTTATTAGTTCCTTACTAATTTTGAAAGAAAACTTCAAGCATTTCCTATGATCATTCAATAATAATGATCCTTGTATTCAGAATATGTCTTAATAATATTTACATACTTTCCACTTCTTATAGAAAAGAGGTCAAATCAGCAATAAAATACAATAAATATAGTCATTCACTTTGACATCATAATTGAAATAATATAATCCATGAACTAAAGGGTTAGTATTCTTAAAATGCCCAATTTCATGGGATTTAGCATATTTACAAGGCTTGGTTAAAATAGCCTAGTTAAAATGCTTATTCTCCCAAACAGAAATACTATACCTTTTGACAATTACTCACCTGTCTTCTCAGGACTTGGAAAACAAATTTCTGATCTCTACGCTGGCCTCTTCTAGATATTTGTTAAGAGGTTATGTACTTCAAAGATACTAGGATATTTTTCATAACTGAAATAAGAAAACAACAGTATCCTCAGTTATGAAGATAGCTTTTTACATATTTCATTAAGTTTATATTTCATAACAAATTCAAAACAGACTACCTGTGCCTACAGAGAATACATAAGGATAAGTTCCCAATTGTCTGTTAAACCAAGGTCAGGTATGAAACAAGTCTGGTAGACATAAGCCCCTGCAGCAACTGACTTTATGAACATACTTTTAACCTCAAGGTTCATCCAACTAGCTGTTTATTGTTTAAGTCTTTAATTTCAATGTCACTCTCTGAGAACTGTAACCACTCAGAGCTATGTATTTACTTTATTCACCATGCCTGATCAACTTGAACCACCTAGCCTAACTGTGTGACTTATGTTGTGAGAATAAGTCAAACTCTATATTTGTAACTTAAAATTATTCAGAGTTTGGTGATTGAAGAGTGTGTGTACACTGAAAGGGAGATAGATCTGAGAGGGCAGAGAATAAAAATAATGGTGAGATAAGTGTGAAGTGATGCACCTGAGACATAGAAGATATAGCTGTGTAGAAAAGAGCTGTGTATATAGGAGAAATGTATGTAAAAGAAAAGATGTGGCTATGTGGTGAGAGCCGTAACTATGTGGAGATTTTTAACTGTGTGGAGAGAAGGAACATTTAGATGTATAAAAAAAGAGATTTAACTGTGTGTAGAGATATATGGCTATGCAGCAGACACATGCATATATGTAAAAATATGTAGTTGTACGCAAATAATGTAGCTACATAGAGACAGAGAGTTTCAGAAAGAGATTTCTCAGATGAAGTAAAAGAGGTTCCCATCAGAAAGGATGTTTTCTTATTTCCCCTCAGATAAAAAAGCCTAGCCCTTACAGGATTTTTGGCTTTTTTTTTTTTTTTTTTTTTTTGAGAACCCTGATACTGTCAAGAAGCTGGCCTCCCATAGGCAGCAGTATTTTATTTTAATTTATTATGCCCCTTACAACCTAATTTCTCTACTACACTTTTCTCCCATTTATTTTCCTTCAAATTGTATCCACATTTTATGTGGACAATTGTCTTTATTTCCTTCCAATGTGTACCTATATTATAACTGCTTGATTTAATGTAACTTTGCTTAGCCTTATAAAGAGTTTACATATATCTCTATAAAGTGACTGCAGCTTTTAGCAGTTTGAAAATCAGTATTGTTGAGTAGAATTTCTCTTAATCTTATTCAACGTGTGTGGGAATGTCTTTCTGTATGCTGTGAACACCAGTCTTTAAATAAAGGAGCTGTTTTGGCCCTTGACAGGCATCATAGAAAAAGTAGGAGGAGGAATCAGAATAGGTAGGAAAGGAAGGGCAGAGTCAAGAACAGATCGAGCTGAAGCCCAAAGGAGCAACATGTAAGGAACACAGGTGAGCCATGGACCACGTGGCAGAAAGATTAATAGAAATGGGTTGATTTAAGATGTAAGAGCTAGCTAGCAATGTGCCTGAGCTATAGGCCAAACATTATGACGTTAATATAAGCATCTGAGTCATTTCTGGGGGCCTGAGCAGCAGTAGCAGGGTCTGGGCCTCTGGCCGCATGGGACCAATAAACCACACTACTACAAACATGTTTAATTATTTTTCAATTATATGGTATTCCAAATGTTTTTGATATTAAGATTCTATTGTTAAAATATCACATAACTGAATCATAAAATATTTTTAAAAATAAGCTAATACTTATCTGGATGTAACGACTGGCTAGCTTTCATAGTACTATAAAATACTATGTATGCTACAACCTGAGAAAATTATTTATTAATAAAATATGGCTCTAAAACCTGTGAAACACAATGACAACTGTGAGCCAAACATGACCAATAGTGTAATAATGGCAGGAACACAGTAAAAGCAACCAACCACTGTCTGTTTGGATTTAAGGCCTGCCTCACAACACAATCCCTGGTACCACTATCATGTCACAAAACTATGGCTAGGTCCTAAGTCTTAGTGGAGAACCTACAACTAATATTCTGCTAAGTGGATACAGGATTAAACCAACTCTGAAGATATATTCTTTTAATCACATATCTATGTATCTCTCAAACCTCATCACGAAAGCATCTATTTGCATATATTAACTATCTATAGATAGCTAGGACAAAAATAGTAAGATAGTGGAAAATATTGCTCCCTAAATAAAACAGACATACTGATTCCTTCCTCTTGATGCTAAGGGTCACTAAATCAGAGGGGCAGAAAGAGTAAGAACCAGAGATGGTGAATGATAATAAGGAAATGATGTCATCTGGACAGAGCAGGAAAACTTCACATTGTGAACTTTCACAGAGGTTGTGACAGTACACACAAAATATAAATAAGCCCAAGCAAGACCAAAGTCTATCACACACAGAGAAATAGACATGAAATCTCAGCCCTCCTGTTGGAAGGAGAATCAATTTTCTCTAGAGTGTAGACCCTGATAAGTAAATACTATAGACTAGGAAAAGCTAGTTGAATCACTAATAACATTGAATAACTCCTTACAGATCATCCCACATTTATACTCATCCAAATTAATGTTATTTTTCTGTCAATATCAAAAAAGAAAACTACAAAGCCACATAAATGCAAAACAAAACTAACAATAAAAATGCCAATAAGAAAAAAGTAATAGTAAAGGGGAAAAAAAGCACCTCTCAAATATGGAATTCAATTTGTGTTGTCCAGCTGTCGATGGTCATGGTCTTTCCTTAGAGTGTAGTTGATATACACAGTGACATCACATTGAAAAAAATCTGACCTACTCTTTGCCTTCTGTCATCAAATGCAAATAGCTTCTGGGTTAGGGGTAGGAATCTGTGTTTATTTCTCCCTCTCAGTACTGAGACTTGGTTTAAATGGAATATGCACAGGTTTTGTGTGTGCTGATGTTTCCCCCTTCTCCAGAAAAGACACAAGGTTGAGTGTAATCAGGGAAGACCTTGGAAAGGAATGTGATTATCACAAGAAGGTGTAGAAAATTCTGAAGAACCTAACAAAAATATTTGCATATAAACCTCATATCTGGTCTCCAGCACTATTACGTTTGGTTCTGCTGTTACTGGTAAAGTTAAGCACCTTCAATGCTGCAGACTCAGATATCTTTTAAAACCCAATTCGTGTCCAGTGTTTTCTACAACCTACGTAACCGAGACTTTGTAAGACTTGTTTACACTTCAAATGTACATATTGTTTTTTTGAAAAAATACATATTTTTTTTGTATTTAGGTAGCTCCAAACTTGAACTCATCTGTGGGAAGCATTGTAAAAGGTACATTTCTCTTTAGCATACCCACATAAAGGTTTTCTTTGATCCTATTTTTCTACCATTACTGATAAGCATGTAACACTGACTTTATCCTACACATAGTTGTCATTTCAAATAAATGTTTTTTATTGAAAAAAAGCAAAAATAAATTACATGGGAAAATTGAAATATTTTTAATATTTTAACTACCATTGTGAAAGAAAAAAAGGAAGGAAAAAAAGAAAAGTAAATAATTTTTGGTCATTGTAAATTCTGTGCCATCATTGTTTACATGTCTTTAATATCTGATACCGTTGAGCACGTGTCCATTGGCTATGGGCTCATGTCTTTATTTGACATATGTGTTTGGAAAACATTTACTTAGCTATTGAATTTATTATTTCTTTTATTGGCATTATTTTAAATCATTACTTACATATTTTATGTACAAAAGTCTTGTTAGATATTATATTTGAAAATTTTCTCCTGTACTTGTGTTTGTCATATAGCTTCCTTGTTGGTGTAACTTTTTCAGCACAGGTAAATTAACTTTAATGAAGATTGACAATTAACTTCCCATAAGTAACAGATGTTTTTATTGTTTTTCTAAAGGATGTTGCTTTATCAAAAATGCTAAAAGAATTGTGCTGCTTTCTTCTAGGAACATGATAATCTTATTTTTTAATATTTAGATCTTTTGACAGATGGTGGCACACACATTTAATCCCAGCACTCAGAAGACAGAGACATGGCTATCTCCCTGTTAGTTTGAGGCCAGCCTGGTCTATAGAGTAGATTCCAGGATAGACAAGAACTTACAGAGAAACACTATATTTAAAAACAATAACAAGCAATATTTGATCTGCTTTAGTTGTTTTTTTTAACATAATATAATGTGATCAAACAATTAAAGTCTACTAAATGTAATACTTAATATTCTAGAAGCATTTGATGAAAATAGGATTCTTTCTCAGGAAACATTTGTCTTAATGTTTAGATCTTTTCTATCAAGACTAATGAGAATGAAGAATAAATAGTAATTATTATTTCATCTAACAAGTATTTGCTAACAAACCTTTTACATAGATTGTGTTGGACCATGTGCTAGCACTTAGCAGGCTCACTACACCACAAACTAATATAGCATCATTATTTCCTTTGTGAATTACTAAGCAAAAGTAGAAAACATTACATACACCATATAGTGATTTTTCTTCTTTCTTTCTCATAATCTATGTTGTTACTGTTTCTGCCAATATCAATGCTTTGGTTCTATAGTTCTGCTCCCTTTCCATTCTTCTATCCTTTCTTCAACTGCATGTGTTAGAACTAAGACACCACTCTCATCTATAAGATCCTTCACATCCATGACTTTCTTCCAAACAACTTAAGATAGTGGCCCAACCCAAATATGAATATGATATATTCATACTTATTTCTCATGTTCTGTATTTACTTTCTATCGTTTTAAGTGCTTCCCATTTCTGTATGATTTTCATCTTTTTTTCAATGTTTTCTTCTCTTTCTTGTTCAGTAAGATTTAGTTAAAAGACAGAAAGAACCTCCGTTTAGTGTTCTTTCAATCCCTTGATAATGTTCACAAAACCTATGCAGATTTTCAGGCATAGTTGATTTACTAAGAATAAGAATTCAGGAATCACCTCTGAGGTGATTAGAACAGGTGTAGCACTAGCAATCAGAGCTACAAGGTGGAATTTTTAATCGTTTTTATTTTATTTATTTTATTTTTATATTTCCCATCATCTTCTGGTACTCTAGGCACTTGTGGCTTTTCAGAAATGGTAGCAATAACAATAAGATGCATCAAGAAAGACCATCCCAGGATACTTTGGCCAAATGCTCTTTCCACTAATAACATGCACTTAAATTCCCATTTCAATTGCTTTAATCAATTCCTGAAGTTGTTATGGAAGCAACTTTGTGATTTCCTGGAGACTATAAAAGTCTTTACCTTGATCAGTAGCTGTTGGTCAAACAGGATTTTTATCTCTAAGAGCAAATACCTTGAATACAGAAGAAATCCCCACAGCAGATCTAAAATGCTAAATCAATTTCTGTTTTAAAATCTAAAGCAAAGTAACTGATGTTTGATGTTGCTCTTCAGAATTTTTAATTTTTATAAACCCTCAGGGACTCCCTGAGAAAGCCACTCTGAATATAAGTCAATTTATTGTCTGAATTTTATGAAGTCCTTATTCATTTGTTTTAAAGAGAAAGATATCATATAAATGATGTAATTTTTTTGATTCTGAAAAATTATGTGATTTGAAGTAAAATGTGCCAGCATCACAGAGCCATTTTCTAAAATCTAAAAAAACAAAACCTATAAAACCATTACAAATGATTCTACTGTTTCACTGGGTTATTTGCCTGACTATTTTTTTTCCAAATCATTTGAGCAAGTGAAGAGTAGACACTTTTATAAATAAAAAAGAATATATGCTCTGTTCCTTTTTAGTAAAAGGTGAAAAGAGGCTCACATAGAATGAATTTCAGTCCAGCTACAGCTTTCACACACATTTTTCATTCTTCAGCCATTAAATGAGAGAAAAGGCTGTAAGGATGACCCTATAGATAAATGAAAGCTAATACTGAGAAATTAACAATGATTGCCCAATTATCTAATCAACACTTTAAAAACTAACTTGAATACAATATGGAAAATATCCTAGCTGAGCCTACTTTTATTGTCAGAACCCCTATGAAGAAAGAAGGAGAGAACCAGCTACAAAGAGTTTTCCACTGACTACTATGTATATGGCATGGTCCCATTACAAACACTAAAAATAACTAAGCTGAAGAATAAAATCTGCAAAAAGCAAGATATGTATTATTTTTTTAAGATTTTTGTGGTCACTAAATAAGAAAATAAATGTGTAATATGTAATTCTGTAGTGGGATTATGTTGTTACATTGTAAATAATTATCCCACCTACTAATTTAATAAAATACTGATTGGCCAAAGGCAGACAGAATGTGTGGGTGATGCTACCAGACTAAGAAAACTCTGAGAACAGGAAAAAAAAGGCAGAGATGCCCCAGAAATGCCAGACGAGCCAACAGATGCAGAGGACACCTATGCTGCTCTGAGATAAGGTACCAAATCTGCATGGCTGAACAGGATAAGAGTCATGGGTTAGTTTAAGAGTAAAGAGATAGAAAGTTATATGCTTGGGCCTAGATCAATCAGCAAGCAGAGTGTAATTAATATAAGCATCTGTGTGTCTCCAAACCTCAGGGCTAGGCCAGAAAGGCAGGGCGAGAAATGTAATACAACGTAATTCTATGCAGGAACTTTGAGTTCTTGTCAAAATACTAGTTAAAGGAATAAGTAATGATTAAAGAGCCCACAATAAAGTCATATTTTACCATAAAACATAATTTAAAAATGTTCTGCAAACTGAAAAGTAAGAAACTCCAAACAAACCTGCTAACTTTATTCTCTTTTCTGGCTGACTTTAAAAACATTTGTGTGACTTTTGTGTGATTGTCAATAATAAATGGCTACTACCAACCACAATACTACTGGAAAAGTTCTAAGATAGAGGTCATTTCTGTGCCTGGTGTAAATGGAGTGTTTCCATTTCCAGTTGGTTAATTGGTCAGACATCAGTGTGCTTCAAAAACCTTTAGATGCAAGAGGTTTGACTATATGTTTCATAACTGGAGAGACCGGGTGATTGACTTCCTTTAACAGACTGAAACTGTACCAAGCCTCAGGCACATGTATTGCTTCAGTAATTAAATACCACACTCTCATTATCTGGTCTACCAATGTTGATGAAGATGTTGAAGAGTCAGATGTCTGTGGACATCGGAATTTGAAGAAGGATTGACATGATGCCAAAGCAAATCTGTGCATTTTTTTATTACTTGTATTCAAAATTATACTAAAGAGGCAAAATTCTTAGTGGACTCAAAATGTGAGAGAGATTTCTAAATGACAAAGGTATACAAGATGTTTTTTTCACTAACTTATAAACTGTTTAAATTTTTTGTCATATACTAATTGAATATCAAAGCTAGATTTTTAGCCTATGCCATCCTCTTCTCTCATACAAGAGATGAAACTAAAGCCACAGGACTTGATATCAGATACTTTCACCCCATGTTCTGCTGATAGAATATATTTTAAATGAGAAAATAAATAAAGTAATGGGAATTTCTAAAAGATAAAAATTTACTTAGCATAATTAAACAAAATCTGTATGTTGCAAATATTTATATTTCATATGATTGAAAATAATAAATATGCAAATTTATATATTTCCAAAGTACCTTCACATGCACAATATGTGATATATGTTATATATTTTATGATATAGATTACATTTTATATACAAATGTATATCTCATTGTCTGTGTATGTGTGTGTGCATTTTCTTTGTGCATTTTAAAATACATAATCTTTACTGATTTGACATAAAATTTTGATTCTGGTACAGGTCATTAAGTCTGATTCATTATAAATATCTCTAGTTCCTGAAGTCTTTTATATATACTCAAAGATTACTTTTATTTATAAAAGATGCACATTCAAAAATCTAATAGTCTCAATTCTCAGTAATATTAGGACATGCATATTTATAAATATATCTCAAATACTTGCCATATGTGGTATTTACATTGCATTGTATTGGTGCCAAAGACTGTACATTAAAAAAAGTTAAAAGAGTCATCAAAACCTCCACCATTCTAATCTTTATTCTGTGCAACTTAAATCCAGTTGGAGAGGCCATTAGAACATAAAAATCCAGAATTTGTCCTTCCATTCATTAGCAGGCTTTCCAACTATAGGCAGTCATAATCCATGCATTTACAGCTGATAAAGAAAATATTCAGAAGAATGTTGTAATAATTACTGTATTGATGCTAAGATAAAATATCATGAGCAAAACTGAATAATGAGGAAGTTTATTTTGGTGTACAGTTCTGGAAAGAGTGAGAGTCCATAACAGCTGAAAAGCTGACCTGTGTAGGAAGATGAGACATCACATCTTCAATAATATGCAGAAAACAGACAACAACCTGCACAAGGCCAAGGTTATAATCTCTCAAAGCCCTCCCTAGTGTTTCACCTCCTCCAGCAAAGCTGCAATTCTTAAAGTTTCCATAACTTTCACAAACACTGCTACAAAGTAGAGACCAAGTGTTTATATACCTGAGCCTATAAACAACACTATACATTAAAAACACTACTTATGCATGGATAACAAAATATACATAATAAGGAAGTTCTGAACCAATGGCATGACTCAGTGTGAAGATACACTAGCTGGGACCTGTGAGACTGATATAGTTATATAGTTGAACTGGTGCAAGTTTCTCCTCTCTCTCTCTCTCTCTCTCTCTCTCTCTCTCTCTCTCTCTCTCTCTCTCTCTCTCTCTCTCTCTCTCTCTCTCCATCTCTTTCTCTCTCCCTTCCTCCCTCCCTCTTCTCTCACACATTCATGTAGAAAGAGAGGCTTTTAAAAGTAGTAAACTCCCTTTGACAGCATTTGTGTTTCAAATTACTGATCAGTATGCTACAGTACGAGGCTAAAATTGACTAAGAGTTCTATCCACATATACTATGTTAAGTACAAATATAGAGAATTAATTATTTCTAATTGCCTTCATAATAAAGAATGATTAAGGAGATGCAGATGTGGCCCAGCAGTTCAGTGCTTACTAAACGTTTATAATACCTTGAGTATTGTTCACAGCCCTGCCAATGATTGAACAAATGAATAACTAAATAGACTGGTTAGGAAGTTCCTCAAGCACATCCATGAACAAATACAAGAGCAGATGTTGAGGTTTCGTCAGTAGGGAAGTCATGTCTGGTATGTACAAAGCAGTCATTTGATCTCCACACCACTAAACAATCACATAAAATGAGTTATTTAATCTGTTTGACAGCCTTGCCTTTTCAGAATATCAACATTCTAATGGAGACTGGGAATAACCATGACAAATTCAAAGTAAATTTTTATGATCAAGAAACATATATAATGAGAGCAATAAATACTACATAAATGAGAGTACTGAACAAGGAGAGGAGACCATGACAGAGATGTCAGCGTGTTTTGAAGAATACAGCTATAAATGCAGTTATATAGAATCAAGATTCAAATCTCACCTTAGCCAAATATGATAGGCTCTTACTGAGATCATTGTGTGTGTGCCAAGGAATAGAGAAACAAGTGTAGCCAAACACAGCTTTGAAGAAAGACACTGGGTTATTGTAATTCTCTGAGTAAATATTCAAGTGCAGAAAGTGTCCTATGAAAGTATGGCGAGGAAAACACACCAATCTCATGGGAAGCATGACAGTTGACAGTTAGTCTTCACCTCACTAGGTTATTAAATTGATAGACACAGAGCTCTCTGGGTGTCAACAAGCATGTAAGAAGATTCACTTAATATAGGCAATGTCACTTCCTGGGCTGGTTTTCAAAAACTGAATTAAAAAGAGAATGTAAGTGAGCCCCAGAACTCATCCCAGTGTTTTCTGACCATGGAATAAATGTGAACAGCTGTCTGACAACTGTGCTATGAATTCTCCTCCTAATGGACTATATTCTAAAACTGTGTCCGAACAACTGTGAACCTTTACTTGGGCTGCTTTTCTTATGTACGTTGTCATTTAAAAAACTAACCAATAAAGTGAGTTTCATGGGACATCATTACTAGGAAATGATAAAGGAAGATTTGTTTTCTTGGAAGGGAAACAAAAAATGTTCAAGGCAAATAGAAGAACATTTAGAATATATGAGTCTCAATAAGAAGGCTATGTGAAGGAAGGCTCGAGACTTCAAGAGCCACCCTTGGTGGGGTAGTAGGGAATACAGACTGTAAAAATGGAGTTGAGAACATTTCATTGGCCTTTATCTCATACAAAAAAATGCACAAAAGTTGCTTTTTATAAAAAAGTGGTATGTCCAAAATATTTTACAAAGACACTTCCCATTAAGAACGCAAAGCAATCATAGTGAGTCAGGTAAAGCATGGGACCTGCCAAGATTGTTCAAGAAAGACACTGTAGAATTAAATTTCAGAAAATCTTCAAGGTAGAGAGTATGAATAGAGAATACTAATTGTGTAGAAGTTTGGGGTACAATTTAGAAAAAAAGAGTAACTTATGTATATCAAAATAATTTTGATATAACCTTAATGATTAGAACTTTTGTGAAAACAGCATTGCATACATATAAAAATAAACTTTATTCAATTTGCTGTTTTATAATTTGATTCATTGTTTCTAGTCATACATACAATTCTGAATTAAAGAATAATTAGCATTGGACATAAGATTATGTCTCATAACATGGAACTGTCCTGGATGGCTGGCATTGCCCGTGAACTACAAACACACAGGAGAGGAGAAAACGGGAGAGGAGAAGTTGCACGAAGCTGCCACTCGTAAAGAGGCAAAGGGAAGGGAACTGCTTCATGCTACTTAGGGAGAATCCTCAGAGCAGTGAACAGCAGCTTGAACTCTGATTGGCCTTAATAATAAAAACCTGGAGCCAGATACTGAGGTAAATGCAGAAAGGCTAGAGACGTACAGGAATAAGCCACTAAAGAGACTTCTTACCTCTACTGAATCCTCAGACCAGATCTAAGTGGAGAAAGCTCTTGTCTCCTGCCACTTTATAGCTCTCTATCTGCCCAGCCATACCACTTCCTATCTCCACCCCCTACCCACAATGCTGGGATCAAAGGCATGTGCCTCCTAAATTCTGGGATCTAATTCGTGAGATTCCAAGTGATGAGATTAAAGGCACGAGCCTCCATAGCCTGACTCTGTCTTTTAGACTGGATCAATCTCTTGTAGCCCAAGTGGTCTTATACTCCTGATCTTCCTGCTTCTTCTTTCCAAGTACTGGCATTAAAGGGGTGTGTCATCACTGCATGGTGTAGTAATGAGGTTTCTGGTCCCCGGGCAGCTAGTGGTACAGACTCACAGATCTGCAGCCCCAGACCCCTTAACCATCTGCAGCTGATCAGGCCCCCAGAAATGATTCAGACACTTATATTAAGTTCATGCTGTTTGGCCTATGGATTAGGCACATTGCTAGCTAGCTCTTACATCTTAACTCAACCCATTCTCACTAATCTGTTTGCCATGTGACCCGTGGCTCACCTGTGTTTCTTACATGTTTCTTCTTTGGGAGCTGGCTTGGTCTGTCTGACTCCACCCTACTTCTTCTACCTATGCTCTGATTTCCCCTCCTACTTTTTCTATGGTGCCTGTCATGGGCCAAAACAGCTTCTTTATTTAAAGATTGCTATTCACAGCATACAGAAAGACATTCCCACATCAGCCTGGCCTCTATGGTTAACTAGTGGCTAGCTCTGCCCTCTGATCTTTAGAAAAATAAGAGTACACACAAAATATCATCATTACATGAATAATGTCTAGGTCATTAACAACTGATAAATTCAGAACAAAATATTCCATTATCTACTCTATTCTATCTTGGTGAGTGCAAAGTTAAATTGTACCCAATTTAACTTCTAACTTTTCATTACCATATTCATATATCCACTCCATCCTTTGTTTTTACAATAAGGTCCCTTAATCTAATCTCTTTTGTTCAATTTTTTATTGATGATTATCAAGAACAACTTATATCCAAACACTCTTTTCAGTCAGAGAAGTCATAGTGGTGAACATGCTTGTGGCTCTTTAATCTCTCTGATCTTTCAACACTTGCCAATATCTGGCTCCAGGTTTTTATTAATGACACCAATAAGGATTTGTGCAACAACGAACATTTCAGGAGCTAGTTAAATTGTAGGCAGTAGTACAGAGACAGAGGCATTTCTCAAAATAGAGAGGGGACCCTCAGAGTGGTGACGACTGAGACATTGTTAACTGAAGGTCTGTCAGACAGAACATCTTCAAGAAAAATACCACCAAAAGCAAAAATAGAATAGACAATGGGTTCATGGGCCAGAAAATGTGCCATTCTATTTGAAATAAGCTTAACTATTCTACGTCATAGTAAAGATAACAATGCATTGGGTTTCAGCATTAAAAAAAAAATGACACTATCTAGATTCTTGCTTGATTCTTCATGTGCAGATAAGTTCTCACTCTGGTAGGATAACAAATTAACATAGTCCTTAGCTTTGTGTGCAGTGTTTTTCAAAATATACCATGACTATCTACCCAGTATCTATCTATCTATCTATCTATCTATCTATCTATCTATCTATCTATCTATCTATCTATGCATACATATATTTTAGTAGTTCTATTGAAATGTTTATTGTTCTATAAATGTAACAAATTAAATGAAAAATTATAGTAACATTAACACTTTGCATAAGATACATAAGATATTAACTATTAACATTTTTATCTTAGTTCACACTGAGGAAAATATAGACATTTAAAAATCTATTAAAAATGTATCCCAAACATATGAGCATAAAATAAATCAGAAATCCACCTATGAGAGAAGTCAGAGCATAAATTCACAACACAACAACTTCACATACTTCTGAATTTACTTTTAAGTGCCTAAAACTAACCTCTTTACATGTATATTTCTAGTAATGTATTTATTACAGCAAAGATGATTCATAATATCTTGATTCTGAAATCTAATTCATTTTCATAAAATGTAACATTGCAGATAATGTATTCTACATAGCCATTGGACAATAATTTGAACTACTCAAATATGAGGACTAGAAAGACACCTCAGTGGTTAAGGCCAATTGCTGCTTTTGTAGAGGACCCAGTTTCAATCCACATGTCAGTTTATAACCACTTATAAATTGATTTCTAAGAACCTGACACCCTCTTTTGTTCCCCTTGGGCCACTGCACCTGCATGGTCAACCTTTCATAAACTCAGACACACACAGTCCCACAAAACAATAAATAAATAAATCTTTACAAATACTCAACTATGTATGCTATACATGGAAAGTACATAAAATGCAATGGATCTGATATCATGGTTTTGCTTCCTGCTGAATTTGGGAAGTAATACATTAATTTGAACTAGAAATTATTTTTGAATGGGTGCCCACAAATGTTTTCAACTTGCATGTTTCTCAGGAAAATAGAATCAGTTATTATTGGAACACCTTATTTCTTTTGCGTGAAAACTTAACTTCCATCTCATCTCTCAAAGGCTGAAATTTTCTCATTTCATCAAGCTGAATAGAATATTCATCTTCACCTCTGAAGAATATTACACAAACTTTGACACTACAATCGCCCTGACATCAGCTTTCTTTTCTATGGTAGAATGTTTGCTCTTCAGTTGCCCTGCTAAGAACTTCAGATTCCCCTAATTAAAAGTCACTTCTCATTAATTTAATTAGCAAGGCTCCTGCTTTGACTGAGGTGAATTGAGAGATCTGTTTTAGTTTCGTCTGTGGTGATATTTTGTTTGTGTTCTGACTAATAATATCTGCCTGAAGATAGAGGGCAGAGATAGCCATTAGTAAACTACAGGGTCGGGATGTGGTGACTCACGCCTTGAGTGCTAGCTAGCACTTGGGAGAAGGAAACAGGAACATTAAGAGTGTAGAGCTATCCTGGACCACAAAGGGATAAATCCAGTTTAACAGAGATGCAGAGCAAGGCTGTCAGGCTCATGACTTTGATCAGCACTTTTAGGAGGCACATGCCTTTAATCCCAGCACTAGAGAAGGAGAGACAGGAAGTGACGTGGCTGGGCAGAGAGACAGTGATGTGGGCGAGAGGAGACAGGAGCTTGCCCCAATAGGTTTCGTCTAAGAATCTGGTAGAGGTAAGAAGTCTCTCTAATGGCTGGCTCCTGTACCTCTCTGACTGTTCAGCATTTACCCAGGTTATTATTATGAAGACTAATTACCATTAGAGCTATGTTCTTCAACTCTTCAAATCACTAAATATAAGAAAAAAACCCAGGAGGAACTCTAAAGGAACTTCGTGTTTGTGCACCTCTTATTCATCCCCTTTTTGTTCTTTATCCTTCAATTCACTGTAAACAACAAATAGCATTTTAAAAACCATTTAGCCATTTGCTGTTAAATATGATCTGAAAAATTAATGTCACCATTCCTTTCTGTGTTCTTATCTCATTAGCATTAGATGGTGCTTCAATTAGGAATATACGTAATTGATCAGAGTCACAGGAGGAAAATTAGTGGGCGACTGGCAGTATTATAGTTACGTAACCAATTCTCAGGTTAGTTGTCCGAGAAGGGTTACAGGATTTCCATCTGCTAATGGAGTCATTCATGATTTGTTGTCGATTATGAAGAGATGTGTTGCAAAGAAGAAAGATGTTCACAACCTACAGTTTCTGGGGTCTGTACTTCATTTAAACTTAAATAGTTATAATAGATTGGGTTAGAATTTTATCCTTCGTGAGAATTCATAAATTCCTTGTTATTTTAAGTTAGGTTATTTAAATAAACTTCTTCTCCAGTTCACTTATAGTTGTATTTCCCATTTTTCATAATGATGCTTTAGAAAATAGGCATTTTCCTTTAGTTCACCCTTTTCCATGCTTAACTATACCCTTTGATTTTAATTCTATGTCAATGGCTTTCTTGTTTTATTAGATATCATTGTATAATTTTAAATCTCCTAATAAAATTTTGGAGAGGGAGAAGAAAGAAGTCGGAGTTAAATTTTACTGTGATCTTTCCTCTATAATAATTGAAAGAAAATTCAGAAGGTTAAAACTTCCCCACGGAGTATGGATAGGAATGCATCTCGGATACCAAGCCTTCCTTCCAAGCCTTCCTTCCAATCACCAAGTGACTGGAACCAGTTACAACCCCATCATTTTTAAAAACTTACCACTGCTTTTTAAAAACTTTTCTGATTAATTATTTGCTTTAAAAATATTTAAAAACCAGTTCTTATTAATTACTTGCTTTAAAAATATTTTAAAAATATTTACCACTAAATATTTTAGATACCTCAAAAGTGTAAGTTGAGATGGCTTACCTGAAATTTATCCTAATCAAGAAAGGATTCTTTACCTAAGAATATAGACCTGGTGACAGCCATATAAATGTCATGCGACAGTCTCTGTCTGATTTTGCTACAAATGATATATTTTCTACCACATTTGTCTGCCTTCTGTTGCAAAGATCTGACACGATTTTTTAAATTAATGACAACCTTTTAACTTCAATCACTGATTATCCCTAGAGTTGATGAGGGCTCCTCTGGTACCTAGTCCATTTACAAAATATCTCATAACTATAGTTCTGAACAGGTACCATTTCTAATTTGAAAGAAAATGAAGTTGGGTCTATAAAATATATCAATATAGATATCTAGTATTCTGGTGCAGGTTAGTTACATTCAAACACTCATTGGTTCTGAAAGCATTTGCTGTAATCTATCACCACAGTTTCAAATTTTTCTTTAGAACTTATCCTTGG
Source organism: Phyllotis vaccarum (assembly GCA_033318265.1). Lineage (NCBI taxonomy): Eukaryota > Metazoa > Chordata > Mammalia > Rodentia > Cricetidae > Phyllotis > Phyllotis vaccarum. The sequence goes on along the minus strand of JARWLC010000015.1, from coordinate 8,943,097 downwards.
ATTTTCTTTCTTTCTTTCAAGGGTCAATTACACAAATAACCAATAAATGGTATACTGTGAAATGTTAACTATTTTCCACAATGAGGAACAAGAAATATAATAAGGGAAAAACAGATACAGCATACTTCTGAGGTTGTTTTAGATTTTTTATTATTAACAAATTTTTGGTTAATCATATCTAAAATTAATACCAACACAAAGACATTGAGTTGAAACTAACGCCAGTGTCTGATTATCTTCCATGTTATGATATACTCATCATTACTCTAATTTTATCTATTTTCATGATTGCTAACCCAACCTTATTTCTAATAATTTTAATGTGTGTGTGTGTGTGTTTGTGTGTGTTTATCTGCATTCCATGTAATGTTTACCCCTATCTTCAGAAGATCTTCGCAATGAGTACCCTAGAGCAGATCTTCATGGTTTCTTGCATGCAGTGATCTCTCTATATGATGCCTCTACCTGAACCTAAATTCTAAATTCAGCGGTACACATATACACAGAAGATATGGAAGTAGGAAGAGACTTGCTGAGAAGAGGTCTAGAGAAAGAAGGATGAAAGTATTGGTAAAAGTTACTAAAATGTATTATGAAAAAAAAAATCTATGAAATGGGCAAACACTCTAGTTATTGGAAGAATGAATCAGGCAAGATAAAATGAGATTGGGTCAGCGCACAGGCTCTTCTTGCAAAAGATACAAGGGGATATGATGCCTCTTGGTACATTTACCACACACAAATGTACCAGCACACACAATTTAAAATAACGACCAAATGATTTTGAAAGGTTGCATCATTTGAGAAGGGTACCTCTTTTGACTACTTTTTCCTAGACAGAGGGTTATAGATATGAATATACCTATCTACTCTCACAAAATAAATCCTTCTTGTGTCCAGTAAATACAAATTAGAGTCTAAGTAATAATCAATTTCTCCCAGGTTAATCAAATGCCAACCACTGTGAAAACAGTAGTATTTGCCACTTATAATAAGGTATAAAGAAATTTAGCACCCTACTAGAAAACACTAACTTTAGAGGAAAAGGCACTGTGTGAGAAAATCAAACATGGCTTGAGTTGCAGGTCACACAATTGCAAGGACAATTTTGCCGGGTGGTTTGAAAAATCTTCAAGGTTCAGTAGAGGCAGGTTTGAGAGAAGTGGGGATTTTAGCTGACTAGAAAACAACTGAAATTTTAAAAGAAATCTGTGTTTGATCATGAAATATTGCCTTTACCATTGCACCTAAGAAAGGAAATTTAGTGGGCCTGAACATTAGTTTTTGAATATTTGAAATTAATAGTTGTTTCAGAGATTCACTTGTGGAATTCACATTTAGCATAGACACTGTTGGCAATGAGGCATCCAATAATGGTGCATGAGAGAGTATGTGGAACTTTTCTCAAATGTAAAAAAAAAAAAAAAAAAAAATCCTTTGCAGATAAAAATGAGTTAAGCAAAGCAATAAAGGAGAAAGGACATGACATATGTGTCACAATATGTTTCAAATATAATAAAAACAATTGGAGATATCAGAAGTATCTACCCACAGTCAGTCTAGGAAGTTCAGCTAGTGGTAACTCATACCTTTAATCCCAGTACAGGGAATATCTGGGAGTGATGACCTATACCCTTAATCCCATCAATCTGAGTTTGGGGTCGTCTTAGTTACAGAAGGAGTTCTAGACAGTGGTGGTGCCACACTTTAACTGAGTGAAGAAAGTATAAAAGTATTTAAGGCAGGCATAGAAAGACAAAGCAGGCATAAGAAGGCATGGCTCACACTGTTAGTCCCAGCACTTGGGAAGCAGAGGAAAGAGAATCTCTGTGAGTTCAAAGACTGCCTGGTCTTCAAATCAAGTTCTAGGACAACAGGGACACAGAAAACTCTAACCGGAAAAAAAAAAAAAAAAAAAATCAAAGCCTATAGGAGGTGGATCTGTCCTTTGATATTTCAGGCTGTTTTTATTAAATTTGAAACATATTCACAATATATGAAGTTAGCCAGTTTTCATGGCAAAGAGGACACATAACAAGAGGAATTTATGTTTTTCTAAGAACTATCTACTTTAGGCCAAATGTTTTATGAGTGTATGTATTAAACCTCAGTCTTCCACTGTTTCTCTCCAAAGTGATCTGAAAAGACAGAGGAAGGATTATATTATTTTTCTCTGCTCTGTGGAAAAAAATATCTTACAAATGCAAGTTAGATAAGTAAATGTTTATTTGATTTACAGTTGAGTCCACCATGGTGAGGAAGACATGATCATAGAAATGCAAGACAGCTAGTCACGCTGTACACACAGGTAGGTAGCAGAAAGAAATAGATGTCAGTGTTCATCTTGGTTTTTCCAAGGAATAGTTTATGGAAGAATACTGTCCACAGTGAATGCCCTTTTCCAACCTCAATTCCTCACAGACATGCCCAGAAGTTTATCTTATAGGTAATTCTAGAATTTGTCTAGTTCAAATAAATATTAAGAGTCCCAAATGAAATTTTAAAATCATGCAGGATTTCCTATTCAATTGTATTATGAAGCTGGACCCACAACTGGGTACCCAACTCACTTCAAGGGTCCAACAGTTAAATCATATAAGCCTTGCCCCTATATCAGGACAGGAGTTTTCTCAGACATCCTAGGAGCAGAATTTTCATGAAAATTGCTTCAGGAATTTAATTCAATATTTCTATCATCTGCCAAGTTGCAATTCTTCTATTAGAAGGAGCATGTTTAAGTGTTTATTTATAATTACAATTTTTCTAATAGAAGGTATGGATGTATATATATGTGTGCACGCACACAGGAAGAGAAATGGGGTTATTATGAGAGTCACTCTGTGAGAATTTTCCCAGTGACAATTTCAGTATTTATTTGATAAAGTATCATTTTATAATTAAATCTCCACCATGTCTGCTGATGCCTGTCTTGGTGCTTGAATGAGTTCCAATCTTTGTCACAGTCACATCCTTAGTTACTTTGCAAAACCTCTAATGAAGAAAGTGAGAAAGAAGTGTTAATATTTAATAAGCCCACTGATGGATTGCTGTGTCCCCTAATGTGTCCATCTCTCTGACTGTTGGGAAATGGACTTCATTAAGAGTTCTCTACTACCTTACCGTTTTTTTGTTAACATTTCCCCTTTGAGGGACCAAAGAAAATATGTGTAGCTTCTATCCATGAATCTCTGCCAAATAGCTACTCCTACAGTGTTTTCTGTACTCACTTTCTCAAAAGAGTAGAGGTAAATATTATTTTGCAAAGAAAATATTACCAGTTCTTCGAGATATAAAGTAGAATTCATGACAAGGCATCTTTATAATGCTGAGAAATAGTCAGTAGATTGACTTAATATATGGAAACTAGAACTATCTTTAGTTTCTGGCCATGAATATCAAAAACATTAAGCATATTTTTATCTTTTAGTTCTATTTTGCTTTACTCAAAAAGCAAAAGAAGAAATGTATAGTTTTTTTAAAAAAAATAAAAGGAAAAACAGTTAAGAAAACTTCTGTTTATACAGAAGTTATCATAAAATATTATTAATTTAAAAAGACCTCTAATAAGTGTGGATAAGAGAGAAGGGAAACCCTTGTATAATGTTGACAGAAAAATATGCTGATTTAGAATTATATAGTGATAATGTTTTGCGATTTGCATATTTTATAGTCATCTCAGCTAATAATATATATGTATAATCAAACTGTGCATTTGACTGTGGATGAGAAGACAAAGATATATTGAAAACTTAAGACTTGCTAGGATCCTGCTAAATGTTTAATTTGCATTATCTCAATTAATAACCACAGCAAAAGAAGCAGTTTTACTACAATTAATGCCACTTTAATTTGCAGAGTCAACTTTTAGGGCAAGAAACTAAAGTCTCATAATTCAAACAAACAAATATTTAATATTTCACAGGGTATTTTAACTAAAACATTCGGCTTTCTACATCCCAGCTCCTGAAAAGTGTGTGCCATGCCCTATCTTAGATTTCCATTGTTGTGATGAAACATCATAGCCATAGCAGCTTGGGGAGGAAAGGGTTTATCTGGCTTCTGTTTCTGTATCACTGTTTTTCACTGAAGGATATCAGGGCAGGAAATCAAATGCCCAAGAACCTGGAGGCAGGAGCTTATGCAAAGGCCATAGAGGGATGCTGCTTACTAGCTTCCTCCCCATAGCTCGCTTGGTCTGCTTTCTGTAGTATTAAGTTTCTGGCCCAGACTAGCCCCAAGATCTGGACTAGCAGTCGCAAAGTTCCAAAGAAACACACAGTCACTTGTGTTAATTTTACCTGGGGCCCAGGCATATAACTTGCTAACTCTTTACTTTTAAACAAACTCATGATTCTTATTTTGTTTAGCCATGTGGCTTGGTACCTTTTCTCAGAGCAGCATTTCAATTTCCTTTCGCATCTATTGGGGATCTCATCGGGCTTCTCTCTGACATCTCTTCTGGAGTCTCTCTGGCATCTTTAGTCTGCTCTTCCTGTTCCCAGAGTTTTCTTAGTCTGGTAGCCCCACCCACACTTCCTGTCTGCCTTCTGGCCAATCAGCTTTTTTATTAAACTGGTAGGAGGGACATATATTTACAATGTACCGGAACATACTCCCACAGCAGCTTTCTTATAGAACCTAGCACCACAAACCAGGCTAAGGATGGCACCACCTACAATCCACAATCCCACATAAATCACTAGTTAAGAAACCATCTTAAGGGTTGCCTAGCTTAATTTTACAGAGGTATTTTCTCAGTTGAGCCTTTCTCTGATGACTTTAGCTATGTCAAATTTCAGCACATGCCCTGAAAAACAAGAACACTGATTTTTTTTTTATTCAAATATGCCAACAGGGATGTAAGTTCATTATAATTTCTTAATATACCTTTTGCAGAAAAACAAACAAACACAAACAAACAAACAAAGGAAACAGCCACACAGAGAACCTAAACAGCACGGAAACTAGCTTGAGCCTGTCAGAGTCGAGAGCCTTGTCTTTCAATCAGACTGTGTCTTATGATTTCACCCTAGTAAAAATGTAATTCGCAAACAAAAGACAGAATGGCTGGACATCTTTACTTCGTACTTCTTGGAAACAATGCCCACCATACTCAGTTACTAAATACAAGCTTTAAAATCCATTGTGTGGCTCCTGGTGTGATTCTCTCAGTTTCCATGTAGAAAAGAACCAAACTTCTATACAAATGCATTTCTGAGTAACTCAGAGCAAGGACTGGCTACAATTTTTTGAATTCAAAATGAAAAAGGAGAAGCTTTGAGCCCTGCCCTGTGAGGAACCTCAGACTGTTGGTAGGAAAGCATTACATCTCATGTATGGTCTGGCAGCTGCATTGTTGGAGTTACTGAGAGGCCTGAGTCATCCCAGCCAAATCCCAGTGACTGTTCAGTGAGTATATTGGATGGAAACGTTTAAGGTCAACAATTAGTTATGTACTGCTTAGTTTATTTGTTTATTTTATTGTTATTATAGTTTGTTTTCTTAAATTGAAACAGATTTAGTTGTGACATTAAGTAATGACATTTTTACTATCTTGGGGACACTGTGAGAAAGCTATCTTCTTAGAAGAAAAAATTACTTCATTTCTGTGAAATTATTAAAAAGAATAACATTCAGAGAACATATGTTGCAGTCATCTCCATTTTCAGCATCATTTATTTTAGAGAAACAGGTATACAATCTTTGGATGATTACTAAAAATAGTGTTGGCTGTTGTAGCTAATAAGAAACAAGAAAACATGACTACATCATGTTTCAGACTTCCCTAAATCTACAGTACATTTCCAGAGTGAGAACAGGGCAGTTAAAGAAAGATTCTTTTTCTCTGCTATACCAAAATTTTCCCTGGCTGAAATTACAGTCATTCATCATTTTTATAAGGAATTAACAACATTAAAAAATGGGTTAAATAAGTATGATAGGAAAATAATTATGTGAGAATAATAAGATTACCTACCAACCTAAAAACGAGATCTTGACAGAGGACCTGGCCAATAAGCATGTGTTAGGTCATGTTAATTAAATTTAGTAGTAATATCAAATTTATAAGATATAAACTAGTGGGAAGATGATATTGTGAATTCATTGAAGGAGATGTTCAGGAAAAGAGAAACAAGAACAGAATTACTTTCTTCTGACTAATCTTTATTTGGGAAATTCTAGAGTTTAAGTGCTCTGACCTACTGTATCCCTCAGGGCATCCCATGTCAGCACTGAAAATCTGCAAACATGCCCCCAAGCTGTCCTTCTCCCATATTTGATATACCTGGCTCTGACATGCATAAATATATTGCATAATGCATTACCATCACAACCTTATTAAATATCACAATTTATTAGTAAATAGCACTCCTTAAATTCCCACGAAGGAGTGAAAGACACTGATGGATGATGGTGGTGACTGACTGACTCAGTTATAAAGAATAATCAACAAGAATCATGTAAAATAAACATATTTCACATTTTCTATTATTTGGAAGTGAATATCAAATCAAATTACTGAGTTTATGTTTTAATTATGATCTACATCTATTAAAATACATAAACAGACATTGTATCATTCAAGCCCTTCTTGCTAGATATTCCTGAGATTTAATTTGTAAGATTTTCACATTTTCCCTATCTTGCCCTTCCCCTTCTTCATTAATATTTTTTTTGGTCAAAATCCTAAGTTTTCTGATTATTTGGAGGCTTAGCTTAGTGTGTCCTTCACTGAATGTTGAATAGTTAAGTATGGTTTTTATGTAGGCTGCAAGGCTTTCCATGTATTTGGCATTATTTGATTTTGCAAAGAATAAGTCTCTCCCAAATGGCTTATATTTATCTTCAGAAACAATTTATAAGGAAAGTAAATCTGTCATAATCAGGTCATCCAGACATAGTGCTGAAGGCAATTAATATCTGATCTATTCTGTGAAATAAGAAACAATGCTGGCTCTGCTATTAAATATCACATAATCGCCTTAGTTAAAGGTGTCAATTTTAGTGACTCGATCTTCCTATCTTAGAAAAAAATACTTATAATGACACAGATCCAGCATATCTATTGTGCTGAGAATAGTTTTAAACTTAGCTCTTTGCTTGTATTTTATAATTTTCCCATTTACTACGTTTGTCTATTTGAATTAAGCTTATCTACTCTACTGGAAACTATCTCAGAGGCATCTTCGTGTGCTTCAAGGAATATATGGGGCGTGGTAACTCATTAATTTGGTCTGCTTCATTATAACATAATAAAATGAAGGAGAAGACAGTATGGGCATGACACTGAAATAATCAGCCATTCAGTTATTTCTAACCACTTAATTACGTGCTAATTCTTCCTAAATCCTGTTTTGTGCAGGTACTTGATACTTTTCAATGGTTGTAACACGTAGATATTGTATGTGTGCTAGAAAACAAATTAGTATAAACATAACAACATTTTATCTACAACTGGATTTGTCTTCTGAAAGAATTTTTCAATACTACACTAAAACAGTATTAACTAGGTAAATATGCCCAATTTAGCTGATACCAAGTAAGTGGCAATTAGTAACTTAGGTAATAATGTAAATATTATCTGAATTAGATAGTAATTTCATGCCATAAGTTTCCATTTGAATATACACCATTTGCTATTGGCTTATAAACTGAAAAGGAAATTGTCACCACCTAAGGCAAAATTTCAAGTCACTCCTAGAGCCCTCCATGTGAAAGCACAGAGGGGTCTTTGGATAGTTTGCTAACAGGGATGCACTCCCCCAGTGAGGGCCAGAGTTCAGTTCCTGAAGTCATCTATCACGTGCTGACTGGCAGGGGAGACTAGCTGTCATGAGTGTGAGGGGAAAGGGTCCCATGCCTGACCTCCTAAATCACTTTCACACACAGGGTTCAACTGATACTCATTTCCATCCACAAATAGCATGCCTCAATAGGTGTACATTGAAACAAATGTACTTTTAAAAAGGGCACTTAAAATTAAGAAAACAAGTTCACAAATGACCTGGATTTGTGGTCAAGATAGTAGAGGTTTTTTTATTTATAAGGGCTCATTTTTAATCCTAAGCAAAAAACCTAATTTCACGCCATTATTTTGGTTATAAATGAGCATGTGAAATTGTTTTATTTCTTTTTCTTGTACATGCAACAATTTTGAGAAACATATAGTGAACAATTTATTTTTCTGTAAATGAAATCAAAATGTATCTACTGAGACCTGAGGATATTTTAGGTTGAGCATCTAAAGACACTCGAATGGTTGTGCTAAGTATATGTCTAGCCTCTTTTTCTGATAAAACCACCCTCATAATAAAAGTTATTGACTATGTAATTTTACCTTGAGATGTCTTAACATCATCTATTTTATTTGCATATTTTAAGGACTTGATGGCCAGTGAGCGCTGCTATTAAATTCTTCATCGCTGTTTGCTAATATAATTCATTAAATGATTATCACTGAAATTCTGAATATTAATAAGCTTCTCTCAGAATTAAAACATTTATTCACACAACAGTATATATATATATATATATATATATATATATATGTGTGTGTGTGTGTGTGTGTGTTCATCAACAGTATATATATATATATATATATATATATATATATATATATATATATATATATATATATAAGTGTTCATCCCACATTCCAAATTTGGGTCGTGTTCCTTTTCTTCATACAAATTTCATTCTTGTATAACTTATTAATAGTCAAGGCAAGTATATTCATGAGTGATTTCTTTAAAGTTTAAGAAATTGAATCCCTTTAGGGCCACATTTCATCTGTATTTGAGAGAGATTTGAACTAAACTTTCTGTGGAAAGGGACTGATTTTTACACACTTCATGCAATATACTCAGTACTGAAGTTTATTGAAGTCTTTTAAAGATTTTTTAAAAACTAACTGACAGACACGTTGCTTCTCCGCAGTCTTCTACACTAAGAAAATCTGAGAGACTTAGGACTGACCAAGAGGGTGACTTCATGACTTAAAATTCACTTGGGCAATAGTATTTCCAGAAATTCCAAAAGCGCTGGTATAAAAACAAATGAACTCAGGTTCTTAATAAATGCAAAAGTCATATAAAATCCTTTACGTATTAAAAGCTTTTATTTTTCACTGCCAGCCTATTGAGTGACTTTGTTCGGTTACTAAGATGGAGAGAGTAGCATTCAGAAAATATTAACAATCTGTATGTATTGTCAGAACTGACGACAGCAGCACAACAACATATCTTTCCTTACAATATTTCTAACTTGGCAAAACTTTCATTGTGACAAAGATATTTAGTTCTCTAGTAGTCAAAATATTAGAAAGTCACACAGTGAAATCCAATCCAGTACTTTCTAAAAATACAATATTATATTGACATAGAACAGTGTTGGCTCTATAGAAACAATTGTGTAACTGTTTTTAATTGGCATGCTTAACTGTCTGGAATGACAATTATTTTTTTAATTAACATCTTTAGGTTTGTAGATAACTTTAAAGATTTATTTGGGGGGAATCTGTCTCTTAGTAGTTACAAAATACAGAACATTCATGCCTGCATGTTCTATGTAAAAATAAGTTTTGAAATCTTCCTGCTAGAATTTCTTCCTTTGTGAATTGATCAAAGTCGATAGTAGGTACATGTGCACATCCCAGCACATGTATATCCCACTTTTCCTGATAAGAGACAATGAGAACATCTTGTTTTCAGGTCTATTTAAGCTTCAGACGCAAGGTTTTGGCGCCCCCTAGTCCTGTCTCATAAAACAGCAGTAATTCGTGATTACAGGAAAGGAGGGGTTGTACAATGTATTTATAAAACATCTGCGCATTTTAAAAGGGTTTTTAAATTTGTGCCGTTTATAATTTAGATTTTGTGGGCTGCAAGATTTTTGATTCTTAAGAGTTTTAATTGCTACTTTGTAGTGTAGTAAAGTGTTGGGAACAGGTTTTTTGTTTGTTTTCAAAGACGTTTTTGAGCATAAATACATTGAACAGATTTCCACTTGTCCTCTAAATGTTTTTACTCAAGTCATCAAACAGACAGACAGTTAGAGTACAAGCAGAAATGTAGGACAAGGCTTTGTGTTATTGGCAAACTTTATGCAAATATTCAGCCTCTCTGGGGGAAAACATCCACAACTGAATTCATAGCTAAATGTGACACCATCCAGGAGGATCTATACCATTATTTTTAATAGCATCATACATTACAGAAAAGGCTGAAAGATGAAGCATTCTGAAGCACATGGAATACATTTCAACTATTTTGCTTGTCCCACCTTTGAAACTCCCAGATTCCCTTATTAGGCTCTAATTTTGCATTCAGCTTGCATAGCCGCTGTGAGTAGGACTTCAGCCATCCCAAATTTAAAGATTTTGATGGAAATGTAAATGGAATACCAATTTGCCAAGGCAGCACTCATGCCTGGAGTATCTATGGGCTTCACGCAACTTTAATTAATCTGACACTTTTTGCATACTTCAGGAAAAGAACTCTTGTCAAATTTGGAAGCAAACAAAAAAAATTGACTTCTCACTTTGTTTGGCCATTTTTTGTGTGACTTATTTCGCTCTGTTCTCCAGGAATGCCTAAAAAGTCTGCTCACTTCACTCTGAGATGCTGTAAAGCTAGATACTGTAAATCACTTGGTCAATGTACATTAAATCCAATTTAGTCTGACCACCACTACTATTCAAAGACCAGCAAATTGATTGTGTTACTAAGAGGTGATGAAGTTGATACTGCTGTTTAATGAACTCCAGGCCGGCACAGTGCTGCTAATGCACCCTGTTTTAGATCACTCCGTCACCTCCCTTCTAATTGAATTTATCATTTGAAACTTTGACTTGATACTAATGGTCCAAAAATAGAAGACTCTTTCTAGAATATTCCTGTCTACAAACTGCCTTATATTGAAGTTTTCTGCAACAAACACTTGTTTTTCTTGTCGTTTTGTAAGGGCCACTTGTCAGTCATGGAGGAGAAATTATAAAAAAGTGTGCATTTAGAAAAAGATATTATTGACCTCTGCAAATTGACTGGCAACATAGAAATTTGAAAGTGGAGCTCAGGCAGCCTTAATGGGATATATGCAAATTGTCTCCACACAGGCCCGGAACTGTCATATGGCTGTTGTTATTTTAAGATACACACAGCTTCTCTTTCTGCTCTTTCCCTTTTATTTTCACTCAATGGAGGCAGCATGTTTGTGAGACTAGTCTATCTTGAGAAAAATGACAATAGCATTTGTGGGTTTCAACTCAAGGAATCATTATGGGTGCAGTTGGTTTCTTGAGTCAGCCCCAGGGAGAAAAAAAAGAAAGAGAAACTGATGTAAGGTGACATTAAAACAGGGGGAAAAGGAGTAAAGAAAAGACATGATTTCTGTAGGTTTACAAAATCAAGGCAGCATTGTAGAATTAGAAACATGCAAAGAATAGTAACTGATTATGCTTAAATTTTTTTAACGAAAGAGGAACCTAATTTAGTGCTGCATTGTAGTTCAAAAATAGCTTCGCATAATTCATAAGGTACTGTACTTGAGGATTGCTGAAGTTCCTCGTTATGATAATGCCTTTTGATAACTTTTATTGAACATAAGCATTCCCCTGATTAAATCTCTTAACAGGCAGTGCTCCTCAGCGCTGGCTGCCATCGTTTTGGAGATGGGTCCTGCATGCTCTGCAGACAATATGAGGCAGAGCACTATTGCCAAAAATCCATCAGAGAATAAATATATAAAATATCTAATTTACAATGAGAATTTCCAACCGAAAAATTGCCACCTCTCAAAACTTTCATCACAAAATAAGTAATTTGTCATCGCGTGTTACAGCTAGATAAACCAAGTAAACTAGACCATCGAGCACATTCTCAAAATTAACCATTCTTTTCTTATTTATGTGTGCCCAATTATACACACTCTCCAAGAAAACAGAATGGTTGATTAAATTTTACCCCACATACTTACACTTGGAGGCTTAACAAGGCCCCCAAATCTAGGTAATTGAAGGCTACCTATGACCAGGTTTTTGCCAGAACATGAAAGTCTAAACACAAGTAATCATCAAGTCACTCTGATTTATATATATATATATATATATATATATATATATAAATCATATATATATATATACATATACATATATGGGGGTGGGGGTGTGTATGTGTTGTAAAGGGGCTGAGAATTTGTTTTGCTATTGTTTTGGTTTAGTATTTTCCCCCTACTTTTCAGCTAGTCATTTTGTCTGCCACAGATTTATAGATGCTAGTAGACTATAGATTTATAAGACTCTTGGTGAGAGGTATAGGATCTTGTTACTACAGATGTAATAAAGAAAGAAAGAAAGAGAGAGAGAGAGAGAGAGAGAGAGAGAGAGAGAGAGAGAGAGAGAGAGAGAGAGAGAGAGAGAAGAAAGAAAGAAAGAAAGAAAGAAAGAAAGAAAGAAAGAAAATAAAAAAAAAGAAAAAAAGGGCAAAACAACCTAGTTCTCCAGGAGAATGCTCCCTGCCCTGTGCCATTTGTATCAAAAGTCAGGAACCCTGAGTTGAGAAAATAGCAAACTTCCTTTATCCAATGGAAATCTCATAAGCCTATCCTTTGTTCTCAGGCACACACTGTTGCTCAAATAAATAAATATCTAGGGATAGATCTCTGAGAAAGTTGGTGATATTAGAGCAAGTAAACATGACAGTCAGATCTTATCCAGCTGTCTTCCAGATTCCTCAGCCTGGCTTCTCTTGTCCTCTTCTACCCTCTGTCTTTCTACACTTGCCTTAAATACTTTCTTCACTCAGTTAAGGCATTGCCCACCACTGCCTGCCTGGGAGCCTGGAACTCCTTCTGTAAACTAAGATGACCTAGAACTCAGTTTGGGTTAAGGGCATAGGTCACCACTCCTGGGCTACTCCCTGTGCTGGGATTAAAGGTGTGAGTTACCACTCTCTCATCCTCCTAGACTAACTGTGGTTATATCCCTCTTATATCTCAGAAACTTTAGGAGCTTTTATTAAATCCCCACAGCACATTTCTTTCTTCTATTCTGTTTATTATATAGCCATCCATAGAAATTTACCTGTTAAATCATGCTCTAATTATGTGAAAATCTAATATTCTAACTAAGCATCTTCCAGGCTCTAATATCTCTGCCCTCTCATAGAATATTCTTTTTATTCTGCATTCTATGTCATTGTAAATTTGTATTTTTAGTAAAACACTCAGAGTTTTAAAGTGCAACATGACTACTATAAGCACTGGAAAATGGCACAGTAGTTAAGAGAACCCCAGTTCTTGCAGAGAACCCCAGTTCAGTTTTCAGCATCAAAGCTGACAGATCACAACCACTTCTGGTATCCATGACACCCACGTCCACACACACATGCCTATACACAGACCCACATACCATATTTAAGATAGATAAATGGGTATACATACCAATTTCAGTAGATAGACAGACTTCTCCAAAATAGACTTAATTCTCAAAACCAGTGTATATAGCCTTAAATGCAACATAATCACATGACATATGCTTTGTGTTTGCTACATAGTCATTATTTGCCAGATTGACTGGTCCTAGGAATTATATTCAACTTGTAAAATGCAACAGATATTCCTGATATTTTTTTTCCTTATCATGGCAGCATCCAGATTTTGACAAATATATCAATGTGGATGATTGAGAGTACATAGAACACACACCAAGATGGTCCCCAGTCTCACTCCCCAGTGTCCACATCTAGCGCCAGAGAGAAACAGTATATGTCCAGAATTTGCGGTAGTTAAACACATGGATGGTAGCTGAAGCTATTTTGTGTGGTGTCTTTGAGAAGAGAGAAAAACGTAGAACTGAGAACTAAATAAAGTAAAAAGGAAGACTAAGAGAAAATGGACTTTAAAACAAAATCCATGGATACACGTTATCCCTAAAAGATGTAGGAAAATGTATGTGTTTGTGGAGAATTGACGACAAAATTCAGATAAAACTGCCTAAGAGCAACACGATTGATATACATGTATTGGCTATTGCGATAAAAATAATAAAGATCAAAAATTGGACTCAGAAAATACAAGTGCCACAGCTTCTTCATAATAAATTGTTTCACAAAATGAATAAGTAACGTCTGCCAAGTGAAACATGACAGAAGACACTTGTTTACATCTTAGACACACTTTCACATCGAAGATGAATATGTGAAAAACTCATAGCATTTGAGTATCATAGATTTTACTTTATATGAAAAGTGTTGAATATGCCAAAATCTATAGCACAAAACAAAACTACTAAAAAAAAAATCACTTTACGTTCAAATATCTGACAAATAAGTAATGGGGCAGAGAAAATGAGGTAGGGGTTTTAAGAAGAAATGTGGAGTTTCTGGTAGTTAAGGTAATTAACCATTTTGTAGCTTTGATAAAAATATTTTTCATATACACTGCTGATTTTCCTTCAGATTGTAGAAGTTATTGTTAAGCAGAATAGGAGAAAGAAAGAAAATGAAAACCAGAAGCCACCTACCTTTAAAAAGAAGGCACATAATACAAATAATTGTTCCTAAAATCCTTTTTTTTTTTTCCTTTCTGATATGCATCTTCCTCCTGGTGTTGCACCTCAGGATTTTCATGCCAGTGAGAAACAACTTTTAAACCATCTACCAAGATTCCAATTACAGTGAAAATTATGAACGTAAAATAGTTGATACTGTATTGTGAATAAGGCTCATGATCCTCACACTACATCACATAGGACTGTTTGTGTTATTATTCTGTGTTGTACTAAATGATGTGGCTTAATTGCAGGCCTTCCTAATGTTGTGTCCCATCTAGTTGGTTGCTAATTGAGACATCAATATATAAAGGCCAGCAGTGCTATGCTAGAGTACTCAGGATCAAAAATGCTGAAAGTCTAAGGTTATAGACTAAATTATGGATTCCATTTTTGTTGTAGTTCACAGCCAGGCTGATGCTCTTAATTTCAGTCTAGTTTTAAACTTTTATATAAAGAATTTTCATATTCATGGGCACTAAATTTTTTCAACTACCTCTGATTTGGTCATATCCTTTCATGATATTGGAGCTGAAAAAGAAACAGCACCTTACAAATCCAGAGATGGTTGTGTGCAAATTTGCCTGAAAGGCTTTGTGAGTTTCTGGTGTACTAATCTCACATTACTGTATGCTTTCATTTCATCAGAAATACATCAGGTTGTTCATGAGTTCAATGAATCTGCAAATCAAACAATTAACACATGGGAAAGCAAAGAGCATCTTATAAGAATTATAATAGAATAATTTTACCTGAAAATAAACAAAAGAAAATATAGAAGAAACTTTAGAGGATTTGTTGCATACGCCTTAGTTTGAGAAGACCCATACCAAACCTTACCTAGTTATCCCATTCATGGAAATTTTATTTAAAGAATTTGTATGAACAAACACTCAGAGAAAACTAAATAAACAACAGCTCCTCCTTATTTTCAGCAGAAGTCAGCATGGTTTGGCTCTGTCTAGGGAGAACAGATCAGAGCTTAGCTAATCAGTTCTGTTAGCATTCTGCTTTTCTGCTTCTGGTCTTCCCTATTGTCTCTCATCATAACTACCTACTGACAAGTGAGAAATCAGCTTGTATCTCCATTGTGAATTTTTAAGATGAAAACTGAATGCTATAATTTACCTCTTTTTAAGGTGGTCTGTTTTTCTGATCAGGCTGTAGCATGTGTGTAGTATGTAGCAGTATGGACCTACTGCTTCTCTAATGCTTGATGGTAAGTACAATTTCATATCACTAACTCAAAATGGCATCGAGTATGGTCTGAGTCTTCTATAGCTTACTAGTTTGAGGTGTCAGAGTCTACATCTGTTATAACTTCATTTTTAAAGATAGTTATAGGTGGATACAACCCAAGAAACTAGTAAGTAAGATTTGTCACATCATGTAGGCTTTAAATTAATTATTTTCCATTGTAAATCTGGAATTAGAGGTGTTTGTCTACCTTTTCAAAACAAGGAGGTAAGATTTGGAAAGTGTCGACACTACTTGGTGAACGAATGGAAAGACAGATTCCTTGGTGATTTGAATGATAAATGCTGCCCATAAGCTCATATTTACATTCCTGATTCATATTTACTAGTGTTGTTTGGAAAGGTTATGGGAATTCTAAGAGACTGAACCTTAACGGAAACAGCATGTCACTAAAAGGGCAGAATTTGAGGCACCAGTGGCAGGCTTTGTGTGTTTATAGCCATGCCTGACTTCTTTGCTTCATTAGTAAGGGTAAAATGTGATAAGCCAGCTTCCTGATCCTGCTGCCTGCCTCTGGAGAGTTTAGCCCTCTGGAACCATAAGACAAAAGAAACTCTCCTTCCTTATGTTGGTTTGTTCAGAGTGTTTAATTATTGCATCAAAAAAGTAACTAATAAAGATTCTCACAATAAACAGAAATACAGATGCTGTTAGGTTTTTAAGCATTTTTTTAATCACAAGAAACCATGATTTTTAACAATAAGAATCTCAGTGTAACTAAAATATTATCTATTAATCTTGCCTGTAAAACTACTGCTAAGCAGTACTAGACATGATACAGGACAGTTTTAGAAAACAAGTTTAGTCATATGTAATACTACCTCAGTTTTTAGCACTATCAGTAGAAATGCATGTCTTTATGCTTTCAGCATTGTTTGGGGCAGAAGGTAGGCTTGCCAATCATTTTATCCAGGTTTAGTATACTGAACCCTTCTTAATTTTCATTCACCAGTAAAGTGGCATTGGCATTTGACTCCCTGTTTTAGGACATGCTTCTTCTTATCCTTGTTCATCCAAAGGCTCACTTGACTCTACTATGTAATTTTACTGTTCTATACTTATGGTCATAGATGGGAACACACTCACACAAAAAGAATAGCAGCATAATTTATTTTTAATAAGTGAAGAGAATTCTCATTTTAGAATTAAAAACAATTTTATACATGAATATAATGTACTAGACCTATTCACATCTCATCACATTCCCTTAGACTCTCACCCCTGCTGTGCAATTATGCTCTTCTACAATGTAAATACTGGTCCTGACAGGCCAAACTCTGATTGGAAAGAAGGCAGATATGAAGTGTGGGTGGGTCTACCAGACGAAAAACAAAAAAGAACAGAAAAAAAAATGTACACAAAGGGAAGAAGATAAGAATGCTGCCCTGATGATGGTACCAAGCCATGTGGCTAAGCAAGATAAAAATCATGGGTTAGTTTAAGAGTTAGCAAGTAATATGCCTGAGCCATAGGCCAACCAACATGTAATTAATATAAAATTTTGTATGATTTTTGGGGACTAAGAGACTCTAGCTCTGGACCTTGGTCCAAGGATGGGTCAGAAACTTCTTACTATAAATGGCACTCCAACATGGACCCACGCACCCCCATAAAGCTGAGAAAACTTTAAAAGGCTTCTGACCACAGAAATGGAGCCAAAAACAGCTTCCTAGTTGTGTCTCTTAAATGGGTTTTGGTACAGAGTATTATGAGCTACAGACTGTTTGGCTTGAGGCATACAGCTTAGACTGTAACAAGGCCAGTTCCCAAAGTCTCACAGGAGCCTTGGTACAAGTACTTTCTGCATATGACAGACTTATGGTTTCTGTTCTTACAGACAAAAAGGAAACAGAGTCAAAGACATTTTCTTTGGTGTATGTGGGGTCCCTGTTTGCTGATGGCAAGCAGAGGTGTGGCTCATTTAATAAATGCTTCCTGACTCAGCATTAGCGGCAAAATACACGTAGCTCTTTTAAGAGGCCCTGCTCCCAAATACTTAATGTTCATGTGCAGTGGGTGGTTGTGCTCTATTTGGTGGCTTTGTGGACCCTAAAATTCTCCAGAGTTGGGATGGTAAATCTGGTTCCTGCCAGTAATCTGGTATGAAGCTAAACTCTCTATGAAACTGGATTAAAGAGCTGGGTGGAGTAAACCACCACCAACGCCTGGCCTTAAATCCTAGCCACACCTTAGCAGATGAAAGATGTGGCCAGAAAAAGATAAGAAGAGATAAACAACAAAGACAAGATTTTAAAAAAAGAAAAAACCCTCTAAATGGTTTGCAGTGTGTTCAGAAACATACATAGGCTTGAGAGAAAATAAATAGGACAAAGCATAAAGAAAATCCTTTGTAAAAGAAATAAAGGTAATCATGTAAATGTATATTATGGATGCTGGTTTAGATCTGGGAGCTAGGCTGGGCAGGAGATTTTTAATTACACACTCCCACTCAGTTTCCACCTTTCTTCTCAACAAACTTCGTTCTACTTTCATGTTTGAGCCACTGACTTTAATAATGATTTCTTGATTTATAGCACTGGTAAGGGGTGATTTATTGTAGTACAAAAAGCTAACCAATGGCTATAGCACTCAAGAAAGATGATTCACCACTCCCCAGAAATGATTATCTTTAACATCTCCTCTTTGTGCACACACCTACAGAGATCCCTGTTCTCTGTATACGCCTAAACCATAGTTAGAAATAGAGGAGTTTGTGTGTGTCTTAGGACTCCTTCCTTATATCTATCAAAGCCAGACTTTTCTCTGATCCATTTCCTATTTGCAGCATCCATTCCTCAGACTAGAATGTTCAGATTGACTTTGAACCATAAACATGTTTCTCCATTCTTGCTTTCAGTTCAAGCAAGAATCCAGGGTTTTACAAACTCCCCTTTTCTGCTTCTGATAATACATTTTATTTTAACAACAACTTTTGACTGAGATGTATTAACTATCTTCTCTCTCCTGTTCTAATCAGCAATTAGTAAAACTTGGTTCAGACAGGGTAGCAGAGGGAAACTAGCCTAACTATGTTCAAATACATAATCTTTAGACAAGTTATTAATTTATAAATCTATATGAAAGATATCAATAATCTTTGATGACAGATTAAATAAATTTTCAAATTAATTTGTATGGAAGTGTTACAGTTCTAAGAGTTTATCAATCATTTAAATGTAGTGCAAATTTGGGAGCAGGGCCTTGTCTTGAAGTCATTGTGTAATAATTCCCAAACAGCTTTTTAATGTAGTATAAAATGACTATTTAGTCATCTACTTTTATCATAGTACATAAGAAAAAAACCTGAGTCTAACCTTTCTTCTGGTTTACTGAAAAGATAGTTTATTTGTTTGCTTAGTGTCCTGTAGCAAAATCTCATTAAAATTTTTACACATGAAAACTAAATTACTTGGGGGAAAGTTCCAATGTTGTTTCTTAAATTTTTTATCTGTAACTGTCACTGTACTCCCTCCAGTTTAGATTCATTCTAGCAGAACATATAAAAGTTATTTATTTTTAACTGTTTTTTAAGTTGTACACAAGCTCAAGTTGACCATAGCATCTGTGAATGAACTAAACAATTTGGTTGACTTAAACAGATCCAAATAAAAACAAAAACAAAAAAAATGCAAAGAAGGAGAGCATAAAGCAATACTAGGGAACCAAAGAAGAAAGTGATATTTGTAGCAAATGGTTCTGAATAATTGAGATGTCATTTCTACATTACTAGTCCAAAGTGTGATGCAAAATTGAGAAGCAAGAGAGGATGCTGTGAAGGAGTCTCTCTTCACTTACTGAGAAATCTTCTCCCGTCAAATTTGCTTTCAATTGCCTCTTATAACTGTACAATAGTTCTCTGAGTTTCATCAGAGGAGGATTTCCCAGCAAACAGTAGATTATTTAAATTCTGTAATTCTGCTTTGTAACTCCAACTAAGGAGAGACCTTGAAGTCTTGCTCCTAATCTTTATAGATGACAAAAGGCAAAAGTACTTTCTGTTCTGGTAGATTATTATAATAAAATTAAGTTGGAACATGTCCAATACTGCTCTTGACATATCACCTATTTGTGTATGTGTCTGATTTTTGGATTTATAAAAAGATTATTGATACATATAAACCAATAAATAAATGCATTCTTATACCCAGCTTTATTGGCAGCGCTATAATTATTGTTTATAAATTAATGTCAATCATTAAATTAAGTGCTTGATTTAAAACCTCCTTACGACCAAGTTATAGATGGTTTAATATATTGTTTAAAAAACCTAATCAATCAGAAAAGCCCAAAAGGCCCAAAATCTGGGGGAAAAACATTCAATAGCAGAGAATAAGTAAAAAAAAAAAACTATTAATAAGTAATAATCCTCCATTCATTCCTAATAAAATTTTAGTGGCCCCTCTTGTATTCATTTGCTGTTTTATTTAAAGTTGTTCCAGCATATAGCAAAATTGTGCCTGTATTCCACCCACCAAACAACTGCTGCTTTTTCCTTTAATTCTTTGTTACATTATTCTGTTAGTATCAGGTGTAAGCCATTACTTTATAAAAATCCTCACCAACATTTGTTATGTCAAATGGAACTGACGGTGTTAAATCTGAGCTCCATCAGAGGAACAGATACTTCTTCAGACAATTGTTTTTATTATATTTGGTAAATTTTCTTTATCTTACTTATCAATATGTTATTTGAAGATGAGAATATTTGTAGCAATATTTATCATCTATGTGTGTTAAGGTTCTACTTTCAAAATGTTGAAATATTTGTAATCAATAATCATTATGAGCTCTGACAGATTCACACTCTTTGTTGTATTTTAAGGATTGTTTGCTTGTATTTACATTTCAAGAGAGTGTCTTTTCCAGCCTAGTCTGGATTCAAAGGTAATGTGTTACCAGTTCATGTTTTGAATTCTGTCCCTTGCTTTCACCTCTGCAGAGAGCTGAAATAACAAGAGAGTGCTGTCATACCTGCTTTACCGATATTTTTAAAGAAGTCAATTGTTTATATGTATGTGTTTATTTGTGGGGTCAAGGGTATGTGATGTCAGATGTCCCTTGAGTTTAGAAGAAGACATCAGAAAAATTCATTTGAGCTTCAATTACAGGTGGATGTTAGACACATGGACACTGGGAACTGAACATGGGTGTTCTTCAGAGCAGCAAATGGTCTTAACTGCTTGGCCATCTGTCTATCCCCAAGACCTATAAACTCTTGACAACTTTTCCCTTATTTTTACTCACATACACAAATGGAATTGATCCACCTTCTCACTTAACCACCATAGGGTCAAATGGTGAGATTCTCTAAAACTTTGTTTAAACTCATTTGTGTACAAGATTTGTTCCTGCCCCCCTCCCAAACACTACTTTATCTCTTAAATATTAGACATTAATTTTAAGTGAAAACACTAGAGCAATGGCAAAACTAAGACCTATAGTTCCCAAGAAAGTGTCCAATTTAGTTATAACAACAAGACTGAGGCACAACATCCACATAGTTGGAAAAGTTTTCCTGTGGTTGTGTTCATTGACTGAGAAAATTTCTTTGCTTTTCAAGGTGGTTTTCAACCACCTTTCTTGTTCAGGCATAGTGAATTTTCCTAAACCTAATTGTAATAATTTCTGAGAGAAAAATATTTAAAATGCTGCCTAATTTTTTCCAAGCAAATCTATTTCTTGTCACTTCTCTCACAGTATGGTATAGTATAATGTTCATAATTATTATAATTGTATTAATTATTGTTGTTACATACACTAATTGAGACCCAAATAAATAAAGTTCCCTTTATATTTGAGATGAACTGTAAGAAACCCTTTGCCAAGTCTTTTCATATAAAAGGGTAACAAGTGAACCTGAGTTTATACAATATCGAATAATATTTCTAACCAGAAATTATTGTGGCTCAAATTCTGTTTTTTAAAATTGTTTTTATAAAAAAATCTTTTTTCCATGTATCCCCCTGCTCCCCACACTTCCCTCCTCCCAATCCATCTGAGTCAGCCTTCAGCTTCCAACTTCCCCATACCATGATCCCCTACCCCAAAAAGTCACAAGGTGGGTGCTCAGTCTGGCACATCTACTCCAGGCAAGGCCGATTTCCTCAACCCAAGACTCAATATCAAGACTGGGTTATGCCCTCCTCTGCAGGAATGGGCCAGCTCACACACAGGAACACAGTCTGATCCCATCTCTCAAGGGTCCACATACTGCCCATGACAATCAACAGTTGCCTAGCTCCTCTTCCTTATGGTTCCCCAGTGGCTGTTCTTGATTCAGTGAGCTCCCCAGGAACTCCGGCCAGCCATTTCTCTGGAACTTCTCCCCATTCTCAGAAGGGACAGCCTTTTCTTGTTTCTGATTTTAGGAGGTTTGCTTTGAGTTTTCCTCCATTTGGTTTGATGTTGGATGTGGGATTGCTATATATTGCCTTTATTATATTGAGGTATTTTCCCTGTATTCCTGATCTTTCCAGGACTTTAATCATGAAGGAGTGTTAAACTTTGTCAAAGGCTTTTTCAGCATCGACTAAGATGATTATGTGATTTTTTTTTCATTCTGTTTTGTTTGAATGATGGATGAAGTTCTCACTTTTTCATATGCTGAACCATCTCTGCATCTCTGGAATGAAGCCTACTTGATCATGGTGGATGATTTTTTTTTTTTTTATTTGTTGTTGGATTTGGTTTGCCATATTTTTATTGAGTATTTTTGCATCAATGTTCATAAGGAAGTCTGTAATTCACTTTCTTTGTTGCATCTTTGAGTAGCTTTGGGTATCGGGGTGATTGTGGGCTCATAAAAACAGTTAAGCAATATTCCTTCAGTTTCTACTTTTAGGAACGGTTTGAGGAGTATTGGCATTAGTTCTTTTAATGTCTAGTAGAAATCTGCACTGAAACCATCTGGTCCTGAGCATTTTTACTTGGGAGACTTTTAATAACAGCTTCAATTTCCTTTGGGGTTATAGGTCTGTTTAAGTCTTTGATCTGATCTAGATTTAATTTTGGTAAGTGGTACCTGTACAGAAATGTGTCCATTTCTTTTGGGTTTTCCATTTTAGTATAATATAGATTTTCAAAGTATGACCTGATAATTCTCTGGATTTCCTGAGTGTCTGTTAATATGTCCCCCTTTTCATTTCTGATCCTATAAATGTGGATAATCTATCTCTTTGCTTTTTGCTTAGTTTGGATAAGGATTTATCTACCTTGTTGACTCTCAAAGAATCAACTCTTTGATTCTTTCTTTTACTTTATTTTCATTTAAAAAAATGTCATCCCTATCCTTGTATTCCCCTGCTTCCCCTTCCCTCCTCTCTCCCAATCCCTTCCAGCCAGCCTACAGCCTTGCCCCTCCCCATCCATCCATCCCCTCCACCAAAAGGGTGAAGAAGTCGCAGGGTGGGGCAGCAGTGCACTGCATATCCACTCCAGGCAAGTTCAATTCACTCATTCCAAAGTTCTCTTTGTTTCTATTGTATTTACTTAAGCCCTAAGTTTGATTATTTCCTGCTGTCTACCCTTTCTAGTTGAGTTCGCTTCTAATTGTCCTAAAGCCTTCAGCTGTGTTGTTGGGTCTCTTGTGTGAGATTTCTCTAGCTTTTCATATAGGCATCTAGTGCGTTTTCTTCTTAACATTGCTTTCGTTGTGTCTTATAGGTTTGTGTATGTTGTGGATTCATTTTCATTAAATTCTAAGAAATCTTTGATTTTTTTTTCTTAATTTCTTCTTTGACCCAGCTGTAGTTCCATTGAGGACTATTCAGTTTCCATGAATTTGTAGGCTTTCTGTGATTTTTGTTGCTGTTGAACAATAACTTTAGGCCATGGTGGTTGATATGATCCAAGAAAATTATTTCCATTTTTTTTGCATCTATTGATAATTGCCTTATGACTGAGTATGTGGTCAGTTTTAGAGAATGTTCCATGGGGTGCTGAGAAATATGTAAATTCCTCTGTGTTTGGGTGGAAGGTTCTGTATATATCTATTAAGTCCAATTGGGTTACAACATTTGTTAGATCCCCTATTTCTCTGTTAAATTTCAGTCTCTGAGTTTAAAATGAAAATAAAAAATAACATGCAAGATTATGCTATCCTTCAAGTTCAGAAGCTGAAATTATCACTATACCTTGTGGAAAACAATTAGAAAGTTCAATTTACTATTCTTGCTTTGTGTGTGTTTGTGTCTGTGTGTATGTGTGTGTGTGTGTTCATGAATATGTAAATTTTGAAAAAAAATATTTCTTTTGATCTTCATATTCTATTCTGTCAAGTTTAGTTCTTTTATTTTTATACTTTTAAAGGCTTTTAAAAGGCAATGTGAGTGCACATGTGTGAAACCTGGAAAATTTTGATATTCCAAGTGCATGTTAGTTCATAGTCATACTAACAGCCAAATTGCAGGGCCATGAAGTATTTGATTCCTCATTTAAGTATTTTGACTTTATTCCAGCCTGACCCAATTCATTGCACACTCCCTGAACTGCAGGTGGCTAGTTAGTTGTGTAATTACAGTCCCACAGTTGAGGTTTAATACTATGGACTCAATTTAGTTGTACAAAGAGAATGCAAGATCACCACACAGATTAGCTCTCTAAAGACTTTTGATCCTTTTGTATTTTAATAAATTTTCCAAATGCTATTATTGCTTCTTTTAAAGACTTGGTTCCTGAAATCTTTTGTTCTTTACAAGCTTAATATCTGCCAAAGAAAGCTGCAGAAAAGTGTTCAATAATGGAAAAGCTAAGCTCCATTCGCATAATCAACTGAAGCTTTCATTCCGTATCAGGCTTTTATCAAATGTTCATTACATTCTATCTTTTAAGCTCAAGCTGACTTTACTCTTGAACTTTTCTTATTTCTGTTTGGCATTGACAATTTTTGTCTCTGTGTATGTTGACTTTTGGAGGGAATGCATATTTTTCCTTTTTTTATGGACAGTCTCAGTGTTCAGTATTGATAATGGTTCTTAATTTAACAACACCCACAAGTCATTAGTAAAATTTCTTACATTTGCTCTCTGTAATTCAGGTTTATCTATATTATCACTGTCCCAAAGTTAAATTTACCTCAAAAAAATTAAACAATGGTTAATTTCTAGAATGCATTCAAAGATATGTGTTTACATCCCTTCGTTTTAGTTTTTTTAAATGAAAGTCATATTCCTATGATTTTATATTTATACTTCTTAAACCTAGATATGAGTGAAAAATGTAAAAAAGGATCATTGATTTTAAATGCATTGAACTTTGTAAGTGCATAACCCAAACAATCAGTCATTTGCTATTTATTCACATTAGGAAGCCCCTTGGTTATTGTATATATGAACACACACTTGATCAGAGCTTCAGGGTTTTGTAACTAGCAGGTTCATTTTTGATATTATGAGAAGAAACTGTCGCAATGAAGTTTATGACCAAGACTATTACAACTACATTATCAAAAATTTGCAGACATACTCCTAATGTTATAAGTTTATAATCTTGTGTTGTGCCACATTTAAAGCTATTCTGGACTGTACATAGCCCACAGGCCATGAACTATCCACATTTGAAAGATAAATTGTTGAATGTATTAGAATTAATGGCTTAAAGAACATGTATATAGGTCCTAACATTTCCAGAACAGTAACTGCTTTAGAGACTAGGCAGAAATTTCAAGGGGAGTGATATTTGAGTTGAATTACAAAGAACATATGGGACTACTAGATGAAAATATTTGTAAAAACATAAAAAAATGAAATGTACGTATGGTAGAAAGGTCATCTGCAACAAATATATTGTTACCCTTTGAATATTCCTGACCCAGGTTTTACCCTGATATAAATGAGCTAGAGCATTATTCTTGTTTTGCCATCTATAAGTCTTAGAAAATCTTATTTGCAGATTTCCAAAGCTTTTAATCTAAATAATAAACCCATCTTTGTACTCAGACTCTTCTGCTTCCTACATATGCAGTTTGAACACTAATCCCAACTTTTTAAGGCTATTAAGACATCAATTTTGTAATATTTTGACCTGTGTTTATCGTGTCCTTTACTCCAGGTTCACCTCTTATGTGTGTCTATTGGTTGTTGTATATAAACTTACATGATACATTACTATCAACAAGAACTTGCCATTTTCTATTTTTGAATTTAGCTTTATACAACACTACTAACAGCCTTTGGCAGTGGATGGTTTCTTTGTGAGAAAGAATTATTATTTTTTGAAGATAGGGCTACCGATAGGTATAGTGGATGAACCCATACTTTGCATGTGTGAGTTTCAATTGCTCTACTGTACTTAGTGTGTCACAGATGAAAAACAAACCTGTGGAGTTCTAAGGGAACTCTAATAGAAAGTCATGTGTGCAACCAGACAAACAAAAATGGGGGTGGAAATAATACACATGTGTATGTGTAGTGGGATTATGTGTTACATTGTAAATAATTGTCCACCTACTGGTTCAATAAAAGTGCTGATTGGCCAAAGGCAGACAGGAAGTGTGTGTGGGTGGGGCTACCAAACTAAGAAAACTCTAAGAACAGGAAGACCAGGATAGAGATGCACTAGATACACCAAAGAAGCCAGCAGATGCAGAGGACAGTTATGCTGCTCTGAGTGAAGGTACCAAGTCCCATGGCTGAGAAGGATTAGAATCATGGGTTAGTTTAATGGTAAAGAGTTAGCAAGTTACATGTCTGGGCCACAGGCCGATCAGCGTCTGCCTTTGGCCAATCAGCATTTTTATTAAACCAGTAGGCCACACAATTATTTACAATGTAACAACATAATCCCACTACATATATGAGAATTTATTTTCAATTAAACAGTTTTTATTAAGGAATCATTTTCAAATTTTTGACTCTTAATGAGGTTTCTATTTAATGTTTCTATTTCTGTTAACTTCATAACTTATGCACACACTCACAGCAAAATGACTTTTCACTTATTGGCTTTAGTCATATTAGTGGCAGAATAAGGATAAATATTACTAAAACCTATTTCTACTATTAATAAAATGAATATAATTGTAAACAAAATTTAATTTTGTGGGAAAATATTGTATAATGATGAAACTGTTTTCAGAACTGATGACTCAGCCATTAAAGGCTAGGCTTATAACCAAAGTGTATAGAATTTTCAAAAATAAAAATGTTTTAAGTAACTAATTAATAAATTGAACCATACTCATATAACAGATGATAAAGATCTAATATTGGAATATAAGAAGTTTATATCTTTGTATGTGTGCTTTGTGACAACAGTCTGAGTTGGACCTTTTTGGTGCACTGAGCTAACCTGAGCAGATTGCTGAAATATCAATTATCCTGGGCATTTATCCTAAATGTTTGCTAAAGTCACTTTTTCAGACTCAAAAACTGTTATGTCATAGACAGAATTTTACTAACATTTGAATTTGTAATTGTAGTATTTTTAATATTATAACCAAGATGGGATTTCCTGAACTATATAATCTTTGCTCTTCTAAATGAAATCAAATTTCCAGCTAAAATTACAGCCCTTTCTCTCTGAAAATCTCCTTCTTTTGAGCTAGTCCATGATATCAGAACTACCTACCATTCAGAAAATAATGACATTAAAATAAAAGATTTGACCAGTTTTCTGCCATGAATTTCTCACTTCTATATTCTACAATTAAAAATATTTAATGATGGCTATAACTTACAGTATTAATATGTAAATTAAAGATGAAGAAATAAAATGATATAATTTACCACAGATGTTTTGGGTACTTAATGTTTTTATTTTACTATAATATAAGGCTCTTTTTTTCAATTATATTTGTTGAAAAATAACCTCATGTTCAGGTTCAACTCCCTGCTTATATTCTGGTCCTAATTTGATCATATTTCCAAGTCTGTTTCCTTTTTGAAATCATCTTTTCACCACCAGGAAATCACATAAACTATAATAATAATATTAATATTTTATTTCAATTATCTAGTAGGAAACTTTTTCTGGCAAAGAATGTCAGAACAAAGCAACAATAACAACAAAAATATCAAGATTATTTTCCCCATTGAAATGGTTTTTGCTGATGTCAGAATTCTTAAAAACTATAGGTCATTTAGTCTAATTTTAATGACTACCTAGGAGTGGCATCTAATATTTTAATAGATAATAAGACCTCAAATGCAAAGTAGAATTTCAATGAGCTGGGAAGTATAATAGAAGTTTCAAGTCCAGCCTAGCCCCAAGGTTGGACATGCCCAAAGCTGCTTAGCCCCTCAAACATTACTCAGACCTTTATATTAATTATGTGCTGTTCAGCCTATGGCTCAAGCTTATTGCTAGGTGCTCCTGCATCTTAATCCATTTCTATTCCTCTATCTTGCTGCGTGGACTGTGGCTAACCTATTCCTTTACATCTTGCATTTTAGATGGCTGAATCACCTCTCTCCTGACTCCACCCTCCTTCTACTTTGTCTATGCTCAGACTTCCCACATACTTCTAAGGTGTACCTCTATTAACCAATGATATTCACAGAATACAGAAAGTCACCCCAAATCAAGGAAGTCCTTCCCTTTATAACCAGGATACAAAATTACACCTTGGATCTCTGGTGCTAAAAAGCAAGCCACAGCTGCACTGAGTTCCACATGAATGCCATGAAACTATCACTTTTCTGATCCCCCCTCCCCAGAGGCTCATAGATATGGCCCTTATATATTTATCGCTGATATCTGATCTATATATTCAGTTATATTTCTATTAATGTATTTTAGGCTTTAGCATTATTTGCATAATGGAAATAGGTTTGGAATGATATAATCTGATTGGAATATACTAGGATTATCAGTCATTTTGCTTAGCACAATATCTTGCTAATAGATGTGCTTGTTTGCTTGTTTGTTTTTCAAGACAGAGTTTATTTGTGTATTTTTGACTGTCCTGGAACTAGCTCTGTACATCAAGTTGCCCTCAAACTCATAGAGATTTGCATGCCTCTGGCTCTGGAATTTGAATGGTAGGATTAAAGATATGTGTCAATATTGATATGCCAGACATTAATTTTTTCTATACAACTTTCCAGACTATTGTATATATGCATTTACTAAAATCCATAATTTTCATCCCACCAACTTGTATATAATTTTACTCACACACCACACAAACTTGTATGTATTTTCAGTACTTCACATTTGTGAAAGTGAATTCAGTAAACACATAACACAGGGTATTATTGGAATCTTCTACCTTTTATGCTGTGTTTTTATCATTTCTTTATTTTTTGAGTTTATAATATAATTACATCATTCTCTTCTTCCTCAAATTTTTCCCTCACTGCTCACTTTCTTACTCATTGTCACTGTTTGTTGGTAAATGCATATGCATGTGATGCGTATAGATTTATGTATTCTGAAATACAGTGCAATCTCTGTATTGTTACTTACAAAATTACGTTTTCAAGGCTTCTTAAACTATTTTCTTATATTTCTTATTACTAGCAGAATCTTTTTGGTAATTTGAGATTTTATTCAGAGAATAATCCCCTCTTGCCACCATACCCACTTACCATCAGTTTTCTGCTTTATTCCCTGAACAATTTATTCATTTCCCTACTTCTTTTGGCTCTCAAATGTATATTCTCTCAAATAAATAACTCAAAATAATCAGTTCTTTGCAATACTATCCTTAATTGAATCCCTGTGTAATTATCTCTTGAGTCTGAATTGAACATTTCTTTCCATGTTGATAAGAAATGATTGTAAGACTCAGAAGTTCAGGATATTTTCTAGCTTCATTCATTTGCCTACAAATTTCATGAGGTCCATTTTTAACAAAACAGCTCAGCAATGCTCTGCTGTGTAAATGTACCACATTTTCTCTATCTACTCTTTGGTTGAGGGATATCTAGGTTGTTTCCCGTATTACTATTAGGAATACAGCTGCTATAAACATTGTTGAACAAACGTCTTTTTATAGGATGGTGTGTTCTTTTAGTATATGCCCAAGAATCTAGGTCTTGACTTAAATGATTCCCAGTTTTCTGATGAACTGGCATAATGATTTTCATGTAGTCATACATTTTTGAATTTCCACCAGCAGAGAATGAGTGTTTTTCCTACTCCACATCCTCACCAGGAGCTGTAATTTGTATTATTGATATTAACTATCTTTCTAAGACTTCATTCATCTCAAAGTAGTTTTTATTTTCATTTCCCTGATGGGTAAGGATGATGAACAGTTATAAGTCTTTTTTAGCCATTTGAGTTTCCTTTATTAAGAATTCTTTATTTAGAACTATGACCCATCTCAAAAAAATGTATATGTTATTTGCCTTCTTGATATCTAGTTTCTTGAGTTTATTAAACATCTTGGATATTATTCCTCTATGGGATTTAGAATTGGGGAAAATCTTTTCCCATCCTATAAGCTGCTATTTTGTCCTATTGACAGTGTCATTTACCTTACAGAAGCTTCTCAGTTTCATGACATCCCAGAAGTTCCATTCATGAGTTTCCAATCTTAGGGACTATGCTATCAGCATTCTTTTCAGGAAGTTTCACCCTATGTCAATGTGTTCGGGGCTGTTTTCCCCCATTTTCTCTTTTATCGGGTTCAGTGTATCTGGTTTTCTGTTGAAGTCTTTCAGCGCTCAAGGAGCTCACAGAGACTGAAGTTGTGATCACAGTCTATATGGGTCTGTGCTAGATCCTCTGCATATATGTTATGATGGTTAGCTTCGCGTTTTGTGGGACTTGTCACAGTGAAAATGGGGGTCTCTCTCACTCTTTTACCTTTCCTTCTGACCCTTTTCTTCTTTAGGCTTGCCTCACCCAGCCTTGCTATGAGGGGTTGTGCCTAGTCTTATTCTGTCTTATTATTCTGTACGCATTGAGAGGCCTGTCCTTTCTGAAGGGGAAAGGAGTCAAACACCAGGAGAGGTGGAGAGAAGGAGAACTCTGATCACGATATTGTTAAGAAAGAGGGAGGGGTGGAGGGAAAGAGGGAGGCAATAACTATGAATAATTTTGAGACTATTTACAAAAATATTTAGAATCTTGTTAGTTCTAGAAATCTGAAAAGTTCCAAGACACACGAGGTTTCTCCAGAAGTTAGAGCTTGATACAAATTGCACTGCAACTGAGCTGCACAGGAATTCCAAAGACAGTGGCATGAGTCGGCATCCACGTTGACATAGGCATTTCTGAGAAAAATATACCTTGTTACTCCTCTAAGAAAACCAAAGCTTCTGATTGTTTCACATTAGGCTAAGTAGGAGTTTTTGATGAGGCATCCTTGCAATGCTCTCTAACACGTACAGACATTTATGCCTGTCTCACCATAAAGCTACAACACCCTGCTTTGCCTATTCAATCTTGTGTTGGTCAAAGTCTACAAGTCCTGCTGGTCTGTCCCTAGTGTTCCTCATCAGGTTCCCCTCTCCTCTCTGCTTCTTACTAAGGTCCATATTTTTGGCAAATTTACTGTTTCTCTTACACAACTCACCTTTTCTTGTCACAAGTGATTCTTCCTCCCTACTGGGCTGCCATGCTTTCAACAATTCAGTTTATTCTCCCTGCTTATTGACTCCTATCTGAGAGCTTCCTTTAAGTTCTGCAGAAAACATCATCTCTTCCTCCCTTTAATTCCTGTAGCTTCTTTCTTGTGATAACAATTATTATCACTTGGAATATTATACAATTTTCACTTACCGCCCATGTTCCTCCACTTGAATATGAGCTTACTGGTCACACAAACATATCTATTTTCCTCAAAGCAGTTTTTCTCACATTAACATCACTTGAAAAAAATGTGTGACCAATTACCATTATATTTAACAGTGAAAGAGACATAAAGGCTATACTGTATAACTTTCAAAATATTAGTATAAATCTTCATCTCTAATTTAAGTCAGAACACTTATCTGAATTCACTATTCCCCTCCCCCCCCAAAAAGAACTGTTTTCAAGTAAAAGCTAAAAATTTGGAGCAAATAAATAATATTTTAAGGGAAGAAGTTTCTATAAAGAGCTTTTTGAGCACATTGCAACAAAATGGCTCATCCCAGCAAACCTGCTATTCTCCAAGGTTTTGTCCACCATAAGGAAGTTTCTCAGCATGGTATTTCTTAAAGGGTGGTTGCTAATGTGACTTAGGTTGATGAGTGTGTAGCACTGGGAGAAAATTGTACTAGTTTTCATGGTCTCTACTTAGTTCCTGGGAGTCTGGATTATTATAAGGAATAACTCTGACCCTTGAGTCTCTCAAGTTTCAGATCTTCCACATGATCTCCTGTTCTTGAATCAACTTCTGTAATGAAGAACTTCATGACATCCTAAATATATGGACTGTCTGGATTTAGGCTTGCAGTCTCAAAAACTGTGATTTAAATACACATTGTCCAACCTAAACTTAAAATGTGCATTCTGAACATCAACAATTTTTTAAGGAAATCTTATTTTATGTTTATACAGAATATGTGTATACAGAATATACTGTATATACAGTGAAATATACAAATGCGTACAATGTGACACGTAACTAGTGACCTTAACCCAAAATTAGAAGGCTACTTAAAAATTATCTAAATAAGCTTCACAAAACATCTCCCTTTTGAGAAACATTTTTTAAAGGAATTGATGCTTTCCTTTTTCTTTAGATTTTGTGCAGTATTGCATATTTAAGAAAAAGACTTTACAGATTGTTATTAAATCTTTTCAAGTAAGTAAATACTAGCAACCAGAAAGTCAGTCCATGAATCAACATGTGTAAGTTATATTACCTTGCAAGCTACATTTGAAGAAATCAAAATTTATATTATTTTTGTAGGTTTAGGCATTTGCTGCATATTTTTCTCTAGAAGATTGTACTTCTCTCCAAAATTTTAGAATATAAACAAAATTATCCTCTTGTCCACAAAACTGTAGACGTATTTTGAACTGTTTTGTACCAGTCTTTATTTTAAAATCTCACAGTTTTGACTCTGCTACAAGTTTCAACAAATATACTTTATACATCTCCTGTTCCCAAGTCTCTAAATTGCACATTCAGAAAAACTGGCTATTGCTGTGCAGACCATAGAGATTGACTGTAAGGCTATAATTCACTTTCAGGTTTGGGGCTGTTGACATAAACCAGTAGGGATTGTTGGTTTAGGACAGAAACACAACCCTGCAATTGAGTCATGGCCTGTGTCAGTGATGAGTGGGTAAGAATTGACACTCACAATTGTAGACAACAGTTCTATCCATCTGCACTTGAGATATGAAAAAAACAGATTTTTTTTTTAAACACTTAAGAAAAAGTTTATTTCTGAAAATTTTAGAGTCTGGAAAGCATAACAATCCAGACCATTTTGAAAACTATCAAATCTTGTACTCAAGGAAACATTAAATAGGGAGAGGAAAAATTCCATGAAATTTATGTCATTCATCATACCTGAAATGTCTTGGGGTTTGTTTCCGCAATTATAATTTCCTTTTTTGAGGAAGGATTGACTTTACAAAGAGTTGTCTTGGCTCTAGCCCTCACTTCTATATTCTGTAAAATATTTATATTTTAGGAAGATTTTTTTTTATTTCTTGGAAGTATTTATAAAGAATATGAAAAGGGAGGGAATGTATAGAATTATTACAAGCCACATACGGATTGACAGATATCTAAGGGTAAAATACTTATCATGCAGACCTGCTGATCTGAGGGTGATCTCTAAAGCTCGCATAAATATAGAAAGAAAAAAGTAACTCCACAAAAATTATTCTCTCTACATGTATATTCTAGCACATGTGCCCATCATAATACATGAATAAATACAAATGTTCAATCGAACATGATATTTTGCAAAGGTTGACATTAAAAAGTTTTATAGTATTGTTAATTTTCAAGTACCACAGTTGTACGGGCAGAGCCATATGAAAGACATCCAAATATATGTACAAACTTTCCTGACATTGGCTTATTTAGGGTTAATTCTTACAATAAGGATTTCATTTTTAAATTTTTTTTTATTTTTCCCATACCTTCCTTCACTGGTCCCCCTTCTCCTTTCCCCAAGTCCTTCTCTAACCTCCCCCCCCCCACCACATTCTCCCATTCATTCCAGAGAGGACAAGTAACCCCAAGGTGAGTCAGTTCAGTCCGGCATATCCAGTTGAGGTAGGACTGAGAGTCCCCTCCCCCAGTATCAAGGCTGAGTTGGGTGTTCCTCTATAGGGAATGGGTTCTGAGAGGTCAGTTCATGCTCCAGGAATAAACTCTGGTCCAACTGTAAGAGACTCCACAAACTGCTTATACCATGCAGAGGGTTTATATCCATTCCATGAAGGTTCCTTAAATTTTAATTCATGTTTTTCTTGTTTTGTTTTGTATTGACTTGTTTTGATTTGTTTTGTTTTTTGAAATTGGGAATCTCTAAGGACATAAAAGAGAATTGTCATGGAAAAAGAAAACAGCTTTTAATCTATGGGCTATTGAATCCTCAGTGTATACATAACTTAAAAGGACATGAAAACTGAGCATCACTATAAAATGCAGCTTCAATATTATTACCGAGGATGGAAGAAATAAGCAAGTTAGTGTTCGTACTTGTCACTGGTTTTTGGACAAAGCCTAGAGTGGAGAGAGATTGCAACTGTTTAGAAAAAAGTTACAAAGAGGGACACTGACAGTTGAGAGTCAAGACAGCTGTAGCGGAAGGCATATAACTTTCTGCTACAGGGTGACCAGTGGGACATTTCCACTGAGTCTAGGAATCAATTGGCCTAGTTCCTAAATTCTATTACTTGTCGCTATTGTAATTGTGAACAAGCATGAGTTTCTGAGACTAGGAAAGAAAGCCGCTGTGCTGGTTATCTGAAACAAACTGAAATTATGTGTCAAATCTAGCATATTATTTTTAAGTCCTGCCTGAGACATTAGAAGGGTTAAAGGATTTTCCTTCACAATATACTGGCATGTGTATCCATCAAAAAAAATCTCTCTCCATACCACAGGTGTTCACAAAATCACCCAGTCTCACTCAGAAAACACTGTGAGGACATTTGCCTGTTTAGTGCCGCTCTGTCATATACTGTGGCAATGGACCATAAAGTATAATTTAAATATTTTTAATATTTAAGTTAATATTAATTTACTTAAAATCTGTGAGGTATTAAAGAATAACCCCAGTGCTTAGATTGGGATATTTTCTGTGTAGTAGTTGATTAGGGGTGTCCCAGATGCTCTAAAATATTACCAGCTCTTGTCATTTATCTTGATTGCTATTGCTGTCTTTGTTAGGGTTCCATTGCTACAACAGAAAATCATGACTGTAAAGCCAGTTGGGGAGGAAAGGTTTCATTTGGTTTAAAATTCCACACTGTTATTCATCACTGAAGGAAGTCAGGACAAGATCTCAAGCAGGGCAGAAACCCAGTGGCAGGAGCTGATGCAGAGAGGACATTGATGGTTTTCCCTTACTAGCTTGCTCACCATGCTTTCTTATAGAACCCAGGACTACCAACCCAGGAATGACACCACACACCATGGGCTGGGCCCTCCCACTTTGATCGATAATTGCTAAAATGCTTTAGAGCTGGATCTCATGGAGGCATTTCCTAACCTGAGGCTTCTTCCTCCCTGATGACTCAAGTTCACATACAAAACCAGCCAGTAGAGTTGCCAATTAAAATTAGACAGTAAGAACCTATTTTTTAATACACTACACACTTTGGTTATGTGATACAGAAAAAGTAACTGGAACTACTACATAGCCTTTATAGTTTTGTGTGGCAGAATACTGGAGAAAAAAAAAAGACATTGTTGTGCTTAGTCTTCTGCAAATTCAATAAACCACAAAGACCAATATGCCAGGTAGGTTATTTTCACATGTTAATAATGACACTATGGTTATAGGGGTAACTACTTGCTTTCTGGTTGCTTCAGAGCACTCCACAAGAGATAATTCATGTCTCATACAATAAATTTGGATGAAAAACATGTGGAAGAGATACCATAAGCCCTGGTGCAGTGAATGGAATACTACATTGTTTAGATAAATTGACATGGCCTCAAACTGCCTTCTAAACACATGCTTGAACTCAGACAAATTCTAAGTGCATTCTTAATTCAGAATCCCCTCCTTCCAGTGAATATTAGTAAAGCAGTGGCTCATGGCCACACAAGCTATGGAGAATAACTGATAGATGGGGGTCAGCCTTAAAAGAGACAATTACGCCATTTACTCTTCGCCTCAGAGAACATTGTGGAAGAAAGGACAGAGAAAATGTAAGAATCAACAGGTAGGGAAACGAGTTGCAAAATGCCACCTTTGGGGGAAGACAAGAAGACCTATGTGAGGGAAAAACTCTTATATATAGAAAGTAAAAATGAATACATCTTTAAAATAAAAGCCTGAGAGTTTTAGACAATAATCTCTTATTGTTAGTTAAAAGGTTTACATCAGAAATCACATCGACCTGAAAAGAACTTAGGGTATCTCTAAGCTGAGGGGTAGCAAAATAACTCACAGGTGAACTGTCCAATCATGTCTCTATTCATCTACCTTTCTAAATCTCATAAAAACTGAAATAAATATTTAGAGACAAGCTCCTCCTGTAATTAAGTGCCTAAAATAGAGGCTAAGAAACAAGAAGAGCTGTAGGTGAAGCTCCCCTTTGCCACTGTGGCATTTGTGCTTGGGGAATCAATTTACATTTGGTGACTCCTGATTCTTTTCATAAGAGTCCTGTGCTTCAATGACACATTTGAGTTCTATTGATCGTAAAATATTTAAAATTGACCATATGTATTTGATCCTTGGAAAAGCATTCCTTGTGATTGACAATATCTACAGGTTAATTGAGAGTTCTAATCGTGATAATATTAAGAAAGCTGACATATCTTCAATATCAGCTATTATTATTCAAGCCCAAAGCGTAACAGATATTTCTTCAATAGTACTCAGTTATGTCATAGATTAGTTCAGAACACTTAATATCTACTCTAAACATAAAATTAGTATCAGAAAATATGCTTAGATTCTGTTATATTTGTCAAGAAGTACATCACTCTCACTTGATTGTCATTCACAAAATAATTAGCAATATGAAATCCAGTACATCATTACAATTGGAGCAACTTAAATGGAGGTTGCAATCTGCTTTCTAATTGTCTTTAGAGTCCAGCTCTGTAAGGACACCTCCAGAGTTTGTGGGAGTTACAAAGATTCCATCCTGTGGCTTGTTTCCATTTTGACTCAAGGTCAGAGTATCCCTGCTTGTTCCTCCACTACACTCACAAGACTGCATAAACGGATGCTTTGGCCAAAGGTATGGTAACCAGGTGTTTGCTGTTTGAGAATTGAAGAAGTGTTTACACCTGTCTGTACTTGACCTTCCCATTTGCTTGGTATAAAAAGCTCAGGGGAAATAAAATTGAAGCTGCTGAGTACTCATTCAGTGCCTGCCTGACTCTAACTTTTCTTTCTCCGTCTAATTATTTCTGTCTCTGTAATTTCCAGTCCGTACTCCACTCTCCAGGACTGTACTAAATGTTGGAAATGACACCTACAAAAGCTTTAGGTCAGAAACCGCATGGAAGCAAAAGGAACTTAGGATATCTCTAATCTTAAGTGTTACTGAGTAACTCACAGGTGAACGGTCCAGTCATTATCTCTACCACTCTGAATCTCAGCTCTTCTCAGCTCTTCCCTCTGACTTCCCTACACACATTTACAACAAACTTACTGTAATAAAAAAAGTCACAAAGGCCAATGTCAGAGGAGGGTGAGTAACCATGGCAACACCCATTTTCAAGATTCCTGGTGAAATACTGTGACCCGAAGCCATGGAATGGTGCCCAGCGAGACAAGCAAGCCGCAGAGAGATCTGCACAGAGGGTCGGGTCTTATCAACCAGACTAACAAGTGAAGAATTGGCATCATATCTTTGGTTGCTTTTTGTTAATATCCTTGGTTAGAATTGGCATACAGTTTAAGGCTGCTTTGTGTTAATAACCTTGGTTTACATCTGTAATTCCACCTTTGTACATCTCTGTAAAGTTTTAAACTTATGATCCATATAGAGAAACATTTATTCTAGTTTGAAACTACTCTGAGTTTTCTTTTATTTTTATTTATAAAAAAGTCTTTTATCCATGTATCCCCCTGCTCCCTCTCCCTTCCCTCCTCTCAATCATTCTCAGTCAGCCTTTAGCCTCCCCTCTCCATTCATCCATTCCCTCCCCCAAAAGGACAAGAAATCACAAGGTGGGTCACCTCAGTGTGCCTCATCCACTCCAGGCGAGTCCGATTTCCTCTTCCCAGTATCAAGACTGGGTTAGGTGTTCCTCTGCAGGAATAGGCTTCAAGATGCCAGCCCACACATAGGAACACAGTCTGATCCCACTGCTCAAGGCTCCACATACTGCCTATGCCAATCAACAATCACCTACCCTTGGAGGGCCCAGAAAATGCATGTAGTTTATCTTAGACTTAGGAGAAAGTGTAATTTTCTTATGTTAGTCTGAGTTAAAGGAATACACCTGGCACTGCAGTGTCTTGAAGTCTTTGTGGAACAAAAGATCTAGCCATGAAGCACATTATAGCATATTATCCATACATCAAAATTATTAAGCCCAATGAGAAATCATCTTTCTGACCACCCAAAAGTGTTTATACGCCCAAAGATGTAAAAACAAGCAAGCAAACAAACAAAACAAAACAAAACAAAACAAAACAAAAACTACCAATGGGCTGTAGAAAAAACTCTACCGCTTTTCTTTTGGGGGAAGAAAATTGTGGCACATGAGAAAGTTACAGAAAAAAAAAACAAAACAATCTGTCATTAATAGTTAATCCAGCAGTCTTGCCAGGTGGGGTTCCCCATCATTCATATGGTAGGTGGCCCTGCCAAATACTACTGGTCAACTGTTGCATACTGCCATGGCCTCTAGTGAAGCCGTTGCTACCAACATCTCTCAATAATTTCTTCTATGATCACAACACAGTAACAAAGTACTTAGTGAGCATCTATCATCCTTAGAGTCTAAGAAATCCCTCAAAATTTTTGGTGTTTATGCAAAAAAGAGTTTTAATTTTTCATTAAAATTTATTTGATTCTTTTTATGCACAGTATTTCATTTTGTGTTCATGTATGCACACACACACACACACACACACACACAAACACACACACACACACACACACACACACACACACACACACAAAGACATGTATATAAATATGGTGGTCAGTGGGCAACATTCAGGAGGCAGTTTTTTATTACTATAAGGTTTACAGAGATTGAACTCATGTTGTTAGGCCTGGTAGAAAGCAAATTTGCCCACAAGATGATCTGGACTATTAAATGAGTCCTATTCTAGACATGGTAATCAGTTAGTCACCTAAGGCTTTCTGATAAATGGGCATTAGAAGACAAGTTTTACCAAAAGAAAGTAAGACCTTCTGAGGAAACATTGACTGTGAGGATAGCATGCAGCAGGAATTTGTGATTTCCCCTTCCTTTCCATTCATTTCATTTCTCCCAGAGCTACTAAGACCAAAGTGTGTGTGAATGTGTGTATGTGTGTGTGTATATGTATATGTGTGTGTATATGTGTGTGTTTGAATTGATAGACATTACAGTTTTTTTTTTTACATTTAGAATTAGAGGAGTAAATTAAATTTCCATACAATATGATGCTTTTTTTTTTTAAAAAAAAATGTAAGTATCTGCTGAGTATTTATGAGAAAAACAAGAAGTATATTGTCAGGAATAGAAATTATATTGTTAGGTAGTCAGCCTGGACAAGATGGAAAAGCAAAGGTGATGTGTTGAAACTGCAATGTCAAATGGAAGCAATCTTTTATCCAATTAGCATAGTTAAGATGATAGAGCTGTTTGTGTTAGGATTTTGTGCGTATTTTGGCATGGTTCCCATGTACCCGGTTATCTGGGGGCAGATTTCTATAGGTACATGTGGGAATATGGCAAATGGCAGCGATGGTTAGCACGGGATTCTTAATGCTGCTTCTATGTAGAAAATAACTTTATTGTCAGATGAAATGTTTATGATTAACAGAAAGGCTATGATTATAATATCACAGGAGGCAAGAAGAGAGAAAGGAAGAAGAAAGTAAGGGATTGGAAATGGAGAGCTCCCAAGAGAGGACAAAGAAAGAAACAGATGCACATGGGAACCTTGCTTTAAATGGGGCTTGATGTCAGAGCTCAAAGAGCCTGGCTTTAGAGCCTAACCGTTTATGTTCAGTGTAGACATAGAACATCCTAAACTGACGCTTGATTTCAAAAGGCACATAGATTGGAAAGTTGGTATAAGGAACAACACTCACAAGTTAAATTCATAAGTGCCTGGGTTCCCACACGCAGCAAATTGCACAGGAGTGTGTAGATGTTCCATTTGGGATGCAGAAT
Organism: Phyllotis vaccarum; assembly: GCA_033318265.1. Taxonomy (NCBI): domain Eukaryota; kingdom Metazoa; phylum Chordata; class Mammalia; order Rodentia; family Cricetidae; genus Phyllotis; species Phyllotis vaccarum. Next base: position 8,902,925 of record JARWLC010000015.1, on the reverse strand, counting down.
ATAGGATAAAGACACGAAGGATAAGGAGAGAGGCCGAGAGTGACTGTGGAGAGGGCTTGATGGCGAGAATGTAAGGAGTAGGGCACATCTGCGTTGAGTGTTAGTTATCGAGAGAGGTTTCAGCTCCAGTGGAAAAGCACATTATCAGAACTTTGCTCCAGCTTATTCTTCTGGCAGTGTTGAGTTGTACAGAGTGGAACAGTGAGAGACCAGGGGCTGAAAAATATTTTAAATATGTATCTCAGTTACAGTTGACCAATACAACCTCATAGACTTTGGAAATATAATTAGCAAGGGTTCTTACTTGGGATAGGTTGTTAAAAAGTGTATCATAGTTCAAGTGGCTTGTAAATACTAACTGGAGATTTATACTCACAACTCTGGCTGGTCAGATTCTGAGGACAGATATTCTCTCACATGGGAAAAAGAGAAGAGAGTTCTCTAAGAACTTTTGAAAGTACAGTGAAACCTTTCTCCACACTTATGATCTAATTATTCCCTAGGACCCATGTGTAGTTACTATGACACTGAAAGCTGAAATTTCACTCACTGGAGGAATAATGGAGGAATAAACATTGAGTGAGTAAGACATGGAGAGAATTCACAGAAATGTGAACTATTTTATCATAATTCCATATTGATCCAAAAGGCCTTCTTTTTCTCTTTGAAGATGTGGTCCTTCATATTATTCAGCCTTTTCCACAATTCCTCTCTGATTTTGAAGAAAACTCATTTGTCCTTTATAAAACAACATAAATATTCTATCTTTCTGAGCTCCTTTAGACTATCTATATTAATATTATCCATTATTTTTAAAATTCGGTGAGGACATATCGCATGCCAGACATCACTGTAAATATTATGCCCACTTCCTGCTGCAGGAAAAGATGGCCAAGTATAAAACCGGTATAAAACTGTGACCATGAGTCTTTTACTAAGAGTCCCTACTGTGAGTCAGTAACCATTATTTTGCACTGTTGACACAAAGCGGTGTGTAAAAGGATACCAATAATAGTTAAGAGTAACTGAAGACAAACAAGAACTTTAAAAGGAAGATTAAGAAGCTTTTCTGAGGACAGGAGCTTAACTGCAGGTGGGCTGAGGGATACCTATTCTCCCAGGAGACTGTAAGATGTTTACAGTCTTCTCAGCTACATAGCAAATGTAAAAACCTGAGCTACATACTACCTCCAAAAACAAAATATTAAGTTTGACTAAAACACCAAGAGGCAGCAATTATTAGAAAAAATGATATGGAGGAGGGTGGAATTGATTTATGATATACGTGATTATTAAATTGGAACATGTATTGTTTTAATATGTCTGATAAGTACTCTGAGACTGTTAGGTTGGTGCTTTGAGACAAAGAGCTAAAATTCTTTAAAGTAGTAAAAACTTTATGTTTATTGACACATTAGTGTGTTATAGTCTTATAGATTGGGCAAAATGAGAGTTAGAAAGTATACATCTCATAATCAAGGAAGCATGAAACTAAATTAAGCTTTGAGAAAGAGCAAGATCCATTTAAGGTGAAGTCCATGTGGACTGAGCTGCTATGAAAGACACATTGTTTATGTAAATTCAGAAGTCCTTCATTGATCTTGAAAATAATACGTTGTTGTTAAAAAAATAAGTTTGTGGTTGAGTTGAATACTTAAATGTGGACACAGTGAAATTTGTCACGAAAACAAAAAGTAAGTTGATGTGGGAATGTCTTTCTGTATGCTGTGAATAGCAATCATTAAAGAAAGGAGCTGTTTTGGCCCATGACAGGCACCATAGAAAAAGCAGGAGGAGAAATCAGAGCATAGGTAGGAAAAGCAGGGCGGAGTAAATCGAACCGAGCAAGAAGCCCAAAGAAGAAACATGTAAGGAACACAGATGAGCCATGGGCCATGTGGTAGACAGATTAATGAGAATGGGTTGAGTTAAGATGAAATAGCTAGCTAGCAATGTGTCTGAGCCACAGGCCAAACAGCATGAACTTAATATAAGCGTCTGAGCCATTTCTGGGGGCCTGAGCAGTGGGAGGCAGCTAAGGGGTCTGGGGCTGCAGGTCTGTGGGTCTGGGCCTCTGGCCACCTGGAACCAAGAAACTCCACTGTAACAGTAAGTGAATGCTGCATAGCTCATCTGTTGTAAACATGCACAGTTATCCAAGTGATCCTCAACTAGGTGAAAGCTAATTTTGGTGTAAAATGTAGTCTGTAAACTATTACTATAGGTGGAAGATAAATGTATGCAAATAATAAATGCTAAATAGTTTTTAAGTCAATTTCAGAGTAAAATAGGAGAAAATATTTCATTATGAAAGAAGAGAGAGACCGTTGCAATGAAGTTGTGAGGTTAAGTCCAACATATACTAGTGAGTCCAACGGTTTCAATCTCCAATATCATAAATTCTTTTCCTTATCAGTTCTTAGACTTTTTTTTTTTTAACTTCTTTTTAAGATTCCATTCTTGCTACTCCTCAATCAGTTCTCTAAAGTACAGCTATAATTATCTTCAAAGAGGTCAAATTCAATAAGACATTCATCTCCCAACCTTGCAAAAAGGGTGATTTGAAGGCATTAACACATGTGACTTTTAGACCCTTTAGATCTGTCTTGATCTTATCCTTAGAGCAGCTTTTATGAACCAGGGAATAAGCTTTGATTCTCTCTTGAATATGTGCCAAAACTCAATGTATTTTCTCATTTCTTTTAATAAAACCTTAATTGTGTATCCATCTCTCTTCAATTTTCTATGTTTACTAACAGGTTGTGTAGAGACTGTGTCTATCATATATAAGCAAACTACACACTAACTGGCAACCAGATAACAAGATGTTCAGTAATATTTTCTCAGTGAATAAATGACTACACCACTTCAGGGTAGAATTATGATGTGAGACAGAGGATTTAAACACCAAGATATAAGTTTCGGGGTCTCTGAGAGTAAAATTGGGAATGAATTATCCATATCAGGTTTAGAAACAAAAGTGGGAGTTTCCTGCCTGGATGATAACTTTTTCTTATTATAACTTATACATAGACTTCTACTGAGCTTATAAACTTCAAATTGAGAAATTTTCTTAAATTTTCTTGAGATTTTCATGCAAGTAAAAGCAATGAATTTATCCATAGAGTTGTTTTTCGAGAGTTTAAAACTACATTGATAAATTTACTGAATTTCATTATATTCTACCCATGAAATCTTTCATGTGAACATAGTTATAACAAACACTTACATTAACTTATCTATAGGGTACAAATATATGTCACAGACTTTATATGTATTAAGAATTCAATAAATAGATCAGAGAGTCAATTGGTATTTTTTTAAAAAATAATTAACAAAAGTGTATATTTAAAATAAATATAGGATAGAAAAATGTGCCAACAATTTAGAGCACTGACTCTTCTGATTTCTAATATCTATTTACTTGAAACGCAAATGTCTCTAAGGTGCCTATAATCCTGGGTCCCATTTTTTCTACTGGATTCTGCAGGTATCTATATTTGCATGTGTGCATTTGCACACACACACACACACACACACACAGACACCACATGCATGCAGGTATGCATGCACAAAAACTTAAAAATCAATAAAATAATTTTAATTGATCAAGGTGAAAGAAAATTTAGGGAGAAGGGTACCTGTAAGTAGAGGCAACTTTTAATTATTTAAGTATGTTTTGTAATTAATCAAAGATTAATAGAAATATTAAAGAGCTTCAAAAGTGAATGTGGTATTGAATATCATGAACATGCAATATATTCCATTGCCATGTAGTGGGATTATATTCCTCCAGTACCTTGTCCTTCCTACTGGTTTAATAAAAGTTTATTGGCCAGAAGGGAGACGGGAAATGTGAGTGGGGCTACTACCAGACTAAGAAAACTCTGGGAAGAGGAAGAGAAGAGCAAAGATGAACAGAAAAGCCAGAGAGACACTGTGGAGACACCACTGAGCCACCAGCAGATGCAGAAGAAAGAAGCTGCTGCTCTGAGAAAAGGTACCGAGCCACATGGCTAAACAAGGTAAGAATCATGGGTTAGTTTAAGAATAAAGAGTTGACAAGTTATACACCTGGGCCCTAGCCCGATCTGCATAACATTAATGTAAGTGTCTGTGTGTTTCTGTGGGACTGTGGGTCTACAGGTCTGTGAGTCTGGACCACAGGCCAGAAAGGCTAGAAACTTACGTCTACATTGCCACATCTTTTTTTTATACCACTATATTAGACATTATATTTATGATATTAATGTATGTTGACATGTGATAAATATTTCAGTTCTCATCAGTAATTTCAAAATGTCCATTCATATACCCCACATCATAGGAAAAACTATATTAAGTTTGATAAGAATTTTTCAGATTGAATTATCTCTGATTGAGGTATCTCTGTTGATAATTAAATTGTGTTTGGGAAGACTGTCCATGGAATCTGGGCTTGGAAATGAGGAATAAGGTAAGACAATAATGGTAGAGGACAAAAGCTGAGAATCAGCAGAGAATTTTCTCCAGAAAAAGAAACAGCATAGATAATTACAACTGAGTGGAGATTTTAAAATCACCTTTAAATTCTTAGGATTTCTGTATTCACAAAATTGTCACAAACATAGCAGTCCCTTCAATGTGGCATCACACTGAGAAAACCCAGGAAGGTCTTTTAAAATACCATTGACTCAAGTTTTAAGATTATAATTAATTTTGTGTGATAAAAGTAATAAAGTAAAACATTTACATATTTAATTTTTGTGAATTCAAATAGAGAGAAAAATAGTTGCTAAGTGCTATGAGGTGAAGCGTAAACTTAATATTTATTGTTATTCAAAAAGTTTACATGCATTTTGCCATTTCCAAAACATACTGAATTACGACAGAAGTGTGTCAGCAGAAAGAAATAGAGTCAGGATGATTAGATTCAAGAGGTATCTGGAGATGTTTTGGGGGATGCATGCTTCATATTTCATATCTCAGCATAATCAATATTAAATGAATGAGTAACAAAATTATATGGCCAGTTCAAGATTTCAAACTTTCATTGAAACTAAATTAAAGAGAGGTAAAGAGATAAGTAACAGTTTAACTTGTGGTCATTCACACTTATTAAGCAATTAAAGCATCTTAATAACATTAAAAGGAAAATAATATGTCAGATTACATACATTTTTCAATTCTTCTATTCTTTTAAGATTAACTTTCTACATAGATAGCATAATATTATTAAAGGCATTTTGGTCATAAATATAGATCTGAAAGTCATGTCTTAGTCCTGATTTGAAATTACAAAATCACCAATTTTGGTCATGTAAGAAAAAGAAGATTCAACCGTTTGTTGTATATAGATGTTGTGACTCTATAAAGAACTATATTACCCAGAGAGGAAAATTTAAATTAATATTTTAGGATAGTACTTCAAATATATTTTTTAAATTAATATTTTAGGATAGTACTTCAAATATATTTTTTGAATAGAATGAAAAATCATCAAAGCATCTATATTCGAGTATCCCAGTTTACTATATGTTCTATAAAGGAACACCAAAAATTCAATTTGGAGATCCATGACTCAGTGTAACAGCAACATATCCAAGTGGAGTTTCAGTGAGGATGCAGTAAGGATGATGATGTCAGAGGCTTTGAATAAGATGGATGTCTCATTACAATGAACATTTGTGGGTGAAGCTGTTTGGACAAAAGGGCATAAATGTGTAACACACCACAGATCCTAATAACATTAGTACAAATGTAGAGGCATTAGACAGAAAGGATGTAAGAGTGAAGTATTTTTATTTGTTATTTGTTTTGTTTTGTTTTTAATATCTATGTGGTATGGATTTCTAAAGAATTAATAATAAATTACTTTTTAATAAAATATCTAATTTAGAATCTGGTAGTCCTTGGTAACTTAACAGACTAAGGTTGAAGGATCTAGAGATAAAATCTATCCTGGGCTACTCAGAAATACCTGTCTCAAAAATATAAATTAATTATTTATTCTGAAATGACCAGTAGATGGTCATATTTTAGCTCAAAAATTCTTTTATTTGGACAATACAATTGCTATACTGTCACTTCAGGGAAAGTAAACATCTATCATTCTTTAAAAGTGTTGAAAATATTTGAGTGGTCATACAAAATCCATCTTCTCAGAATTATATTTAAATAACTCAGAAAAAGTCTAGAAAATCCAAAGAAGCTTACATCTACTAGCAGAAAATGTACAGGATGATATTTATGCATTTACTAAGTGAAAGATACACAAAATACTGGTGACAAAGAAAATATGTTGTCATTGGTTCAAATCTTTAATAGTATCCTTGTTGGAGAGAAATACAGTTAAAATGCTGAAGGTCACAGGCTACCAATGTGATACTCAGTGTAGTACATTTTTCCTGAAATTATATTTTAGTATTGTTAACTCCAAGAGGAAGAAAGCTGAAGTTAAACCAATTTTTACTGTTATGAGAATATTATTCATGTGGAGGCTATGGGAACTCCCGCATGATAGAGGGTATTAATCATGTCTACACTATTGATATGTAGGTTGGGCATTTTCTTAGATGGTATGACCACTTTTAAGTGGTGCATTATCTAATAAATAATCTCCCATACCTGTTAAAGAAACTTTGTAAAATCAAACATTACAGATCAATATAGGAGGAGGGACTTCTTATAGAGAAGAAGTGCTCCACTGAGAGAGGAAAGAAACATGAGTCACAGTAATGGAGATAGAAAGTGATGGAAATACACTCTGTGAATGTCCGAAACTGTCCAAGAATTAACGGAAATAGAAATATAGAAACTAAGGCTAGTAGAGACATGAGTATCAGGTTTCTGTCCTGGACATTTGGGCCTAACCTCAAAGTTTAGGCCCGTAGACCCACAGACCCGCAGAGATACACAGATGCTTACAATAGTTTTAGGCTGATCGGCCTAAGGCCCAGGCATATAACTTACTAAATATTTACCCTTAATCTAACCCATGACTCTTATCCTGTTCAGCCATGCAGCTCAGTACCTTTTCTGAGAGCAGCAGCATAGTTGTCCTCTGTGTCTTCTGGCTTCTCTCTGGCATTCTGCTCTGTTCTGCCTGTTCCTAGAGTTTCCCTAGTCTGGTAGCCCCACCCACACTTCCTGTCTGCCTTTGGCCAATCTGCGCTTTTTAGTAAACTTATGGGCAGGGGCAATTATTTTCAATGGAACAACATAATCCCCCTATAGAGACAAACATTTATAATGTCATCTTTATCTTAAGATATTTACTAATGTCTATCATCACCAATTAGTGTATGCCCTGTGATTATAAAATAATTTGTTTATAATTATTCTTATAAAAATTGTGCCCATTAATTTTGCAATATATAGTTGAAAAGATAGCTCAAAGTTTAAGAGCATTTGCTACACTTCCAAATGACCTGGATTCAATTCTTACCCATGGGAAGGCTTACAGTCATCAGTAATTCTAGTTCCAAAGAATCTGACATTCTCTTTGGCCAATAAATGCACAAAGTGCAGATAATATGCAGGCAAAATACCCATGCACATACAATTTAAAAATAAAATAAGATAAATGGATATATTTTGAGGTATATAACAAACCACATTTTGTACATGAAAAATTATTTTTTTTAATTTTGTCCACTGTATGTTGGTTGTACAAAACAAAAGGAGTTTCTGATATTTTGTACACGTATAATTACATAATATAATTCTGTAATATTTATTCATATTCATTCTCAACATTTTTTTCTCTTCTCAAATATTTATCATCTATTTTTATGCTTATTTTTAAAATCTGGATTCTAATGCATATGTGAGAGAACCTGCAATAACTGTCTTTTTAAGCCTGGCATATTTTACTTAACATAGTGATCTTACTGGAAATGATGTGATCTTTCCCTCATTATGACTAAAGAGCTTATATTGTGTAAATATACTACATTTTCTTACACATTTGATCACTGATAGTTAGGGAGTTAGATTCTAACTTAACTACTTTGAAAAATGGCATGATAAGTGCAGAATATAAGCATATCTACTGTATGTTTGCTTTGATTCTACCAGCATGTAACTAAAAGTGGTGAAGCTGGTTGTATGGTAGTTATATATTTAATTTTAAGGGAAGCATCGAAAATGCCATTGTTTACTTTCCAAGGAGAAATGGAAGTTAGGGGATGGGGCTGAGTGGCTGGAGAGTTGAAAAGGATCTGGGAAGAGTTGGGGAGGAGAAAATATGATCTGTATATATTGCATATACATCCATATCCCCATTGTAACTGGACTCATTTGCAGTCTCCACAGCAGAACATGAGGATTTCCTTTTACCTGAATGCTTGCCAACACTTTCCCCTTTAGTGATGGCCCTATTAACTAGAATGAGTTTTAAGTCCCGGTGCACAATTGAATACAGTTACCAAAATTTTTCATGTATTTTTCAGCTATATATTCTTATGATTCATTTCCTTCTATTTTCTACTTGTTCAATTATTTTTCTTTACTATTTGATTGTTGTATATGTAGGCATATACTTGTGCATCATTCTCATGTATGCTATTTATGCCTACATGTACACTAATGGTTCAGAGCTGTATCTTTTGTTAACATACAACTTTGTAAACAGATTTGTATAATTTGGGATATGTGTACATGAGTTAAGAATTACAGAAGAAAAAAGCCTCATATGTGCTGTGATATTCAAGATCATAATGAGATGATTAGCAACTACACATCAAAATATTATATTACATATTTGAGAATCTTTATGTATTTATTTATTTGGTTTCTGGATTCTTTTTGTAGGCATGGCTATCTTGGAAGGAGCTTTGTAGACCAGGCTGGTCTTTAACTCATAGAGTTTTGCCTGTGTTGACTCCTGAGTGCTGGGATTGAAGGTGTACACTACCACATCTAGTAAGAATTTATAACAGTGCATATAACATCTTGATATATGTATAGAAATAGCGGCATGCGTGAGGAAAATTAAAGTTCCAAGACTCGATAAATATAATCCAGCCTGTTCAGTAAGGCTAAATTGATTTTGCAGTGGTTCTTAACTGGAGACAGTGGATACTATTCATCAGTAAATATTTGGTACTGTTTGATGACTTCTTTCCACACTAGTAGGTGACTGTTGTCAAAAGACAGGACCAACGATTCTCAAAATCAGGTGCAATATGTAAGACATATTACTGAAGTAAGCCCCAGTGCATTCTGCCAAAAACGAGAAAGAAATCACATTTTATTGCACTTGACTTTCAGTTTCAGACTTAGAAATGAATGTATAATGCTTGCAGAAGCATCATTAAAACTAACATTTCTGTGGATCGTCAAGTAAATAGAAGTAAAATGAGAAAACATGTTCCCAGTGTACAGTTCTTTTTTTTTTTTTTGCTTTCTATCATTTTTTTTTCATTTTTTTTCTAAAAAGAATGACATTTTAATTTATGTATCCTCCTGCTCTACCTCTCTTCCCTCCTTCCAATCCCTCCCAGTCAGCCTTCAGCCTCTCCCCTCCCAATTCCCACATCCCTTCTCCAAAAGGGCAAGAAGTCCCAAGCTGGGTCAGCTCAGCCTGCCACATCAACTCTAGGCAAGTCTGATTTAGTCATCCCAATATCAACACTGGTTAGGTGTGTTCCTCTGCAAGGAATGTATGTATTCACATCTGTACCTCTCTACATACAAGTGTGGATCAGCACAGTTTAATGAAGGAATGGGCCATATTGCAAACTATACAGTTTTTTTTTTCTTCAGATCTTTACCTGGTGATCATCTTCATTTAAGAATATGTATTTGAGTAGCAGTCAAGAACTCTGAGATGCTTTTGAAACTAGAACTCCGTAAATTTTGCACTTTAGTCCGCATGAATTGCTGGCTGTAGAAATGTATTTTTGTTAAGATACAGTTGTCTTTTAAATTGCTAAAATCACTGGAGAGGTTACAGCATAATCTGCTCTTCCATCAACTGCCAGTAGCAGAACCTTTTTAAACATGAACAAAAATAACATAAAAATAATAATACATCTAAAGGGGTATTATAAGACCATAATTCCTCTGAGGGTGCATGTAATGTCATAAACTGTGAGAGCAAAATGAAGCGGTTTAGTCACAGGAACCCTGAGATGAAATTACAGCTTTTATAATCCCCTGAGAGGATATTCTTTGGGCATAATGGAAACTGTAGTTATTTAGAAACACCCTGTTCCTATGGCCCCAGAAATTACCTTGGTCATTTGAAAAATGAAAAACACTAAGTTGATGTCTCAAAAGTGCGTTGCACTGATCATAAGAATAATGGGAAAATTGCAATGAAGTTATTATGGAATATATTAAATATGGGGTTCTTTCTAAAATAAAACTTATGAGAGACACGAACATAATTACATCTAAAATAAAAGATGTTACAAGCAAATGCAGAGATCCCAATGGCATACTGTAATGCTTAAGCAGCCTTTCATTAAATATATAAAAGGCCTCAAAAATCACATGGGAAGACATATTATTTATATTTAATGTCAGTAACTAAATAAGCAAATGTTCTATGATAAAACTAATACAATTAATTTTTATGGATATTGAGACCCTTTACGTTTCACATAATATTACTGTAGACACATTAAAAGTTTGAAATTATCTTTAAAGACATTTTTGTTGATACTTTTAATTATGAATATAATTGAGTATCTCTGTGTGGATGCCTGTAAGTTCGGGCACTCTCATAGGCAAGACACATTGCAGTCCATGGAGTCTTACGTATTGGTGACTGTGAGCCACTTGGTGTGGGTGATGGGAAATAGAATCTAATCCTCTGCAAGAATATCAAGTACCCCAAATCCTTGAGCTATCTCTCTAGGCCTGTCTTATGTTTTGTTATTGTTGCTTTGAATAAGTTTATTTTTATCTGGGTAAAAATTTTTGCATGAACATTCTATTTACACCACGCCCTTCCCTTTGTCTCCTCGAATTCCTTCCCTGTCCTCTTAAGTTCATGAATATGAGTGTTTCTTGTATAATTATTGCTGTTATATATACACATATATATAACAAGTTGTGTGTGTGTGTGTGTGTGTGTGTGTGTGTGTTTAAGGCTGATCAATTTGTTAAGGATCATGTATTATGGGTCTTCTCACTGGAGACAAATAATTATCCCTCCTCCAGCAGTCAACATCTGGCTACATCTTTTCATTCAGAGTTGTGGGCTCCATAAAAATGACCCCCGTTTGTTCTTCTGGCATATCAACATTCATATTACCATTGTGGAGGTCTTATGCAGGCAAGAGTATGGTTGAGATTTCATGGCTGAGAGCTGGAGAGGAGATTTAATCGTCAAAGGCTAAGCTTACCATAAAATGATACAAGAGGTTTTAGAGATGCAGCACTCCTCCTATGCCTAGAAAATACTACCTACCTCTAGACATCCTATGCCTCGGGCCTGTACAAGCTTTCTTCCATCTCTTCCACAGTCTTCCCGAAGCAATAGGTGTAGAAATTATATTGCAGATGATCTAGTTGGGGATGACCATCCCACTCTCATTTACGTTCTTACTGCTGACTGCTTGTGGATCTCTGTAATACTACTATCCACGGCTAAAAGAATGTGCTTAGAAAAGGGAATGACATGTGTTTAACTGTGGGCTTAAGAATACCTACTTAGAATATAGTTAGAAATTACATTGGCTTAGCATAATGGCAACAGTGGCTTCCTGTTAGTGTCCAGTTTTACAGTGCCAGGTATGTGTTTCCTCAAAATGAGCAACAGCCCATTGTCTAAGTAAATGTATACACAGACGCATTCAGTACTATGTTGTTCCAAGTCTGTAATTTCCCAGTTCTCTAAAATGTTTAATAAATGCAATTAAATCAATTGATACATGGAAATTGGCTTGAAATTTAATTTTTAGTATTTAATATCTCTCAGCAAATAAAATCAAATGTACGTGAAGATCCTTTTTGAACTGTTATTTTGTTGTTGTTTTGGTTTGTTTTCAAAAGGGTCTATGTTTCTGGAATTATCCACATCGAACAAATCTCATAACCATAGAGTTCAAATCTTATCAACAGCTACATTTTTGTATTGGAAACCTAATTTTATCCAAAGCCAATTATATTATTGTGCCTAATAATGTATGCAAACATACTTTATTACAGACATCTAGGTCATTATAATCTTATTTTTGTTTTATATTATATTCTAAATTATAACTAATTAATAAGCCATTGATTTATAATATTCATAATATTACCTTTAAATTCAATCAATATAACCAATATCAATACATGCTAATCATATATTATATGACATAAAATTTGTTTTCTGAATTATTGAGAGGACCATACTAATATACCATTGTTGTAGAAAACTATATTTTCATTATCTGTCGTTTAGTTAAAAACTCCAATGACATCTATCCCAATTTCCAAATTTCTTCTCAGATGAGCTTGGCCAACTGAAAATAAATAATATCTAGTTTAGGGAGGTTCTTTTGCATTTTTCTAAACAATAAAAAACTCTGAATTTCATATTTGTTGCCATTTTCTTTATAAATTATGAAAACAACTTATATTGCTTTTTCATAAAACTCAAAAGTTATCTCTTGAAAGATTATTGAGCTTTTGTGATTGCCGTGAAGTGTTTAAGGAGAAAGTCGATGTGCTAAGTGGAGAGTTGTTAGCTGGCTATGTATATGACAGACTATTGACAAAGGTCATAATTTAACACGACTGGAATAAAATTTTATTTATTAGATGACTGAAGTGTTGTCAGCCTAAATTTGTAGCAAATCCATAGTAGTTATTTAGATTTCTTCAACATCGTTAATGCTTCATTACAGCATTGCATGTAAAGAGGGGAAATGGACGTGAACAGTCAACATTTCTTTTGCATTTCACAGTGTAAAAAGATCAAAAGAGGCTGGGAAAGATGGCCCATGCCAATGTTCCAAGCACTTGAGAACAGGATGTAGGAGAATAAGGTTGTAGCTCATCTCAGCTAAAAGCTGATTTTAAGGTCACTCTGGGCTACATCTCAATAAATAAATAAGGCGACAAGGAAGCAATAAACAAACTCTACAAAAAAATAAATGGCAATTAGAAAGAAAATAATGTACCTGTCCCTCACTCTTTAGAAACTAGTAACGTGGTCATATCCAACTCTATAAGACTGGGAAACGAATTATTTATAGGAGCAATATGGCCCAAATATACAGTCAACTCAATTATTAATGGATAGAAAGAGATTTATATTGACAACTAGACTTTCTTTTTGGTACTGACATAAACTTATTATTTAATAATAATAATGGAGCTAGATATTCTTGAAGTTCTAACTTAGAGACTATTCAACTAATTTCTATGGTAAACCTGCAGAGACTTGCAGGATCCTGAATACCTTTTACAAGAGTTTCAAAATCTTCTACTCTTGCCTATGATGTAAAAACAATATTTAAGTTAAAACATTGTTTCTTTGAGTAGTTTTTATTATTTTCTAAATAAAACAAATTCAGTAAATTCATATTTATTGTAAATGCTGTTTTGTAACAAATATACATATATATGGAATACTTCAATCTATGCTACAGAGGCCAGCATTTTAAATAATACATAAGATAATAAAGAAAAGGTACTGATAAATAATCATATTTTTATTAATTTGGCATTAATAAAGCAACCAGGAGAAGGGTGTTAGAAGTCAGCATGGGCTCTACAGTCCTGAAGGTAAGAGGCTATAAAACATGTAGAGTAAAAGCATAATTTCTCCCAATTAGCTTTGACAGAGCTCAAAATCGTTTTTGCAAACTTTAAAACTGAGCAAGACCCAATTTTTGAAGAGGCTCAGGTCTACTTGGCATTTATTTTAAACAGTTGTGCACTGCAATTGTTATCACCTTTGCAGCTTTTTTTGCATCAGAATATAACAGTGGTCTAGTAATGTTTTCTGGGAGGAATATTTCACTTCTTTAAAATAAGGTTGGAATCCATTTTGCTTAAGTTAATATATAAATAGCAAAACTTAGTAACAAAATAATAAAAGAACATGAATGTGTGATGAAAATGGTTTGGAGGACATAATGAGATGTTGGGGTAAGGTGATATTAAATGTGTATGGTCATTATATGTTAAATAAAGCATGTGACTTTCAATAAATATCAGATACATTCAAAAAATCTACTCACTGTTTTTTAATATCATTTCTGTTATAGACAATTGAGAAATAATGACTCCCATATTACTATTCATGCATCACCTCATGCCTTCATCTTAAAAGTCCAATAAGCAACCACTGCTTACAATGGAGTTTCAGATATCAACAATATTGACATATTCAGCAGATTCTTCATTATGAATCGTGGAGTATTCTATACAATATAATATATTTAGCAACACTCTAACCTTTGTCATTCAAGTGTCAGAAGCGCTTTGAATCATGACAACCAAAACCAGTCTCCACCTATGTTTAGCACCTCTGCTTCTCAGATGGAAATAAAAGCTCTTCCTGAGGATACCTGGACTCCAGGACAGGTCTGTCAGGAAACATTGACCTCTAGAGACTTGGTTCATATATGCTGGTACACTATTTTTTCCATTTAATTATGCTGTAAAGAAAAAAAAAACAAAAAAATTAATGGACTCATCTAGAGCCACAGAGACCACCTGTTCTGCCAGTTATCAATCTCATGTCCATCTAGTTATGCCTTGTTTCTTATCATACATCCTAATTCCCCTATGTGTCCCCAGTCACTCCCTTGAGAAGTCATTTTTTAATTTTTTTCTTTATTCCTCAGCTCAGTTTGATCTTATCTGGTTTATGATAGAACTATATCCACTTCCAGATTTCCATGGAGCCCCACTGGCATTCTATGCATTGACCTTAAAGGAATGAACAGCAAAACTACACTCCTGTGCTCTATTTCTAAGTGCACAGGGCCTCCACAAGGCACCATTGCATAAGTTTATAGATGAGCACATTTATGTTGTTCTAACCGTACTAGCATATATACAAAGGGACTCAGCATGGGATACCAAGGCCTTAGATAAATCTCTTTGTATGAAACAATCCCCAGAATTCCCTAGCTCATATGATGGAAAATATTTAATTTTCTGGAAAATAAAAAATGAAATGAGATGTTTTAAGGCAAAAATTCTACTTTTTGGTCTTACATGAAAAAGGTGTCATGACTATATGTACTGTCTGTTAGTGTCAAGATTAAATTTACCTTGTTTGGTGACAACTCTCAACACCTCTTTTCATCTTTCAAAATTGGCAATCTTGTATGGGGAAAGTTTATACAGTGTGTGTGGGGTCGTGCTACATATGATCATGTGTGTGTAAATGTCTGTATAGGAATATAACAGGGGGGCTTTCAAGTGTTATTCTTTTTCTATCTTATTCCTTTGAGACAAGGTATCTTTCTAAACATGGAATTCAGTGGACAACCTGAATCCCTACTAATCCATCCTCATAGATCTACCCACCATATTTCTGCAGTATATGCGTACATATCCTCCTATACCCAGATATTTAATCTGCATAATGAGATTCAAATATAGGTCTTCATGCTTACCCAGCTGATGCTCTTATTCAATAATCCATCTCTCCAAGCCTGAAACTGAATTTTTTTTAAAAAAATTATTTATGTATACATCATTGAAACCCCATCCTGTCTTCTTCCAACTACTCAATACTCTTCCCCTGTATTTCCTCTGAGAGTGGATAACTTATCAAGGGGCTCATTCTTGGAGAAGACTAATTTTCCTTTTATCCATTAGTTGCTTGCAGCTTAACATCTAGGAATGAGAATTTGTGAAATTTCCTCCATAGAAATTTTCTTCTCAGGAAAATAGTTAGATTAAACTGCAACTCTTTACCCACTGAATACCTACCCTCTTCCTTCTCCTTGGCCTTGGAGGCTGATTAGATAGAATAGTAGAATATTCAACTCATTATTCTGGTTTCTGTGTCCAAAGGAGTTCATACACGTGCATGTACGCACACAGACACACATATACAAACAAACACACACACACTAAAAATCACTCTCATGCATATAAGCAAAACATTACAGAAAAATATATATATAAGATACTAAATATGTATAGAACATTTAATTTGCTCTGGGTGATAAATACTTCTGCCACTATTCTATTTGATTTTCCTAGCTCTCCTTTGGCTTGAGAATATTTCTCAAATGTTCTCAGCTCCATATTCTGAACAATTATAATCACCAAATCACAACTTCCATGGAAAACCTATTGAGAGAAGTCATTCCTGATTGGTAAATAGATAATAATTACCCAATTTGTCTGTAAAATGTTATTATCTGTGTTACAACAATAATTTCTTAACTGATTTTGTTTGCTTGCAAATGTATGTGTCTGAGAAAATTCTTATTTGTTTGTGGTAAATTTCTTTTAACTTCAAATTATTATATTTACATTAAAGTTCACATTTTCTGTCACAATGTAAATTCACAGGATTAATGACTATGTTTCTCTTATTTTCAAATATACCATCAGTTTTGTGGCCTTAGAAAACTAAGCACTGAATTAAATGATTTATAGATGTAAGAAGTTAAAAGTTGAGATGGCAAATTCCAGATAATCATGTCAGCTCCTATCTTCACTTTGCGTATATAGACCCAGATTGGGCACTTCTGGTTTTTTAAAGGGCCATAGCACAATTGTCATTTTATAATGCCTATAAAATTAAATCTGAAGATGTAGGAAACTAAAGGCTACAGTTAAAGCAATGGGTCATGTCCACTGTAATAGAAATTATTGAATGTGTCCAACCTGAGATGGCTTTTATCCCTCTTTATAGTGAGAAAATACATAGAGTGTTACAAACACGTAGGAAATGGCTTAAATTGTTGAGCTAAAGGCTGGCTTCTTACGCTGCAATTTCTTATTTTATCACAATGACACAACATAAAGTTCAGAGCATATAATGGGGTGAGAAGAAAGTCTTCCAAATACCTGGCAGGCGTATCTTTCAATTTAATTCACCTGTCAGCCCAGGCAATGGCGAGTAAAGCTATTATTGGCAGTCCTGTTCCATGGTTACTTTCAAATGTACTACTTTCCTATTGGCAAAGAATAAGTCAGTGCATCCTTTGCACACTGTCTCCCTGGATTTATTTCTTGAGATTTTTAAAAGGAAAATTCCCATCAAAATCATGTAATATATCACGTTGCTCTCCTTAGAAAAAGGGAAAGAGATTTAATATTGGATCACTATAAAGTAATGAATTTAATTATTTAATTTTCTTATAAATGATAGACAATCTACCTACGCATATACCATTTGTCATAATGAAATAATTATCTCATTTATTTTATTTTATAAGACAGAAAAAAATGAAGATAAGATTACCCAAAAATGAAAGGAAATTACATTTCTGAGATATCCAGTCTCCTTACTCAGAATAGACACTAAGTTTGCTATTTGAATGACTTCACTTTCACTGCTATAACAAAATACCCAAGTATGAACGATTTTCAAAAACTGTATATTAGGTTAACTTACACTTTTTGAGACTTAAGAGACTCAAAAGATGTTTCGATCCTGCTAAAAATTGTCACTGTATAAAGGGGCAAAACAACAGTACAAGCTTTAAACAAATAATATATAGACAAAGAGCCAGGGGCAAGACTCGCCACTTTGTAATAACTAACACCGAGGTCAGCTATTCAGAGCCTTATAAAACTATATGAATATCCTCCTAAGAAAACACCCCTAATGACCTACTCAATCCCATGTCCTTTAAAGCTATATAGCCTACAGGTTCCATGCTTCTTTATATTGTCACACTGCAAAGACACCTTCAGACACACTCAATCTATTAAGGATTTCTCCTCTTATCAAGGACAGACTTTAGTGCCATGTAGTTCCTCCTAGCTCAGCTCATTAAGAATGTGTGCAGTGAACACACTGAGATACAGATAAAAGCAGAAGTCAAGTTGGAGTGTTAAAAATATACACATAAAAAAGTTAAAAGTCATGACTGACATATTAGTATAAAATGATCATATGTTAAAGATTTTATACAATGTTAAAAATGAAGCTGAGGTGTTATAGTCAGCTCAAGGGAGAACTGAAGGGCAGGTGCTATTATCACAGGAATATTAAAATGAGGACACAAACAGAAGCAGGGTGGTATTTTTCAGAGTTTGGAGGCTTCCTATCTACCAGCTCATATTTATTTCCATGTGTATACACAAAGTTACTTTACATTTTATCAGTGCGCCACAGAACAATTATAACATAGAAGACTTTCCTATGAACATTTCACACATGTTCCTCCAAAAGAATCAACCTATAGGCCCTCTCCATTTGCTACCACTGACTTTTTTCTTGTGTTTTTAAGTTGCTCCACTAATAATGCCACCACCATAGGAAATATCCTGTGCTTAAAAATAGCAGTTAGCATTTTATAGTTTGGTAAAGTCAAAAAAGTCATACACTTTAAAAGGAAATTTAAAATAAATATCTACAATATAAACAAAATGTTGCTGTTTGGGGACATAGTTTGGATAGTATGTGAAATGGCTTTAATATGTGTTCTTTAGTTGTCAACATAAAATTAAGGTGCAATCTGTCCATTTTCTTTCACAGTGAGTAAACAAGAGGTTGTCAAGGTCAGAAAAGAGATCCAATGTCATGGTGCCTAGTACTAAATCCAATTCTGGTAACTTGAAGTCATCTTTGCATATCTGAAAGGCATGTGCTTATGAATCCCAATGTATTGCAACCCTTAGGTGCAGTGGTCCCAGGCCTTCATAGAATCCAGAACTGACCCTTGAAATACCAAAAATTCTTAAAATAGCTTCAGTTCAATCTCTTGACAACAAACTTCCCCCCAGGGCAGTGATATTAAAAAAGAGCCTACAGAAATGTTTCCTCCATGCTTAACAAAGGGCAGCATAGGATTTCTTGCCAGTATTACTTAAAATAATTCTGCAAATAACAGTGCACAGATAAAAATTCTATAAATGCTGATTAAAATTACAAAAATAGCTGTTAAAATACCAGAAAAAGTTTTAAGAAAGCGATTTTCTGGCAACACTTAATATGGTTTATAATTTGTAATGTAATGTAAACTGGCCAGCTTTAAATTCACAGTTTTCCTCCCTCAGACATTGAAGTTATATGATTGCATTTTCTACTATATTCATTCCTGTTCCCCCATTTTTGTGTGACCCAGATATTCCACATTTAGGATATAAGTCCCAGTGAGAAATACACATCTTATTCTATAGCTAGAGATTTATAGGTTGGGTAGTGTCAACAATACAGAAAAGATCTCCACGTATCCCAGAAACATAACAGTATTTCATAAAATAGGGTTAGGACAGTCTGCTGAAAGTCAAATATGAACCATAATGGGACACAGCAATCTCCTTCACAGTATGTAGATTCTTCTTGTGATAATCTCTTTAGGATATGAACCAAGAGCAATTATTGGTTCCCACATATCAATGGACAATGAGGCCTTTAAACTGAATTTTACACATCCATTTTGTCAAAGGATTTATGCTTTGACTACTATAAATAATTTTACCAAACATTATTTTTGTGTGAGAAATTCTAACTTCCAGATGCATAGTTCATTTGTGTAGCATCAAATATACATATATGTGTGCCTGTTTTAACTTGATTTAATTAGTGCCCCAATGACTAGAGCTATTAAAACCAATTTGTTCAGATTTCCTGCCAAGCCTGTCAGTGGTCTTTTATGCAGAAAGGAGATTTCTATATTCCAACGAGCATAAAGATGCAGAAGAAAAATAACCTTCGTAAACTTCATTTTGTAGTTAAATATAAAGGAACAATGTGGTCTGTTCAGCAGTTAGGTTCTTATACTTCTACTTTTAAAAATGCCTTGATGAAATGCTATCCTGAATTTTAAGTCATGCTGCAATTGGGTCTTGTAAATTATAAATTTCATTTTATTGCTTCATGTCTGTTGAGCATGTGTTTGTTATTACTTTAGAGTAGTAAATCACAATTCTATTTAAAGACTATGGTGACTCTATTAAAAATGTAAGAAAACAACAGAACACAGACTATATATATTTGTTGGGACCATCCTACCTCAAAGCTTTCTATTTTTCTTGAATTTAATCTTTGTTCTCATCTCCAAGGTATTCTTTGAAAATGCCAAACAAGACCATGGTATGTGCATGCATTGAAACTCACTACACTACAGATGAGTGAAGAGTCAAGTGTGTCTAAATTAGTATCCTATTGCTGTAAAGGGACACCATCACCAAGCCAATAATTATAAAATAAACCATTTGATTGGGTGTTTGCTTGCAGTTTCTCGGTGTGTCCATTTTCATCATGATAGGCAGAAAAATGGCAGATTCATGTGGTGCTGAGCAATACAGAGATTTACACTCTTATCATCAGGCTGAGACGGCAGTCTCTAGACCTGGTATAAATTTTTGAAACATCAAAACCCAACCCCAGTGACACATCACCTCCACACCTTTTCAAATTGTACCACTTCCTGATGACTAAGCACTCAAATATATGAGCCTTTGTTTGTGGGCCCTGCTCATTCAAAACATCACGGTTTTCTAGAAGTTTCCATTGCTCATTTTCTTTTCTTCCTACTGTTTGCTATACAAATTATACTGCATTGAATGTAATGTAATATGTAAAACATGGTCTCACTAATCCTAACAGCAAAGATAGAGACCCGATTTATAAGCTAAATTTAGAAATTAAAGGAAAGAGTTCAAGAGTTCAGGACCACACTCAACAAGTATTTAGTGCTTTATATACGATCTCATCTACTTACAATTATAGTAATAAATAAAATGAAAGAAATGGGTTTGTGATACAATGATAGAAAAAGAACACTATACATGTAAAGCATATCTGGGGATGCATAGTGACAAGAAGAGATGGGAGATTTCAATCAGCTAGTAGAAAATGGAATCCACTAGAACTGTGATTCTCAATCTTCCTAATACTGTGACCCTGTTGCAATGGTGCGGTTTCTCAGTCCCAGGCGGCCAGAGATCTGAGACCCACAGACCTGCCACCCGAGACCGCTTAGCCACCCATTTGCTTCTGACTCCGCCCTTCCTTTCCAACCTATTCTGATTCCTCCTCCTACTTTTTCTATGGTGCCTGTCATGGCCCAAAACAGCTCCTTTATTTAAAGATTGAGAGTCACAGCATACAGAAAGGCATTCCCACATCATGACCCTTTAAAACAATACCTCATATTGTGGGGACCCTAAACCACAAAATTATTTTATGCTATTTGATAACTGTTTTTTTTGCTGCTGTTATGGGATATAATGTAAATATTTTTATGCAGGATATCTAATATGTGACTTCAAGGGGGTTATGACCCACAAGTTGAGAAACAGTGATCTAGATGAAAAGGGGCTTATAGATCAGCAGGTAAATCTTTGAAAGTAAGATTAGTTTGAGAGACAAAAATGAAAAATTATTTGTAATTTTTCAAAATTACCGAAGACTTTATAATTTAAACATATCATTCACCAAAATGCAAAAGTGAGCATTGTGCTTTAGTTACCAATCCTACTCCCTGTCAACTCTATGCACTAAAACAAACAAAAAGGATTTAGCACCAATATGAACAATAGACAGGTATATTTTAAGTCATAGTGATAAATTATAACAATAATTAAACTTAATTAGAACCAAATGAAGTTATTTTTTTTAAAAAACTAATGTATTTGATCCAGTTAATAGAATTGCTGTTAAGAAACTTCTCGTGAAAATGACAAAAATCTTATACAAAAGTACTACTTCGAAATTCTCACAGAGAATTGTAAAATCATAAAGCAAAATAATATTCTTTTGTTTGGTTTTAGTTTTTGTCTTGTTTTGAAATTTTTTCTATCTTTAATGATTTTTTTATATGAATTGATATTTTGCCTACAGGTGTATCTGTGAGAGATACCCGATTCCCTGGATATGGAGTTATAGATAATTATGAGCTGCCATGTGGGTGCTGAGAATTGAACCCAGGTCCTCTGAAAGAGCAGTTGGTGCTCTTAACAATCACTTTGCCATCTCTCCACCTCCTCTTTTTGCATTTTTAATACAAGATACATATTTCCTTATAAATATGCAATAAAATAACACAGGAAGCAGTCTATTTTAATATTTTATTGATGTATAATGAACAAATGTGTAACAAGTTGTGTACTGCTTCTGTTATTAACCGTTGCCCCAAACAACAAATGGACATTTCTGTCTTCCCAGCCTCATAGAAAACATTTTGATGCAATGATTCCCATTCTGCTCTTTTATCAGCATAAATTAAGTTTACAGCTGCTGAAGCTCTTGTTCTTATGAATTGTGCATGTGGTATATGCAGCAGTAATTGGTACATTTCAAAGAGAAGGGATTACTCTGCTTTGTCTTGATGACCTGTGGCCCAGTGTATGTTATATCATTCGTGGTCATGTTTTGTTTTATTTTCAATTTTTCTTCCTGTGAGGGACATATATCAGTGGCAATTTGTCTGGCATGTATGAGTCTCTATGTTCTGTCACCAGCACCAAAAGCAAAGTAAGTACTCTTCTATAGATGCACCTTAAAAATAAAATTATGGACAAGGTTCTAGTCTCATAGGGGGTTATGTGCTCAGTACAGGTTGGATCTCATATAATACAGTTCAAAGCTCTTCAGAGATTTTTGTATAATTTTAAATTCTTTTCAGTAATGAATTCTCCTAATGTCCTATCCTCACTAACAACTTAAGTGCAATAATTTGGCCACTTTTCTAGATTTTAAGTGATAACTTCCTATGTTTTTAAATGTTTGCTGGTCACCTATGTATCTCCTATGTATCTCCTATCTCCTTGGAGATAGATAGAATGTTCATTGTGATATTTTTGTCTCCCCATTATTGCTTTTACCACAACTATCAACTTATTTTATTCAAAGATATGCAGATAAATGCAATTATTAATTATAAGGGAATTGTTGCCAATAGGAGCATTATTTCATTTTCTGAGACATGGTTTTATTTTTCATTATGAAATAAAGTAATTTTATGTTGTCCAATGACAAAATGAATTCTTAACAATTATGAAATTTTAAAACTCAAGTTATTTAGTAGTTTCAAAAGGAAATTAAAAGCCTTGACTATTATTTGACAGATTTTAATTTTTTCTTTATTATTAACTTTAAATGGTTTAAAATTAAAACACAATTACATAATTTCTCTTCTCCTTTTCTTATTTTGATCTTTAATATAGCCACCCTATTGCAAACTTATGACCTCTTTTTCTTTAATTTCTATTACGATGTACATGTATATAGTGGTTTAATAGTTATACCCACTATAGACTTATTGTTTGAATGGTTAGACTATATTAGGAAGTACGTTCTTGCTGGAGAAAGTGTGTCACTATGGAGTTGGGCTTAGATTTTCTATATCCTCAAGTCACATTCCACATGACAGTTTTTTTAATTACTGCCTGCAGATCAAAATGTAGAACTACCAACTCCTTCTCTAGCACCATATCTTCTTACAGCCTGACAATTTTCTCACCATGCTAATAGGCTAAGCCTCTGAAAGTTATTCCAGTCCCAATTAAATATTTTTCTTTATAATAATTACTGTGCCTAAGGTATTTCTTTCTGCCCCCTCTTTGATGATGTTCCTTGAGCTCTTGGTTCAAGAGTTGTGTTATAGATGTGTGTGTAGGCATGGGTACCCAATAATCCACTGATCTCTGTATTTTGACTAGTTATGATTTTTCTGTTATTGACTTCATCTGCTGCAAAAAGAATCTTCCTTGATATGAAATAAGAGAAACACTTGTCTCTGATAAAAGAATACATATTTATGGGTATATATTTATGCTCAGAATGTATTCCAAACCAAAATCATTAATGCTTTCTGTATTTAGCCAACTTTTAGACTCTGAGGTGCTAAATACACACATATATTATACCTGTGATTGATTTTTAGTGATCATAATATTTTCAAGGATTATCCATTCATAGGCTGCCCCTATTAGGCTATTAGCTATTCTTAAAATACTCTTTATTCCTTTGATAAATCTATCTTAATTTCAGTTCTAGAATAACAAATTCATTCAATTGGTTTGATGCCTGCGTATAGTTGCAACCTGATGTGCGAATGCGTTTATGTATGCTGTGAATCTCAATCTTTAAATAAAGGAGCTGTTTTGGGCCATGACAGGCACCATAGAAGAAGTAGGAGGAGGAATCAGAATAGGTAGGAAAGGGAGGGCGGAGTCAGATGCAAATGGAGCTGAAGCCGCCCAAGGAGCAACATGTAGGAGTACAGGTGAGCCACGGGCCACGTGGCAGACAAATTAGTAGAAATGGGTTGATTTAAGATGTAAGAGCAAGCTAGCAAAGTGCCTGAGCCATAGGCCAAACAGCATAAAGTTAATATAAGAGTCTGAGTCATTTCTGGGGGTCTGAGTGGTGGCGGCTGGCTTCTAAGCAGTCTCGGGCGGCGGGTCTGTGGGTCTGGGATCTCTGGCTGCCCGGGACCAAGAAACCGCACCATTGCAACAGCATCCACTCTTAATTCTAGTCCTAAATACCCATCCAAATGCTTCTTTATCCTTTCCCTGCTGTTTTAGCAAGACTTCTCTCCCATTTTCAACTTTGCTTCATTTTGACTGCTGCTTCTGCTTTTTCTACCCTACTTATCAATTTCCTTTTTACTAAATGGCTGTGTTAGGATGAGTGTCTTAAAAAGTTAAAAAGAAAAGAATATTTCCTTTACCTTCCTCTAGTGTTTTAACATTTCTTAAGTGAAAAAAAAATAGCCATCATTGTCACAAAATATTCTCCTTGGTACCATCTGAATGTGGAAAGGCATTAGGGAGATGGATTCCTAGTTTTCTGAGGAGCTGCCATACTGCTTTCCAAAGTAGTTGTACAAGTTTACATTCCCTCCAACAAGGGTGAAGTGTTCCACTTGCTCCATATCCTCTCCAGCATAGGCTGTCATCTGTGGTTTTGATCTTAGCCATTCTGGAAGGCTAAATCTCAAAGTTGTTTTGATTTGCATTTCTGTGATAGCTAAAGATGTTGAACAATTCTTTAAGTGTCTTTCAACCATTTTAAATTCTTCTGTTGAGAACTGCCTTTTTAGATTTGAACCCCATGTTTAATTTGTATTATTTAGGCTTTGGCCTCTAGTTTCTTGAGTTCTCTATATATTTTAGAGATAAATCCTCTGTCAGTTTTAGGGTTGGTGAAGATCTTTTTCCATTCTGTAGGCTGTCATTCTGTCTTATTGACTGTGTCCTTAGCCTTACAGAAGCTCCTCAGTTTCAGGAGATACCACTTATTAACTGTGGTTCTTAGTGCCTGTGCTACTGGTGTTATATTTAGGAAGTGGTCACCTGTGCCAATGTGTTGAAGGGTATTTTCCAATTTTTTCTATCATGTTCAATATAGCTGGGTTTATATTGAGGGTTTATTTTTTATCCACATGGATTGGAGTTTTGTGCATGGTGGTAGAAGCAACTATTTGCATTCTTCTACATACTACTATCTAGTTATGCCACCACCATTTTTAAAGACCTTCTTTTATCCATTGTATATTGTTGGCCTCTCTGTCAAAAATCGGGTGTTCATAGATACATGGATTAAAGTCAAGATCTCTGATTATATTCCATTGATCCACAAGTTTGCTTATA
Organism: Phyllotis vaccarum; assembly: GCA_033318265.1. Classification (NCBI taxonomy): domain Eukaryota; kingdom Metazoa; phylum Chordata; class Mammalia; order Rodentia; family Cricetidae; genus Phyllotis; species Phyllotis vaccarum. Next base: position 8,877,251 of record JARWLC010000015.1, on the reverse strand, counting down.
AACACAGAAGGCTCTATAGAATATCTTGAAGTCAAGGATGGTGATGCCTCCTGAAGTTCTATTATTGAACAGGATTGTTTCGGCAATCTTGTAGTCTACTAAATTGGAAAACCTAAAAGAATTGGACAGCTTTCTCAACAGGTACTACTTACTAAAATTAAATCAAGACCAGATAAATGACCTAAATAGACCTACAATTCCCAAGGAAATAGAAGCAGTTATTAAAAGTCTCCTAACACCCCAATCAAAAGTCCAGAGCTAGATGGTTTCAGCCACAATTCTAACAAGTTTTCAAAGAACTAATACAAGTTTCTCCTCAAATTGTTCCACACAATAGAAAGAGAAGGAACATTGCCAAACTCTTTTTTATGAAGCTGTAGTCACCCTGATACACAAACCACACAGATGTGCAACAAATAAAGAGAATTAAAGACCAATTGCCCTCATGAACATTGATGCAAACATATTCTATAAGATATTGGTAAATCAAATTTAAGAACATATCAAAAAAATCCATCATGATAAATTAGGCTTCATCTCAGAAATATTGACAATGTCATCCATCATATAAACAACCTGAAAGAAACACAATTATCTCCTTAGATGATGAAAAAGCATTTGACAAAATTCCACACTCCGTGATAAATCCTGGCGAGATCAGGAATACAGATCAAGTACCTTACCATAATAAAGGCAACATACAGAAAGCCTACAACCAACATCAAAATAAATGGAGAGTAACTCAAGACAATCCACTAAAATCAGGAACAAGAAAAGGCTGTCCTCTCTCCTCATTTCTATTCAATAGAGTTCTATAAGGTTTAGCTAAAGCAATAGGAGAGCAAGAGGAGGTTAAGGGGATACAAATTAAAAAGGAAGAAGTCAGACTATCCCTATTTGAAGATGATATGATCATATATATGTGACCTCCAAAATTCTACCAGGGAACTCTTACACCTGATAAACATTTTCAGCAATGTAGCAGGGTACAAGATTTACTAAAAAAATCAGTAGCTCTCCTATACACAAATAATAAAAGTGTAATAAGAAACTTTTGGTCTGGACTTTCCTGCCTAGCCACAAGGTTCAGACTCACTTGCAGCCTCACTGCTGCTTAGCTCTAAATAATCACACAAAGGCTTTTCTTAATTTCATACTGATAGCCCTTGGCCCAGGCATATAATTTGCTAACTGTTAACTCTTAAAACAAACACCAGGGGTCTCATCTTGTTTATCCACGTAACTTGTTATCTTTTCTCAGAACATCATTTAAATCTCTTTTCTGTGTCTGCTGGCCTCTCATTGTGCCTCTGTCTAACTCTTCCTCTTCCCAGAGTTTCTTAGTCTGGTACCTGCCTATACTTCCTGCTTGCCTTCTGGCCAATCTGTTTTTTATTAAACTAGTAGGAGGGACAAAAATATTTACAATGTACCAGAACATAGTCCCACTACATAAAAGGGCTGCAAAAGAAATCAGGGAAACATTGTCCTTTATAATAGCTGCAAATAACATGAAATTTTTTGTGGTAACTCTCATCAAAGAAGTGACAGGCCTGGTTGACAAGAACTTTAAGTCACTGAAGAAAGAAATTGAAAAAGATATCAGAAAAGGGAAAGAAAGATCTCCCATGCTCCTGGGTAGTTAGGATCAACATAGTAAAAATGTCAATCTTCCCAAAAGCAATCTCCTAGATTCAATACAATCCCCATCAAAATCCCAACCCAAATTTTACAGACCTTGAAAGAACAATACTCAACTTAATATGGCATAACAAAATATCACATTTCTAACTAGAGTTATTTTATAACCTAGATGCTTCCTGTCTTTCAAAGACCCTTCCTCAAAAAAAAAAAAAAAGGTTAAAAACAAAAACAAAACAAAACAAAAGTTCACCTTCAACTTCAGTTTTCTCTTAACTGGTTGGATTTCTCTACTCTTTATACAAGTCAGAATATCCTGGACTATTTTTTCATGCTTTCCCTTTCTATGAAACATTCTCCTACATGTATAACTCTGCTACATATTTCATTTTCCTAATACGTTTTTTCTCAGTTGAGTAAGAACTCTTCCCCAAATAAGGCCATAAGGTTAACCTTGACATGACTATGGGGACTATAACTTCTTTGCCAGTCACACAATTGCAAATATGAATAATATAAGGATCTGTGAGTGGAAATGTTGCCATGATTATGTAAGAGGAACTGATCTAATTACTAGAATTTTTGAGAAAAAAGCATCAGCAGCATAGTAATAAAAATGGGTCAACAGAAGAAACGGATTAGTATAAATTGAAGAGGAGGTCACAAACCAAGGAGAAGAGGCAAGTCTAGAAGCTGAAGAACAGACAAATCAATTCTTCCATGTAGGTTAGGGAAGAAAAATATTGTTGCCAATTTGATTTGAGCTGTATGGCTGTGTGAATAAGTCTGTGTTATTCTAAGCTACTGAGTTGTCTGTTCATTTATTACAGATCTCTAAGAAGCTAATATGTCTTCTCATTGATTCATTGACCATATTCTCTAAGGTTTTTGTAGCTCCTTCTTTTTTAAATTCTCTCTTTATTCTTATAATACACCTCATGCTATATAAATCAGCATAAAATGGAACATAACAACAAGTTTTTGATGTTCTATGTTAAAATGTGACTTCTGTAAGGGCAAGAATGATACACTTCTTTTACCTACTACTCTATCTGTAGTCAAGATTATAACATACAATAGACACATAATTGATGTTCAGCAAGTATTTTATAACATGATAAAATAATAAGTAATTCTGGTTTGATATTTCACTTTAATATGTTACTTTTATTCCATGATTTTTGGCTTTGCACATCATACTCATACAACTAGTTCTCTCTCTCTCTCTCTCTCTCTCTCTCTCTCTCTCTCTCTCTCTCTCTCTGTGTGTGTGTGTGTGTGTGGGAGGGGGTAAGGAGAGGGGTAGAGATGAAGAGAAAGAAAACAACAATTCAAAAAACATCTTAATTTAACTAATAATAGCATGATAAGTGGGTTGTACCTTATGGTGAACATAATATTTAACCAATAGAAAATACATGAAAAGCCTAAACATTTCATATTTGTCATCTGATTATTTATGCAATAAAATGAAGTCAGATGTACAATATAATCAGGATAAAACAAACAACATAAAAGACACAAAGGAAACAATGATGGAAAGATGGATAGTTTTAAATTTTATTTCAATACATTCCTTAATAGACATGATAAATAGAAGACAGAGAAGACAGCACAGAGTTAGACTCCTTTGTAGATAAATTAGTGTTCTTAGCATACCACCACAGATCTTTTTCCCTGGCAATGCCTCCAATATGTCACAAGAATATATAATAAATATAATACAATACAATACAATACAATACAATATAATATATAATTAATATAATATCCTCTTAGGCAAGCTCGTAGAATGTTGGTGCCCTATATTTTGATTTTACTGTTTTCTGCTATAAACGTAAAGCAGCAGGTTATGAAAGCAAGACATTTCTTAAAGTAAGTCAGAACTAATGTAGGAAAATTGAATGCATTACAAATTGTTTTTTGTTATAAATAAAAGATTTTACAATTTTATAATATTTCATATTAGGAACTTCTTATCAATGCTGTAGACTGTGTGTGATAAACCTACCTTCATATTCATCATGTTAGTTACTTACCACCTGTACTAGACTCAGCTTCATTAAGCCATGCTAAAGCTATATAATGTTCCTGGAAATCACTTACATACCAGTGTTTTACAGACTAGAACCTAGCAATTTTTTTATAGAATTTTCATCCACATAATAAAATGAAAACAATTACAATTCCTTTCCATTTTTTTCTATTTAGAAGTGACTTGGTGTATATGTATATGTGTGTGTGCACGCGAATGTGTGTGTATGTGTGTGTGTGGTGGTGTGTGTGGTGTGTCTTAAAAATACTGATATTTTCAGAAATAGTTTTAAATGCCTCTGATAGTGGATTTCAAGAAAACTCAATGAGGTTAAACTAGAAACTAGTATGAATTCTATTTTTTTAGCCTCTTGTCACTGTAATTTTGCTTAGAGTGTAACAATAAGTCATGAGGTGGATAACAGTAAAAACAGGTCATTGACATACTTTCCGCCTTTCTATGTCTCATTAAAAACAGAAGAAATATCTTTGCTAGAAAGCAATCAGTTGTCAGTAGTAGAACCATATTTGGAGAGGTGGGAACAAGAATGAAAGTATTGATATTCCAATATTTCTGATATATATATATATATATATATATATATATATATTGATAGAGGCTTGAATACATGTTCATGTGGTAATACATATACAACCATAATATAATATAGCCTATTACCAAACATGTTGTATAATAGCTAATTCATTTGAATTATGCATGTCAATATTAGTAAATATACATAAAATATTGTATCATTAAGAATAACATAAGCATATGTGTTAACATGCACTAAGTAACTGAAGTCTTGTTAGGCTTCTTCAAGTAGCTGCCTTCATAACATAGGTAAGAAAACTGAGGGAAAAAGGAAATGAATTTCTTATCCAAGGTCAATTCCATAGGTCAGGCACAGAGGCAGAGTTAGACCTTATCCATCAGACCAGATCAACACTTTCTTGAAGTTGGTACGTTATACTGAAGGTAACATCATACGTATCTAATAAAGACTTTAAGCTACTATAGTAGAGTGGCTTCAGACAAAATTCGAATTGATTGAAACTTTCCTCTGAAACCTGAATCAAAGCAAACTTCATCTTTTCTTTCTGCACTGCATCTCTTGTACTGAAGGGTCCAAAGATAGCACACAAATGGCTGTTTCTCTGATACCTGTGGCTTATCAGTAAGAATAGAAGTAATGGAAATCTCATGAGGAAGCCTGCTCTTCAAAGATTTCCAATCCCATTTTTGAACTCAAAAAGCTTGAATTAGTTTCAGATTAACATCCAAGGCTTTGAAAGAACTCCTTCCACAGTTCAACTATCAAAAGGACATTGGACACTAGAATTTAGGTTCAATTGTGTGTATGTGTGTGTGTGTGTGTGTGTGTGTGTGTGTGTGTGTGTGTGTGTGGCGAGAAGAACAAAATGAAAAGATAGGAAGGTTTTCTTCTTTTTTATTTGTTCCTCTATTATATTTTTTATCATGCAAAGTTTTCTATTTGGACTTCCATTATTTTGTTTGCTTATTTTATAAAATAATCATCCACATGCAATGTGGATAATCTAGTCAAAGCTCACCATATGCAATATACTGTTTCTCAACCTCCTGATCAAGTAGACGTAAACCATTAAATCATTGTCTTAGTTTTTTTTTTTTCAGTTAGTGTGCTATAAAATTTTTGACAGAGAAGATACTTTATATCCAAAGAGGATAATAAGTATATGTATCATAACACTTAGCTCATTTCTTCATCCTTGTACAGTCCACGATGTCCCTATATACAGAATGATAATAACTACCATAGGCAGGTTTTTCCTTATAAGTGAACATAATCAAGATAGCCCCTACAGGCATTGCCAGAGATTCATCTTTCAAATGACTTTTGATTCTTTCAAGTTTCCAACACTAACTATCTAAGGCATCTTATGTCTTTTTGCATGTGATATAGTCCATGTTTGAAATCTGAAAGATTAGACTCTAGACATTGGAACTTTCACCATCTTGCAAATACAACCAATAGAAAGAAACCATTCCTCTGAGGTCCATAGGACAGCATAAATGTTACTGCTTCTCTTGTCCCTGATCTTTAGGATTTATTCTGGGATGGTTGTTAGATTTTTTTCTCAAAATATTCCTCAGACTTTATCACATTCTTGCAATAATTAAAAGGCAGGTAAGTAATTATGGTATTACAGAGTGGGATCTACCTAAGTCTTCTCCATAGAATTTGAAACAATGGGATGGAGAGATGGCTCATGCATTAAAGGTTAGTATCACAGCCAAAGATATAATAATTTGAAACAAAAAATATACTAAAAGTTGCAGGGTTCACAATGCTGGCACCAGATGTAGCCAGATATTAATCACAGGCAATGGTTTGATAGGTTAATATTTATTGAACGGGGGCAATAGCTATTGACAACAATTTGGGGGGGGGGGTTGCTAGAGGGATCCACTCATCACCAAGGAATGGGTTTTCTTTCAAGGTGGCAAAGAAAGGAAAGAGCATTGCAAACCTGAACTTCAATCTTTAAACTGTTTCCGACAATGCCTCAAGGCTACAACTTCAAGTCTCATAGATAAAACCCATACCTGTGCTGGCCAAGAGGCCATGCCCCTAGGTCAAAGAGATGAGCTTGAATCCCATTACAAAGCTTATACCTTAATATTCAAAATAAAAGTGCTATGAGGACACATTAGAAATGTGACAAAATGCGTGGATTACCTGTTAATTAGAGATTGAGGATCCAGTTATTTGTAAGAGGGTGAGATAACAATCTATTAAGGAGAATTCCCTCCATGGCAGCTTCCAGCATCCCATTCATCTACATCCTCTGCTCAACCTCTTTTTGAGGCTCTATCTCATGCTGAGCAGTAGTCTCTAAGAGGTAAGTGTGCTAAGTGTCGCCTTGAAGCTTTACACTGTAGCCCTAGGTGCTTTGTCAGATTTTAAAAAAGAAAGCACTTTGCATCCAAATGTACAATTGGAGGAAAATGCTAATATGTTCTTACATGCTCATGTTTATTTTGAGGGAACTAATATTTAATCTGATTCAATTAAAATCAACAAAAGAACATTTGCTTGCAGACTGCACACATCTGGAAGCTAACAGCCAATGTTGGGAGGGTCTGTGAATACACGGGTTTGTGTAATTCAGAGTCAAGAGTAATATTAATGGAAAAGTGCAGCCAGAAGTTTCTGGCCTGGCCTAGCCCTGAGTTCTAGACCTGCCCACTGCTGCTTAGTAGCAAATAATCACACAAAGCCTTATATTAATTTCAACCTGTTTGGCTTATGGCTCTGGCTCATTACTTGCTAGGTGTTTCAACTTAACCCATTTTCATTCGTCTGTGTACTGCCATGTAGCCCATGGCTTATCTGTGCTTCTTTACATCTTGCTTCCTTGGTCAGGAGCTCACAGCATCTCCTGATTCTGCCTTCCTTCCCTGTCTCTGTTTGGAATTTCCCACCTGCCTCTAAGATGCTTTGGCCTAGGTCAAAACAGTTCCTTGATTAACCAATAATAATGCATATGCACAGCATATGGAAAGACATCACATATCAGAGGAAGGACCCTGATGTGTAGCTTCATGTTGATATTTCTGCTCTGGGTAACAATGTCATTATAAGAAGAAAAGAGAAAAGAAAGAATACAGAGACAATTCCTTAGATCATGCTTTGCTTATCTGGAACTTTCATATAACATGTCTCAAAAACCAGAGACTCAGAGGGTTTGCTCCTACTGTTTGTTTTGTTATTCATTTCTCTGTTATTTGATACTCTCTAAATAAACTATGTTTGATGCTGAAGGTGTTACGTAAGCTAGAACTCAAAGCCACTTCTTCAAGAAGTTACCAGTTTCTATGTAGCATATGAAATAGAGATTCCGATAAGTGTCATGTGTTTGCCTCTGATAACATCCTCTGTCATGCAGTTCATTGAAAGGATAGCATGAGCACTGAGTGTGAGCAGGTTTCTGCCTTACTATAGATTTATCTATTTCTTTTTCCTCAGTTTTTTTTTTTAAGTCTCGTAAACTATATAATAAAGTTTACTCATTTTTATCCTCCATGTCTTTCTTTCATCATGTCCTGTTCTCTTGGCGAAGCCCTCCTTTCTTCCTAGGAGCCTCCTCTACTTTCACACCATCTTTTCACATGAGGCCCACTGGGTTTATTTGGGCTACAGCATGAACATGGGTGGGAGGTAATTTAGTGAAGCATAAGCAACTCATGTGTGACTACACCACTGAAGAAAATTGCAGCAGAGGCCATTTATGGAGTTCATAGCCACATACACCTATTAATATCTGGAACTTGAAGCAGTAAAGGAAACTTTTCTAATGGGAGAATATCTTGTAGTAGTTTAATGATGACACATTCACCATCTTTGTGATCCTGCACTGTGAACTTTAACTCTTGTCTTTCTTTTAACTCACAATACAGGTATTGCTGTTCTCCACGAAAGGCGCTAACACAGTACATACGCCTCAGTTTCCTGTTTTGGCCCTTGGTTTTATAGTTTCCCCAATCCCTGTTTTCTGGTGAATGACAGCCAGCAAGAACTCAACCACTCGTGGTGCCCTGCTAACCATTCCTACCTTTCTTCACTGTTTCTACATTTATTTTTCTTCCCTTTTTTATTCTGTTCTGGAAACAATAGTATTTGTGTTTTCTCTGTTCATGCCCTACTATTTAATTTTCTCTTTATTTTGATTCTTGTTTTAGGGGCTCTTTTGCTAAAATCATAGCTAAAATTTCCTGCTGTTCAGGTTCTTTGAGTTTTAATACACAAAGTAGAATTTCTTTTATTGTGTTTACTTCAAAGATTCCTACAGCACTGTTGCCTATAACTCTGTATATGCTATACAATCCATAAATAGTGGTCATTAAAATCACATTTATTAACAATTTCTATTTTAGACACACTAACTATGATACTTGTAACACATAATTGGCAGTAAAGCTTGACATCAGTGAGATTGTGATTAAACAACATTGTTTGAATTTTATTCTTTGGTTTCTTTTAACTTTAAAAATCATGTCTGTAAATAGAAGAAGAAAATTTGGCAAAGGACTTGAAAATTAGGATATATGAAAAGATGGAAGAAAATTAACATATTATAGTTAAATAAACCTAAGAACTTCCAAAAATTAAGTATAACATGTGAAAATGGTATATGTAAAGGTCTTTACAGGGTATTATTAGAATTAAGAAGAATTTCTACTTTCATTTGCATTTATAAAAAATATATTTTATATCATATTTTCATTACATCATATAAACGTGAGTACATATATGCATTATGTGTTTGTGCATATCTCTCTCTGTGTGTATGTATGTGTGTCTGTCTGTTTGAGTGTATGCATTTCTACGATTCTATCTTATTCTTCAAGGAAAAAAGTTGATGCTTTACTTTATTCTTCTTTGCTAATTAGACCTAGAGTCAATATAGAATCTAGTCTGAGCATTGCAATAGTAACTTAATTTACTTCCATATTTCTCAGCATAGTGTACTTTTGGAACTCCCTACCCAGGCACAATACATGAGTGAGAGAAGGAGAGAGAGAAAGAGAGAGTGAGAGAGAGGGTGAAGAAGATAGGCAGACAAAGAAACCAGAGACTCAATGACAGAAGAGTCAGTTTCAATAGACAACTGCAAAGTGGCTCTCTCATGTAAGATACAGAGCCTGCCAGCCTCTAAAAGGTCGTGGCAGCAAATGCGGGAAAGAGAAGGGAATTGAGAAACGTCATTTGCCCTTCCTTGGCCATTGTTAGTGGCAGCTAGGGAAGTGAGGCATGTGGCACATTAAAGAAATTCAGATGACCAAGAAATAACTCACATGTCTAGCATTGGATAAGGAGGGAAACCTGGAAAACACGTTAAACTCATTCTAATAATTTTTTTTAACCAAAATGAAAAAGACATACAAAATAGTATAACCATGACTAACATGAGATTTTTCAAATGTGTCAAGAATCTAAATCAAAGCTAATTTCCCTAAAATATTTTTAGAGATATTGTTATCATTTTCTGTTGTTTCTTCATCAGGCACAAGCAAAAATGCATTCACCATCTGGTCGACATATTCTTTTCTTTTAAAATTTATATCCAGTAATTAATTGTAATTAAAATACTTATTTTCAATTTTTAAGATACAGTGAGTTGTATAATCAAATAATGTTCTATCCCAAGAACAAATAATCCATAGGGATATGATGAAAGCCAATGAGATAAATCTAATCATCTCCTGCAGGCCAAGTCACAGACTTCTAGACAGTATTTGCCTAATAATACATACCTCACAATTTGATATAAACAACCCATTTCAGTGATAAAGACCAACCTATGCCACAAAAAAATTGTGTAGAAGTCTATGAACTTTGCACAGACCACTTAATCCATATTATTTTTATAGTTCAAAGGTAAGTTTTTAGTAAATTTATTGTTCCTTTTAACTAGGAATCAAATGTAACTCATACATTCCACACTTTAGATATTTTAATTATCCTCATAAGGAACATTAAAAATTACAGGATAACTTAACCAATTACTTACAGTGAAAACAAGATAAACAATTCTGGAGAGATGTTCTACTACTAATGGCTCTTTTGTAATTACATTCTAGTCCCTTGAGCATCAAAGTCCATTTTCTTCTTGGCTGCATCATAAAATTTCCATTTTAAAGCCACACGATGTAAAGAGAGCTTGGATGTCAAGGTCTCTGCAAGCAAGTGTTTATTTCATCAATATGGTGTTGGTGTGAAGATACTGATGGAGCTCTGTTTCAAGTTCGCAACCATCCACTTTGTCATCCTTCTACTCAGACTCAGTGGAATTACAAGGACCAGTAATTGATGGGGTTAAACAAGTTTTAGGCCATAATTTTAGATGTGTTAAATAATTTTAGAAGTTTTAACCTATATGATTGAATGACTTACGAGACTGATATAGTATTAATGAGATTATCTTAATCATAGAATGTGTTTTGCTGTTAAAGATTGCCCTATATAACTTTAAGCCTCTTCTGCCATATGTGTAAGAGGATGTGAGTTTGAAAGTCAGTTAGAAAATTCAATGCAGGTTCTGCCACTTTCCGGTTGTGCCTGGTACACTATGATATTTAATCTCTAAAATGCAAGATTCTCTTTTATGCTTTTCTTCATTTTACTATTTTTTATTTAAAAATGTTGGTTTTACCCATGTATCCCATTACCCCTCCCTTCCCTCATCCCAGTCCCTCCCAGTCAAAATAAATCCCACGTATGTGGATCCTATGAGCATGGGAATATCTTGAGTGTTGTTAAGCTTTCTCATCAATGAGAAACTTTAATATTATTTGATTTGAAAAGTTTTATCCATATAAACAATTATAAATATTTAACTTCTAACCATTTGACCTATACAAAAATATTTTTTTAATTCTCATTTTTAATAAGAATCTTTTATGAAATTAAAGGACAACAGCTAAAATGAGACTGCCATGCAGTACCATATAATCTCCTTATGCTTTCAGAGATATTGCTTCATGACTACTGGACTCACAGACAAGAGAACTGTAACTCATTCCTAAATAAAGTATTTGTAGAAGCTATTTTTCCTTCTAGGGTATGTTATGGCCTTTATTGTACTGAAGAAAAACGTAGCTATAGGGGGATAATTAAAATTGTATTGACATTTTTCTCACACACAAGAGCAACATTGCAATGACCACAATTCACAACCACAAACTAATAAATTAAGTGGAAGTAGATAACCTAAAATAAGTATGTATTTATGAAAACAAAGGCAAAGAATCATGTAGCCCAAATTTGGTTTGAAATATACTTGTCAGCGGCTTTCAACTTCGTTAACGTTTCACATGCTGATAGATGATTCTGACTCAGAGGGTGATTACTATGGAAGTTGCAAATGAAATTTTAACCAGTAACTCTCACAAGAATAGAAACTTTTGGTCAACAGACTCTTTAGTAAATAAAACCACATATGGTTAAGCAGAACAGAGCAAGTTTGGATTTTACTTGTGGAAATACTGTGGGAAATGGGTATACAACTTAATAAAAGTTCTGCTTACCAACAGACTAATGTCCAAATTGGGGGTCAGAGAATGATGATGCCAGATTATATTCTTTGGTTAACAAATTATTTCAAATTAGTAGTTTTTAATTTTACTGTTTAAAAATTCACAAAAATTTATAAACTTTCCAAATAGAATCCATGAGTATTCTGCTGACAAGGATTGACATTCATCAACATCCCAGATTTCACAGGGTCAGATATGTATTAAACACACTGTATGTACAATGTGGGAAATGAAGTTGGGACTATGCATTCCTACCCCAGTTTCTGACTGAGAAGCATAAAAGGCTTATCAAGAAAATGTATCTTATGATGTTGTATACAAAGAGAGATTGTAGGAAATAGTTCCTGGACACATTTTATTTCTTCCAAGATAACATTAATGAAAAAGAACTAGACCTCTTGAAGTAAGCTCAGTAGAACTAGACTATAACTTATTAACTAACTGACTCGTTTCTCTACTACAGACAGTAATGATTGACAAAAAGTAATGGCTCCATGTCGTGTAAGTGCTTTTGTGAAATGTTAAATTTCTTGAGAGAAAAAAAAAAAATCTGCTAATTCACTAGAATGTAGCTCCATTGGTTTGTGGACACTTGATAAACAAATGGCGATTTACTTAAGAGGCTCCAGTCTTCTTTCTTCTAATCACATATCAAATGAGCTATTAATTTTTCTGCTCAAATGTCTAAAACTAAAATGTAGAATATGCATTTTTACATAAAATCTATAAACACCATAGAATTATGTTGACACAGACAGTGAAATGCGAAACTTCCTGTAGATAACCATAACTGAACTTATTTTTCTAAGATAAACTCTTCAGAAGGAAGAATTTTGACAGGTCTGAAAGAAAAGCAAAAGCATTTTTCTTTTCAAGAGAAAATACAACCATAGGTATTGATGCCATTATAGTATAAGAGCACATTCTTAAGTATCAAAAATGACTCGGTGGGGAAATGGTGTAGTTTAAGTTCTGTTAATGTCACAGCCAAAACACAACCCAGAAACTTAAATGCTATGCTCTTCAGTAAAGTAAGTAACCCTATGCATTGACTTTACAGCAGCCCTTGACAGGCAGAGCCATGTATGCCCCTTGGTTGACATGTACATTTCCTAATACTCTGTCTAGATTATAGTTTACCTGATGGAAATTGTGCCTCTAGCCATGACTAGAAATATTCAAGAGCCATGTGAGAGGCAGTATGACACAAAGATAAGACATTTTCCCCTCTTCAAGTCATTTCTCAAAAAATTACCACAATGCTCTTATGTTCCTTAGTTCCCCGTCCTTTGATGCAAGCTCTGTGTTCAGTGCTTCCCCTGCATGATTTTCCATCTACCTTGTCTGTCAAAGTCAAAGATTCATAGAAACAATAAAGCAGCAATGAAAGGAAACAAGTTCTCTTCCACAAAATTTTTACAATTGTCAAAAAGAAAAGTGTTTAAAAAAAAAAAAAAAGTGTGGTTCATCCCAGAGACTTTGGGAAAGGTTCTGGTTTCCTCACTGAATTTGCAAAATATAAATAGACTACAGTGGCTGTAATTTTTTATTTATGTGAGATTGTGTGTAATTTTTAAGAATTACAATTATCTATTTGTTTGTGTGCACACGTATGCATGTGTTGAGCAGGCAGCAGAGGGGTGAATGTGGAGAAAGTACTCACCATGGTGCACATATGGGAATTGCTAAACAACTTATTGGAGTCCCTGGGACTAAACTCACATGTTGTAGGCTTGGTGGCAAGCCATGTTTCAGTCCCCATATACATATACATATACATTCATATTTGACTCAAACCTCTTTGTTTTAGTGATTTGGGCATCTGAAATTATAACAAATTGAAAACATAATCTTTTTATTGCATGCCATCTGTCTTTCTAATGATAGGCACTAGGAGAAGAATACTGATAAGATTCAAGAGTACAGCATCAGACATCTACCATCACCATGATATTACAGAAGAAGCCAGAGTAAGTCCTAATTCATGCCTCTGTCTGATATAGCAGTGAGACCCTGGATCGAAGAATTGATATTCTCTTGGTCACATAATACACAAGATTTCTATAAATTTCCAGATAACAGAAAAAATGCTGTCCATAAGAACATTGACTGCCTGATTAAAGCCCCTTACTCCCATTCAGTGTCACTTCAAGTTAGTCTATGCTGTTCTAAGAATTAGAAAACGTTATAACTGAAACACCGAAAATTAAGCAAAACGAATGTCTTTCCATTTCTTAGCAGAACGATCACTTTGCTTTCGGATTCACTAAGTTGTGGAGTCAGAGACCTCTTTTCCTCCTGAAACTCACTTGATATCTAACAGGTATGTGTGGGGTCATCCTAGACAGACAGAGAAGGACTCACAATGGAGGTTTATAGCATATTAAACAATAAGCCAAAAAAGCCTATATTAGTGTCCTTTAGCTGGGACACATAACTGGAGTTGATTGGAAGTTATAAAAATGGAAATTAATAAGAAACATGGACATACAAATTAGTTTGGATCATACCTGCTACACGAATGAAGAAAACTCAGAGCCATTTCTCAGGGAAAGGCTGAGATATCAGAGAGGAAACACCAAAGTCAGATCTCACCCAGCTGTCTTCCAGCTTCCTCTGCCTCGCTCCTCCTGGCTTCTCCTGCCTGCTCTGTCTTTCTATGCCTGCCTTAAATACTTTCTTAGCTCAGTTAAGGCATGGCACCACCGCTGCCTACCTGGGAGCCTGGAACTCTTTCTGTAAATTAAGATGACCTCAAACTCAGATTTGCTGGGAAAAAGGGCATAGGTCACCACTCCCAGATATTCCCTGTGCTGAGATTAAAGGTGTGAGTAACCACTCTCTGATCCTCCTAGACTGACTATGGGTAGACACCTCTGATATCTCAGACTCGTTTTTTATTAAATTTGAAACATATTCCCCACATACCTGATGGTTAAACATAAAACAGTAAAATGATATCCATTTCCATCAACACTGCATTAGTTGATCTTGAAGATCAAATGGAAACTGAGACATCACAAGACAGAGAAGACAGAGAAGAAGCAAAAGAAAGGAAGGATAGTATACTAGACTAACACAGTGTGCCCTTGGAAAGGGCTACAAGGAAGAGCCACCTGTGCCCTCCTTGAGTATCTCAAGTTCTCAAAAGATGAGATGCAAAGGTCCTGAGTTCGTGTGAAGAATACCCTTCCTTCCTTCCTTCCTTCCTTCCTTCCTTCCTTCCTCCTTCCTTCCTTCCTTTCTTTGTCTTTCCTCCTTCCTTCTTTCTCTCTTTTTTCTGCTATACCCCCTTCCTCTGCTCCTTTGATCCCCCTACCCCCAACCATTTACTCCACAAAGAGGGTGGGAGGGATAATACCTACCTTGCGTAGTCAACAAAGGCTAGCATATCAAGTTGAGGCAGGACCCAGCCCCTTCCCCTTGTGTTAAGTTTGAACCAGACATTCTATCACAGAGAGTGAACGCTAAAAAGCCAGTTTATGCACTCTGAATAATTCTTGGTCTCATATCCAGGAGGCCCACTAAGCAGATTGAACAAGACATCTGACACTCCCATTCAGAGGGTCTAGTTTGGTCCCTTACAGACTCTCTAGCTGTTAGAACAGAGTCCATGAGCTCCCATTAGCTCAAATCAGCTGTCACTATCATGTTCTCCATCATTCTCTCTTGATCCTCCACAGCTCTTCTATACCCTCCTTCTTTTCTTCATTTTATTAAAAAAGTCTTTTTATCAATATATCCCCCTGCTTCCCCTTCCTTCCCTCCTCCCTATCCCTTCCAGTCAGCCTTCAGCCTCCCCCCTCTCCATATCCTCATCCTTTCCCTCAAACGGCAAGAAGTTCCAAGGTGTATCAGCTCACCATGGTACATCCACTCCAGGAAAGTCCAATTTCCTCATCCCAATATCAAGAGTGGGTTAGGTGTTCCTCTGCAGGGAATGGGTTCCAAATTGGCAGCCAACACACAGAAACACGGTCTGATCCCACCCCTTGAGGCTCCACATACTTTCCATGCCAACTGATGGTTGCCTAACCTTGGAGGAACTAGTTCAAGAATAGCCACTGGAGATCCATCAGGAAAGGGAACTAGGCCCTCCTTTTTTTCAACTGAACTCTCGGAGTTTGGCCAAGGGCTTGGCTGTAGGTGTCTGTATCTGCCTCCATCAGTCATTGTACATAGGTTCTATGATGAAAATTAGGGTAGGGTAGTCACCAATCTGACTACAGGGGAAGGCTAGTTAAGGCACCCTCCTCACCATTTCTTGGAGTCTTAGCTGGAACTTCCTTGCCGATTCCTGTGGATTTCCCTAGCACCAGATTTCTTCCTAGACCTATGGCGGCTCATTCTGTCAAGATATAGTTTCATTGCCCACTTCCCCATCCCCCCATTAACTTGGACACCTCAAACTCTCATTTCCCAACCCTATTCTCACACCTCTATATCCTATTCAAGTTTACCAGTGAAATCGTGACCATTTCCCTTTCCTGGAACAATTCATGTGGATCTCTCTTAGGGTCTTCCTCTCTGCCTAACTCCTCTGGGGTTGTGGAATGCAGCCTGAAGAACACAGTTTCTAAAATTTTCTCAACTGTATGCTCCTAAACCTGGAGAATACCTGATATCAGACCTCACCCAACTGTCTTCCAGCTTCCTCTGCCTCTCTGTCTTTCTATGCCTGCCTTAAATACTTTCTTCACTCAGTTAAGGTATGGCACCACTGCTGCCTGTCTGGGAGCATGGAACTCCTTCTATAAACTAAAATGACCTCAAACTCAGATTGGAATAAGGACATAGGCACCACTCCCAATGTTATTCCCTGTACTAGGATTAAAGGTGTGAGTTACCATTGTCTGATACTCCAAGACTGACTGTGGGTAGATCCCTCTGATATCTCTGATTGTTTTTTATTATATTTGAAAATATCCCCACATATCCCCTTTTGTGTCAAATTTTAAAAGGAAGATTATAGTTAACATAAGAAAAACCATATATAATAGGTACAATAACTATATACAGTATATACAAACAATAAATGAGTAATGTCCAGTCCATTAACAATTGACAATTCAAAGAAAATATTTTACTAATTATCCTATTTTGAGGAGTCCAAAGAATTATACTTAATTCACTTTATTTCTAGCTTGTATTACTAACTAAAAGCTATTATTTGATGTCTCTTAAATTTATACACTTTAACTTCAAAGTTTCTTTTCTAAAACTGTCACTAGAAAACTGTAACTATAACTATTTCATCTTCAACTACCTCAGAGACCCAAGAAGGAAATAATATTTACCCAAGTAAACAGGAAGTGCAAACAACTTCCAAAATCTAGAAATGACAGAGATGACACCTATCTGCCTGGACAGTCACCTAAATTTCCTTTACAAAGTTGGGGCATCCATCTTCAGCCTACAGGCCCAATGTCTCTTTTCATTTCAATGAAGCAGGAAATCTGCTCTGCCCATTCTGGTATAGTTCATCAGTCACTTCTCCTTGTGTCCTGAAGAATATCTGTCAATTTTCTCTTAAAAGCAGGAACCTGAAGGACTATCTCAGCTTGTTCTGTCAAAGTTCAGAGGTCACTTTCCTAGGAAACCTGCATGTTCAGTTTAAACAGCATACTGTCAAGCAATCAATACAAGAACAGGTTCTTGTCCAGTGGATAACCATTGCCACAGAGAAAGTAGACTCCATATGGAGTTTCTTCAATGCCCATTTTTCTCTTGAAGTAGATTGGTGCTGCCAAAAACAGACCTGTCTCACTGTCCAGAAAAGTCTAAGTTCCTAAAATATTTTAACTGACATATTCTATGGATTTCTGAAGCATTTGAAGAAGATCTGTTCAACTAAAATATATTTCTTTGATCTTGAAAACATATTTAAAGCTAGTAAATCTTTTAAAAAGAAGATTCAATAATCTATCCTTCTATCCTATATATCTATATCCCCCTTTTCTTTCTATTTTTTAGCACAAATCTTGAATCTAGTCACTCTTGTTTAACTTTTTTCTAACTATAACTATTAACAATTTTTAACCAATTAACCTAAACAATGACAGGCATCCATAACCCAATGACCAAAAACAACCCACCCCACACTTGGGAATATGGGCGCCATGTTCTTAAATTTACTTCCTGCTGTCTGCAGGTGAGGGCATCTTTAGGAGATCCTGAAAAGTTTTGATAATTGTCAAGTCCTGAAATAAGTAGCTGTATCATTTGTTGTCCAAGCTTTGCATTACAGGCAAGTGCATGGTTTGTCTCAAGTCCTGGCTATAGTAGTCTGTGAAGCTGGTTCATCTCAGCAAGCTGCCTTGAAATTGTCGCAAACGGTTTGTAGTCCAAATCTGATCTTTGGTTGTGTTTGTCAGCCTAGTGGCTTTGTCAGAGTCCATGTGAAGTCATCACTGTGGGGCCCCATCTTCCTTTAGGATATTTCAAGTTCCGAATTAGGCATTGTCATGGATCACAGCAGAAAACTGATAAGAGACTAAAACCCAATACAATGTACAGGAAGCTAAATATGTAAGTATTTTTTCAGCATAGGATTAGTAACAGTAGAAAAGTCCCTTTTTTTTTTTTTTGTTATTCTTCTGTCCCATATCAAGTGGCTCCTCTGATATGATACAGAAATTTTGTATTTTCTTTTAACAAGTATGCTTGAGTTTAGAAAAGGAGAGAGCCACACTCCAACTCTAAAGCCAGCTTTAAATTAAAATTAAACTGACACTTCAACTTACAAAATATAGAGAGGTTAAGCAATGAGATTTTACCCTATAGAGTATACTGGTACCAATAGATCTGATATTCTTCTGCTTGTAAATTTTTCTAGACAGACTTCCTTCTGCTTTTTATGTCTAGATGTACAATGTCTTTTCTTGAAGATGGGTATTTCTAGTTTTCTGTGAAGACAAAAACAAAAACCTGCCCCACCCTTTGTTTTTTCTTACAACTTATTTTTTTTTAATTGTTCTGGGAAGGTGTTTCCTCCACAATGGCAGGATAAGATTGGATTGGATTTGATATGGGGGCTTTTGAAAGGGCAGAAAATTACCTTGTCTGTCCCTTGTTGATCTGCATTCATTAGTCCAATGTCTTCCTGTTCTACATTTGCATACTCTAGAAGGGAGGGATGTTCTCTTGGAATTATTCCTAACAATTCCTAATTATTCCTCTAGAAATAAGCTCTCCTACCCAGTTATCATCACTGTCATAAGACTCTAGATTGTCTCATGAATCCAATTCTCTAAGGGTGCTGACTTGCATTTAATGATCTGAGTATTTTTCTACATTGTGCATTAGCATTCTCAAAAGCTAGTGATTCAATTATTATTAGCCTGGTTTCTGAGTCTGGTACCATTCTGTTTACTGCTGTAGTTAATCTGTGCAAAAAGTCTGTCAAAGTTTCTTTGGGGCTTTGAATTACTTTTGTGAATGATTCAGTTTTCTTTCCTATTTCTTCAGTCTAGTCCCAAGCATTTAAAGCTGCCATGTGACATAAATCCAGAGCATGTTCATTGTATAAAGACTGCCTTTCAATATCAGCATAATCTCCCTCCCTAAGAAGTTGGTCTTGGGAGACTTCTATGCCTTTGGCCCTGCTTCTTTGTTCTCTTGTTTTAGCCTCCTCCCTCCACCAAGATTTCCACTGTATAAGCAGTCCTTTCTCTAACACAGCTGTGTCCATATCTAAACAATCTTTAGGAGTGCCCTGCTTACAGCATGACCAGATATTCAGCATTTGTTTTATAAATGGAGAATGCATTGCATATGTTACAATTGCTTCTTTTACTCTCCATAATTCTAGCATTTGTACTGGAGCCCAACTAGCTTCTCTATCATCTTTATCATTCTTCATTTTTTAAAAGGTTACTGGGTATATTAATGTTGCCTGTTTTTGTCTAATTTTAGATGACCTTGCTGAAATTGGTTCCTCTGTTTAAATTTGAACAGCTTTGTGTTCTCTCTCGACAAGCTTTTTAAAGACCTTTATCTTTGCATTTATATTAATTGACTTCTTAAGTGATAAAATAGCAATCAAACAAAAAATATTTATAATAAACAGTATGATAAACATTATGATAGTCCCATCTGCACATTATTTATCTTTTCCTTCACTAATTCTATTATCACATATACTAGAGAAAGATCACAGAAGGAACAAGCACCCTCCATTGTTTTAATAATTCCCACTTTAAAAAAAAAGTTGATTTACTCACCAATTTGTTGTTTGTTGATGATTCAATTGATTATGAAGTGTAGCAGCTACCTAGTGTGACAGCAGCCCTAGGAGGGGTCCAAAAGAAAAAAGAAACAACCCACCAGGAAAAACAGGCCACTGTCTGAAAGACTTACCCAGATGAGAGTGAAACAGAAACACATGTGGCCAGTCTGCCGAAGGCTGGAGGTTAACTCAGAACAGAAAGCCTAGCCAGGTGACAATTTACTCCTTTGGCTGTGTGCTGTTCTTGCTGGTAAGTGCTTTTTTTTTGTTTGTTTGTTTTGGTTTTTTTGGTTTTTTGTTTTTTGGGGTTTTTTTGGCAGGGAGCAGAGAATTTGTGCCCCAAAGTTGGATGCCAAGTGTTCCATGAATAAAGGAAACTCGGTGCCAAATCGCTAGGAAAGGCAGAGATATCAGAGAAGAAACACCATAGTCACATCTCACCTAGCTTTTTTCCAGCTTCCTCAACCTTGCTCCTTCTGGCTTCTTTCTGCCTGCTCTGTCTTTCTATGTCTGCCTTAAATACGTTCTCTGCTCAGTTAAGGGGTGACACCACCACTGCCTGCCTGGGAGCCTGGAACTCCTTCTGTAAGCTAAAATGACCTCAAACTCAGATTGGATTAAGGGCATAGGTCTCCACACCTGGAATATTCCCTGTGCTGGGATTAAAGGTGTGAATCCCCACTCTCTGATCCTCCTAGACTGACTATGGGTAGATCCCTCTGATAGCTCCGAATGTTTTTTATCATATTTGAAAATATCCCGACAGAAGGAATTGGGTCTTTGCTTTACTATTTAAACTCCCTAACATCATACTTAGAAGAAGAGGTATGCTAATGTTATTAACACTATGGAACCATTAGGAATCAGTGTGATAATAGGAGATAGAATCTCATTTATGACCTTCATAAGAAAAATCCTCTACATTAAAATCTAATTTCTATCATCAGGGATTAATTTTCCTCCTTTTGGCAAAATATTCTGCTCAATTCCCAAAGATCACTGCAATCATTTCATAGCCTGTTCTTGGAAACATAAAATGTAAGTGTCCACATAGAGTTAATGTACTGAATAAGCTATTCAGGAGTCCATCTATAGTCAGGACAAGTTTAACAATTTCTCAAAGCACTGATGGGTTTCTTTCTTTCTCAGTATATAGAAATATAGTTTATTTTTCTCTGATCATTTTGTTCATTGTAATGTATATTAAGAGAAAGACTATGGACATTCAAGACTAGCTGTTATAGGAGTAGTAGAATAATATAGCACTAAAATGATCTTATGATCATAAAGATTCATGGTTTGCAATCAAGCCAAGTATGAACACATTATAAACTCAGACTGTTTCAACTCTGTGTCTATGTTAGTCCCTTGGTGCCTCATATAGGTAGGTTGTGACTTCCCCCATACACACATCTTTAAGTCTTTTAGCCGTATGAATATTATAAACTTCCAAACAATATAGCTCCCCTGGCTGTCATTAAGCCACAAGACCACAATGTAAATAGAAAGGGTAAAAGCACTTGAGGTATTCTTAAATAAGATCTTAAAACACTAGCTCCAGAAATATAAACTAGAAGAATGCATTGCCCCACAACAACAAACCAGACATAAACCCACAGCTGCATAAAAGTGCAGTAGTAAAAAATGACAGAAACTATAAAGGTTTGGATCATAAAATCTCCTTGTTTTGTGTTTCATATTTCTTTGAGATAACCTGCAACCTTCAGTAGTAATGTGCCTATAAAAACCGGAAGTAGGTTATTTGAATTTATTATTGTGGAAGCAGCTTAAAAATTACTTTGAAAGTTATTCTGGTATTTTCCATAATAAAATTTTGAGAGCAAAAATCACAGGATACCTCAGCTATAGAAGAAAACAAAACTTATATTATGAGCACAAATCTTAATGCTGAGATCACACTCTTCGGCCTTTTGTATCTCTGCTTCACCTAATGAGGTGAATGGTGTTTCATCCACAAACTCCAAATCTGTGAGTGTTCTTAGTTCCTCTTGAGAGACAGGAGGAAGTCCTCATATATTTCAAAATTTCTTGAGCTTTGTTCTGAAATAACAGGACCGACTCTAGAATGACCCAGGAGTTACACCCACCAAAGAACTTTCCAACAAGCTGAAAGAACCTCTGTACATTATGTTTCACAGTCCAGACTCTCTCCAGGATCAGCACAAGAACATGTTCCTTGAGATCACATGCTTGCCCACTTTTACCTGGTATACTTATTATACATCTGTCATTTAACAATCTTTTGGGGGATTGGGGTTGGAGAGATGGCTTAGTGGTTAAGAGCGCTGTCTGCTTATCCAGAGAACTCAGGTTCATTATTGCAGAACCCACATGATGATTCACAACTGTCTGAAACTCTAGTCCTAGCAAATTCAGTGCCTTCTTCTGAACTCGATGGAGCATAAGGCACACATACAAACATAATCCATACATACATAATACACACAGGCCAAAAAAACATACATGAAATAGGTAAAAGAAATAAATAAATAAAATTCCATTTTCATCCAATTCAACTTCTAGTAAATCTAATAATAGGTATATGATATTAACATTTTCTCAGATTTCAACTGTTAGCATTTATTTGTTTGGTCCAGGGTTTAAATTTTCAGAAGATGTAACTGTTTATTTATTCTGTAGAAAGTTGTTTTAGAAACACATCTTTGTTAACTATCTGAAGATTTCGCATTTTTAGTTTTAAATCCAAAATGTGAAACCTGGATTTAGACCTGGATTTGCAAATTCAGTTACATTTGTATAACACCAAACTGACCATGCTCATTATAACTACTTATCTCTACCATGTTTTCTAGGGTGCACACATCCCATCTGCCTTTATCAATGCTATTCTTAATGTATTAAAAGGAATAAAATAATTTGTAGTTTCAAGCTGCTCAGAGATCTTATATGTGCATCTATTTATACATATATATACATATATACATAGACACACACATATATATATATATGCATGCACAAGTGTGTCCTCTCTATTTGTAAATCCAATCTGTATGAATCTTGAGATTATTAAATATATTTATTGAAAATTCAAAGAAAAATGAGAGAACTTCACTTTTTTTTTCAAAGTCTAATCTGATGTATAATGCAGCATATATGGCTTATATTATATAGTAGATAATCCTAAGTGTATTATATACTTCAGCCCTGTAGTGGTATTCATGATGGAACACTTTCAAGACAGAAAGAACAACCAGTTATAACCATTTCTTATACTGTGGCAAGTATATTACTTTAGTAAACTAACTTGGTTTTTGGGTTATTATAGTCATTTTAATTCTTTATTATGTGCTGTTACAAGTTGCATTATAGTTATTCTGAATGGACTGGCTCTCCTTTTATTGATCATATTTCCTACTGTTGCTTTTATTTCTGGAACATAGGCAATTATTAGCCTTCAGCAAATGTTCACTTAATGTATATTGATTGTATTAAAGCTAAGTGAGTCTAATTCTACACAGGAGTCCATGATTATCTTCCAAAGAAAATGTTGTCCCCATATCTTGTTCACTAAAGTAACAACAGAAAGACAGATAAAAGTAATGCTATTTCTTTCCAGGAACTCTATAGGGATACCAGTCTTCTAATTCCTTTTAGAATTAAAAAATAAAGAATGGAGAAAAATAGAAAACAAAATTAACAGCAGTGACACACTAAGTTTAATGACTTAAAATAATTTTAGAATTTATATTTTTAGGTGGTATGAGTGTTTTGTCTGCATGTGTGTTTATGTATCTGCTGCTCTCAAAATCAAATATGTTTGTCAGATTTGCTGGAACTTGAGTTATGGATGATTGTAAGCTGCCTTGTGGTTGGTAAGAACCTACGTTAGTTAGGTCCTCTGCAAGAAAAACAACCATTTTTTGGAGACTCTTCCAAAATGTGTTTAAAATCAATTAACCTCCATGTTGTATTGGTGGCACATACATAATGGGACAAGCTAACTATTTTTATGATTAAATCTTAATCCTACTCAACATGATGAATCCCATGCCAGACATATTATAAGGCCAAGTACCTAGAGCTACATGGGTCATAAGCCTAGAGGTGAACCTAATACTATTTTTCCTGCTACATATCTATAGTATTAATCTAACCTATGATTTATATCTGTAGATCAGTGAATCTTTTAAGCCTCGAATGAAAAGCTTTTATTTGCAGTAGATGGTGACATCTCCAATTAATCAAAGTGCAGAGAATAGAATTTCAGAATTTTCATCCCTAAATGATACATATATATTGTACCCCCTCTTTTCAATACTCAGTGATCATTTCTGAAGAAGGGAGCAGAAAAAGGATGAGACTACTATTAGGTGGATTAGATGACAAATAGTGATGGACACAGAAAATAGTGATTTCTGGACACTGCAGGGCAGCTACACATGAAATATTACAGTGGTTATGACAACATGCACAATACATGGGCAAGCCCACAACCAGCCCAAACAGCAACATGGAGATGGGAGTTAGCACGCACGCCCACCATAACCATGGGAGTATTGACATTTTATCTCTACTCGGAGAGGGAAAAATACTATTCCTTAAGAGTATAGCCCTTTATAAGGCTTTATAAGTGGACCATACTCATCTAGAAAACTACATATCAAAAATGCTTGTACATTGCAAACTAATCTGGATGTGTTTTCAAACAATAAGTAAAGAAATAAAGAAAAAAAAAAGAAAAAGAAAAAAAAAAACTCCAAAGTTTGGTGGGTAGAGAAGGGGGTGATCTGGGCAGGGTTGTAGAAGATGAATATGATACAAATAGTTTATATGATTTTATCAAGGAACTAATAGTATTTAAGCAATAAAAATCAGTTAAAACTTGGTCTTTAAATGAGCTAAGTAGCACAGGACAACCATATGGTGAAGCACATAAAAATTATCTTCAGTTAATGTTGTAATTGGGTGATGAATTGCTGAAGTATGGGGCATATTTCCCCTTGTTTTTAATTTTTATTCCAATCTTTCACAAGTATGTAAAACTTTATATTGACCTAAGTCTATCTGATTTGTTTTATACTTCCTTTTTGAAGATCTTCAACTGGTCTTTTAAGTATATTGTTAGACACGAAGAAAATGAAAAGAAAAACAAAACTAATATCATTCTTTCACAGACATCATCTTTATAATAAACTATAGAATATAAAAAGTATATATTCACACTACACTTGTAATTTTATGCAAAAGCTAATATAAAAAAGACATTATCTACTAGAGAAGAAACCGTTAAATGTAATGTTTCTTCGTAGCACCTATGTAGTGAATTTTATTTGTTTTTAATATTCTGACATGTGTATATCATCACTTCAGACTGTACCATACTAACTATGAGTGTGTGTCCTTATATATACCTACCTAAATAAAGAAGTAACTAATTAAATTGACTAACCCAAAAAGATAGTAATTTAATATGGCTGGTACTTTGTGTAACATTTAATATTGCATTATTTTTTCATTATTGTGTGATGATTTTTGATATTTAACATTATAATGCTAACATTTTAAGCTTTTTGTTAAATGTTTCTTTTATGTCCACTAATTTTCAGTTTTCCTACTCTGGCCATTGGCTAGCCCATATATTGTGAACCTGTGTATTCAGTGGCATTTTGATAACAGTTACTGAAATCTTTATCTACATTTACATTAGTTTTATTTTAAACAATTATTTCTATCTGTTTTCAAAACAGGTTGCTGAGATAACATTTTTACATTAATATTATAAATGTATAGTTAATCAATGCCTATATATTCTTAAAATAATTACTTACATTTCAAATACAATTTATATATTTAAGCCAGCTAAAATTCAAAAACAGTTTATAGGTCTTATATGCCAACATTATTATTAGTAAAAGACAATCTAGGTTTTTCTTTTTATGTAAAATTATCCATTTTTTAATGAAAAATTTTGCTATACCTACCACTGCTCCCATCCCTTCCCTTTTCCCAGTTCCTCCCCCGGTCTCTGGTCTCTCGTGACCCCAACTCCCCCATCTATTTTGCAGAGAGAGCAAAGAATCACAAGGCGAGTCAGTGCTGTCTGGCATATCCACTTGAGTTAAAATCCAGTCCCTCTCCCTTGCTTCAAGGCTGAATAAGATGTTTCTCTGCAGTGTATGGGCTCTGCAAAGCCAATTTATGCACCAAGAATAAACTCTGGTCCTAATGCAAGAGGCTCAACAGCCCACCCCATTTGTCAGTCAAAAAGTTTAGATCCATTCCATGAAGGTTCCTCAGCTGTCATTTCAGAGTCTCTGGGCATCAATTTTATGTTCACTGCAAAATTGAGACAAGAGCCAAGGACTCGTGAGATATTGGTAAAGTACTTACCATGCAAGTACAATGTCTTGAATTTGATGTCCAGAATCCATATAAAAATGTCAGAGTTATTTGTATGCTTTTAAATCACAATGCTAGGAAAGGCGAGACAAGAAATTCTTGGGTTTTGCTGGTCATGTAGCCTAGTCTAAGATCAAGTGAAAGATCTTATCTCAAAAAAAACTTTAAGATTGATTATTGGGATCTATATATTTGTATATATAGGCACGCAACAAAGGTGTGTGCATGTATACACACATAAAACCCCCACTAGAAAGTCACTTAAAAATATTATGTAACTATTTTAATGTTCACTCCTCATTTTTTCATTGTTAACTCTTTACTTTTCCTTATATATTCAACTAGAGCCATTTTCCAAGTTAGGGGAATATATTTCCTCCTATTTCTGATGAGTCTTTTAAAATTTTGACAATGCTCATCACATAGCAAACAGCAATGAACCTGCAGTTTTATTGTTCCTTAATAGACTGCATCTTTTGTGTTAAATCTACAAAGTCATCACCAATCGTACTATTTTCTAGATTATTTCTAGATGTTCTGTAAAACAGCATCTTTATGGTCAATCACCAATTTTCAGTTAATATTAACAATGTAAAATTTACCTAAATTTATTGTTATGTATATGCAAATCCAAAATATCTAGTACATTTGTTGAAGACTCTCCTCTCTCCTTTATAACTATTTTTCCCGTGATAAAATTAGGTGATGATATTATGTGGGTCTACTTCTGGGTTCTCTGAACTACTTTCATTGAGCTATATGTTTCTTTGACCAGAAGAATATTATGTAGCTTCAGGGTCAGTAATAAGGTTGAGAAATATCTGTCGTTCAACTTAGTTCTTCACAGTTGATTAGGCTGTTTTGGGCCATGTTATCTGCATGACAATCTAGCACTAATTTCAAATTTGTGTAAAAGACCTTATTAATGTATTTCTAGATAGCGACATATGACATCAGCATGAATGGTACTATCTACTCATTAATAATAGTATAGACTATTAGCTTTTAACAAGCCCATTAAAGCTGTAATAGGCCATGTCATCAAATTTAGAACCCCTAAATTTATTACAGCTATTTAAAGACATAAAATTAGAGTATAATTTTAAAAGAGGAGTGTGCATATACTACTAAGAAATTTGCTAGTGAAATAAGCTGATGTCACCTTTGAAATACGGTGACAGATATGTTTAAAGGCTAAAATATGAATTAATTCAACACAATTCATTTGTTCAAAGATTGTGTCAAACAGTTTTGAGATTTGAGGAAAACCTGAAAGTGTCGTATTGTTGTTTTAAGTAAGTAGGATAGCATTTTAAAGCACAGCTGAAGACGATATGGGATCAATGGCATTATTTTATACTTGAATCTACCTATATGTGAGCACTAACCAACTGACCTGTTTGAGAAATAAGATTGCTTTAACCTCATAGTGTGATAATTCAAGGTATTTACCACCAAATGTCTGCCCCATTGGAAGAAGGCAGTTGGACATCATCTTTGCATTTAGACATGGTTTAATTCTGATCATGGAAATTTTTACTTTTGTAAAATCAGACTATATTATTACTCCAGAGAAAGACAGTGATACAGATAATGTGAAACATTGCTTAAAATTTAATTTTGTCCTGATTTTGGAAAAGCCCACCTAGTATATTCTCAAGTTCTCTTTCTAACTATTATTTGTTTTGGAAATGCCCAAATTAACTTCCATTTCCCAGACACAAAGTCATGGAAGGACTTTGGAAAGCAGCCACTGTACTATACTTAGCTTCAATGACTAGGGGAATGATTTCTTCAGTCACATCAGAATAAGAATTTACTGACCACTATTTTCTTCAGAACATTAGTCATGGTGGAGGTATTATAAAAATGAGTGTTGTTATTGATTTTATAGCACTTCCTCAGCCAAAATAAAGTTTGACAATGCATGTCATAGAAATAACAGCTTTGTAATTAATTTTTTTGTAAAGTAGAGCTGAAGAAACAAAATATATGGTATTATTATCTTCTTTCTCTGTTTCAATTCATGTGTAAATTTCTGGCTTCGAAAATTGTGCAAATTGAATACTAACAAGTGAGTTTTAATATATTAACACAGTATAAATGTGCGGTTACAGTTTTGATCTTACATAATTTGTCTTATCTCTATATATTTGAATTTTCCCATTTGAAAAAAGGGATAATGTATACTTTTGTATGATTATTTTCAAAATCAAATTATATGAGGTTAAAAATACTCAATAATGTACCTGCTTCATATTAAATTCTCAGTAAAAACTTATTTCCACTCAGTAAGTAATATTTTCAATCATTACTCACTAATACTTGTAAGTGCCCTGAAGATGTCAGAAAGTGATTTAACTTCTATTGTAAAATATGACATGAATTACAATGTCAACTTTAAGCTTTTGGTGACAAACAGAAAGTTTACAGTTGAAGAAGAAAGCCCTAGGTAAGAAAAGAACATGTAAAAAGAATATGTGGCAAGATTTCATGTTGAGAAATGAAAATGGTCTGGTATAAAAAAGGCAGAATGTGTGCATAGAAACAAAGATAGAAATAAATGAAGCTCATTTCCAGAGATGAATGCAAAACATAAACAATTATGGTCTAAACAGCATGTATGTCAAATATGCTTACCTAAGTGATTTTAACATATATTGTAGCAGAAAAATATTAATTATTTAACATTTCTAGATTCATTTATATTTTGTTTTGTTGCTATAGTGGTGAATTACAAAAGACGTAGCCCAAACTATTAAAAAAAAAAAAAAAAAAAAAAAACCTTATGATTCTTCTAACTCTATGTCATCAGAGCTAGGTGTATAACACTGCACCCAGAAATGCTCCATTTAGGAACTGGATTGAGTTATGCCAAAGGACACCAAAAGCCTATCCATTGCTCGTTTGTACAAATCTCTCTGGAATTGTCTGACTCTGTGACCTTGGAGGACAAACAAAATCACCCTACATCTGATTAATAAGGGGTTAGTTTGACTCCTTGACCATAAAACAAATCAATGAAATTTTTATTATGGATAAAGAACTTGAAGTATGTCATTTATGACAGCCTGCTTACATAAAACACACATACAAAAATGCACATAAACCCTTACAAATGATAAATATATAAAATTTTCTTGGTGAATAATAATATGTTCTTAAAAGCATCAAAATCTTTACACCACTATTCACTTTATGACGACTATTAAAGATGGTATGAAAATTATACACAAAACGAGAAAAAAGTAACTAATCCAAAAAAAAGTTGTATGTAATTATTGGTGAAATGATGATTTTTTTGTTATGTGTTTGAATTGGTAAAATATACATCACAAGCCATCTAGTTCTTTTAGGTTTATTTTTTCATGTCTACAGCTAGGAGTTTCAAGAGCTCTTCCTCACTCAATCGTAATTTTCTTTAACTTGAATTAAATCCACAGCCTCTTATTTCCTGTGGAAACAAAAGCATAACCTCTCCCCAGGTAACAAATCTTTTCACATAATCTTGAGATAAAGATATATTTAAAGTGTACAGATCTGTTTAATCCAAGCACTTTTTATAATCAAATGTCTTTTAGCAGACAAAACTTCAAATACATAACAATAGCCTATAGGATCCAGACACTCTGTCTATTTTCCATCTTTACAGGTGGCTTATTTCTTTTTATAACTTTACTCACTTTTAAATGACTTTATTTTATTATTTAAAATTATATTTTAAATCTAAGACTTTATATACTCATTGTCTCCTATTTTAAGCCTATGTTTGTTTTCAACACACATAAATCTTTTAGAAGCTCTTTTTTGTCTGAATCTGTCCTTAGTGTGTATCTGCAATCTTCTGATTGTATAATGAAAAAGCTCCAAACTGCTGTATAACTTAAATCTTAGCATATTGGATACTGGCTCCTACTCCTCAGTTCCACAAGAGTCTAGTCTCATGGCAGAAGTATGTTTACCACCAGCTTTGGGAGCTATATTTACCACCCCAACTCTGCAAAGTTTCTGGGTCTGCCATCGGGTAGCATGTTGCTCATAATCACTGTATAAGTTTTTGGTAGAAGAGCCTCTTAAATGAGCCACCCATTTTTTGCCACTATCACTGAGCCAAGAACCTGTCTCTTAAAAAAGCCTCACCTCTGTATGCAGCCAGCAAACAGAGCCCAACTAAGAAAGTACAGCTACCGAGAAGCCATATTTGGCTCTGTTCTTTTATGTCTAGAATTCCTTTTCAAGCTTTTGTCAGAGTTTAAGTGAGAATTCCATTTTGGAATGCCATATGTAACTGGAAGTTTCTCTCCCACCCACTTTCCATATAACCACTCAAAGGCTTTACTATTACTTATAAATGATTAGTTAACAGCTCAGACTTTTTAGTAGCCAACTTTTAAACTTAAATTAACCCATATTTCTTATTTACACTCTGCCACATGGCTCATGGCTTGTTTCCTCTTTTCTGAATACCCTATTTTCTTGGTGGCTGGCTGGCATTTCCTTTAAGTCTGTCCTTCCTTCTTCCAGAATCCTCTGTGTCTGGCTGTCCTGCTTATAAGCTCTCTATTAATCAATAAGAATATATATATATATATATATATATATATATATATATGTATATTCACAATGTACTCCACAGTAATCAACTCTCTGAAGATAGACCGAGAAAGCAGAAACAAAAGAGAAAACAATAATCCAGCTAATAAAAGTCCAGAAATCAGTACCTAAAACTTTCATCATCCCAAAACTAATGTGGTGACATCAACATATCAATAAAATGAGCAAGAACCAGGGCAATATGTCTTGACTAGTTCCCAGCTAGTTTATGTCATTGGGGCCTGAGTATTCTAGCAAAACTAAAGCAGAAGAAAAAAATTTAAAAACATACTTTATAAATAAACTAAAGTTTCTTAAAGAGGAAATAAAGTAATCTCTTAGAGAAATACCTGAAAACACAACAATGTAAAGAAGTAAATAAAAGTGTTCAAGGTCTGAAAGTGAAAATGGAATCAATAGAAAAAACTCAAAATAAGGCAATTTTGAAAATAAAAAATTTAGAAATTCAAATAAAAAAGCATAATTCACCACAAAAATACAAATGATGGAAAGAGAATGGTCTTAAACATTGAAGATACAATGAAAGAAATGGATAGATTGGTAAAGGAAAAAAATTACATCTCAAAAGTTTCTGATATAAAATATCCAGGAAAACTATCACAAGCTGAAAGATCAAACCTAAGCATAACAGGTATAGAGGAAGAGGAAGGAATCAAGTGGAAACAGCCTAAAGACAGAGATGTCTATAAATGCACAAGAAGCATATAGAATACCAAACACAAGAACTAGAAAAGAATGTCCCCATATGAGACAATAATCAAAATACTAAACATAGATATAAAAGAATATTGTACTGCAATGGAAAAAGAGTAAGTAATACATAAAGGTAGACTTGTGATAATTATACATGATTTCTCAATAAAGACTTTAATAGCCAAAAAGGACCTTGACTGATCTGATGCAGACTCTAAGAGACCACAGATGCCAGTACAAACTACTATACGCATCAAAATATTCAACCCCATGCACAGAGAGACAGAGTCAAATTTAAACACTACCTATTTACAAATTCATCCTTACAGAAGGTGCTTGAAGGAAAACTCTAACCTAAGGAAGTTACATACATAAATTGAAAACACAGAAAATAAATAATCTCACACAAACAAAATCAATCAAAGGGAAACATACACCAAAAACAATAGCTACAACAAAGTAATGGGATTCAAGAATTATTTGTCATTAATATCAATATTATTATCAATATTGATTATCAATATCAAAGATCTCTCAATATTAATGGTCTCAACTCACCAATACAAAGACATAGACTAACAAAATGGATATAGGAACATAATCCATTCTTCTGCTGTATCCACAAAACAGACCTCAACACCAAAAATAAACATTACTACTTATGAAGAGTTAAAAAAAATATACCCAAAGCAAAAGGTCCTCTGAAGCAAGTTGTCATAACCATTTTAATATCTAACATAATATACTTCTAACCAAAACTAACCAAAAGTAATAGGAAAGAATACTAAATATTAATTATATAAAAATAATTAACCAAGATTATACTTGTATTGAAATATATGCCCCAAACAGAAGAATACTCAAGTTTGTAAAAGAAACACTACTATGGCTTTAATCACATATTGACCTTCACACACTGATACTGAGAGACATAAATGCTCTGTGCTCACCAATAGACAGGTCATCTGAACAAGAACTAAATAGAAAAACTGTAACTGACAGATGTTATAAAGAAAATGTACTTATTATATTTACAGAACTTTTCACTCAAAAGGAAAAAAAAAAACCTTCTACGTAAGTCATGGAACTTTCTCCAATATTGAACACATACTTGGACACAGAACAAATCTCAATGGATACAACAAGAAAATAGAAATAATTCTCTACATCCTATCAGACCCCCAAGATTATGGATGCATATCAACAACAAAAACAACAGAAAGGTAACCAGCTCATAAAAACTGAACAGACTACTGAATCAAGGCAGAAATAAGGAAAAAGATTAAAGACTTTCTAAGAATCGATGAACACAAGCACACATTGTACTCACAGGACACAATGAGAACTGTACTAAGAAAACACATCGCACTAAGTGCCTAAATAAAATATTAGAGAGATCTCATACTATCAACTTAACAGAACACCTGAAAATATCTACCAAATTTAAAAATATAAAATAAATGGTTAATTTTCTTGTTTGGTACCACTTAACAAAATTTAGTAAAGCTCAGATGAAAAATTTAAATAGACCTATAACACCTCATGATATAGAAAGCATCATCAAATTCTACCAATCAAGAAGAATAAACTCTCAAGGCCAGAAGATTTTAATTTAGAATTTTATCAGATTTTAGATGAAAATGCCAATACTCCTCAAATTATTCCAAAAAATAGAAACAAAAGACATGGCTTAATTTGATCTATGAGGCCACATTTACTCTGATACCAAAACAACATAAAGATGCAACAAGAAAAGTGAATTCCAGACTAAATTCTCTTATGAACATAAATGCAAAAATGCTCAATTAAATTCTTGTAAGCCAAATCCAAGAGCACATCAAAAGGATTATCCACCATGATTTAATAAGCCTCATTCCCGAGATGCAGGAATAGATGAATAAATAAAAATCAGCAAACATAAGCCACCATATAAAGAAACTGAAGACGAAAGAACCACATGCTTTCTAATGAAATGCAGACAAGGACTTTGACAAAATCTAATGCCCTATGGTAAAAGCTCTGATGAGATTAGGAATACAAGAGGCATGCCTAAAAGTAATAAAGACAATTTACAGCAAACTTATAGACATCATCAAATTAAATGGAGAGAAACTTGATGTGGAATGTCTTTCTCTATGGTGTGAATATCAATCTTTAAATAAAGGAGCTGTTTTGGCCCATGACAGGCACCATAGAAAAAGTAGGAGGGGAAATCACAGCATAGGTAGGAGAAGCAGGGCCGAGTCAGACAGACCGAGACAGCCACCAAAGAAGAAACATGTGAGGAACACAGGTGAGCCACGGGCCATGTCACAGACAGATTAATGAGAATGGGTTGAGTTAAGATGAAGGAGCTAGCTAGCAATGTGCCTGAGCCATAGGCCAAACAGCATGAACTTAATATAAGTGTCTGAATCATTTTGTAGAGACTAAGCAACAGTGGGCAGCTAAGGGGTTTGGCACAGCAGGTCTCTGGGTCTGGACCTCTGGCCGCCCGGGACCAAGAAACCTCATTGTAACAGAAACTCAGTGCAATTTCATTAAAGACAGGAACAAGGCAGTTGTCTATTTTCTCTACATTTGTTTCATGTAGAACTTGAAGTTTTAACTAGAACAATAAGACAACTGAAAGAAACCACGGGGATACTAAATAGAAAATAAGAACTCACAGGCTGCAATAGGCTCTTAAAAATGCTAATTAGTTGCAAACTAAGGGAGATCTGAGCCTCTGCCTGGTCATCATATTCAGACTGTCAGAAAACAGAATGTCAATATAAGGGGAATCTGGACTATACACTCATGGGCAGACTGGGCAGGAGCAACCCCAAGTCAGTGGATGCCTCTGTAACTGTACAAACAGACAAACTAGGAAAGGGAAAGAGAGAGGGGGTTCTCTCTTTCAAAAGACAAAAGAAAATGAAGAAAAGAGGGTCCCAATGCTCACTTCTAAGGGAACTAAGTACACATAACACAGAGATGCCAGCTCACTAAGCAAACACCAAGCAGGGGGTGCTGACCTATGCAGCAAGAAGAAAGGAATGTCCAGAGGAACAACAGCAGAGCATGAACCAAGCCTAGGGTCATTTGATGTAATGCCGTAGCAAAGGCCAAAAGTCAATAAACCCTAACTAACATGGAATCATTGTCCGTGCCTGTATGGGCACCAAGCCCCACATTAGGCACCCGATGTTGCAGGCACCCACTGGGGAGGGGATAAATTGGTGCAAGATCTGCAGCACAGGATCTAGAACTCAGGTGAGAAGTAGACACGGGCATAGACACATTTAAAACAAACAGCAGGCCTACAGACTCATTTAATGGAGATATGGAGCAAACCTATATTACCCGTCCCGATTGTCCATTGGCTGTTGGTCATTTCCTTAGCTGTGTGGCTCTCTCTCATTGATTCTAGCACCTCAAATGGTCATGCATCACCAATCACCAGGCTCAGCAGGAGACTCTAAGCTGGTTCAGAGTAAAGTGGCAAATGTGCATGCCTAAGCACATTACCACAACAACTGTAGCTTCACCAGATCAGCTGTCTGCGTTCCCCTATAGAGGACTTGTGATAAAAATTTCATGGTATTGTCATAAAAATATACATGCTGATTAATAGAATCAAATTGAAGACATGGAAATAAACTCACATATATGTTATAAACTGGCTTTTGGTAAGTAAGCCAAAAAATTCACAATGGAAAAAAAATAATCTTCAACAAATGGTGGTAGTAAAACTGAATGTCTACATCTAGAGGAATGAAAATAATTGATACATTGCACCTGTCGTGTAAAAGTTCAAATGGATCAAAGGCCTCAACATGTAACCAGTTAAAGTGAACTGATAGAAAGGAAAGTGGAGGATGATCTTGAATGCGTTGGCACAGGAGATGACTTTCTGAACAGAATACAAATAGTATAGAAACTATTAGCAGCAATTTATAAACTGGACCTCATAAAACTAAAAAGCTTCTGTAAGGCAGAGAAACATCATCAATCACACAAAGCAGCAGCCTAAAGAATGGAAAAAGGTCTCACCAACCCCACATCAGATAATGGTCAAATATTAAAAATACATCAGGAACTCAAGAAATTACGTATTAAAAAATGAACAAATAAATTACAAACTGGCTTACATTTACTATTTGGCTTAAATATAGAATTCTCAATAGGAAAAAATCCAAATGTCTGAGAAACATTTGAAGAAATGCTCAACGTCATTAGCCATCAGAGAAATACAAATCAAAACTACTTTGAGATTGTATTTTACATACACCTGTCAGAATGGCTAAGATCAGTAACACATGTGACAACGCATGTTGGTGAGAATATGGAACATGGGGAACACGCCTCAATGCTGGTGGAGTGAGAACTTGTGCAGCCACCATGGAAGTCAATATGGCATTTCCTCAAAATTGGGAATCAGTCTGTCTTAAAAGCAAGCTAATCCACTGGAGCATATTCCACTCTACCATACAAAAACCTTGCTCAACTATGTTGATTGTGGCTTTATTCATAATAGCCAGAACCTGGAAACAACTAAATGTCCCTCAAAAGAATAATGAATAAACCAATTTGATACATTTAAACAATGGAATATTACTAATCGGTTAAAAAAAATGTGACATCATGAAATTCAAGGGCAAATGAATGGAGATAGAAAAAAAAAATCATCCTGAGTGAAGTAACCCAGACCCAGAAATACAAATATGGTGTGCATTCCCCTTCTAGATAAAAGCTATTAAGTAGATGATAACCAAGCTACAGTGCATCAACCCCTCTCGGATAGGTAAAGAGGTAGGATCTAGGAAGGATATAGGGATCTCTCTCTCTCTCTGAGTGGGAATAGAATATATTTTATGGGAATACTGAGGATGGTGGGTATGGGAGCTTGTGGGAGTCAGGTGGAGTGGAAGATGTGGTAAAGGGAGAGAATGTAAGAAGAGACAGCTGGAATTGAGGGGTACATATGTGGAGAGTGATGTTGAACTTCCTGGAATATGTGAAGGGATCCTAGTAAGGTCTCTTAGTAATGGAAGATACAGAGCCTCAAATAGCCATTTCCTGTATCCAGGGCAGGGTATTCAGTAGTGGGACAAGGTTGGGTTCAATTGATTAGTTTGCCAAGGGTATACATGGAAATTCCTAAACAATCCAGGCTATTGTTAAGAAAAAAGATGGCTCTCTGCTGAGAACAACATAACTCATTGAACATGGGAAAGGTGAGCTGGTGCTTACATGGGGCCCTTACCCCTATGTTCTAGCCTGTTTGGTATTGCTAGAAACTTTGTTGACTGCTGAAAGAGAAATATGGAAATATGGAAAACAACCCTGCCAGAAAACCTTTGACCTATAATCTGTCCTGCCTACAAATATGATTGGGTAATAGCCAACTAATCACTGTCTTATTTGACCTAAGACCCACTCCGTAACAGGGAATCTATTCAAGACACTGGTTTGGTAACAAGAACCAGAGTTGAGATAGCCAAGAGATGTAGAATAAAGCCAATGACTACTGGTCTAAAAGGAACAAAAATCAAAGAAATTGTTTGTAATGATGTTCTGCTATATTCACAGATCAGTGCCTTATCCCATCCTCATGGAAAAAGCTGCAGGGACCCAGAGTCAGACACTATGCAGAGAGAACATCTAAATTGGGAGTCTTTGTCAAATCTCTCCCCTCAGAGCTCAAGAAATCCAGAGGAAGAAGATGTAGAAGGTTTATAAGAACTAGAGAGGATGGGGACATCAAGAAAATATGGCCCCCTTAATAAACTAAGCAGTACGTGTATGAGCCCACAGAGACTACTGCAGCAAGCCTGGAGTCTTCAGCAGGTCATATGCGTATAACTTTTTAGCTATTAACTTAGTATTTTGTAGTACTCTTGGCTGTGAGAATGAAAGCAAATGGGTCTCTGACTCTTGTACCTGTTCTTGAGTCTCTTCCTTCCTATTGAATTGCTGTGTACAACTTCAACAAGATAGATTTTCTTCATATTATTATATTTTATTTTGTCATTATTGATTTGATCTCTTAGAAGCCTGTTTTTTTCTAATGAGAGACATAGAAGAAGTGAATCTGAAGAGGAGAGGAGGGAAGAAGATGGGAGGAGGAGCTGAGAGAATAGACGGAGGGGAACCTACAGACAGGATATTCTGTGTGAGGAAAAAACCCATTTCCAATAAAAGAAAAACAAGGATCTATTTACTAGAAATGATAAACAATACTGGCCTGTCTGGAAGAAGTAGAGAGGCAAAATGAAGAGTTTGGGATATATTCTTTTGGCAAAGGAAATCTCAAAACAAACTAGTATAGACTCTGTCCTATGGTTATTAGTGACAACTTTAAAGTAGATTTAAAATGAAAAACTGCAAGCTGAGAAGGGCAAATTAAAAAACATAAAATTTGAGGAGGAAAAACAAACACCAGGAAGTGTTATGAAGCTGAATTCTGTGTTGAAGGAGATGAATAGTTTAAGAAATGGAATAAATGGGATGGTGACCTCAGGGCAAGATTTCATTCATTGAATTTAAAATAGAATTAAAGAAAACTTTACAGCCTTGTGTGGTGGCATATGCCTTTAATCCAAGCACTCCAGAAAGAATAGCTGGAGAATCTCTGAGTTTGAAACCAGCCTGGTCTATAGAGTAAGTTCTAGAATAGCCAAATTTAGGCAGTGAAAGTAACTATCAAAAACAGAAAACTAATGAAGATGTTCCTGGCTTAGAGATTCAGTTTAAGGAAAGCCAAGCTTAAGCAGTAAAACAAACCATAGAAAAGATAAAGTTGGTGAATGAGGCAGCCATTTACCAGTCCTAGCAAGTAGCTTTGGCCACATAGTTCTGGAGTTAGGTTAACAGCACCAAAGAGTTTGCCTATTTAGGACTCTAAGTTACCTCACCAGCAACACGTCTGTCTGCATTTTGCCATGTCTCATCATGATAATGGACTGAACTTCTGAACTATAAGCCACATATTAAATGTTTTCCTTTATAAGAGTTATCATAGTCAATACATCTTTTCACAGCAATTGAAACCCTAACTACAAGAGAATCAGGGCTGTTGAATTTGCCTCTGTGATTAGAAAAAGCTGTTGAAACTAGGTGTGTATCAGAGTGTCCCTGAATGGAAGCCTACAGTTGTGAAGTTGATTGGCTGAGAGACTCCAATATGTTTTTTTTTAAAAAAAAAAAAAAAAAAAAAAAAAAACAAACAAACAAACAAAAAACCCCATAGCTGCAAGATACCTTCCAAAGAAAGCTACTAACAAGAGTGGATCTGGACAAATAAAGAGAAGTATATTGTAGTCGACAAAGAAGTTAGTGATCTGATATATTCTACTATATATCTGAGAAACCTAAACAACATGACTAG
Source organism: Phyllotis vaccarum (assembly GCA_033318265.1). Taxonomy (NCBI): domain Eukaryota; kingdom Metazoa; phylum Chordata; class Mammalia; order Rodentia; family Cricetidae; genus Phyllotis; species Phyllotis vaccarum. The sequence goes on along the minus strand of JARWLC010000015.1, from coordinate 8,838,206 downwards.
AACATGGCAAACGTAAGTAATTGTGATCTACAAATCTTATCAGCCTAAAAACTGAAGCCTACATTATAAAAATAAATAATCTATAAAATGGTGAACACTTTAAGTATGACAATCATATAAACACTGAATAAAGGTAAATGTATAGTGCAAATTTACAACAGTATCCTAAATATATATCATTATACATAATATCTTAACAAAGGTATATAAAACTTCCTAAACAGAAAAAGAGATACAAATTGCATAGTGGAAATGACAATATGCTTAGCGTGCATTAATGTGCAAAATATTTTAAACAGAGGTAGAAGCATGTGCAAGATCTGGCAATTACAGATTCAATTTTGTATCAATATACAAATTACCTTAGACATATAAAATAATTTCAGATTTGAATTTGTATTAATAAAAAGTTATCTCAAGCAGACATATAAAATAATTTTAGATTTGAATCAATAAAGAAGCATCTATATCAGTGCAGATTGAATATAGCTCATTTTTGGCTAATAATTGTTTACAGGTAGATACAATAATCTACCTATATCTGTCCTATATACTCTCTTTCTTCTTCTTCTTTAAAGGGATTCCTGCCTAAATATAAACTAAAACTATCCTTTCCGAATGATAATTATCTATAACCCTTAAAGAATAAAACATCAGAAGAGGGGGTTAGTTTTTTTCTAGGGTTGCTTCCTGCTGACTGTGGGTGATGGCTTCTCTGTAGGGTCCTTTAAAATATAAGACAGTGATTAGGTACCAATAGACTGACTATAAACATATATAACTATTCTCAGAGTACTGGGTAAGGCCATGTGGAATTCTTGTTAGAAATGTGATATAAAGGATAATCATAGAAAGCTATCTTGAAACTGTCCTGAATAGTCTATATTTAAAAAGCAGTCATTGAGTGGTATACACAAGTTTATATTTATTAAGGGGTTTAGATAAACACTCACAGATACAAAAATGAACCTTAAGGCAATTCTTGGAGAGTTGAACTGTCCCACACAGTGATGGTGCCAATCCTCTCTCTGAGAATGAGAACACAGGAAATAACTGGGAGCAAGGCAGCATGCAACTGGGTCCTCAAAGCTAAGTTTCTAGTTCCCTTTCAATAATGCCTGAATCCCACCAAAGTGGGCTCTGAGGTCTCATATATGCTCAAGCCATGCCCACTATCTCAGACCACTTCCTCTTGCCTACACAAGATGGAAAACTCTCAGCTATCTTACCAGCACCGTCTACCTGTGTGATCCATATCCTATTATGATGATAACAGATTAAACCTCTAAACTGTAAGCCACACCATTAAATGTTTTCAGTTATAAGAGTCTCCAGGGTCATGGTGTCCCTTCACAGCTATACAAATCCTAAGAGATATGCAGCAAGAATACTGAACTGTAGCCTCATATGCTAACACAAGAAACAACCTTTCACTTAAACAAGTGAAACAAATATTTAATGATCATAAATAAATTAAAGAATTAGCAAGATGCAAATACTCAAAATCCGTTAGAAATTCAAATAAATCATCATCCAAACACTAGCATCTTCAAATGTTACCTTCAAATTATTAATGATTTACATGATTTTCCAAGTTGTTAAAAATATATTGAAAAAGAAAAACAATTTTAGAAAACTTATACATTAGATTTCAAACTACCACAAAGGTACATTAATTAAAATAGCTATTAAGCTAGACATATGGATAAGTATCAAGTAAAATAGAATTAATAGTTGAAAAGAGAACTTTTATCTATGGTCAGTGGATATTAGACCATAGTATTGAACACTTTAATTGGACAAAGAAAAATCTTTTCAACAGGTGGTTTGGGTAAAGTGGATTCCCACATGCAGACAAATAGGACATAACCTGACCTCTCACTATAAATAAAAGTTTTCTGTAAATGGAACAGTGGTATGAACAGAAGATCCCCAAATCACAAGACTTTTAGAAAAAGATGTGTAAATAATTTTGCTGATATTGAACTTTAGAATATTGTATTGGTTATGACATGAAAACTAATTAGCATGAGGAAAATTACTTAAATAACCATTAAAACTGTGATGTTTTATACATCCTGGGATATTGTAAAGTAAGTAAAAAGATAACCTGAAGAATGAGAAAAAATATTGTCAATAATAAAGATGTATACCTATATTAAGCAGCAAAATGGCAAAGCCTTCTAAATTTAAAATTGGAAAATCAGTGGATAGACATTTTTCAAAACAATCCATATAATTAGATATTTAGCACATAGCAATTGGGAAAGTATTAATTAAGACACAATAAAGCATCAATGAAATGGATCATTAGGTAAAGGTAGCTTGCCAGCAAGCCCAATAATTTGAGTTTAATCATTAGGTTCCATGTGGTGGAAACTTAGCTGATTTATATTCATTGTCCTCTGACCTCATGACTATACATGATACTTGGGAAGCACACAACTATATATATACAGCTAAAAACAGCCACACACACAATAAATTTTTGAAAATTGAAAATTACTGTATTATACATTTTCATACATGTTATAAAGGCTCTAATAAAATATCAGAATACAGAAATTTTTGTTGAGAATGTGTAAGATAGAGCATTGATACCTTCCTGTTGGAATGTGTATCATTTCTCTTGGATGCTACAGAAAACAGTTTGGAGTCTTATCCAAAGCTGAATATCCAATGGCCCTATGAGCACTCAACTCTAGTCGTGGAAAGATAAAGCTGGCACATAGAAAGCATCCTCTTGTGAAGGTGTTTGTAGATGAGTAATAGCCAAAAGATGAAAACAGTTCCTGTGTTCTATGAATAGTTCAACAAATTAACAAAATGTGAGGTGATATGTGTATGTGTGTGTGTGTATACAAAAATGAACGGGAAGTTCATAGTCATAGGAAGAATAAGATTCACATGGACAAACTTTGAAAACATTAGGGTTACTGATAGCTACAAAAAGAGAAATGTTATTTAGTCAATTTGCATGAATTATCTTGAATTGGCAAAATTTTCAAGACACATGATAGATTAGGAGCTGGAGAGAAGAAGTAATACTTCAATGAGTACTAAGGAGTTTACGTTAATGATTGAGCAGAATTGCTCCAACTTAATCACAGTTAAAATGCAAATTCTAATCAATGTTTCCTTTCTTCAGTGTTATGGAATCTATAACAAGCTTGACACGAGGACTGAGTTGTTCTGGAACAAAATGCAGTTATGAAATTATCATTATTAATAAATATACAACTATCTGGGAAAGAAAGATTAAACATAATAAAAGACCTCATTTAATAGAGCTACTTCATACCAAAGAACAAAGATAACAGTTGTATCATTTGTCAACAAGTGGGAAGCTAAGAACAATAGGTGCAACATGAAATAATAGATACATACATATATAGACCTATATATATATAAAGGTCTGGCCTAAACTCTTTATTCTCAACACAACAGTTTTTCCAAAATGCTGCTCTTTAATATACACTGTTAAATATTATTCAGGTTTATATAAAGCCATTATAGTTAGTCTACTACTCTACTAAATAATGTCTATTGGCATGTAAAAATTTTCAACTCTAAACCTAGAAAGTCAATTTCTGTAACTTTGTCTCAAAAATAGTCTGTACTATTTTACTTGATCTAATCTATTAACTTTTACCTCAGTATCTCTGAAACTTTAATAATTTCGCCTTCTACAGTGATGTGGGAATGTCTTTCTGTATGCTGTGAATATCAATCTTTAAATAAAGGAGCTGTTTTGGCCCATGACAGGCACCATAGAAAAAGTAGGCGGGGGAATCAGAATAGGTAGGAAAGGAAGGGTGGAGTCAGAGAGAGACTGAGCCAGCCACTCAAAGAAGAAACATGTGAGGAACACAGGTGAACCATGGGCTACGTCACAGACAGCTTAACAAGAACAGGTTGAGTTAAGATGAAAGAGCTAGCTAACAATGTGCCTGAGCCATAGACCAAATAGCATAAACGTAATATAAGCGTCTGAATTATTTTGGCGGACTGAGTAGTGGCAGGCAGCTAAGGGGTCTGGGGCTGACTGCAGGTCTGTGGGTCTGGACCTCTGGCCGGCCGTGACCAGGAAACCACATTGCTACACTACAGCTAAATTAATTTCATTATATATATACATATATAAATGTTTCATTTCTTCCATTTATCGGCTGACCAACACTCAGAATGGCTTTGTTTCATCACTGTTTGAACAGCAATGATTGTGAATGTATAAGAATCTTTGTCCTATCTTCACTTAGAATCTGTTGGGTGTCTATCTGAAATTTCTACAGCTAAATTACATGGTGGTTCTAGTTTTATTTTTTTCTAAGGAACTCTCCTATTGATTTTTGTAGTTAGTGGACAACTTTACCTTTCCAGTGCAGTGGAGAACTCACCCTTATTACCCATATCTTCTCCAACATCTGCTGTTATTTGTTTACCCAAACATGGCAAATGAATTTCAAAAGCTTCTGTGAAACAAATGAAAATTTTACCAGATAAAACAGAGAATCTACTGAATGGGAAAAGATTTTTACCAGCTAAACATCAAATGGAGAATTAATATTTAGGATATATAAAGAACCAAAAACTATCTAATCAGTAAATGTTATTTTTAAGACAATATCGAGTTCTCAAAACAAAAGTACAAATATCCAGTAAATACTCTAAAAAATGTTAAGTATCTGTAACTATCAGGGATATGAAAATTAAAACTAACTTGAGATTCCACCTCACCCCAATGAATAGAGCTACCATCCAGCAATCAAAGTTCAAACACAGTTTATGAGTTTAAAATAATGAACATGATAGAATACTTGCTCAGCTTATTATAAAGACAAACAATTTTAAAATATGTTTGAGCATATTAATTCAAAATGCGCGCTAACAAATAGTTTGACATATTTGGCTGCTTGTAATCTTAAACAGGAAGAAGATTGCCATAGATTTGAAGCCAGTCTTGGAAACATACAGTTCCAGTGAACCTTCAGGGACAGACTAACATTCAGAGTTTCTAGCATGAAAAAAAAAATGATTGTGAACAAGGAAAAAAAAATGGGAAATCAAAGTCAATGTTGCCTTATGTTAAAGCAAAAGAGAAATTTTTAAAAGCCAACTAAACAAAAAGGAGCCATCAAATTATTTACGGGACTAATATTCCATGTATTAACAAGCATATACAACAAAGAATTTATGTCAAAATTTGGAGAAAGAAAAGACTTGTATCAAATGTTAATAAGATAATAAGTAGTTAGAAAAGCTATATTAATACTTATAAATTAGTAACTAAGTATTGAAAGCAAGCTATAATGCATTTGTACCAATAATGGCTTGCGAAGAAAAGGAGCTAGTGTACTATTTCTATGGATTAAGATTGAGGCTGGGCTTAGCTGGAGTCTCGAGGAAAGATTGAAATCAATTTGTTGCTTTGTGTGTGGTCTCCTCGGAAAGCTTGATGGGAGCAAGACACACTGTTAAGGTAATTTCACGATAGATGAAATTTAGTTCCTCTCTTACCTTATCCATGACCAGAGGCATCCTCCACCAGGGCCTCTCTAACATGGCGGTGAGTCACTGCATGACTTCCAAAAGAGAACCCCAAGAAGATGAAGGTCAAACTTTTTATTATGCTAACAATAGAAATTACTCTAACATTTTTAAATATTCACATGAATGTAACAAAAATCAGTTATATACTATGTAACTATAAGCATATTCATAATTGTAGCTATAACACCATATAGGATGGACTCATGATTTTCAAAGCAAATTTACTTAGTGATTAAATTATTTTCATAATGTACAGTAAAATAATAAGAAGCAACTCATAATGAGGTTTATAGGGAAAAGATACATATGATGTAAAATCCCAGTATGATAAGGACATTTATATATACTTACATAAGTATACATTCACATATGTTGTCCATTTTATATATGTGTGGACCTATGTACATGCATTTATATGTATTAAGCAGAACATTGCTGGTTTAAATTAAGTGTACATAGAGAGCATATAAAGTGTATGCTAAAAAAATCAAGGCTTATTTACTTGTTTAAGCTCAATATAATGAGGACATTCGACAAGGTATCAACAGCATTCTTGATATTAGTTTTACTCAATTCCTTTTTCATAAATGAGTAAACAATTTCCAAATCAATGTTAAAATAAACAAATATATCAGGATTTTGTGACAGTTCAACTTGAGCTGCAGTAGATAGCCAAACAGTTCTGCTCATTGAAGGTGTGTGGTCCATACTATCTCTCATGAATGAAGATCATGCCATCTACTTCCCTTTAGTTTTGTTTTGTTTTTATTCTGTACATAGTGTTTCTTTGCCTAGCTTTGTATCTCCTAGAATTAGCTCTGTAGACCAGGCTGACCTTGTACTCACAGAGATCTGTCTCTTTCCCACAAATGCTTGGATTCGAGCTATGTGCCACTACCACCCAGCTATCTACTTCTATATATTTTTGTGCAAGTAATAAACATTGCCACATGCCTAGTCTTCAGGGTCTCAAACTGAGCCAGTTAGCTGTATGAATTTACAAAAGTGTCAAAGGCCCTAATGTCATTCATTGTGATCAAACCAGTGATTAGGTCTTTCCAGATGAAGTACATCAGTCTGTTTGGTGTGTCTTGTCTCCGAAGAGGAAGCACATTTCACATTCTCCTGTGAGATCTTATGTGTTTCCCAAAAGGAAGAATTAACCTTGACTTTGCCCTCACTAATGTCTACTATTACATACACAGCCTGCCTTTAGTAGGCTTTTAATAATGGTATTGAGTAAATAAATTCAACCAAATCTATATTTTCCTAACATTATACTTTAAATTTCTGTGTTAAATAAAAGCCCTAAATACATAAAACATATTCTAAATCTCAAAATTGTAATATAATGCAAACATTCAGACCAAGGCATTCTGAATAATTTTTATGCTTACAGGTTGTATTTTCTTAGTGTCCTCATGCTACCTCATCTCAGACTTTGACATATTTTAAATTTTAATTTCATTCCTGAAAAGGAAGTACCTACATGTTTTTGTTATTTAAAATTTGTGCAGTTTATATCTGTAAATATGTGCACTTTGGAATTGGGGGGTTACTTATGTATAAGCCATTGGATACAGAGAAGGTTAGCAGTTCATTCATGGAACTATGATTTCATAGTTTGAGGAAAATGCTTATATTCTCAGCCATAATAACTTTACTTTCTCAAATACATTTCAGGCTATTTCTTTCCAAAAAAATCTTCTTTTAAGTGCTTTTCAGGTTATGGAATATAAATTATGAAAAGCACACCATGTATTTTTGATTACTTAGGAATGATACTCCATCTGATTCTTATAGTACATATGGCTTTCCAGAGTCCAAGACCAAAGGGTTGCCAATAGTCTTTTTACTTCTTAAAAAAAAAAAGTATTTCAGAGGGCTTCGTTCAGTCCCACGCAGGTTCCCCAGCTATTATGTCTGAATTAGTGAGCTCCCAGTAGTTCAGGTCAGCTCTCTCTGTGGGTTTTTTCTTCATGATCTTGGTCCCTTTGCTCATATAATCCCTCCTCCCTTTCCTCAGCTGGACCAGAAGCTTGCCCCAGTGTTTAGCTATGGATCTCTGCATCTGCTTCCAACAGTTGCAGGATGAAGGTTCTATAATGACTAAGGATGGTCATCAGTTTGATTATAGGGGAGGACCAGTTTAGGCACCATCTCCAATATTACTTAGAGGCTTGGCCAGGGACATTTGTGTGAGTTTTGAGTATTTCCCAATCACCAGGTTTGTGACAGTCGAATGGTGTGGGCAGTTTTGGGAGCTTCTTACTCCTGGTGAATAAACTAGCATCTTAAAGTCTATTCCCTACAAAGGAACACATTGTTCAGTCTTGGTACTGGAGGGAGTGCAACCTAGGATTCAGCAGAGCTTCTAGGGGCTCAGAGCCAAGGCCTTGGAGCTAGAGAGCCAGTCAGCTTCAATGGCTGTTTGACTTCCCTGCCCACTTTTTTCCACACAAGGGGAGAGTAAGTGTAAGTACCTGCTTCTCTTAAAATGTGGTCCTGGTCAGGCTAGTTGCCCATGTTGAGTACCAGATATAATTGGTAATGATAATTTCTAGCAACTGATTAAAAATGATTGATATTTATTATGGGGTATATAGGAAAGCACTCACTGATATAAGAGATTAAGCAAACGTGATTTTTGGAAAGCAGGACTGGTCCATGCAGCTGAAGAAGGCTAGAACCTTCCTCCAAGAGCATGAGAGAGCAAATACGAAGAGAGCTTGCTGTGATCACCAGTATTAAACTGGCCTTCTGCCTCGTCCTGTATCCTGGGGTCTCAAAGCCTGAAGGCCATGTATGTATGTCAAGGTGATAGTGCCTACTTTCCACTACAGGGGAGTGGCTTGGTTCTACCTCCACTGGATGTGCTAGGCTACACTGATTCATCCTGGAAGTCCTTATCCTCTCTGAGGGATGGATGGGGGTGGAGTGGGGGGAAGCTGGAGGAGAACCAGGAAGAGGAGGGGGAAGGGACACAGTGGTCGGGGGTATGTTTTAAAAATTTAAATAGAAAAAGAAAAATTTAAAAAAAAAAGAAAGCAAAGAAGGAAGGAAGGACAATCATGTGATTATAGGGTCGGGCCTGTGACACATAATATTGCTCAAGGAAGATGAGGGGAGATGGGTTCAACCCCAGGACCATGGAGGACCATGATTTAGTCTGGCCTACATAAATAAAACTCCCAACATAACTCTAAGAAAATAAAATAAAATAAAATAAAATAAAATAAAATAAAATAAAATAAAACAAAATAAAATAAAATAAAATAAAATAAACAGACAACAACAACAAAAAAAATCTAAAGAAAGTATTTCTCCTGCCCTTGCCTCTGTTTGTACCATTATCTGCATCACTGTGTATATACTTCATACCACAGGACTAGTATTATTTGAAATGTACAGATATCCTTATATTCCATATTGCTATTAATAGCTTTAGACTGATCTCCTCTCTCTCTCTCTCTCTCTCTCTCTCTCTCTCTCTCTCTCTCTCTCTCTCTCTCACAACACTGCTTCAAAACTATATTTTTTTAGCCTAAAAATTGTAGAATTTTCCTCCACTTTCTGTTTCTTTATTAATGTTACTGACTACCAAATTATGGATTTACTGTACACCAAGTTTCTAGATATCCAGGGCCTGAGCTAACTCCAATCTGCACTAACCTTTTTACTTTATACCTACTTTCTTATGAATATTAATGCATTTTTCTCAATCTACCAATTTCTACAAATTTGCTAATTTGGTCAACTCACCTGTTTAAGAACAAAGAATCACCAACTCTTCTTAGGTAATTGTGACTTGTATCCACTACCTCTTCAATAAGCCCTTCCACTTAACATACACTCTCAACAAACAAAGCCCTTTGATCTTCATAACCAAGTATTACACCCTTTTTTTTCTCAGTAATACAAGCATTTTCCTATGAGTTATTTGCTTGACTTTTTTTTACTGTCTGAATAGTTGCGCATGAAGATATTTTTTGTGCTATTAACTTTCTACACTGAAGTTTATTTTTTAAAAAAAACTTTCCTGTAAACTTGCCAATTACATCACAACATTTTAAATTAACAATAGCATTTGTATGATCTGTAAATTCATTTCTTTCTGCACTCAGATCTCCTCACTGCCCTGGCTTTTAATTGATTGGATTTTTCTTTTAACTGTCTTTCTTTTTTGTCCAGTGTCTAAATCTTGATGTTCTAATACTTAATCTGATGTCATTAAATCCTACAGATTATAATAGCATCAACATACTTTATAACACCCAATTCATCCCCCTGCAGGAGTGAGTCACATTCTTATGAACAACTCCTCCTTGAAATTTGAGCTCACAAGGACTCAGTCTTGGTTAAAGCACAGGTACACAAGAAACCATGTTGCACGGTCCCAATGGAGCTTCTAGGCAACAATTAATGTTGCTTCTGTACCATGTTAGTAGTTCTTCACCTACTAACTCAAGCCTTCAAACATTCTAGCTCCACCCTTCCATTTGTCTGTAGTGTTATGAAATGCCATCAGTGAGAACCAGTCAGCCAAGCCCAGACAATATCTGCAGCTCTAGAAATTAGTAACAAATTACACTGTTAAACCACCAGTTGGAAGAGTTATGCCATGAGTTCTGTCTTAGGACTCTACACTTCAAGCTGGATATCTTTCTCTTTGTGATAGGCATATGAAGCTCAGCCTCGATAGCTAAATCATACTCATCTATAGTGGTATTATGTTCTGGTTCCTTGTCTCTCCTAATGGTTTAATAAAAAGCTGATTGGCCAGAAGGAAGACAGGAAGTGTGGTTGTGCTTACCAGACTAAGAAAACTCTGGGAACAAGAAGAGCAGAACAGAGATGACCAGAGATGCCAGCAGACACAGAAGAAAGAAGACAACCATGTTGCTCTGAGAAAAGGTACCAAGCCACGTGACTAAACAGAAGAATGGAAATAGAATGTGATAAGATGAAAGTGCTAGCTAGCAATATGTCTGAGCCATAGGTCAATTAACATAAAATTAATATAAGCATCTGTGTGTTTCTGTGAGACTGTGGACCGATCTGTGGGTCTGGACCACAGGCCAGACAGGCCAGAAACTTCATATTACACTCATCATCTTCAATAAGTACCACTGTCTCCCAACATTTTATATCCTACTGGGCAGTCACTTCACCATTGGATCATTATCATCATTGTCCAACTTCATCATTGGACAAAAGGTGATAGGGATAAGTCATTTTCCTCTCATTAAAAATGCATGCTTATTTCTAAGTTGAATCTGCCTGTCTTCATGAATATGGCCTCAAACTTACAATTCTCCTGTTTCAGCCTCCCAACTAAAGGTAATAACATATGCATTCAGTTATGTCTATCTTCCATAGGTCCTTGTAGCTGAATATGTTGAACAAAAGAAGAAAGAAGTATACACCAATTTTATGTACATTTACTGGGTTGTTACTATAGTTGTGGTATTTTTTTTGCCTGAATGTGTTCGTTCATTGGCCTGACCTCATAGAACTTATTTTCAATCCAGTAAAGGCAAAATCTTGTCACCAGCCATTGCAACCTCATATAACAAACTCCTCTTGTCTAGACCCCCCCCCCCCAGCCATTCCGACACTCTCAGCATATTTCCAAACCAGAGGACTTTCACTGTGTTTCAGCATTTGTGTGTGTGTGTGTGTGTGTGTGTGTGTGTGTGTGTGTGTGTGATATGTCTCGTGTCTTTACTAGAAAGTAATTGAGCAGTCAATTTAAAATTGCACATATCCTTCTTCTTCAAGGATTATGTACTAAATCCCTCTTTTCATATGGTTTCCCTTTATCTGGCATACCGCGTGTTTCTAAGGCTATGTTACAGCACACAAGGCGCTTCTAGAAATTATCTCTTTTGTTCTGTTGATGAATAAACTTCTCCTTCTGTCGTGAGGCCGTGAGACTGAGTCAGGAGATGCACAAGTGTGAGGATGTCTTTGGTTGCAAATGAGATCCTCTCAGAACCTGAAAGGAAAGACTCCTATGAGCCAAAGTTAATGAACACATAAATTAGAATCACGAAATAAAAAACAATTTTGCAGTTTGTCTGAAATTTTACCATCTACTCCTCAGTACTGTATCTTACTCTTTCAGGCTCTCTCAATGTTACACAGAAGTAATTAAATTCACTTCCATCAGCCATCCTAGCACATGTGTGCCTATGATATAGAATTTAAATTAATTTGAATTTTCATTTAGACTTATGTGTCTACATTTATTTGATATCTTATTTCTTATGTATTTATGTCATATTTATATCATACCTTTGTTTGAATATTGTATCTTCTGTGTTATATAATTAAAACAAAAAAACTACACATGCACAGACATTAGAGTTAGAGATACCTTTGGTGTCAGAAAACAAAAACCAGGAACAAAATAATTAAGAGTAACATGCATAAAATTTAACCAAAAAAACTTGGCAAAATATTAGCATTCTGTAATCTCTTTAAATAGAAAGAGATCATAAATAAGTTAGTTATAAGAGTCCTGTGATAACAAAGTAAGCAGGCAGTATGCTACAGTCAGTATGATGAAGATTATTAAGAAGGCCACCAAAATGTGGCTTTCAAATCCATAAAACCAATTTTACCAATCTAATATGGGTTATATGGGGGTTCTTCTTACACATTCACACACACACACACACACACACACACATGCACACACACATACACACACACACACACACACACACACACACACACACACACACACACACACTCATCTGAGAACCACAAGCACAAAAGCATGGATTTCTATACCCAAATAGTTACAAGTTACACAGTAGACTAGAAAGAGGATGTGTTGATCATGTTTTGTTTTGGTATTTTCCCAGAATCTACCTGCAGTGGTTTTTCAGTTCTTGGAACATGAATATAAATATGCTTCAAATTTAATTAAAAAACAGTCTGAGATATGAAAACACAGATCCACCTCTTCCAGTCTGTTTGTTTCATTTTGTTGAGACAGAGTTTTCTGTGTAACAGTCCTGGCTGTTCTGGAACTCATTTTGAAGACCAGGATGGTTTTGAACTCACAGAGATTCCCTTGCTTCTGCTTCCCAAGTACTGGGACTAACAGTATGAGCCATGGCTTCTTCTGCCTGCTCTGTCTTTCTATGCCTGCCTTAAATACCTTCTTCACTGAGTTAAGGAGTGGACCACCACTGCATGCCTGGGAGCCTGGAACTCCTTCTGTAAACTAAGATGACCTCAAACTCAGATTTGATGGGATTAAGAGTGTAGGTCAGGTCTCCCAGATATTCCTTGTGCTGGGATTAAAGGTGTGAGTTACCACTGTCTGATCATCCTAGACTGACTATGGGTAGATCCCTCTAATATCTCTGACTGTTTTTTATTATATTTGAAACATATCCCCACAGTCACCTGAAGCATGCTGAGTGTCAATGAATATATATACTAGACAGATTTTTTTTAAAAGTGTCAAATGGTAAGTTTTTAACAGTGCAGAAAAAAAATTTAATTTATAAATACACACAAAGGTTCAGGGGGAAATGCACAGTGATTATTTTCAAAATTATTTTTCAGTGCTTATTTGAATACAGTGGATATTATTGGTTAATAAAGGAACTGTTTTGTCCTATGGCAAGCATCTTAGAAGCAGGCAAAAAAAAAATTGAGCAGAGGGAAAGGAAGGTGGAGTTAGACAGAGACTCAATCCAGCTGCCCAAGAAATATGTATAATAAAATACAAGTAAGTCACAGGCCATGTGGCAAGACAAGTTAATGAAAAATGAATTAAGATGTGGGAGGTAGTTAGCAATAAACCTGAGCCACAAGCTGAAGAGCATGTAATTAATATAAGCATCTGAATTATTATTTGTGGTTAAGTGGCAGCTGGGCTGCAAGCAGGCCCTGATTTTGGGTAGGCCCTGGCCAGAAACTTCTTACTACAGAGAGATGCTATTAATGTTAAAAGGAAATCTTCCTGAGAAATATTAGATACTAATGACTTATAAGAAGCTTTATTAAATGTATTTATTTTAAGTTGAATCTTTTTTTCTAAGGACTCAAAAGGGAAACATTTGAAGCCAATGAAACATATAAACATAAAAGTTATAAATTTGAGGGTCACAGTGGATTCTAGGATGCAGAGGACAAATTTAACACCAGTTCTTAAAAACAAACTAGATCAAACTTTGATCCCCAAGAATTAGGAAAAAGTGAGAGAGTTCCCATCCAACAATGAAAACTTGATGGCTCAATAGACGCTTTCCTTTCAGGAAAAGTAAATATGCATTAAACAATCTTCAGTGGTGAGATTGTAATTCTGTTGGCAGAGTTCTTGCCTGTGAGGGAGCTCTATGTTAGATCTCTGCAACCCACATAAAATTGAGTGACGCGGTATACACAGGTAATTCTAGCATTTGGAAGTAGAAGCAAGGAAATCACAAGTACAAGTTCAATCCTGGGTCCATCCTGGCCTGCCTGAGATCCCATCTCAAAAGGAAATTGATGAGTAAAGAACCATAAATAATACATAAATACCCTCAGGGTAAGCAAGAAGAACAGAACAGAAAGGCTGCCTGCCAAAGCATATGTGGGAACATAAATATAGTAATTGAAATAACAACAGTCTTCATAGCTTATGATTAGAGACCTAAGTTATTTGAAGTTAAGACTACATCACAGAAGAAATGCTAAATTTAATCACTGGGAGGAGGAATTAGAACAGATTTTGTAGGTGGAATAGAGAAGGCTAGAGAGTGAGAGTATAGGGATCAAGTGGGAAGGTGGAGAGGATGGTATCAAGGGAGGCAATGAGGGAAGAGACAGCTAGAATTCAAGGAGATTTGCACTGGGATTGGTACTTAGTACAGAGGAACCTTTCTACAATATATAAAGTTATGTATTTTTTAATGAATAAGTGTCTTAATTTACAAATTGCTAACTTTATTGGTGTTTTTGTGTGTGTTAGATTTTTGTTTTTGTTTCTGATTTTTAATCATTTTTTATTTAAAACATTTATTTTCTCATACTCATCACTGCTCCCCTCCCTCCCCCTCTCCTATTCCTCCCTCGCCCCCCCCATCCCATTCCCCTACTCTGTTCCCCCATCCACTCCCCAGGGAGAGCAAAGACTCTCAAGGTTAATAAAGTCTCCAAATATTGCAGGAAAAAGAACCCCTTCTGGCCATCTCTTGCCATTAAATAAAACTTTCAGTGCTAAAACTGGGTTTTATCCAATAGGATTATTGGGGTCAAGTGGAAATCTTCAAAAAGTCCAGGCTATTGCCAAGACACAAACTCACAGCAAGGCACCATTGCTAAAGACAACATTTACACAAGGCTTTGGATGTAGACAGGTAAAACTAGGGGCTACACTTTTACCCCACCATCTGCTGTCTGTGACACAGAAACGTACTTTGAAAGGTACCAAATGAGACAATAAAACACTAACCTTACCCCAAAAAGCTTTAATCTATAATCTGTCCTTTCTGCTTATCTTGGCTTGTCGAAATGGTGTATGCTTTATCTTATTAAACTTAATTGTGTTATGTTTTAACAAATGAAAACCATTTTAGTAAAAGTTAAAACTTTTACATGGCTATAGTTACAGTGTTAGTTGTTAGTCTGGACTTTGTTATAAAGTGTGTGTGTGTGTGTGTGTGTGTGTGTGTGTGTGTGTGTGTGTGTGTGTGTTTGTCTAGGAAGGGGATGTGCATGTTGTAGGAATGCCTTTCTGTATGCTGTGGATCTCAGTCTTTAAATAAAGGAGCTGTTTTGGGCCATGACAGGCACCATAGAAGAAATAGGAGGAGAAATCAGAGCATAGGTAGGAGAAGCAGGGCGGAGTCAGAGACAGATCAAGCTGAAGCTGCCTAAGGAGCTACGTGTAAGAGCACGGGTAAGCCATGGGCCACGTGGCTGACAGATTAATAGAAATGGGTTGATTTAAGATATAAGAGCTAGCTAACAATGTGCCGGAACCATAGGCCAAACAGCATGAAGTTAATATAAGCGACTGAGTCATTTTTGGGGGCCTGGGCGGCTAGGCGGCTAAGTGTGCTTGGGCGGCAGATCTGTGGGTCTCTGGGCCTCTGGCTGCCCGGGACCTGAGAAACCCCACTACTACAGCATGTTTACAAAAAAGCCAACAAATAGATCTAGTGTGAATAAAATGTGAGAAGTCTAAGAATCCAAGGTAGCTTATGGTGAAATATACTCTAGAAAAAGACTTGAAAATGGAGACAGTTAGGTATTTCAATATAAGTCAAAATGGTCCAGAAAGGTCTGCTTTTCCAACTCAAAATATCAATTGAATTTCCAATTTTCTCAGGTCTTATTCTGTTTGTGTCCTCAATCAATAGAAAGAGATTCATTCATACTCCTGTGGAAGACATGCGTTATTCAGTTAATCTATCCAGGTATTCATCTCAAAAACACCTTCCTTCCCATGTGTTTACATAAGATTCGACTGGGGTTGTAAGCACCCTCTAGTGAAGTCATGTTGACATGCAATTTTCTCTATCAATTTAAAATAAAAAAATATATTTTTAAGTTCTTAAACAAGATCTAGAAAGCTTAGTTTGTTTCCAAAAACACATTAAATACCATAAAATACTCCTGCAGCATATTGCATTATGGAACTCTTCATAAACATATGTAAGAAAACATAGATGGAGAAATGTTTAGCTGAACTGCAAAACTGAGAACTTCTTCATACTTCTCAGCTGTATTCTTGGGATGTTTTCCTGATTCTCACTTACTATGTGATAAACATGTGGTAGCCAAAACTGAAAAATCATCCATTTTATGACCCAGCAGAGTTTTTATATTTAGCTATACTATCTTCTCTTCTACATAGGTTTCTAACAAAGGAAACATTTTCTAACAAACAAAAGCATAAAATTCAGTGCTCAAAGAAATAACACCGTATTTGAAACTACAAATCAATAACCTAAGTAGAAGATGCTTCCTAATTAAGTTTGTATGTTTGTGGAAAGAAGCTTATAGCAAACAAAAATTCTTTCTGCCACAATGTTGCTCAAGAATTTATGCTAAGACTATGTAAGATTTCCTTTTATCCATTTCTTTCTACATTGCTGATGTTGATTTCATTTAACTTGATGTAAGCAAACTTTTATAGAAAATGTAACAAACAGCAAATACTATGCACTGAATTTTGTCACTGAAATCCAACAATGTATTACATAAAACTGCATTTAATTCTAATTACCATTATTTCCTTCAATAACTCAATGAAATTTAGTATCGTTTATTTATTTTACATTTATAACTTAAAATCATGCTCACCTGAAGAAATAATAATATACTGAGTTCTTAAAATAGACTTGTGCTCTGATATGAGTGAAGGCCAATTAAATCAAATTTCTTAGAGGCAGGGTATTTTTCAAAGTGCATCTACATGATGATGAACTGTCCAGAAAGAGAATCACTAATGAGATAAAGCCCTGTGGGGTTAAATAGCTTCCATAAACATTGATTTAAATAACTCATGTCATGACACTTGTCATTCATTTAGTACAGGATATTCATGCATCTTCCACTGAGCTACCACCAGATAAGTAGGTGAAAAGTATATGTAAAACCTTCCCAGGTACTTGCTCATAGATGACTTCTGAGCTAGAGTCAAAATATTTAATAGGCAAATTACAATAATGACAGACTCAGGTCCCTCAACATTGAACTACCAATCAATGGCATATAAAGGAGTGAAAAACAGATTTTAAAATTATGTTAAAAATTCAAGATTTATTTATTATTAAAGAACACACTCATATATAATTTTTATTTCTTACTTCATATAGTTTAATTAGCTATGTAAGTAAACTAAACTTTAATTGTGTAATGTAGGGGATATACAAGTAAGTATTTTTGGAACACAAACCCTTGAAAATATTCAAGTGTATTAACACGAGTCACAAATTAATACTTTAAGAAATAGAGAAAAATCACACCAAATTTGATTAAAGGGGTTATGATAAAGAAAGGTATTTTGTCAAAATCCAATTCAGACATCCCTATGGAAATTTAAGACAGTTGGGAGTAGACAGTATCCACTTATCCAATTTTTGCCTCACTGTATCTTTTTTATTTGAATTAATCTGGGTAATGAAGACTCAAACCAAATTATTGTGGGTTGATTACCCATGAAAAGTGGGTTAATTGTTTAATAGCCATGGGTGTAAGTGAGTGTAGGTATTTTAATACACATAAACTATGAAATGATATATTTAGTGATAGAATAAAGCATATATACAGTGAAATCAATAATACAGTTTCACGTTAAAAGTTCATTACCCTTCTTAATTGAGTGATTTGCTATAAAATCAGTCACTAAATACTAGAAAAATATTCATCTATTATAATCATTCATGTAAAAAAATAGCAATAAATGAATGGGCACTTAGTAGTAAATCTTCATTTTGAGAAAATAGTGTAGGAAAACATTTTAAACACCATTTTCAGTCAAAGGCACGGATTACAAGTGGTGACATCCATCACCTATTGAACCAGTTCCAAGGATTCAGTACGTTTAAATGCAATGAGCTACATATTTTACACAATTTAAAGGTATAGGAACAGTCTAGTGCCTACAGACAGATATGTGTCTAAATGAGCAGTGCTGGCCAGCATCTTCATTACCCAGACATAAGCAATGGGCCTGATCAAGAAATACCAGCTACAGCCAGGTCTTATGATTTACTTTTCAAGTTCATTGAGGGAAGATCTTATTAAGCATCAGAATCCAAAGCCAGCCTCTTTCTTTTGCTTTCAATAAAGGTCTACAGCATTATAGTGAGAAACATCAGCATCTGGCCTTCCTCTCATGGCAAAAACATGCACCTAATTAAAAAAAAAAAGTCAACGATACCATTATGCTCTGCCCTTTCTAGATCTAAAAAGACAACAATAGAACACAAGGGAATAACGAAAATAACAGCCACCACCAAAACAGATAGCATTGTGAGAGCGAGCCTGCTACATCAGCAGGGAATCTGTAAGTGTGGACAGAAGGTCACTGTACAGTTCACCAAGTTAACAAGGCCAACCCAGAGACACTACAGGACTCTCAAACCATCACTAATTTTCTTTTGCTTTCCTTGTTTCCTTTTTCTCTTTCTTCAACTTGTGCTTTATCTGATATTTTGCTTTTTATGGAAGCTAAGACAAGAACTGAGTATTGCTTTCCACATACTGGAAACTTGGAGACATGAATTTCACTTTAAAGTGAATTTCAGAGGTACTTCTTGGCAATTACTGGTTGATAAGCATCATTTAGCCATGGATCTCTCTCTCTCTCTCTCTCTCTCTCTCTCTCTCTCTCTCTCTCTCTCTCTCTCTCTCACACACACACACACACACACACACACACACACACACACACACAGAAGACACACCCTGACCTCATAAGCTCAAACTTTGCAAATCTTGGTAAAAAATAGGATGCATGCTCCCTCTCTCTAGGAGAGTCCATAAAATGCACCCCCCTTCCCCCAGCAGAGTTTAACAGTCCTAAAATGATACTGGCTCTGTAGCACAGAGGGACTTAATTACAGCTATTTTTTATTAACTCATAGGACTCACAGCTCAGTCACCTTCCTGGAGGATACTTGCAAGAGAGGTAGTTCTGAGAATCCTCCACCATGGGACACCAAGCTAAAAAACAAAACAAAAACAAAACAAAACAAAACAAAACAAAACAAAAAAAACAAACCAAAACTGTATCTCACACAAATGCTACCATTCTGAGGCACCATAATTCCAAGAAGGTGGAAGAAACTATCATTGGGGAACTACAGTTAGCTTTCATTTAGAGACATCAATAAACAGAACATCTGAAGAAACAAGACCAGACTAAAGTTCATTGGGCTTTAGCATCTTACCCAAGGCAGCTCTCTGGTCCGAGGAGAGTCAGACTGCTCAATTCTCTTCCCTGCGCACCAGCCAGATGACACACCTTTACAACATGATCCATTCCCCATGGTATATATTAATTTTGATGCTAGCCTGGAGCCACAGTTTTTCATTCTCTGTCAACCAGTGTGGTTAATTATGTACTGTATATTTAAATTACAATTCTGATTATTTTAAAAAGATAATTAGACTTTAAAAAGAGAGAGAGGAAATGAAAATTGTTGCAAAGGTTCTAGTTATAGCAGGAAGACAATATATTTTCCCAGATGTGAGAGTCATTTGTGGCCTAGCACAGCCCACAGGGAGATGGCAATGCAGGCCTTGGAGCTGTGCACTCACTTTAATTAAGGAGGGGCCATCTGGATCAGATCAAAGAGAAAGTAGGGAGAATTCTACAGCAGAAGTTGACAAATTATGAACTACACATGTACTTCCCAACAAATTGTCTCCTATTTTCAAACATTTATTCTTCACAATTTTCATTTCACGTGCCCCCCACTCAAGGACTTATTAGTAGCATTTATTCTTTTTTCCCCCCCAATTTTTATATGTGGGTATTTCACTGTCTGGGGTATCTATGTATTTCATTTCAAAGGTATAAAATTTCAATGTGATAATTTTGTGGGCACTTCTCCAATTTATATTTCCCAAAATGACCTGTCCATGTGTATTAGTGTGGTTTTTTGATGCATTCGTACTTGTGTCAAAAGGTAATACATGCATAGCTATTTTAAAAGTTCAGTCATTATTGTTTCTCTAACAACAGCAAAGACATTTAGCATGAGGTATATATTATGTATATATCGTTGAGTATATCCACTCTTTTATACTCGTACTGATGAAGGCAGATGACATGAACAGTCAAGTCTTATATCAGAGAATAACAAGAGTTGAGAGAAACTGTAGGATCTACAGTATCCCCAAACTATGGTACCTTTCTTCTCGTCCTTACACTCCTAAATACTGCCTTTCCTTTCTCAGTTCTTACTTCCCTTCCCCGCCCTCCTTCCTCCTTTTATCATTTTTTGTTGGTTGTGGGCACTGGTGATGGAAAACCAAAAGAAAGGGAAGCAAATGGCTGTGATGAACCCTATTTGATATAAATGATGATGAAGGTATTTTACTTTTTTCTGTTAAGAAGTTTTGTCCAAGTATATGATTTGGGGGATTGTGAAAACCCATAAATGCTTCTCAGAACGCTTTCCAGGCCAAAGGCATATGAAAAATTACGCAATGTCAGAAAAGTTATCGCCAACAAGCACTGTAGTTACAGGAAATCAACTAGATTTTTTTAGGACCCCATTATAATATTTTATATTAACAATAATAGTTGAAAATATTGGCTTTATCTTCAGACAGATTCAGATCCTACTATCAGGTTTAATAGATAATAACTGTGTTATCTTTCCTTAATTATTTTACTAGAGTGTATCAAATTTTGTTACCAATACATAGAAAGGAAACCAGACATTTTGCTCTGAAATTAAATGACATAAAGCATATAAAATATTCACTAGGCCTAGTTTCTAATCCATACTGTGCAAGCACAACTTTTATCATTGTTATAATCCCAAAACTGAGAAAATAACTAATCGTGGTTATTTTTTTAAAATGACTGTTGAGTAATTTCTGTAATTTTTCCTTGTGCATAAATAATGACGCAATGCTTTTACCCAATAGTGACTCACTCCAATATAGCACAAGAGAGGTAAATCTGTCTGTTTTCCTGGTTTCTAAAAGGACACTCTAGGTTTCTTTAAGTGCAGGATTGGGGGTGCAGTAATGCCTTTAATGGTTAAATACACTCATAGCTAAATCAATAAGAATGCAAAGAAAAAGCGATCTGTGACTAGAGGCAGGGATGTAATCTTTACATCCCATTGATTATAACTGGATTCACAAAGGGTGAAAGAGGCTGTTGGCTCTTTTGAAGTGGCTAGAAGAGCTTCTACCTAACCAACAGGGGATAATCTCCTGCTCTATGGACCTTTGTAAAATGGTTTGCCAGGAAAATGCTTAATTCCCCAGACAATACTTCCCACATGGCTGCCTGCTGTCTTAAGGAGACAATAATCAGTGTGGGGATAAGGAAATATCCTAATGAGCTCTTCATGACTGTTTCAAAAATTGACTCAAATCAATCTTTGCAGTAATAAAATAATTTGCAAGGAAAGCATCCAGAGCATTAAGTACATTAATGTCCTAATGTTGAGTGACCCCGTAATATATAATATTGCTCATTGTGAAATAAGTACCTTCATGTAGATAACCTAAGGGTGCCAGATAGGGCTCTAAACTGACTTTCTTATTTTTATTTAATCTCGTTTCTTGTTGGAAATTTAATTTTAATTTACCTTCCAAGTTCCATTGTTGTATAAAGAGAGAAGATTTAGGTGCAGGATGGTAACGTCTTAAAATTTTGCCTAAACTGAGAACAGGATTCTTGAAAAGTATAGTTTATTTGCATTCTGTACTTACACACTGTGTGGCTGTTCTCAAAAGTGAGATCAACAGGATGAATTCAAAAGTGAATCTCTGCTAATTTTTTTTAAAGCAGAAAACAGAAGCAATAAATATCAATCAATGTATAAAACAAATGTCTCGGTTCACAGATTTCTTAGAAGAAAACCCCATGCTCTATGCCGTGCCTTCCTGGAGTAGAGCCTATATATCATGGCTGCCCACTTGAAGCTCCTTTGACGTGGGCACAGTAATAGTAGCAGCTGCTAAATGTCAGGTATGAGTGTAAGATGGTGGCACAGTGGTAATGTGCCAGCTAGAAATGCTGCATTCTTTAGTGAAGTGAGAGCATGTAGAATAGCTTGGACTTCCTGAGTGAGAGAACATGCCTCATTTGACATATGCTGCCCTTTCTCTTTCCTTGCTACTTTGACAAGAATCTTGGCTACCACTTTCTCCACTGATTCACTGACCAAACACTCTGGTGTTGCTGTTATGCTTTGTTTTGCACCAAATCGAATGATCTATGTTTCCTAATAAGAAAATCGCACTGTCTTCCCAGGGGAACAAGTAGGAGATTAAAAATAATTTGGAATAACATATTATAATGTATGTCATAAGTACTCCTCCAGGTTTAATTTTGTTTTAATAAGGTGTTTAATGTCTGTTGGTTATAAATCAAAAGAACATTAAAAACTTACCAAAAATTTTAAGCTACTAAACATAAAATAAAACATGTAAATATCACATATTTTTAACATTCTATAAATAAGCCAGAGAATAGAAAATATGTGCATAGTTATTCAATAGCAACTACTTTTATTTGAAGGGTTAGAATAAATATAGTCATCTTAAGATGTTATTATAAAACCAATGGAATATTCAAAGCATATTAAGTGAGATTTACCATCCATAAATTTGATGCTTGTCTATGATATAATCGTTCATCTTCAATAAATGGTTTTCTAATAAGTAGTTGGTATTTATTGAAAAAAAGTAACTGTTATGATGAATAAATTAAATTTCTGTTTAAGACACTTCATGCAGCATAAAGAGGTAGTAACGTTTCCTGGTGCTATAAGTGATGACTGTGCTAATCCTGGAGCAAAGCCAGAGCTGTAATGTCCAGTGTCCATTGAGAAGCATGTCATGTCACACTCCTCTGCAGCTCAACAGGCACAACACAGCAGGTGTCACAGCCATGGAGAACCAATCCAGATATTTTGACAAGATCCTGTTGGCTACAATAGTCACAGTCCTTAAACATCGACTCAGAATACATGAAAAAGAATGAAAGTCTCCTTCGGTTTTCAAGAATTTAGAATAAAAAGTCTACAGTGTTGTGCTGATTCTATGGCTCTGCACTCACCAGTTGCCATATCTGCCAGTCAGCCCAGAAGCTGATTGACAGCTTATCATTGGCACATGTCTACAATTCAGAGGTCAGGTATGCTGATAACCAGCCTGCGGTACAGTGTGTCTATTATTATTGGTGTATCCACAGTTGGTTTCACATCATTATTATATTTTTATTACATTATTATTTTTACAGAAAATTCATGTATTTCAATCATTTTATGTTGACACTTATTATATGATAAGCCAAAAAATGATTGCACTAAAGTCAATGGAGTAGTGAAATCTTTGTCCAACCAAACCCTGCCTGTTATGGGTGTAAATCTTTCCAACAAGCACTTAATTGGTTTTAACAATTCATAAAATTTACATGAATGCAGATCTGGTATTTGATTTGCTTGTTTAAAGTGATTCTGTTAATTAACTTTTGTGTTAAGGACTTTTGTCAGTGGTAAAATAATTGTCTTCTGTGTGGGAAGCCTTTGGTTAAATTACTAGTATCATAGTAAATGAATGAATAGATAGTAAAAATAATAGCCAGTTGTGAAAACTGTAATCCTGACATTGGGGAGGTAGAGATGGGAGATCAGGAGTTTAAGTCATCCTCATTTTAAAAAATAGGAGTTTAAAGCCATCATCATCTGGAACTCAAGTCCACAAAAAGCTACATGAGATTGCCTCTAAAGGATAAGTAATAAATAACAAACTGCCACATAGCATCTTAAGCTAGTTTGTATATTCAGCTCGTTGATGAAAAGGCTTCTTCTGATAAAAGGAAATATATCTCAACCACCATTGTCTGTTTTCTTATTCATCACAACTTCTGCTCATAACCTTTTTTTATCTATAAAGAGGTTATACTGTACAATTTTAGATGTGGTACATAGTAGTTTAATGGCTATAAATAGTAGCCACATGTGATAGTAAATGAATCATTGGATTTCCTTGTCCTTTCAGCTGCAAATTATGAGCTTGTATGTACACACACAAACACATACATACATACACACATACATACATACATACATACATACATACACACACACACCTTTATGTATATATAAAACCTTAAGAACGTGTGTGTGTGTGTGTGTGTGTGTGTGTGTGTGTGTGTGGTCACATATAGATATATAACAGAGAAAGTGAATACAAAGGACTCATGTGATCAATGAACACTGGAAATCTAATTCTCAGAAAAGAGAATAAATTTTTATTTATTTATTCATTTATTCAATCATTTATTTATTTATTTATTTATTTTAAAAATATCATTTTTATCTATGAATCGACCCTGCTCCCCTTCCCTCCTCCCATCCCCTCCCCCAAAAGGGCAAGAAGTCCCAAGGTGGGTCAGCTAAGCAGAGCACATCCACGCCATGCAAGTCTGATCCAGTCATCCCAAAGTCAAGGCTGGGCTAGGTGTTCCAATAAATTCTTGAACTGAGAGTCTGACTATAAAACAGTGGACTCTAATACATGTTTAGTGTGTTGTCCATCTAACAACCACAAAGTGAGACTTCAGGTATATGTCAGTATTATCTACACTGAATAGAGTGTGTTTCTAATTCTAGGAGTATATAAACAAGCACACACATACTACACCTGTAAATACTACTCTGGGATTGATCTTCAGCTGTTCTCCATTCCTATTCACCTAGCCCCAGGAATCATTGACTAGATAATAACTCACCTTTGAATAATGCATGCCTTCAGATTAAAATGTCACACAGAAAAATGTTGTATTTGCAGGAATGTGGATATTTGTTTATATATCCAAGTTTTCTTATCTTTCATTTTCTATCAAAAAAGTAGTACAAATAACTTAAAGAATAAAAGGAAGAAACTATTGGAGACAGAAAACATTCTCTCAATAATTAGAATTCATCCTTCCTACACCGCTTCTCAAAAATATTAAAATAGACTGAAAAAATAATATGAAAAAAATGATAGGCAGAAATTAAGTTGACCTTCAAGCCCCTCCCCCAGTTTCCCAGCATGCATGCATTGCATAATCCCTGCAGGTACAAACATGAGTGATCTCACTCCTGTGATTAGATTTTGTCGGATAGCACAGTTGACCTTAAAATGGGGAGATTATATATGGAGACTAACATAATCATAGGAGCCCTTTCGAAGTAAAGTGCTTTCTTGGATTGGTCACAGAAGCCAGCTACTTAAAACATGAGAAGGATTCAATTTGCTATTGCTAACTTGAAGATGAAGAGGTCATGCACAGAAGGCTAACTTCAGCCCCCAGCTGACAGCCTCTAAGGATATTAGCACTTCCAGCAACACTTAGTATAAGTGGAGGAAATCCCAGCCTAGGTGAGAACTGCAAACTTAGCTAGCATCTTGATGTCACTCTGGTGAGATTCTTAGCATGAGAATAAGCCACAGTATTTCCATTCTTTTTATGTATAGAAATTGTAGAAAAATAAGTTTATTCTTTTTTTTTTCTATCTCTAAGTTTGCAGGAATTTATCATATACCCATAGAAAACCAATACAGAGGTAAAAATAGGACTTACATTATTGACATGAGAGAGACTGGAGAAATTAGATGAATTTTCAAGAAGATAAATGTGTTTTGATGACTGATCTCTAAAATCACAGGCAATGGGGTTTATGATGGGCCTTCTAAAATGGGAGAAACTTGCACTGGAAATGCATAAGAAACATGACAGTAAAACAGCTCAAAGAAGTCAGGTAACCTCCTAAGAATAGTGCTTTTAGTAATTTTCCTCAAATTGATACATCATCACACCCTTCCCAAGGAGGAATAATGACCTTACAGTGGCCTAGAGTTACAGAAACTGAATTGGCTTTGACTATTTGAGAATGAAGACAATCCCCCTTTCTGGTAAATAGAAGAAAAATAAAAATAAAAGACCTAAAGCAGGGGCCATGGCTTCATTGTTTTAATATGTTAACACCTAGCTATGAGCTTAGTTGAAAATCATTGCTCAGTAAAAACTTATTGAAATAAAGATTGAACTGTTGGATGAATTATTAATGTGCTCTCTTTTACAATTTCAAATAATCACATTTAACTTGACAGCAGGACACCCAAATATGTAAGAGCAGCATACTTAAATAGCAAGAATGCAGAGACTTGAAGTCTCTAGAATCATGTTTAAAATGTATAAAGACTCACCTCGCTTCTGTTCTGTGTCTGCACATTGCAGTCAATATAAAGCTCATAGAAGCATTAGAGAGCTTAAAAGAAACTGTGCTGTCTCAGTATTTTTGTATACCAAGTTATTATGAAATTGAAGATATTTAATAATCACCATATAAAATATATATTAATATGCTATCTTTTATGTTATAAGCTTAGAATTTCTTCTGTGACAAGTTTATAATCAATAAAGTTCTTAATAAAAATAGCTTACCTACAAGGTGGTTCGGACAAATCTGACGAAACAATATTTGTGATTGTACTGTGCCAATGTGCTTGAACATGATTGCAAATATACATATATGTTGGAGAATACATGAACATATGAAAAACTACATTGGATGCTTCAACATAATAGTAATGCTCATCCCTCTTCTCAAAGCTCATTATCTGTCATTGGTTCCACAGATCTGCTCAATGATAAAGGTGTCGATAGAACTGATATTTTGTTGTTCTAGAAAAAGAGAGAAAAATTGGAAACCTTAGTTTTTACTAATATTATCTTCAACCAAAAATTTATCTTTGCTTTATTTTTTTTTTGACTAATTTTATTGCTGCTAAGTAACTATCCTTGAAAATAATCAGATCTTCTTTGTCTGGGTGAGATTCTGAATGGTCAATATTCTTCATTATTTGCAACCTTGTCTGACCAGTGCATTACTCCTTAATATTCAGCTTTCTTCAACTATGAGTAGCAAACTTCCACTGCAGGGATAATGAAATGGAGGGAAAATAACTTTTCTTGATTTTAAAATTAATATTGTGAGGGTGAGAGTAACACCTTCTGGTTTTTAGCTTTCCTGATGGACACGTATTACCTAGGAACAGTGGTTCATGTCTTGTTTTTCATATAACCTACTGTACCTTTATTATGTTGCTTTGTTCTGGGCAATTCTCTTAGACACAGACAAAGATAAATGGCCATGAATTTACAGAAGAGAGCTTAGAATGTTGAGGAAACTTAGCACCAAACTATATGAGCAAGAGTTGAAGTAAGATAGGGATTCAGGTACAGGAATGAGCACCCTCAGGCAGAACATGACTGCAGTCTTCAAATGTTTTAGTACTCATGAGAAAAAAGAATTCGATGTTCTTTATATAACCTTAGGCTAGAGTGAAGACAAGTAGGTGGGGCAGGAGTCAGGCTTAATTTACCTAATTAAGGAAGATCCATGAGAAGGAAACTACTGTGTGTTAGGTGGCCTTAGAAGGTAGTACTAAGTTCTTTGTCAGGAAAAAAAAAAAGGCTTCAAGATATTTGATTCTAGTCAAGCTATTTAATATTCAGAAATATCACAGAAAAGATATATTTGGTGATAAATGGAGATTAGACATATATTCAGGTAGTATGGCTATATAGTTTATCCTCTAGAGATGAATCAAAGAATAGGAAAGTGTTAGCAGTAGGGCTGGAAATTGCGACATTAAGAAAAGTAAAATATATGTTCTGGCTCTCCTTAAAGTGTCATCCAAAACTGAGATTATCTGGCATTATTTTGTTACATTACTACTTTAATATCAGTTTAGTAGTTTGCATTTTTAGGATGCATTTGCAACTGTAAGTCAACTGTAAGACTCCTTTATTTTACTTAGTTGGATATACCTGTTTGGTATAGCTTTAAATTACATGGGTACCTTACAAAACAAGGTTAACCCACCAAAGAACTATATCATAAAACCTATGGCTTATATTTATAAATTATAAAGAAATATTTACAGCATTCTATTATTGACCACTGGCTCATCTAGCAATACAAGAAAGGTATGTTGGATGCTTACTCTGATGTGGGATGTCTTTCTGTATGCTGTGAATTACCATTGGATAATAAAGAACAATTCTGGACTAAAGGAAGGCTTCTTAGAAGCAGGGGGAAAATCTGAGCACAGAAAAAGGGGAAGGAGGACTAAGTCAGACTGAGATGCTGTGAGCTGCTGCCTAGAGGGGAAGATATAAAGGAACTCAGGTAAAGTCACAAGCCATGCGACAAGATATAGATTAGTAGAAATGGGTTACGGTTAGAAAGCTAGCAATAAGCCTGAGCCATAGGCCAAACATCATGAAATTAATATTAGACTTTCTGTGATTATTTGGACTGCTGGTCTGGATCTTGGGGCTAGTCTGAACAAGAAACTTCCGACTGTATTACTCTGAGTCCATTACTGTAGAATATATGAAACATCACATTGTCATGGTAGACATCCTATAAAGTCAGCTTCATTATCTTTGGGGTAGGTAAGGGTTTTACTCTCTTTTACAGAGAAAATACTTTTGTTTGAGTTGAAGGTCTAATTTTTCTAAGAATATAAGCTTTGAATGAAAAACAATTAGAGCTTGAATCCTTACCTCTCTTTATCAGAATGAACCACCTGTGATCCTCCAGGTTATCCATAATGGCTAGAAATTCAAATATACCAAAAGAGGGTTTGACTTTTGAAAAGAGAAAATTTAAAATATCTTAGGCATTTGTGAATTCCTATATGATTTTATTCCATTATTTATACTTTCCATGCAAGTACTTTAGTCATCTAATGGGTTCTGTGCATTGAGACAAGGTAATTATTGTGAAATAAAATAATCATAAGTAGTAGGAAAATGTATATTAGTAACTGCCTACCTAGTCTACATGCCACAAAAACCTGGATGCTCATCATATGAGTGAGCATATTCCCTTAATTAAGAAATAGCTGCGCAGTTGATCAGATTGGATAGAATTTCCAAATTATGAATTCAGAAGAGGTCTCCAGTATGGGAGGGGAAGGTGTGTTAATTGACAAGAGACAAAGAAAGAATTGATAAAGCTGTTTATTTTGAGCTGGTCTAAACTACCAATGGGATAGAGGGCTGGGTAGAGTTGCATATAGAGACACACAGTTAGATACTAGCAACAAACGTGGAATTAAAGCCTAAACTAGCTCCTGTATTGTGTAACAACAAACAAAAAAATTAACAAAAAGATCAAAATCCCAAAGATAATATAAATTCCAGCTTTTTTTAATTCTTTTTGGCAACATTGCCAGTAATGGTTATAAAATCGTTGTGGCTATAGAAATTATAAGAAGAAGAATATAATAAATGTGCTGGTGTGGTGGCTCCCACCTGTAACCCTAGCAATCAGGAAATGAGAGGGAGGATCATTAGTTTGTAACAAGCCTGAACTTCAGAGCAAGACCTTGTCTAAATAAATAAATAAGGCTGAAAGGGCCCTATTTGTTCTGTTTTTTCTTGATCATTTTGGAGCAATTCAATCAAAAAAGAAGACATCATAAGGGCGTCTGTTTCATCTGACCAACTCTCTCACATCCCTGCTTTCTGTGAAATTAGAAATAAAGTAACGAGCAACACAGCAATATTTCAGCTTGCTGAAATAAAGTAAGAGGGCTTAAGGCAAGAAACCCATTGCATAACCTGCTCCAAGGAAAAATTCTGAACAAGAATGAAATATTTCTTAGTATAAAATACACTCAGTGGACTAAAAACTTTCTTTGGAACTTAGGACAACCGGGGAAAATCTGCTCCTCATTAGCTGAAGCAGTAATGACCTACTCATACATTTTCTGTTTCTTTGGAATTCATTTGTTTTCATTACATCAGGTAGTTGTTATTACAATGTGTTAATGGGCTTCAAGCAGGGCTGTCCTCTGTGACTTCGGCTCTGATTACCAAAATGAGAGTTTTGATGTTTCTTATTATACCAACACAGTTTGCATTCCACTTGTTAATATTCTTGTCCACCAGAACATTCTGAATTTCAAAGACATCTAAAAGAAAGAATTTGTGAGAATCTTATTTTTATTTTCAAGGCCAGTTCCATTTGATCCAAGTTTTAGATCTTTTAATTTGTCTTTTGAACTTGAGCATCATGTTTTAATTCTTTAATGTTTCATTGTTAAGAGTAACTCAATGTTCTGAAAGTGTTTAGACTTTTTTAAAGAAGAAAATATACCTATATTTTTCCCTTTACTTTACTAAATCATCCCAGGTTCATTATACAGTTTTATAATAAGCAGTGTTTTCCACTTAGTTTATTTTCTCATCTATACACAATCATCTAGAGGATGGAGACTTTCTCTTCAAGAGGATTAAAATGACTTTCTGTAGCTCACTTGCTGTGTGGTGCTTTGAATGAGAATGG
This sequence comes from Phyllotis vaccarum, assembly GCA_033318265.1. Classification (NCBI taxonomy): domain Eukaryota; kingdom Metazoa; phylum Chordata; class Mammalia; order Rodentia; family Cricetidae; genus Phyllotis; species Phyllotis vaccarum. The sequence goes on along the minus strand of JARWLC010000015.1, from coordinate 8,807,592 downwards.
CCGTGTAGGCTTATATGTTTGAATAATTACTTGATTGTCAGTAGATTCAACTGTAAGGGGAGGGTTGTGTGGCCATGTTAGAGAAGCTGTTTTATTGGGGCAGGCTTTGAGTTTGTAAAAGCCCACACCATTCCCAATTAGCTCTCTTTATTTACTGCTTGTGGGTTAGGTGTGAACTCTCAGCTGCTGATTCAGCACCATGTCTGCCCACATGGAAGTCATGGACTCACCTTCTGAAATGTAAATTCCAAATTAAATGCTTTTTCTTTCTAAATTGAGTTGGTCATGTTGCTTTGTTGTGGCAATATAGAAAAGTAAGACTAAAGTGGCTATCAGGAGTGGAATGTGGAGCTCCTCTGACAACACTGGTTCTGCTTTGTTTGTGTTTGTTTTTTGCTGTTCTTGTTTTGTTTTTGAGGACTGTGCTAGATTTTGGAACTTTGGGACTAAAACACACTTTATATTATAAGCATGGCTTAATAGGCTATTCTCAAGGAGATTTGAAGATCTGATGCTGAGAGAATGCGGACTTTGAGACCTAAGCTCAAGGAGCTTCAAAGGGAAACAATATTAACAGCCAGGCTACAGGCCATTCTTGTACTATTTCGCCAAACAAAGTGGTTGCTTTATGCCCCAACCTAAGAATCTGCTTGAAGCTAATATGAAGAAATTTGCATTGTCATTGCTAAAGAAGATTCAAACATCACCTAATATTGACTCTTTCACAGGGTTGCTACTCATCACTCTTACGCAGATTTACAATAAAAACAGCAAACAGAGCAAAAATATATACAAAATGTACAGTTTGAAAATAATGAGTGTACCTAGAGTTTTAATATTGGAGCCTTGGTTTGTGATGAAAGATATGAGGAAAATGAAAAAAAAAATAGTAGTGCCTTAAGAGTGAAATTCTTCTCAAATAATTCTGAAACTTATGGAAATAAAAATTTTAAGGAATTATCTGTCCCTAAAAGCAACAATTAAAAGCTTATGCAGATAAAATTTAATGTGAGGAGCAGATCTCTTTGTCGGAGCCCACAAAGATTTGGAACAGCTAGGTGTTCATTCAGTGCCCTTCGACTCCAGCTTTCTGTCTCTGTCTAATTCTTTCTGTCCCTGAAATCTCCAATCCACACTCTCCTTCCCAAGACTGTATAAACATCGGGACAGATACCAACACTTCTTTCCAAGTGTCTGAACTTGCCAGGCTTGGCCAGGTAATTCTGGCTTTAGAAGCACGAAGGATGCTAAAGTAAAATAATTGTGGAATCTTCAAAAGTATGGTTAATAAAAGTGGCTTAATCTAGGATTGTTCCAGAGAAGTCCTCCACAGAACCCTCTTGAGAACATGGAGTGAAGTTGTAAAGGTGAAGCCTGGATTGTTGTGAATTGCTTGGATACTGATGGTGCCAGTGTCATGGGATACTTGCAGACAAAACTGCAGGCAGGAAGTGACCTGGCCCAAGAGATAAGCCAGCTTCAGTCACCAAAGCTGAAATGACTGAGCCATCTAAGCTTTGTGACATAAGACATGAAGCTTGCCCTGGTGGGTTTGTATTGACTTGTCTCACTTCTCTATTGTGCCTCTATTCCCCCTTTTGCGGAATGGCAAAGTATAATCTGTACTATTGTATGAAGGAAGAATGTAATTTGCTTTTTAATACCACAAAGGATTATAATTGAGACAGAGCTTTTAGTCTCAGAAGAGATTTTTGGACTTAAACTGTATAAGACTAAAAGACTGATGGGACTTTTGAAATTTTACTAAATGCATTTTGAATTATGATATGGCCAGAAGCCAATGGGGGCAGGAAGTAGAATGGGGTGTTTGATATGAGAATACTCTAAATAAGGTAGGTTCATAAACTTGAATACTTGCTCCCCAGTTGGTGGAACTGTTTGGGAAGAATTAGACGGTGTGGCTATGTTGAGAACTGTTTCAGTGGAGGCTAACTTTGAGGTTTTAAAAGTTACTTGTGGGAGCCCATACAGTGACTCAGTTTCCCATACTGACTCCAGAGTCTTTTCTGACTCACAGAGTAAAAGAATCACAGTGATTCAGCTATTCAGCCTTGATGGTCTGAGAATAGTCTTATTGGCTTCTAGAAAAGTATCAATCCATTATTTTGCTAGCATAGGCTGCTTGAGCTATATTATCAAAATGTAATAGTGAAACTGCCAAGCGCCTGATTCAAGGACCACGCAGAGTTTTCTTGTGGTAGTGTTTGAATTTTTACGTTATGCTTCCTTTGAATTCTGGCCTGAAAAAGTGTAGAAATGCTTTCAGAAATAAACTCAAATTCTTTGTGGTTTTTTAATCACGGGCCCCTCTCAATTTCTTTTCTATATCCCCTCTCTCTGCTACAACTATATGCCTGCTTCTTGTGACCCAGTCCCAGATGACTTGGTGACTTGTTGGCTGGATCTGACAGGTACATTCATAGATAGCAGCTTAGTGTTCTCTCTCTCTCTCTCTCTCTCTCTCTCTCTCTCTCTCTCTCTCTCTCTCTCTCCCTCCCTCCCTCCCTCCCTCCCTCCCTCCCTCCCCCTCCCTCCCTCCCCCTCCCTCTCCCTCTCTCTCTCTCTCTCTCTCTCTCTCTCTCTCTCTCTCTCTCTCTCTCTCTCTCTCCCCCTTACTTCATGACCATACCTACCTGCCTTCTTCTATTTCTTCTATGATCCCCACCATAATGGTTATGGGCTCCCCTTCTGTAGTGTAAGCCACAATTATGCTTTCTTTCATAAACTCTCATGGTCCCAGTGTTTTCTCACACAATAGAAAAGTAAGCAATGAACACTTTGAATACAAACAATGGACAGAAGTTGATTCCAAGCATTTTATATCAAGTTCTATTATTAATTTGAAAAATAATTAATAATTTTTTCACTTTCAGAAATAATGGAATTCTTAAAAACTAGAAGTAGATTAATTTAATGCACAAACCCAAAGAGAATGGTGTCACTTCTTTTTCTGATTGAGACCAGGATTATTTTTTTTTAAAGCTCACAAAATTTAATGGATCCCACAAACCGATTCTTTCTGCACTGCATATTGTCTTTACTTAGGGCCATCCAAACATCAGATGAGTACTTCTCCTCATGCTATAGTGATAGGAGCAACAAATTCCCTATTTAACTGAATAATAAACTTATTTCTACAAGTGGCTAAATCCATGTTTATACATGAAAGGTGAAATTAGTGTTTACCTAAGGGGATTGTCTCTGCTCACTAATGTGCACTTTACAATAACCTAAGAAGACAAAAACAGCCTTTCCACTCCTAGGAAACTGGAGTCGAGATAATTGTAGCAGTACTAAGCAGGCTTGCTACTCCAGATCTTACAGAAATACATTCCACTGGATGCAGTTTTTGTTCTATGTCTGTGAAAAGAACCCTTTATGTGACCTCTGAGGAATGCTGTTGCTGTCTGTACCACAGGACTTGTTGTAAAAGGCTTTTATTCAGCCTGCCTCAGCGGGCGCTCCTGTCTACCACATGTTGGTTTATCATAGACAGCTATCTTTCCATCTGTGTAGGTGCTTAGCTTTGCATTCAGTCCCAGCTCAAGGAGAATAATCATGAGGGTTTTGTCCCTCAAAGTGCACTATCGTGTTACTGCTTCTTTTTAAAGTCAATTGTATGTTTCCTTGTCACTGATTAAATAGACGTTTTGACTGTGTCTATGATAGGATCTGACCATTTTCTCCTGTTGTTTAGGTCATTTTGCATTTCGCAGCTGCTTTAAAATCATTGTAACATGGAAATTTTGAATAGGGCTCTTGAGGACTAAAGATAGTAAAGATCATTGGGATAAAAACCAGAGAAATAAACTAAATACAAAGCAAGAAACTATCTCACAAAATATTAATTTCTATATTCAGAGGAGCTTATGCCTACAACCACTTCATTGTGTAAAATATAGTTTCTAACCAATGTCAGAAATGATAGGGTCTTTTTTGAATTGAAAGATGAGAGAATTAAGATTAAATAGACTTTGTTTTCTGTATTTACCATGAGAATGAATCTAATCATCATAGTTCATTATAAACAAATCATAATTACTGCTGAAATCAAAGCTGTTACATCAAAGATATCAGTAATTTGTCAACCAAGATATGTGTTTTCTTTTTAGTTAATGGTATAGTAGAAGATTCAAAAAAGTACAAAGTAAGAAAAATAACTTTCAAATGGGAAGAAATTACCAACATTGAAAGTAATCTGTATCAGAATTGTTGCCAAAATGTGGAAGTAACTAGTGAACAGCAGAAAGGTGAACACAATTCCAAAAGACTATGGAACAGATGATGGTAAACTGAGGTAATATAAACTGATATAAGGTGTTGAATCCTTTTACATTAGTTAAATGTGAGGTTTTTTTTTTTAAATAAAAGTATGTATAATGGAATATTTAAGTATATTCTACCTCCAACAATGGAAACTTGAGTTTGGAAACCCAGCATGAATAGAAAAACCAGAAAGCGTGCCAGTAGCTTGTAATGCTAGCACTCAGGAAGCAGAGATAAGGTATCTGTAGGACAAACTGATAAGCTAAACTAATCGGAATTGGAAAGCTCTGGAGTCAATAAGTATATTGACTCAATTTTAAAAAAAGAAAAAAATACATGAAATCAACTTAGGACCTTGACATGAATAACATGCATCAAAAAAACAGTACGCATATGCACCTGCAATCACAAACACATAAATAGACTATTGAACAAGTCTATAAATATGCCACATATACACTTATACTAAGACAAAAGAAAATGTAGTATTCTCAGTAGATTTTAGTGTTTGAAAACCACAATGCTCAGCTAGAAATTCAGTATTTCATAAACTGTGAGAAACTAGGCCATGTGTATATGTAAAATATAGATGACCATGGATTCACCAATGGCAGAAATGTCCTCAATGACACTTGATGCATTTATCTCTAAAAGGCAGAAAAAAGTAGAATGGTCCTACAAGGTAAACTAATGAGATAAAAGCAAGTCCTATCCCTCTTCACAACGAAACACAGCAAGATTGCCTCCTCGAGCACATGTGTGTTGGGAATGTCTTTGTGTGTTGTTGTGTATTTAATAATATCAGCACATATATCAGAGAAAAGAATCACTCACAGTCAAGCCACGGAGGTCAGAGAGTGGCGATCCACATCTCTAATTCAATCCCTTGAGATGACAAAGTGGTGGTCCATATCTTTAATCCCATCACTCGGAAGACAGATATCTTTCTGGATTTCAGTGAGTTCAAGGCCTACCAACCAAGCAATAGCAGCTCACACCTTTGATGCTAACTTTAGGATTACGATACAGAGTTGAACCAGGAAATAAATAAGCTGGGTAAGAAATGTGTTTAAGACAGGAGAAGGCAGAGATTCATTGATTCTGTAGAAATGGCCAGTCAGGCTGAAGACCCTTGAACATATATGATAGCACTTAACATGTTTGGCCTGCGAGGTTGGATAAGTGAGAACTGACTGTGGTCTGGTTCTTCTTCCAGATATTCCAGGCTGATTTTTATTAAATATAAGATATATTACCATTCCTTTGTTCATGTCTATGTATACAAACATTTCCATATATGGATAAAAGTATCACAAGACATAATAGTCACACAGACTCCAAAGAACAACTAGGGAGTGAAGAAATAACTTACAAATGAAATTAAAGCTGTGTCATGGAAAAAGACACACTTCTGACACCTGTACCCATATCCACATACTAGAACAATCACATTACCACTATGATGATCAATCTTTATTGTCAACATGATGGGGCTTAGAATAGCCTAGAAGATAAACCTCTGGGTGACTATGTGTTTGCATGAAGGGTTAACTGAGTTTGGAAAAACTTAAGCTGACAGTGGATAGTGCTACTCCATGAGTGGGTATTAAACTTCAAAAGAAGGAGAAAGCAAGTTAGACACGGGCATTTCTCATCCTCTACATTCTAAGTACAAATGGCGTACGACCACATATGACCTGATGCCTCTCACTTCTGAAAACCACAGCCTAAGGTGGGCTTTTGTCAAGCATTTTGTCACAGTAAGAAAAACAACTGATAAAATCCAAGAAAACAATCGCCAATAAAGTCTAAGTCATGTATCCTGGAACAAAGTAAAATGAGCAAAGAGATAAAAATGACATTTTTCAAAATTCTAACTTTAAAATTTTAAAAATATCAACATAGAAGGGACACAATTTCTCTAAACTTAGATGTAAACTCATTCACATCCTAATGATCCAAGTTAGCAAAACTTTACCATAAAGCAAATGCATGGATAATACTTCTCAGCTTGGCTTTAGAAATGCTGGCATTTGGTTTGAAAGAATCATCTAAGCTTGACTTTAGCCCAATTAGTTGTTAACATTTTAGTATTGAAAATTTTATTATAAATGAAAGTGATACCCTACCATATGCTGTCTCCAACTCTATCAAAGACCACAGAAGGATATAACTCAAGTAAACTGGAAGTGCATTGCAAGAAACTTTCAATTTATGGAAATGACAGATACATTTGGCTACCTGGAAAGTCACTCAAAGTTCTTCTGTAAAGTTGGGGCATCCATCTTCAGCCTACAGATCTAGAGTCTCTGGTATACCTTTCAGTGAAGCAGGAAATTTGAAGGACCTCTCTGCTCATTCTGACATAGTTCATCAGTTTTACTCCTTGTGCACTGCTGAACATCTGTGTGAAGCAGGAACCAAAGGGACCACTAGGCTTGTTCTAGCAAAATCACACTTTCCTATGGGTTCTTCATGTCCAGTTTATACAGCATACTGTCAAGTAGTCAAGGCAAGAACTCTCATTGGTGACTAACTTTTGCCACAAAGAAAGTTAACTTCATATGGAGCTTCTTTGATGCCCATCATCCTCTTGAATCAGATTGCTACTTCACTGTCTAATAAAGTCTAAGTCCTTAAACTATTTTAAATACCATACATATTCTGTAGGTCTTTGAAGTGTTTGAAGATTGGCTAACTAATTGAAATATATTTTTGTACACCTAAAAATAATCTAACTAGTATGACTGTATGTTTGGTTATCATTAATGATTAACTGTTGATCTGTATTTCTTAATTATCCATTACAGTTTTAATTGAGTCACATACACATAATATCTTAAACAAGATTAGAAACATACATAGAGTATAACAAAATTGATCTTAAATTTGTATCAATAAACTTAAATTCATACCAATGTAATGTATTTAGAAATTAGCAGCTGGTTTTTGGATCAAATTAGATTCAAAAATTTATCTTTATATCATTTCTATATCATATCTTCTTTTTCTAAAAAAATATTGACTATGACCATTAGCCATTTATAATGAAAACAAACATTTATAGACAATATTTTGAGAATTTGAGCATAGGTTTCCATAAACTGCTTCTTGCTGATGGGGGCATTGACGTTTTTATAAGGGTCCTGAGGCTGGATAATCTTAGCAGCCTTGAGGCTGATGTCGTCATCTCTTCCCATAAGAGTTTTGCAGGGGATCTTCCTTGATCAAACCTTATTTTCTTTAATCTTAAATAAATCCACAGCCTCCCATTTTTTGTGGAAATAAAAAGAAAACCTCTTCTTCAAAATACCATGTCTTTTGATTTCAATTTTAAAGTCATCATTTTAAAAATATATAGGTGGGATTAGTCTAGCAGCATATATAATTAAATATCTTTTAGCATATATACTACTTCATTTGCAGTAAAAAATAATTAAAGAAAAGATAATTATATATAGTATTCAAACACTCTTTCAATTTCCATCTTTAAGTGGCTTATTTTTTCTACTCTATTTCTTTTTTAAGGACATTATCCTTTTTTCTTTTCCTTTTTCTCCCAAGCCTACTTATACTTTTAAACATACTAGAAACTATTTAGAGAGGTTTTTTTTTTAAATTAAAAAAAATCTGTCTTTACTGTGTATTTCTTTTCACTTATCTTTTTCTGTTTCTGACCAAGGTGTGGCTAGGATTAAAGGCTTGGCTAGGGTAGCTGGCTGGCGCGGCCCAGCTCCTAGACTAGCTTTATAGGGAGTTTAACATTTTAGCGGAGGTACTGGCAGGAGCCACAATTAACACTCTGGGGAATTTTAGGGTTCATATTGTCACCAAATAGAGCACAGCCATTTGCTACTTATAAACTACATTTTTGTCTTTTCCAAAAGGCCTCTTAAAAGTGCTATACATTATTTTACTGCTAAAGTTGAGTCAAGAATCCTCTCTTTAAAAAGTAATGCCTCTGCTTGCCTCCAACTAACAGAGCTGACTCCAGAAAATGTTGCTAGTAAGAAGTTTGAACCTGCTCTCTTTCTGTCTGTAAGAGCAATAACCTTAAATCTAATATAAGCAGCTCAAGCTTATACAGAGTCTTATGTAAAACTTCTGGATCACATGTTGCAGCTCAGGCTGCACACAGCAAACCTGCCATTTTGTAATTCAAGCCTGCATGCTACCCACTCTCTGTACCATGGCCCACTTGAGAGGCAGAACTCAGAAGCTGCTTTTGACCCCATTTCTATGCTCTATAACCCTTTTAAGCTTTCTAAGACTTTATGTGGATGAACATGATCCACAATGGAGTACAATTTGTAATATGAAGTTTCTGGGTGGTTGGAGAGACAGCTGTGGGTGCTGTGAACTGGTCTTATATTATTGGTTGTGAGCCTATCCTTTAATGGCTGAGCCATCTCTCCAGCCCTGAGGTTTCCCATCTGCTTCTAAAATGCCTTGCCATAGAACAAAACAGTTCTTTTATTATCCAATGATAATTCACAGAAAGACATCCTACATCAAGCCATGCTGGAGACATGGGTCAGCCTGTGACACAATTGTTCCTCAAGCATGAAGACATGAGTTTAGATCTCAGGTACCAACATCCACAGGTGGGCATGATAGCTCCAGGATCAGTAATGGTAGAGTTTGAGAGAAAGGAAAGGGAGTGAATCCCAAGGCTTTTGGCAAAGTAGATCTAGCCATTCAGTGAGCTGTGGTTATGGAAGTTCTGCTGTTTCAAAAACTATGTTGGAGAACAATAGAAAAAGACATCAGACATCGAATTCTGGCTGCCGTATTTGCACAGCTACTTACATGAACCCTCATGTATGTGCACACACATTCCAAGGACTTTGCATACACACTAGAAAATGACATTGTAAATTTAACGTAACATTGACTTACATAATCATCTAATTAATAAAATAATAATCATTAAGTATCAGTAATAGAGTAGACTAAGAGGGTCATTATCCACACCAAATATTTCTATTTATTCCTGGGGATCCTCACACAGGCTCTAGATATCATGGTCATTTATCTGTAGAAAGTAAAATTTTATATAATTGTATTCTAAAGATAATTTCTCTGTTCCTTGGATATACTTTTGTTTTTCATGTTTATAGTAAGTCTATAATGATAATGAATGATAATCTTATGTTACTTTTACTTTGGTATTAGGAAAACCAAAATGTTCCATGAGGTAAGTTTCTTATTTGCTCATTGGATTTATTCTTTTAGGGAATTTTCTTGATAGTAGAGCACTTGTGTGCTGGGTAATTCTTACTATCTCTCATTAATGTCACCAGCAGGATCATTACCTCTTAACTCAACAAGAAATAAACTGTGGTTTTTCTGTGCAGTAAAGGTGAGATAACTGGAAATTTACAGTATTATTCTCATAAGTTAATAATACGTGTAGGGATCTGAAAATAGCACATACAAAAATAATGAAAATACAAACAAATTCCAACAATAATAGTAGGGTGACAGTCTTCTAATTCCTTCTTCAGTTGTGTCCAAGAGTAGGGCTTCATTAGCTTAAGGACAAATAGCTTCCAATACTGATTTCAGTGCCTAACATAATTTGTGAAAGAGGAAATATGAGAAAAGTATAATATAAAGCCGATACAAGAGTATGTGAAGCCCCACCCCTTCCTAAGGAGAAACCATTGAGGCCACCCTACTTCCTTTGGACCCAATGACTGACTGCCAGCTGGGCACGTGCCCACTCTTTTTTCCTAAAGGTGTAGACAATGGGGAACAAAATAGGAAAAGGCTTCAGATGGAAAAGGGTGAGAATGCCAAAGACAAATAATGTAAAGGGAATAAATATAATCACAATGTATTGTATGTTCATACAAATCTATCACAACATAGATTTTAAAGAGCTTAAAAACCTCTCTCCCTACAAACATTTAAGTACACAGTAATTTTCCTAACAAATTAAAACATCTCACAGATAATGACTCTCTTGGAATTGTTATTGTTAATGTGTAGATTTTAAGGAAAGTAGGGAATTCTTAACCAGAGTTCTTAAAGAGGCCTGGTCCCACTCAGCTTTTGCCCATCCAGGCCATTTCTCAACCTTATCTTCAGATATGGGTACTTTATGAACAAGAGGTTTAGTACTGAATCTGTCTCAATTCAGTTTACAAAATCCTATGAGCATTTTACTTCTAATTTGTTTGTTTAGAAGTTGTATAGTTTAAGCCTATAACTGTGAATTGGGAATGTATTAGACAGTGAAAACATGAAGCTATAGCACTGGGTTTCCCAGGTGAACTTTTAAAAATAAATTTAGCACCCAAATTAATAAAAAGTCAAACCATATGACCTCTAAGATACATTCAGGTGTCTACATCTACATCTTATCCATAATTTATTTACCAATTAATGTTAACATGAATTATTTGGGCATTTTTCTTTGCCAACCATCTCACCTTATCTGATGTAAGGTAACTTCCTGGAACAGGTCAACTGAACCTTTTTTAAATGCAAAATAAAAAGAACACCTCATCCCAGTTTCCTGGTAACCTGATATATTACAAGGAAACATGAGCTAATGTTAATTATTTTTAGGGAATAACTGTGCCCCTGTTCTGGTTACACAATTATCAATGTCTATTAACTGTTTACTAAACATTAGCGTAAAATAGTAAAATATCAGTTAAATTTTGTATTTGGACATTCCTAAGACGGAAACCTTTTTCCCCACAATGCACATAGCAAATATTAATTTTAAAACATACAAAATCATCTCCTTTCCACAAATACCTTACCTAGTGCTGAAATTCTCACAAGGAAAATTTTCTCACACGTCTGAAATACAAACAAATACACAGTTTAGTGCTCCATCTTCCCATCTCTCCCACAACAGAATCCATTTCAAAGACTCACATGGTATCATACTGGGAATAACTAGACTCATCCAGAAGATTATAGCCCAGAAATTAATTCTCCATAAAGTATTAAAAGTTATCTGGCCCTCACAGATGTTCATTGTGCTTATTATCTGCATACTTTCTGGATCAAATGTTCAATATGAATATGCTAGTATCTACCAAAGATAGTTCCTGGCAAGGTACATGTTCCTATCAGCAGGAAATAAATAGAAAAAAAAATTAAAAGGCATGAAACTTTAAAACAATAGCTTGAAGGTGCTTTATAAGCAACACATGGTTTATACTATTTGAGCAAATATTTGCTCTAGGATGAGAAACAAAGAAACCAAATCAATCATTCAGAAGTTATGTCTTCCATGCAGTATGTGTAATTAATGCAGAGATAGGCAATATAGAAACCAGCTTTTATAATGACTTCTCAAAATAGAGGATATATAAAGTATATTCTTTATAGGTGCACAAAACTGGGACTAAGGTAAGAAGATAGTGTAAAAATATCTTCTAAAATGGAAAAAATAAAATCTCATTATTTGCATATCAATGAACATGCCCCACAACATCCCAATACATTGCCCCATAGGCACAATTTTCCTATTCCCTTTTGTGGAGTTACAACTACTGACCATTGAAACAAAATTTAATGAAAAGAAAAAGAGAAATAAGAAAAGGCAAGTTTATTTTCAAGATGAATAAAAGCAAAGATCAGCCAGCCCAATCTGCTGGGTCTGAAAATGGATTTTCTCCAAAGCATTTTGTTAAGGAATCCTCTCCTTATCTCTCGGTCCACTATTCCTAAATGAGGAGATTAAACCCAAAAAGGGTCTCTCTCTTGGTTAGGATCTTATTCTAAGGAGAGGTTATGAAGCATGGAGCCCGGGGAGTCCTTGCAGAGCTAGGTAAGAGGAGGTACAGAGGCAGGAGCAGGAATGTGGAGAGCTCTCCTCATACACAACAGAACCTGTGAGCTACTGTAATTCTAGAAGGCATGCTTGCTATGCACATTGTCTCAAGATGGTGGCGATAAACGACAGTCCCTAGGAATCCCCCAGTAATTACTTCACAGTAATTTGGAAAGTCTGCATTCCCTGAAAAGAAACTACATTGACATATAGGTTGTCGTTATATATTTTTTACTAGAGAAAGATTTTACTTTTTTCTCCCATAATAAAATTCATTATGTATAGACTTATCTTTCCTTACAATTTAGAAATGTTTATATTAGTATATTAGCAAACATAAAATACTGTCATAGTAAACATATGTTTTCATAGCTGAGTAGGACAAAGAATTGTGCAGAGAGTAGCAATTTTACAGAGGCTGATGTGACCTTGCTGAATCACATTTTGTAAAAACCTTGCAATGTTGAATGAATATAACATGTTCAAACATTGTGCAGATATTCAATGCATATATTATATATTTATATGCACATACATTTATATAAGAGGAAGTATATGCATAAATTTAAGTGAGAATCATAGGGAGAAAATTTACATTTCTCAAGTGCATCTTGGGCAGCTACCTTCACATCTGAGTCATGAACCTTCTTATATGGATGACTCCCATAACCTTCCTGAGGTAACTCCCTTCTTCAAAACATTTGTCTTAAAAATAAGTCCATATGACCTTGTCTGATTTAGTCAAGTAATACTCACTGTTAATTTGTATATTTACAAGATAGTTCCATGTATTTGGGAAAGCAGAAACATATACTATTCTGTCTAAGCACCAATTCTAATATTACAGTCTGAATTCTTTTGAATTATAAGTTCTTAAGTGATAAAAGTATGACACTCATTTTCCTGGTTATATTCAAAAGCTAAAACTAAATATTGTTTATAGGTTTTTCAAATGTAACATATTGCATTGATTTGCAGCATTTTCATATTTGAAAGTAGTGATCGTGACAATGATAACTAAAGATCAATTTCCTGTTGTGCTGGAGTGTTTCCATTACAAGAAAACCTTGGCCATATACCGTGTAGAATTCAGAAAATGCTCTGACTCCAAGGTAATTGAAGTAATGGTTAATGGTTCTTCACAAAGACTACATAAAACCATGGAAACTAGGTCAGATATCATGAAACTCAAGGGCAAGAGTATTCTAAAATGATGGGCAAAGAAATCCAAATTATAAGTGAGAGAGGGGAAATTCATTTTCTATTAATATGGAAAGCTGTTCTGACTAGAGTAGATCTGGAGCAATGACACTTCTCAGAAACTAAAGTCTAAAGAAGGCAAAGAATGGAAAGACAGAGGCTGTAAGAAGCAGACCCAGAAGCAAATAATGTTCCTGGAAAGAGAGTCAATTCACTTTATTGCTTGGGGATCAAAATGAAGATACCTCGAATCAAATCAAGTCATGCAAGAGATGTGGGATTTCAATTTTTACAGGTTGATTAGATTCTATTTTCACTGAACCCTGTGGACTTTGTGAAAGGACTTGAAACTCCTTTTGGTACTTTGCAAAATTTCTTGACATGTAAATTTTCTGCAAAGGGATTGCTCTATATATTAGCCACCAAACAATAGCATGGAGAGAGCAGGTGCAGCATTGATTTCAGAGTCAAGGGTCTAGGCCACATTTGTGATTTTCCAGGTCCCACAACATCTGAATAAAAAGAAACCTCCTTCAGCAGCTGAGTGCTGCTTGGTGCCAGGACCCTCATCTAGGACTTAACTTCCTAAAAGGTAAACATTCCTTCTTGTTTTTTAATCCCTTACCACCGTGTGCACAAACTCAAAGAATGACTGGTTCTGGACCAGTGAGCACTTGGCACAGCTGAAGTATCAAAAGAGATAGCAATTAAATAAGAGACATGCAAACCATTCTTGAAATTGAGTTCTTGGGTTGGAGGCACATCACCTGACCACCTAAGGCAGGTGTGAGACCTCAGTGTCCTTGGATTTCTTTCACCAAAGGTGCCTGTCTTTCTCAGAGGCATGTACCCAAAACAGAACTGTGGGGTGTTTATTAAAATTATCAACTTACAAGGCACTCAGAGTAGCTATGAGATCAGAGAAATAAATGAGCCTAAGCAACAGGGGGAGGTCAAGTTCTCCTGTGCTCCACTTCATTTACACCATAGGAATATAAGTGGAGAGAAATGGATATTGGCAAATTTAGGATAGCACACTGGTGAGTACAAGAAGGGAGGACGTTTCATGGGCTGGGCTGTGAATTAGTAGATGAGGCCTCAATGGATAAACAAGAAATGTGAGATCTATTCTAATTCCCCAAAGAAGTTTGTTGACTTTTATTCAAATCTAGAAATAATTGCTGAGTACACATGCTGATGGCAAGGAGCAAGGGTAAGGTGACTTGAGCAGGTTCTTTCTGAAGAGACAAGTTCCCCAAGCCTTTACAGTTTTAAAAAGAGGGTGAGGAGGGTTTTAATTAGATTTGAAATTGTTTTAGTAGTCAGGCAGGGTTTGGGATGCAATATGGTTTGCAGGAAGCTTAGCAGGCAGCTGTGTTTCAAAGCTGACCTTTATCAGAAGGCAGTTTGTTCAGTCACAGAAGAGAAATAAAACAACCTTGAACTCAGACTAGTCCACAAAATTTAGTTATTTTTAAAAGAATTTTTAAAATGAAAGAGATATACTTTCTGGATAGCTGAATCTGCAGATCTAGAAATGGAGGCGATAGTCCCATAAGATTTAGAGAAAGGATGACTGGTCTATTGTAAAACAAACTTAGGTCAAAAATCACCTGGCTCAAGTTGTTGAGGAGAAGAAAATCTGTCTAAGATCGAAATAAAAATAGAGAGATTAAAACAAATGACAAGCAAGAAATAATATTCTAAAAACCCAGAATATATTTCCTACAATGGTCTATTTTATGCTCCCCCCCCCCTCCATCAAGACATTTTTCTAAGTATCAAAAACTCCAGCACGTTCAGAGTCTTGGCTCCAAGGCTAAAAAGGAAATATAGCAACGGTGCTTTCCTAGAATAACATTCAGCTATATCTCAAACTCTATTTCCTTTTTAATTACAATTTTCTTACCTGAGCCTCAAGTGATTCTAATGTTACCATTAACCCTGGAGGCCCAAGTTATTTTATGTTCTGCAACCAGTACTGAAAATGTGGTTTCTACATGGCAATGTCTCCCTCCATGAACTTCAACTGTGTGGATGGCATTGAACCAAAGTTCCTAGTTACTCTCACCCTATGGAAAGATGGGTGCCCTAGGGAAGCTTAGAAATTTAAAATGAACTGAAAATTACATTGCCTCTGAAATGCTCTTGCAATATGGAATTGGAGACAAGGGAGGGTTTGAAACTGGGATGAGGGTTCTCTAAAACTGGACATTATAACAACCTTATGCTGGTGCCTGCTTTAATTCTTAAACTTTGATTTAAAGCAGAATTATTTGTAAAGAATTGTTAAGGAGGACTGGTGATAAAAGATTAAAGTGCATCTATTGGAGGGAACTTATGTTTTAAAACCATTTATTGTCCTTTAGAGCACTGGCTAACTATTGACCCTGATTATATTGTAGATAAACAGTATGACAAATGTGTTGTACAAATGCTTTCCTGACAGCATTTTTAATACACCATTAGTGTATCACAAAATTGTGACTGCTTGCACTGGACATATTGAGTTCATGTTTACGTCGCCCCAGAACATAACTAGACTTTATTTCCTAATGATTTTGAATGATCATATGATATGTGAGAGTGTGAAACCTCAGAATGCAGTATCTATCCATCCATCCATCTATCTGTCTGTCTGTCTATGATATATATATATATATATGTCTATCAAATATATATATATGATAGAGAGAGGGAGAGCAAGATAGAGAGAGAAAGAGAAAGAGAGATAGAGATGAGATAGAGAGAGAGAGTATCGGCCATATAATATGTTAACATGGATAAACCTAAAAGATACTTTGTTTAAGCAAACAAGGGATGGCATGTTAACTGCCACTG
Organism: Phyllotis vaccarum; assembly: GCA_033318265.1. Classification (NCBI taxonomy): domain Eukaryota; kingdom Metazoa; phylum Chordata; class Mammalia; order Rodentia; family Cricetidae; genus Phyllotis; species Phyllotis vaccarum. Next base: position 8,791,466 of record JARWLC010000015.1, on the reverse strand, counting down.
ATTTGACACTGATTTTACTGAAGTAGAGAATGGAAGGGCCATCATCAGAAGGTCAGATTTTTAAGAAAACTGATCAGTAATGAAAAGATGATAAAAAATGTAAAATGCTCCATGTTTTATAGCACAGAAAAGTAACTATGATTAAGAAATTGCACTGAAAATTTTAACACCACTAAACAGAGGATTTGGGCTCTCCTTACCACAGACAAGTGTAATTGTTCCATGTGATAGATTTGAAAGAGCAGGCCACAGTCCATGCAGAGGTGAAGCCATATGTTCCAATCCGTGATCAGGAGAGAAAGTTGATCACAGTGAAATGGGAAACGGAGACATGGGAGGAAGGAAAGAGTGAAGAAGAGAACTGAAGGAATAAATAGTAAATAGGATGATGAGTGTGAAGGGAGAAGATGGAAAGGTGAGTCACGAGAGCCAGGAGAGCAAAGGAATCCCCAGAAAGCTGGACCTGGCTTTGACAAATATGTTATTGTTTGCTATACTTTGTTAAAATGATCAACGCTTTGTGAGATATTTATTAGTCATTTTGTTTCTTCTTTTGGGAACTCACTGCTCAGAATCATTCCATGTGCTTTTGGGTTTATTTTTAAATTTTCTTGATTAATTTTTGAGTTCTTTGTACATTTTGGCTGTTAACCTTCTATCAAATACATGACTGGCAAAGATTCTTTTCAAACTGTAAACTTCCTGTCCACTGGAATATTTTCTCCCTTTGCTGTACAGAGCTCTATAGTCCGATGATGTCCCACTTTTCAAACTTTGTCTTACTTCCTAATCACTGAATGAATCTGATCGCATCTGACATGTCTAATCTTTATTGTGATTTAATTTTGTTTCATAATTATTGTAGCTGGAAGATTCTGTCCTGTCAGCAACTTACAAATACTCAGCAGTCACTTCCCAAATAATTGACTTGGAGGCTTAATATTGTAGAAAATGCTAGACCAGTAGCTTAAGCATATTACTATTAAGCTCATACACTTACATGAACTCGTACTCCTTATCTACATTTAGCCCATGGCTTTGTACCTTTTCTCAGTTCGATATTCTCATCTTGCTTCCTCTGCATCTGGCTGGCGACTATGTCTTTTCTCTTTTCCCAGAATTTTCCTGGTCTCATTACCCCACCTAAACTTTCCACCTGGATACTGGCCAATCATTGTTTTATTAACCAATACAAATGACAAATCTATACAGCATATGAGAGCATCATCCCACAGCAAGTTATAGTTTTAATCACAGTTATTCTCAACAGCACATAGAGGCAAATGTGAGCACATGATGCACAGAAACTATAATTTATATTTTTGAAAGAATATATATAATATTATTTTAAATAACTATAGAAGTTATAGTAGGTAGAATAGAAATCAGGCTTTAATATTTTTATTCTTAAGGAATAATTCTCCTATACTGGTATTTTATCACATAAAATGTGTGAAATATATATCCTAAGCACCCAAATGTACAGTCTCAGATATTTTACTAAGAATTAGAAAGATTTTTATTTTTTCTACAAAGGAGTATTTGTTATTTATTATCAATAAATGACTATAAGTTATTTTAAGTTATATATTTCTAATCATTTAATATATACACTCTGAAGGCTAACTTCCTTCATCCCTAACACTGTACAATTGCATATTAGTACATTTCCGTTTTGGAACACCTGCTTGACTTGTTTGACTTGTAAAATGATGGGAGTTTGATGCTAATGGCTCATTTGCTCTGTGCCCTACATTCTGTTAAGAGCTTTGCATTTTCAGACAATGAATAATTTTACCATTGTATTTCCTCAATAAATCATTGTATACATAAGTGGATGGTGGCTATTCTTAAAATGAAATTTTTAAGTTAAAATAAAGCTATTAAATAGCATATGTACCTAATAAAGATTTTAATTTCAATTTGTTTATTTTATTCTTATTTGGTTTATAAAAATTAAATCTATGAGTTTTAACAATAATGCTGACATTAATTGTTCAGCAGTGAGCTTTCTCAATTATATTCTTTCTAATGCCAAATATAATTTTCTCTTGGGAGATTCTTGGGACAATTGCTATAATCAAATACATAGTATGTGCGAAGTATATTCTTCATGCTATAGAAGACTATACAAAATTACCAGGTTTTACTTGAGATTCACATTCATTCATTTTTCACTCGATGCTTAAAAAGTATATTATATTAACAAATAATAGAGCACAATGTTCACTTGAGACTGAATTTCTCCATAATATTTTATTTGAAAATAGACACTGAAAAAATTGAACAATTGGAAAACAAAGAAATCTACTTAGATTTGAGCAGTTTGCTCTTGTACGTTTTTGAATGTGCAGAGGAGGCACAAATGCAATGCTGTATGCAAAGTGACCAGGCCTGTGGGTGGCAATGCTTCTTGACAGGACAAGATCACTTCTCTAACTGTCCTGAATCCAGTGAATTCTTGCCTACTACATATCCTAAGACAACTAAATCCTCTCCACAATCTAGACTTTAGTTTTGTGGATGAACAGGAACAAAAGAGCGCAAGGTTCAGAAGCCTGCTCAAAGGGCTCGTGTAAATGGTTCATATACTATAAGAAAATATATGAAGCCTCCTCAGCAATACAAGAAAGACATTATTCCTCTAGCCTTCCAGCATCTTCCAAGGCTGCCATGATTACAGTGGAGCTATGCCTCTGCACAGTGCTGCTTGTAGCGTTTCCACTGGAGTATAATAGAATACTGGATCACTGTTGTATTTTTAAAGGGAATTAATATTTTATTACGCACAGACTTTTATTTGCACCATTTGGATTCTTCTTCTCTAATTAAATCTTGTGATTTATGGAAACAAAACTGCTGTTCTTTAAACTCTGAAAATTATCAAAATTAACACATACTTGTTAAAAAGAAGCAAAAGCAGCCAGGGGCCCTATTTTTGTGGCAGAAACAACGTGGAGGCCACGGAGTGAATTGATATTATCTCTAACTTGAGTAGAACAACGTGGCAATTAAACATAACGTACTTTAGATAAGTAAAACGGACATATATTCCAGCGTTCTATGAGGGAAAGGTTTTGGGTTTTTTTTTGTTTTTTTTTTTTTCAATAAACAATATCAGAGTATTTTATCTGCCCAAGTTGGAGTTGTATCTCCTGATCTCGTGGATAGCAGGTTGGGTCATAAATATTATAAATCAGGAATGTGGTTCATGTATGCATTATCCCAGCTGTGTTTGTGGGTTTCTTCCAGATGTCAAATGAAAGATCACTAGAGGAAACAATGACATTTTCACCTAGGATGCCCACTCAGATCCCAAGGTTTGATTCCCTTTGGTTTCTTAAAGGATCATTTCTGTATGAGTCTGTTGAGATCATGCTCATCTTTTCCAGGCCCTACCCTTGGCCATATGTGAAATAAGGATTGTACCCTGCAGGATAAAATAAAAGTGTTTTTTATTGTTGTTTTGACTGTTTCTGTGTTATGATCATCACGTATGTGTGTGTGTATGTGTGTGTGTGTGTGTGTGTGTGTGTGTGTGTGTGTGTGTGTGTGTGTGTGTGTGTGTGTGTGTGTGTGTGTTGGTGCTGAATACCCCATCCACATGTGGAATTCCCTGGACAGCTTCCAGGCGTTTGTTCTGTTCTTCCACCTTGTTGAAGCAGCATCTCTCTTGTTTGTGCCATCATTTAGTCTGTGATTATTCCACCTCTAACCCCCAACTCTCCGTGAGAGTATGGGCTAATACATCTGGTTTTCCCATGTGGCTTCTGAGGAAGAAGCTCAGGTCATTTGGTGTGCACAACAAGCACTTTTATATGCTGTGTCATTTTTGAGATCAAAAGTCTCAACCTCTGGAAATATGTGGCAACAGAAATGCCCAGTATTGGGGGATATAAGGAGCCCAGTAGGTTCAGGACAAAAACATCCTTGGCAAGATGATGTTCTCCCAGGGATTTTCCAAAAGTTCTCTGTATTGGGTGGGCTCAAAGGGCATTACTTCTATAACTGCTATTCAGAAGGGAAAAAGTGGAGGGGATACTTAAGAAGATGCAGGGAGAAGGTAATAAGTCATTAAGCAGATTAATTTCTTAGTTTTTCTTCCCAACCCTGAAAAATAAACAGGCATATATCAAATATAGTAAATAGAATGAAATTCTAGAAGACATGAATTCAGAGTGTTACATTAACTTCCAGCAACACTTGAGGAAAGAATGCACTTCAAGTGTAGGGGCTTATACAATCAGTCACCCCGATCCATTTGCATGGATTCCTTTCTATGTTCAATTTGTAAGTAATTTGCTTACTCTTTTAGAGTGCAGTAGATTAATAGAGGAAAGCTCTCTATAAGAAATTTCCATAAAAATAAATAGCCATTGAAATGGAACATGTACTCTATACTCAGGAGTATTATATAATAATTATATTATATTGATTGTCATTTACTGGCTGTTTCTTTTTTACTTCCCTATTATTTTGGAGAACTGTTAAACCAATCTACTACCTTGCTTCAAATATGCTAGGTAACCACTCCACCCCTGAGCATTCTTCACCCTTTTTATTTCTCTGAGGTATACTAAGGTTGCTCATTTTATTTCCATAGCCCAGGCAGGCCTTCAACTTGCCATCCATTATAGCCTCCGAAGCACACTGTGTATGGCACCAGATGTAGGCAGGTAGCTTATTATAACCTGCATTGATACACTGATCTATGATGTTCTTCTTTCAAGGACTTTGAAATACTTTTCTAAAGTGTTAAAATGAGTGGTTTTCAAGATGACTCAGCTGTGAAGAGATCAGAAATAACTTCTAGTCTTCTTCCTTACTCATCTTTCTTGCTCCATCTTTTCTGTTCTTTGGCTTAAAAGAAAGTGTGTTTCCATTCAAATGAGACTGTATTTAAGACCAATACATGGAGATCAAAATGCTCACTATTGTGTTTCTAGTAACATTGGTGTCTAAGGATGACTTTAATGGGTCAGCTACATTGTGAACTCAGTTCCTATAGAAACAAACCAACTGAAGGAGACTAACCATGTAGACACAGATTCTAAGACACCCAACACTGTATGTAAGTTATAGGTGAGTTATAGATCATACTGACAAGATGCCAGCAATAGCTCAGTGCTAAATGTACTGATCTCTCCTTTCTCTCTCTCTCTCTCTCTCTCTCTCTCTCTCTCTCTCTCTCTCTCTCTCTCTCTCTCTCGATCTCTCTGTTCTCTCTCTCTTTCTCTCTCTCTCTCTGTGTCTCTGTCTCCCTGTCTCTGTCTCTCTCTGTCTCTCTTTCTCTCTCTCTCTTTCTCTCACACACATACACACTCCTACCTCATTTTCTCCTATCTGCCCCTCACAACGATCATGTATTTAAAAAAGGACAATTAAAAACATTTTATGAGGAAGTGCTACTAAGAGTTGAAGAATTCAATTTATAACTTAAAGCCTTGTAAAGACTAAATAAGAAACCTAGGACTTTAAAAAAATAGAAACCATGAAAGCAGCTTGCCTATACTCTGGCACTTTTTTATTTTTAAAGTGGTTCTACTAAAATAACTAGAGTCAAAACCATCCATAGCTACATAAAGTTGAAGAAAAGTCCCAATAAACCAAGATGCTGGTGTATTTCCGTGATTATATCCTGTGAAAGGCTGAGGTAGAAGGATCACACCTTTCAAAGTAATCTGCACTAAGTCAAAACATAACTTGTCAAAAAATTATCTAATGAATTTTGAAGAATACATTTTATTTCCAGGTCTTTTAATCTGAAGGTTAATTCTTTCCTTATCTTAATAAATGAGTTCGTTTATTTTACTGCACAGAGAGCGAAATTGAACAACCAATAAGTATATGGGAAAAACTAAAACATCTCTATGGCCTGGTTTAGTAAGATTCATTGTTAGTTCTTTAAAAATAGAGTAGCATAAAATTAATAATGCTACTTGCTCTCAGTCTTGATAGATGTTTATTAAAGAGAGATACTTTAGAGACGTGATATTATAATCGAGAGAAATTGCCCTTAGCTTAGCAGATTTTGATAAACATTTTGATTAAATTGTGACAATTTCTAATATAGCAAAGAAGAATCCACCGTACCACAGTGCATCCAATAATTTCTGCCTTTTTAATGCACATTTAAATAGATGTAATCTACTATTTATACTAGTTTGTAAGTAGAAATCACTAATGCCATAGACAAGATAATATTAATAGTGAGATATTTATTAAAAATTCAAAAAATGCATTAGAGTAAAATTACAAAGTATCATGCCTTTCTTTTTTTCTAATATAGTTATAATTCATGGAGAACAATGTATTGTATATGACTCAATTTTAGTTATCAGAATGGTTACTTTCATAATTCCACAGAATGTGTTGCTATGTCTGTTGGTTGACTAATAGAGAACACACACACACACAGGTGGGGGGTACCCACATAGCCACAATCTTCACTTTTCTTCACTTTGTGCTAAGGGACAGTGTGAAACAAGCTGCCCATATTATTCATTTTAGGCTCCTCAGGAGCAAGTACTAATTAAGTTAGTAAACTATGATAATTTCATTCACCTTGTCATTGATTGATTGATGGGACATAATTCTGGCCAAAAGATATCAAGAGCAGCTTGCTCTGGGTTGTTAAGGAAAAGTTTCTGTATTCCTCAGAGGAGAAACTGTAAGGGGCCATCTCTAATTTAGTAACAATCCTGTGACATCAGTATGACTCATACTGTATGGCAATTTCCCTGTGATTATGATGGATGTGGTAATCACTGGGCAGTGTTCAAGGCACACTGGGCAGCATAAATAAGTGCATTATTTGATCTAGATCAGTTCTTTGGTATACGAATATTGAAATCACAAGAGAGCATTTGATCAGTAAACCATCTTATACTGTAAGCCTTAAATTAAGGGAAGTTAAGAACTATGGATAATATAATCTAGGTAGTTTAAGGACCAAAAGCCGTAACATGAAGAGTTACAATTTATATTCTTTAAATATGGTCTGTGCTAGCCTACACTTGTGTAACTAAATTGCAGTTAGGATGTTCAGAATTTGCTGACTCATCTGCAATATCATTTCTTTCTGTAACCAACAAAATGCATTTCAGAGGAGATTGCCTTTCTTGTATTAACGTCTGCACTATGAGAAATTCAGGGAAGAGATGACTAACCATTAGTATATTGCCTTGAACAGGAACTAAATTCATCAATTTTCAGAGCATTGCTTCCTGAAGTTGCATAGAGTAATCTTTCCCAGCTAAGCCTTCTAAGTCAGAGGCCTATCAGAAACCCTCTGCTTACCTAGTTTTACCCTTACTTACAGAAAACATAGTAGAAATATAATAACACACAGGGAAATCTGATCTGGATTATAATATTAGTCTAATATTATTACTCATTTAATTGTTTGACACTAGTAACTCCAGCTCTAATTTTCTGGTAATTTCTTCAGTATATTCAGGATATCTACACACATGTGAGTATAGTAAGGCTTACTCAATAATGTTGTATGACTGAAAGTTGAGACTAAGAATTAGCCTGTACTATGGTTAGAATCTCCTGAACCTGGAACCTGAATCTACTTCTTTATTTGGATCTCATCCAATAACGTTGTGGGTACTGTAAGAAAATGGCTTCCTTAGGGAAGATTACCAGGAAGCGTGGCTGAGTTGGAGGTGAAGAAGAAGTGTGTCACTGTGGGGGGAAGGAGCAGGACTTGAGGTCTCCTATGTTTAAGCTAGGGTCAACGTGACACTGAGTTTACCAAGGCCACCTGCAGATGGAGATGTGTAACTCTTAGCTCCTATAGCATCATGTCTGCCTGCGTGTCATCATGCCTCTTGCCATGACAGTACTGACTGAACTAAAGCTCTGAAACTAGAAGCCAACTCCAACTAAATGTTCTCGTTTTGTGTAGGAGCTACAGTGGTCATGGTGTTTCTTCACAACTATACAAATCCAAATGAGAAGAGACCTTATATGTTTTCTGCTTTTAGTTTTTTTTTTTTTTTTTAAGGAAGGAATAAATCAAGAAAGGAATTCAGAAGGCAGGCAGGTCTGACAGATATGTTGTATACTTATCTTGTAAATTTTAACATTCTACTAAATACTCATTGTGAAATCTGTATTTTCTGCTAATATTGTTTCTGGGAAGTTTTCTTGTAATAATAATTCAATAAGAATATTAGGTAGTTTGGTCTCAGCTACTGCTGGGTTTGAATTGATCAAATAATGAAAGAGACACACTCGTGGATACAAATTTACCCCCATAAAACATCACACAGGTTCTGTAAATACAACAATGAACATTTCACATTCAGATTCCAAGTATACCAGAATGCAGAAGGAACCACGTCAATGATTGGGTATCCTTTTCTTTACCCTGGATTAGATTAGTCTCAGGAAGCAGGTACTGTGTTGTCCAAGAAGCAACCGAAAAGAGAGAAATATGCCTTTCTATCTCCTTTGTTTCAAGACATTCCTTCTCCTGCCTTTGACTGAGTGTGAACCAGCCAATAATAATAGGAATAAAAGTGGGGGGTTTCATTCTTCATTTTCAACTTTTCGCATTTGTTTAAAATTCTTGACGACTTAAGAAAGAATGTCATAAAACCTAGCGGCCAAGCCTTTACAAAAAGACTTTTGTATCAGAAAAAAAAAGGGGGAGCCATGCAGTGATACTGCAAATCTTCTGTGGTGTTATGGAATATATGTCACAGCCAACATTCCTTGATCTTGAAATATAATTAATTACAGTGACATGTGGCAGCATGGTTAATGGTAATGATCCTCACTGCCTTTTATGAGAAGGGCCACTATGGCATCTGTGCTGGATTACCCAAATGTCACATAATAAAAAGTGAGATTACAGTTATTACACTGGATGAGAACATTAAAAAGGGCAGCATCGTCTAGCTGTGATAAGTGCTTTACATTCATCATTTCATGGATAGCGCATCAAAGCTCTACAAAGCAAACATGTTTTACCTGTGATAAACTGAGGCTGAAGATTTTTTAAAAGCTTACATTTTACAACTAGAAAAAGGAGCTAATATTTGAACTCAAATTTAAAATACAGAATTTCTCATATTTTCACAAATTCTGCTAAACAGAACCAAGATAAAAACATTTCAGATTGCCATAACAATTGTTCTCACAACCGGTATATGAAGGACCCTGGTTGGGGCAGACACCACGTGCTATTCTCTATTCTTTTATGAAAGCTTAGGCTATCTCAGCTCTGACCCAGTGTCACTACTTTCCTTTTAAAAATCGTATTTTCAATGATGGAGAGCCTGAATCAGGCTGGAAAACAATGTTCCATAGGCTCTATCTGTTTATGAGCATCACCGGTGATGCAGAATGTTGCGTCTGCTTCTTAAATTTCGATTTGACTTTGCATTCGCGCATTAGTTTCTCGATGAAAGTAATAGCATTCAGCAGAGCAGAACAAAAGGAAAGAAACAGAAGTGAACTCAGCCTCTCTAACACTTAGGCTATAGTTTAGCCATGGCTGAGCAGAGGACTGCCAAGGTTAGCCCCTCTCCTTATGTTAGTTCCCGTTCCTCGTCCTGCACTTCTCTGCATCACTAAGCTATGTTTTAAGAGTACTGACCTAATCTGCTCCTTAAAAACTTGTTGACTTGTGCCCCGATTTTATCTGAAAACAGGTTTTTTGTTTGTTTGGTTGGTTGGGTTTTTTTTGAGTCATTTTCTAGGGACTTGAGAGAGACTGCTCAGTGGTTAAGATCGTTGGTTGCCCTTTCAGGAATCCTGGATCCAAGGCAGCTCACAAGCATCTGTAATTCCACTTTCAGGTAATCTGGTTACCTCTTCTGACCTTTGTGGGCACTGGGCACACACATATGTGCATATACACATGTGGGCAAAGCCAAAGCACACACACATGTAAAATAAAATAAAAAATATGTATTTTAAAGGAGTTAATTTCTAATGAGTTTGACCACAAGACCAACTAAACAGAACATCTGTGATAATGAATAAAAACATTGTATTTTATAATGGCCATAGGGACTAGATTTGTTTTATCTATAGATCCTTGTTTGGTTTACTTTGGTGGTGTGGTAGGATCTGTTTATGATAGCAGAGACAAATAATGACCCTCTTCTGTCTGCAAAACTATCATTCCTGACTATTTTCCCCTCAATAATTCTTATTCTATAAAAGTATAACAAATATGTTTGATAAAGAATTTCTATTCTTAATCTTGTAATTTTTTATCATCTACCAGCAAAATATATTTAAGAAACCAACTTGTCTCATTTCCTCTTAGAAAAAATGCCCAGAATATACTGGTCAGATATTATTTTGTGGTCACTACAAATACTAAATGACAAAAAAAGGAATATTCTATATTTTCACTAAATATACATGTATAAACTATCACTAGGTAAAATATGAGGGTTGCTATCTAGAACCAATTTACACATGAGTTTAAGACTCCTGTGATTCTTCTTCTGCTGTGATATGTGAGCAAATCACCCAGTTAAGGGCACAAAACTATTCTCAAAGTTCAGGGGGAAAATGGAGAGGTCAGTTTTAGAAAGATTGATCAACGTCAAAGGATCCCACAGTAATAGTTAGCAACCCTCCCAGCATTCGATGAATGTGCTAACAATGAGAGCTAAGGTAATTAATTGATCTATTAAGATGAAGAATTCATTCATAATTTTATAAAAATGGCTGAATAGTCTAGAGAATTTTGTCTTTGGACAGAAGAAAATATGGGAACACACTTAAACTGTTACCAGCCAATACTTTCTGTAGTTGCTGGATTTTTAAAGGCAATTAGTATGATTTACAATCTGTTTACATAATAATATTTTGTAGACCCTTATAATTTATGAAGCCTTGATTTAATAAAAGTTAAATAGTGTTATATCAAACACAATCCCAATTTAGTATCAATGTTACTGATCTTAAAATCTGATCCACTTAGCACTCAAAATAAGAAATTTTAATATATTAATTCAACAGAAAGAATAAATGAGCCCCTTTGTTTGATTTTAGACATTTTAACAGAAAGAGTCCTGATAATAAAATAAGTAGTACTTTCTATTTTCGTTGCTTCATGCCTCTTTATTCTCCCCTTCAATTTTTGATTGAGTAATTCTTACATTAAAAATCCAATTATCTGTATAAGAGAGTTATCCAAAATATTTGTTAGTAAAATAGGGCAAAAATCATTTTCTTTCTTCAATCTATGTCTCCAAAATGGACAGGGAGGTAGGTCAAATCAAATGTAATTGTCTGCGCTGCACTCTCTAATGGACAGACTTTTACACCTTAGACCTAATGTGTATACACAGGCCTCTTGAAAATAGCATGCTTTGAGCTAATGATGTGCATGGCTAAATATTTTTACATCTGTGTGACATTTATAAATTATATTTTAATATTACAATTATTTTAGATGATTGCCCCCAGTGCCCTTTTATTTTTAGAAAATATGAGGCATGTCTGGCCCACAGACACTCAGAACCTAAGATGGTCCAAATTGGTCTCATTATGTTTCCTCTCCCGCCCTGGTGCATCTCCTTTGTTGTCCCTTGCTCCAGTAATGGGACCAAGCTCCTTCCGGTCACACAGGCCAACAAATTCAAACCATCTTTGCCTCTGACCTGCACCGACTTTCAGAATCCAATCAACCAAGTCTCTCAAATTTGACTTTGAAAAGTTTTTGGAGTTTGTTCTTTGGTTCTTAGTCCCTGCACCTTCCACCAGTCAAGACCTTAGGTAAAAAGACCTGAGTTCTATAATGGCAGAGCCTGTTAAGCTAAGCTCCCAGGGACTAAGGTATCTTACCTCTCCATACACTTCAAACATGGCTAGCATTATTCTTTTAAAACACATATTTAACTAGATAAATGAGTAAGGCAAAGAAAGCAAAAGCAATATGAAGGAGAGAGGGCTTCTGGATACAGAAAAGGATGAGGAAACAGAGGCCTGAGAGAAAGAGAAGTTGGTGGGGAGGAGAAAGAGGCAGCCAAAACTATTTAAGGAGTAGGAAATCAATTACTGTGTAAACTAACAAAAAATAAATAAAAAGCACAGTTATAATATGACTGCATGACTACTTGGAAACAGGAACTATGAAAATACCAAAGAAAATCTCAGGTATGTAACAAGGTTTATGAGCGTGTTTGACTTTTTCTCATTTGGTTCATTTTATCAACATCCAAGTATATCACTAACTGTCTATAAATACTCTACCCGTTTCTTAAGTAATTTTCTTTTAATAAGTGATTGAATTGTCGCTTTGTCTAGACTTGGTTAACCTAATTATTTTTCATAGCAGTTCCTTACACTGTTGGAGGGACTTGGTCAACTTGCTATGCAGGTTGTTTATTAATCACTTATAAAGAAAACCATCTGAGATGGCTTGAAATATGTCAAATATATCCTTTCAATCACAGTAAGAAAACATAGGGTCTTTGAATGTAAGGGCTTTGTCTTTGATTGTGCTTCATACAGAATCCATTATAGACACAAGCTTGCTAGTTAATGTTTTGTTTCTTTGCAATCACTACAGATGCTGTACATATTGTATTATAAGAATTAGTGTTACTCAGAATGGGATTTCTGTGCTAAAATGGAAGATAGTAATCCAAATGCAATGTTATGGGTAAGAATACGGGTCTGCTGGTGTGATAATGTGACATATAACCTTTTTCAACATCATAAAATTAGTATAATTTATCCTAAAAATCAACAAAAGGTACACACACACACACACACACACACACACTCAAGATTCTGATGAACAAAGGTAGAGACAGACGGAGTTCAATTGGCTAATTTTCTGCCCAGCTGCTTTGAAGAATAATAGAGATGTTCTGACCCCACATTTCTGTATGCTAAGCTGTTCAAATATTCAGCCTTCTTTACTGAACCATTATGTCAAGGCTGAGTGGCCAGTATCTAGATTAGCAGATACTGTTCACCTGCTGTCCCCCTTTGTTCTCAGCTTCTAATGTGAAGGAAAGGAGTTCTAAAAATAGACCAAAGCTTTGCAACTGAATGGCATTCCTGAGTACACAATTAGATCATGGGAAATGACTAAATCATTTAACATTTTTATGGAGTTCAAAGAATAATAGATGCATTTTTAAATTGCTTGCTCTTTCTATACCTTTCCATACCTTTAAGTCTTTAAAAAAACATTAGCTTCAAAGAAAGTTTGCACATTTAACCTTTAAAAATCAAGCAGTCTGAAGACTCTCCTTATGTTAAAGTGAAATGAGGAATTATTTTCATTTTCATGGGTCATTCAAGCTTCAAATAACTTAATTTCATCTGGTGCTCAAATACTGTGTGTAGACACATTTTCAGAACCTCTTGCTCATAGTTTGTAGTGTTAGTAATTTGCTTCAGGAGAGAGGGAAGGTAGGAAGGTGCAGGAGGGGAAGAAGAGGAAAAAATCTTTCTTTCTCTTAGTGATTTGATATTAGTGATTTGAGAATTTCGTAAAAGGTGTTTGATATTATTCACAACCATCTCACAGCTTCTCCCAGATCTACTCTACTCTACTTTGTTCTTTCTTTCTGTCTTTCTCTCATCTTAGCAACCAAATTTATGCCGTATATTCTTGGATATATCTTCTTTCAAAGAAACATGATTTATCTACCAAGGCATATACTGTTCAAGAATAGCTCCCTCTCCCCTCAGGCATTAATGGCTCATCACTCTTCAGCTAAGGTTTATACTTATTCATAAAGCCATCTTAGGAAAATCCAGTAGTCTCCCCTCCTCAAACTTACTAGCCCTCCTCTATCTTACTAGCCCATTTTATGGAGTACTTTGAATTGCCAAACTGACTGTACATGATTACATGTCTATGTATCTTTTCCCCTAATTATCTAAAGCAGAACTCAAACGTTTATCAAATATATCATCAGAGTGGTGAATTGAAATCCAATATTGACATTTTGAATTAAAATATTTAAAGAACTAATTGGGGGGAATGGGTATGAAAATCTACTGAGATATTTCCATCACAAAGTTGGACAGAACAGAAAAGATATGTCAAAAGATTCATTCAAAGGAAAGAAGCTGCATTAGTTATTTGGAAAGGAAATTTTCACATAAAAAATAATATATAGGGATGAAGGAATTATCTCCAAAGGAGTCAGCTACCACACAAGTTAAGGCAGAAATCTAGAGAGAAGCACATGCAGAGAACAGCTTCTGCTGTTCTCCTAGGACTCTCAGTGGACAGTTTTATCATGCCACACTGATGAGAGAGGATTAATCAAAATGTCAAGGACAGAGCCATCCACCTTGCTGCCAGCATGACTCACTGAGAATCACTGGATGCAGGAAAATTCTAGGAAGCTATTAAGATGCAGTATGCTTTTCTGACTGTCTACTATTATATGTAGGGACAAGGAAACAATGTTCTTGCTTTTCGAAGGTTTGTCAATTGTCTCTAACATAAAGTTAACATTCCTGACAATTGTCAAAGCATAAATGTTAAGAAAGAGAAGTATTTCAAAGGAAAGAGGAATAGATGGAAAGTAAGAGGAAGTGAGTGGACAGACATGGGGAAAATACTCTCTTTGGTGGTAATTCACTCCATCTCTTCTGCAGGCATCTACATTTATACTGAGAAATGTCATCAACTTCGATGTTTCTGTGCACAAAAACTTTATAGAGTTGGAATTCTCTAATGCAAACTCAGCCAACAGCAATAATTACCAACACTTCTGATCTGCAGACTTGTACCAAGGAAAGGCAAAAAAAGCATAGGGGAAAACTAGACACATCCCCCAAAAGCGCCATACTACATTCTGTGTATTCAGATAGCCAGTGTGAAAATACAGCTTTAAAATGGCTTGTTTTAAGATCAGAATTGTTTAAAGTTCTCTCATCTTCAAAGACTATTGGTTACTTTCTTGAAGAAATATTCAAATCTGAATATTTATGTTTGTTTTAAAATTGTGTTTAATATATGAATATGGTATTTATTTTCTATCACATCCATTTGATATTTAAACCATCTACTCAGAAAACTTATGAAGTATGCCCAAGAAGTACTTACAGGAAGGTAAGGAGTAAGGGATTAGAGATTGCTCTCTTTTTCTTTAAACTCTGTGAATAAAAGCAAACAGCAATTAATACAGAAGTCCAAATGGTAATTTTTCCTGTGGAACTCATTTTGATCTTCAACAAATTGAAACACAAAGTCTTTGAAAAAAATCTAAAGAAAAGACTTGGGAATTTTGGTTTAGCTTCTGACCACTGTTTATAGACTTTTCAACATAAACAAACACTAAATCTATTTCCTCTATGTTTTTAGAAAGTGAACCACATACATATTTCAATAGATGCTAATTTTTGCCTGGGACTTTTAGGATCTTGCAGGTCCTGATAACAGTTTGGCACAATATCTGTCCTTTATACAAGAGTAAGATGAAATAATACCACCTTATCATATTTACATAAAGCAACTAAAATTGACCAAGACTTAATCAAAATATGTAATCCATACATATAATTCCCACTGTTTGAATATTTTCTATGACAGTTTCTACATCACAAGAAAAAATATTAATGAATATGTGTGTGTATGTGAGATTTACCTGTGTGATATATCCAAGCATATTTATGTGTGAGAATAAGTGTATGCACAGATAATCTTCAATATTGTCCCTTTCCTTCCACCTAGTTTGATGCCAGTTGGCTTGTTCCTAGCTACATTTGACAAGCTTGCCACCATGTGAGCTTCCAAGGATTCATCTCTCTCATTCCTCAGCTCACAGTAGGAATGCTAAGACTACTGGGGAGATGCTGCATGCAACTTTTTGTGCATTCCAAGGATCAGAGCACAGTCTTGATGCTTCACAGCAGACACTTTACTCCCTAAGGCATCTTCCAGCTCCAAAGGAAATTTTTAACACATTAGAAATAGAAATGACATTGCTTTACGTAGAGAACAAATAAAGTTATTTGCTCCTTTTATGCTTTCTCAGATGTATTGTTGATGGTGAATGAGATTAATTATTTCTCAGGATGATGTTTAAGACAGGTTTTAAACTTATATTTATACACCATAATAGCTAATGTTACTGTTATAGAATATATACTCAATTAGGAAACAATCCCTGCTCTAACCATGGAGGCCAACATTCCATGGATTGGGATCCTAAAATCAATAAAACAGATAAAAGTGATCTGGGCACTAAAATTAATTAATTAATTAATTAATTAACTAATTGATTAATCTCTCTTCTTGAGACCAGAAGAATGTGACTAGTGCCCACATACTCATATGGCTCTGCTTCCTCTCATGTGATGCTCTGTCCTTGTGGAGTATGTGTCAAATAAACCTCGCCACCTTTAGCTGCTGTTTTCAGGTTTTCTACCACAGCAGTGAGAAAACTTATACACATTATTATCAGAGATTAATTCCTATTTCTCTCCTACCTTTGAAAGGTGAAATACTGAAAATTTAATTAATATGTATCATTTCAGTTTCTCTTCATTATTTGAAAGCAGAAATATTGAAATTTACTTGTTAAAACAAATAAGTCACACAGGTCTAAGAAGTAAACTGTAAAATACACTCTACGGGCTGTTGGAATCAGCAACTTTAAAAGCAAAAATAGGTTTATAAAACACAATTAAACTTCAAAAGGCCTTGTAATGGAATTACTAGTGCTCACCCCATCTTTATCCCACAGAAACAGCCATGTCTATGGATCTTAGAAGAGAAACTGCAAGGCTTGGATGTTAAGAATATTCTTCTTACTGAAAGTTAGGGAAACCAAGGTATCAATGAAGCAATAGGGGAATTTTAGCCACATTTTGCATCCACTACTATAGTTGTAGATTACTACTAATAAATAAAAACTATGGTTTGGGTATTCATTTACTTAAAACTTGATCACCATTACTTCAAAAATGTATTGTGTTTTTGAAACCTCTAGTGGTGTATGAGGCATTCTAGAGCCTTTTAAAAATAAAAGATTCAGAGTAATATCCCTGAACCTCTTTAACATTTTCTTTAAGGGCTTTCAAAGTTCCCTTTGAACAAATGGACTGCTTGCATTAACCTATCAAAAGAAATGCTTGGCTTGTGTCTCTTCAAAATGGTTTTATGGATCACAAATTTAGATATAGTTATAAATTGAGGTCAGGTAGTCAGTCAGATAATGAAATGAATATATTCATTTTGCACTTATTTGAGATTGTAGGAATATTGAAGGGGGAGAAAGATCAAGCCATGATATAAACATAATCTCTGGTGCTCTGATATGCTCTTATTGAATTATTATTTACTCTCCAGCCTCTCAGCTATGCTGTATACAGTGTGTCAGCTTGGAATTCAGCTGACATTAACAAATGAGTTGAACTTAAAGGCGAGATAGCCTCTTGGTTCCACAATCCAGCAGAGTAAGACTTTAAGGTACATCTTGTTTCAGGGTGCTTTCTTTTATTGTGTCTTCCAACACAATTTCCTCAGCAGTCCATGTAGCTACTATCATTTCATGTTATCTTTTGTTTTGCCATAACTCGGCACATTTAATTGACTAAAGTTTAAAAGAAACATGAATCTAACATGCACCTGAAAAGCAGAAATCCTGTGTTTTTTATGCTGCAATATTTGCTTTCTTGTAATATGTAGTCTTTATTATCTTGATATAACCTACACTGGGAATATGTGGTAAATATTTTATTCTGATTTCAACATTCATGAATATATAGGTATCTGCCTAATACTAAAGCTCATTTTTGAACTCACGCTATTAATTAAGGAGTCACTTTGCTTACAATAGTTAACATGATGTAAGTAGACCCCACTTATCTGCAGGGTATACAATCCAAACTATTAGTGTATAGCCATAGAGAAGCATATTCTAAACATAGTATAGATACATTTTTCCTATCTAGACTTACTATAAATATTAATTTATGTGTGAGGCAAGTAGCTACCAGCAACTAATAGTAGAGTGTAGCATTTATGACACCATCCTGCAAGAAAACTTAAGTGGATTCTCAAAATACTACGCTACACTCACCCTTCCTGCTAAGCTAATATGAGGTGGCACAATGCCTGGCTGCTAAGATGCAGTGTGGTCAGTAATACACCTCTGTGAGGGTGTGGTGCTTTGCCAGTGTATCTGATATCAGGAACGCTACTGTGAGACAACGGGCAGGTGTTCAAAGTCTTTGTGTGCCCCGCAAAGGGGTGATTCACATCCTGAGCACACAGTATTTCTTCACACTACTCAGAACATTCCACAACTTAAACTTATGAATTATTTATTTCTGTAATTTTCCATTTATCATTTACAGTCTGTAATTGATCATGGCTAGCAGAAACCACAGAAAGTGAGGCCAGATGTAAGGGGTGACTCCTACAATAAACAGAAGCATAAAAATAAAACACACAAAATTTTAGCATAGAAATAGAGTTAAATCAGCCTGTGTATTTAAAAAGTAATTAAACGCATATTTCTTTTAGTATCTGTAATAAAGCATGTTTAGTCAAAAAAATCCTGAATTAATCAGGTAAAATGCATTTTCTCTTAAGGTCTCATATGCTCATAATATTTGAATTTATATATAAGAGGCTCCTGATAGCAGATCAGGGTGAATGAAAAAGACACGCATGCATACAAAAGACAAAGGGGTCAGGGACATAGCTCAGTTGGTAAAGTCCTTGCTACATAAACCTTATGATGTAAGTTTACAACCTCAGTATCAACACAATAGACTGGTAAAATTGGAAAGCCAGTGCAGAGGAATAGAGGCAGGGGCACACCTGGAGCTCTGGCATTAGCCAAACAAGCTTATAGAGTAAGCTCCAGATTCTGTCTCAAACAGTCTGTTGGAGAGCGGTGGAGAGAGTCAGTTATTTAACATCTGGCATCCATGCATGTACACACCACCACCGACAGGTGTACACAGGAACACACACACACACACACACACCCCACAGAAAATCATTAGGAGTATAGCTATAAATAACATTTACCAACTTTTCATAGTGGATGCCACTTATATTCATATACTGATGGTTTCCCATTTGAATAAATTATGGAGTAATTCCAGGTTACATATTTTGTCGTGCAAGTGAATGGCATTCTTCAATGCACTTGACTAAATATGTTTCATGACAAGTTTTATATATATATATATTTCTTAAAATGTTCAAGTTATACTAAAACAAATGAATTGCCACATTTCCAAAAGGTTTTCTTTTTATAATTTGTAATATGCTGTCAGAATGATGATAAGGGTTCCAATACAGGAACAAAAGGTTCAGACACAGCTAAATACTGGGCATTTGCCTTTGCTACGTGCTTGATTTCAAAGAAGTCAGAGCTTTTACATGACCATTTTTGTGTGTATGAATGAGCAAAACATATAGAAAATCACTGCATTTAACAACAGTTCATAATTTTTGTTGGTACCGTGAGCATTCAGACAAATAGTCACGCCGGTGTTGCAAATGAGCAAGGACATAATGAATTTCTGTTCATCTTCAGCCGGGTGTTACTCCCCTCTGAGGTTCACCACCTATCTCTGAGACTGGAAACCCAGGGTTTCTGTCCTCCAGACTCTGCTGCCCTCACAGTGCCGGTTTATCAGTACAGCCTCGAGAGATATTTAGAAACCTGTCGGGCCGGAGTCAGGGAGAGTGCTGGTTCTCTGGAGTTAAGAACAATTGCTGAAGTGTTTATCCATCACCTGATGAACACAGTTGCTTTAGATTGTATTCTGGACTTCACATGGTCTTCATTTTCTAATATTTCTGAGTGTGCTGGCTGCTTCGTCTTTGTGGTTAAAGGAGACTCAGAAGAGCCTGTGTTTCCTCACAGAATTCTAACGCTATCCTGGTATCAAGCACTCTGAGCCCTTTAGGTTTTCAGATATTAGAGTGACAAGGGGAATGAGAAGCTGTCCACCTCTTTCCCCTTTGTTATTTGCCAATAACAAAATCACTGCCAAATCCATGAAATCAACAAAGCAGGTCATTTCCTCTTGAGTATTAGAAAACACCTCTATTCACCTCCACTGCTGACTATTGATTGAACACACACACACACACACACACACACACACACACACACACACACACTGACAATTATGTCTAGTCCTGGAAAACATTAAGCAAGTCCTTTACAGCTGAGCTAGATCTAAGCCTTGTCCCCAACTTTTTTTTTTTTTCCATAAGATAACAACAACAAAGTCAAAAACAAAATTCCTAGTCTCATTAAGCTCATTAAGCTGGCTGTAAACTCCCTCTGTGGCCCAGACACCTTGAATATGTGTCTCTTCTCTCTCACCCTCTGAGTGGACAGGATACCAGCCCAGCCACTGGTCTCAATCACTTCCTCCTACTTACAGCACACCATTCAAAACCCAACCAAACAGAAGGCTACAGCACAGTTTACACAATGATATAAACACATATTATTGGGCTGCAGTGGTCTTTCAAGTAAAACTTATAATCAGATGTATAGAAATAATGCAAGGAAGATATCCTGGTTTAGGGAGAATGGAATAAAGTTACAGCCACAAACACTTAAATATCGAGAATTTTGTTGAATTAGGCTTTAGTTTAACCATAGGCTTATTAGACTGTTGATAAAATAGTGAGTAGAAAACACGCTGTTAAAAGTTAAAGTGGAAATGTCTGTGAAATAAAATCTTTAATTTACGTAAGTTACTGGATTGCTACTAAAAATTGATAGAAAGTTTCAAAATCTCAAAATAAAGGAAAAGAAAAACTGTCCACATGAAATGAAGGAGGTAAGATAATTGGTCTTCAGCAATGCGCCGCCATGTGTCTCAGAGTCTCATCGGGAGAGTGGAGAGGACAGGGTGCTCACAGTGAAACTGAGCTCAGGCTAAGTGAATGATGGGGCAGTACAGAATTAAGAAGCCTTCCAATTTCAAGACCAGATAACTAGAGAAAAACTGTCCATGAATCTGAAGGCACCAAAAGAAGTAATCTTACATGAAAGACAAGATGAACTGCCTCCCATAAAATCAATTACAGCAGGACAAGGATAGAATAATGCTTCAATATTAATAAGAAAGTTTTTTTCTGTTGAATTCCAGAGGGAAAAATAACTCAGAAGTTACCATTTAATTAAACTAATAAATTAGAATTTTTTTGTTTAGCTATGTATTGAGTGGGTGTACTAGACACATGGTTGAATATTTCAAATATGGGTCACTGGTTTATAATTACGTAACTTCTCCTTCCATGGGGAGTATTGTTAAGTATTTTTCTCTTGATTGTTATGCACATGTTCCTGTTTGTAGTTTACTGGGAAGCTAGAGATGTTCACTACTTCTGTCTCTAAAACATATCTACACTCTATTATATAATGATCCCCAAGCACTGGGATGAGAAGGTTTGGCACATATGCTCCAAATTTCCGCCAAGTATTCTGCAGCTGCTTTTCTCTGCAAAGTAACCACTTATGTACCTCTGTGTTAATTGCCACTTACTACCAATAGAAGCTTCTTTAATGGGGGCTGAGAGGTGTACTAAGCTATGAGAGTAAAGTTAATAAATTCTCAAGCAATATAAAACATTTTCTATCACTAGTCTTAAGAAATAAGAAATACTAATTAGAAAGACTAATAAAATATCTGTTTCATAGACAAAATGCAAATTTGCCCACCTGCCTTTCTTGAATTAAACTCTTATAATCGGTTCTCTCTCTCTCTCTCTCCTTTTCCACAATCTGACAATCTCTCTCAATTAATCTCTTCATTTGCATTGTGCAGCCAATGTATGTATCTATAACTTAAAACTACAGACAGAAATGTGATTGATGTGAACTGAGAGCTGACACCATCACAATCAGTGCTAATTTTCCTATGCGCATCTGTTCATTAAAAAGTACTCACCATGGTCCTAGGAGAGAAATGGTTCTGCTACTACTTAAGTAATTAGGTGAGGTTTTAATTTCCATATCAATAGGTAGCGTTGGAATTCTACTTAAGATACTCAACTCACACTTGAAAGAATGTAATAAGAAACGGAAGTACCTTATGGAATCGATATAGGAATTAAACTAGCCTAGCAACACATAAAAAGGTAGACCCTCTGCCCGAGAAGAGACATGAGGTGGTAGACATGGAGAAGAGACAGTGATTATTTGGCAAAAATAAGGATTGCCAGAGGTCAGATGTTGAAGACATGCGGAGTTTCTTGTTGATCACATTGATATATGAGCACAATCTTGTCCTGTCCTGAACTTTAAAACGACCTCTAATGTTTCTCATTTCTCTTGTGGTTTACTAAATATGAAGAATTGTACTTCAGTAAAGCCTTTTCTTTGTTTAAATATAGGAAAGAGAAACTTTCATGAATAAACACGGAAAATTGGATAATATGATTAAAAGAATGTTCTAGAAGTTGTAAGTCAGAAAATGAGTGTCCACGGCCATTGTTATACCTACAGAGGGTTTCTGCATTTCTGGAGCCTGGTATCAAATCCAGAGCCATTAGTCTACCGAGGTTTACAGGTGTACTTACTCCTGAGATTGTAGTCAGGAAGAATAAAGTCTTGACTTAACCAATACACTTTGGATTCAGTGTTCATACAGCTAAGAACAGCATAGAGGAGGCTTCTCACAAAGAAATTTAGGTCAAGCAACCACAGGCAGTGTGAACCTTCTGACATCAGTGCTTCAATTTATTCATTTATAAGATTAGTGGTAAGACTTGCAATGTGAAATATTTATTTTAATTTCATAGAAAAAAAGAAAATGTGTAACACAATTCTAGAATAATGGGATTTGGCTAGGTGAGAAGTGGCTGCTATTTCTCTACTCCCCATTTCTCAGATTTTGTTCAATATCTCGCTCTGGGTTTTTATTATAATACCAAATAGAATTCATGCAATAATATATTGTTACAGAAAGTTATTTTGTATTCTAAATTTTTCATTATAAATAAATTTGCATATGTTTATCAAATCCTTCTATCCACACCAGAGAAACAAGTGCCAGTAAGATTGGGTAGAAAGATGACTCGAAGGTTAATAGTATTTGCTGATCTTATATCAGATCAGTTTCCAGTACCCACATAGGTAGTTCACAACTGCCTGTAATTCTAGCTCCAAATTAATCAAATATCTGCTCATGGACTCTGTAAGTAGACACACAAACATACACACATACAAACATACACACACATGCACACACATACACACACATATACACAAAAAACACACACATACACACATACTCACAAACACACACACACATACACACTTAAAGCATTAAGATCAAAGAAAAGCAAATGATTTTAGTGATTCATTTCTTTATTAAACATATTATATTAAAGACTCACAAATATGAGTCATTTCACTAAGGGTTTGGTATTAGAGATTAATGGGAGATAATTTCAGTTCACATTTGATCAAGATGTTGGTCAATGAACTGAATGTGTGTACAAGTGTATTAAAATACAATGATCTCCATTTAGATACTACAAATGGAGACAGGGCATGGTGATAAAGAAATAAATTAATTCAGTGTTTTGCAAAAGAATTATTGGTCTAAAAATATGTTTCACTATAAGCTATTTTTGAACATTGCTTAAAAATTTTTAGGAAATCAGGATACATTCGAAAAGAATAAAAATTAAAAGTGATTTAAGTATTTACATATTAGTCCAAAAGAACAATTATTAGAATTTTTGTTTATTTTTTTTGTTTTATACAGTTATAGCCTCTCTCTTTTAAAATGCTAAAACTGGATATTTAGGGAGTGGGTAGGCCTTCATCATGTCATAAAAACCAAGTCATGTGTTGATGTAGACTCTGGAGAGATGAAATTCAGCCATCAGTTAACAGATTAAAGTTCATTTTCTATAATTCTTTTCATATACTATATCTTCATATATTATCTATTTTGTCAGTATTTTAAGACCATTATGATAATGAATAAATAATGCATACTCATTTCAGTGGGTTGATAATTTCTCTATTAAATTATTACATTGAGTCCAATTGATCATTCAAAATATAAATTCCAAAAAATCTTTATGATTATAGCTTATTTTACATTTTCTACCATTTCCTCTAGGGCATCTCTGATAGAGTGATAGCTAGGGCATTGATGGAGTGGTAACCTTTGTAGGTAGGTTTACTGCTTTTCTGTCTTAGAAAGGAGAAACAACTGATGAGGAAGAACCATTTAGTCCCCAACCCTTCTAAACAGGCACTAGTACATTTGTAAGAATAAAACTCACGTGGTTTCACCATCTTCTATTTTGCTCACCTGTCCATACTCAGAGATGACTGAGTTACCATCATAATTTGAACAGAGATATTTAAGCCAGGACAAATTCTCTGCCCAAGTCTTAAAAATCATTTATCATTCTCATCCATTGTCTCTTTGAAATAATAGAATTATTTAAGCTTCTTTTACACACTTCATCTGAAATATTGGCTGTTATCCAAGAAAACGAGGTTATTAAATGATACTATAATCTGTTTATACCAGGAGAAAGCATAGTCATTTTTTCACATATAAATTTGTATTATAATATTTAATAGGACTTTTAAATTTTTTCTAACCACATATGCAAATCATAAAACTATCCACTTCATAACACACTATTCTAAGAATAAAATATTTGATATTAGAGAAATTCATTTAACACTAGGCTGATCTCAGGTGTGTTAGTTTACATCAACCAACTAGTTTTTCGTGGATACATCTACACTCTATAAAGTGAGAAGGCTCCTTCTTACTGCTCAAAGATAGAGTGATAAAATTAAGCATTTAATTAAAATTGTTCAGCATCACATCTTCATAGAATGAAAATTGTTTCCTAGAGAGCAAATAGCAGGCAAAATAAATAAGTTTACACAAAAGCAATAAACCAAGGGAAGGTGCTCTATCAGATTTTTGTCTCAAAACACCGAGTTAGCGTGGATGTTCATGAGAGCAGAGAAGTGAGCAGATTCAAAGTTTTCCCCATACAAACTTGTAATAGTAAAGCAAGTAGGAATATTCTTCAAGATCACTGAGTAATAATGTAAAAGCCAAAACATAATATTCTTGTTTATTGCATGAGTAAAGTCATTGTATTGTCCTCTAAGCTTATTTCATAACTTTGATTAGGATAACATAGCAAATTTGTACCCTGGTGCTTTTTATGAAGTTTTCTAACACCAATATTTCAATTTTCATGTTATAGAGGTGTTTCTAACAGTATACATTCTTTCTAAAGTATGTTTTTGATTATATGTCTCAATTTGCTACCTGGTGCATAACAATAGAAGAACTAAGCAGTTTGCATCTGGCACAGTGTTTTCAACCTACTCCACACATGCAGGCATCTGACTATGTTACCCAACTCTGAAACACCAGGCAAAATTCTCTTTGAGACATTAAACTTATTTTCTATTGAATGGAGATTATTAGGGACTGGTAAGTATGAGTTTGAATGCACAAACTTGATATGAAAGTTGGACAACTTCCCTTGGTTTGTACATTTTTGGGCGATCTTTGATGAGAGTAATTGGGTTTTCAGCTTCTTTAAAATTTAATTTTAATTGGCTGTCCCTCCTCTCACTCCTGACCCTTATCTCTCTCTAGGTTGGCCACATCTTCTTCCTTCCCTTGTTCCCCTCTTCAGTTTAATATAACATGCATCTTGTCACCCTCCCTACTGTTTAGTTTTAATCCCCCCCTTGCCCTCATGACACTCTAATGGGTTGTTCCGTACACAAACTGGTTCTAACTTAAAAATAAAACAGAAGCAAGAGCTGTAGAGGGAAGGAAGCATGGCAGCTTTGACTTTTTGAGTAAGCTGAGGACATCTAATAGAGAAGGTGACTGTGTTTAATGATACTAGCATGACCACTTATAAAAACACATTTGATAGTGACCATTTCCATGTGTACCCTGGATGCTCATGAATTTGTATATGATTAGTATACAATGAGCCTTTATCATAAATCCTCATATCATAGACCTTAAAATGTATAATAGTTGCTGATTAAATACATTGAAAACTTTTAAAATAAATAAACGTGTCTTTGGAGACAATTTCATTCTACAAATGTATTTTTTATATGCATTTTACTTAAAACATTTAAGAAGAAACTTCAAAGATTATTTTATTAATAGATGATTAATCACAAAAGTCTTGTAAAAGTTCAGAAAGTTAACAAAACTCAAGAGTTGTCTCAGAAATGAAGTTTGCTTAGCAAGATTGCAGAGGACTTGGGTTAAGTTCTCAGCATCCCTGTTTGGTGATGTAGCTCAACATGAGCCTGTAACATAGCTCCACAGTTACAAGTGACCCAAAGACTTTTTCAGGCCTCTGCAGATATCCACACACATCTGTTATATGCACACAGAGAAAAGCATAAACACATAAATCCATAAAATATATTTTAAAAGTTCAGAAATATGGGACAGTGATCCTGTGATCTTGTTACATTAGGGAAGAATTATCATTCACATTGTTTCCGTTAGTCTCTCTCCTACCAGTCAACAAACACAAATATAAGCCAGTAACGATTAAAGCATGTCTTTGCTTCTGCTTTATTCCTTTTATGAAAATAAACAAAACTGAACAAATCTTTGCTCTGCCATTTGTTTTTATTTCATTCAGTTTTCTACCCTTGTTTTAACTAAAGGACTAAACAATGCTATCTAAGCAAAGCATCCTAGACCTCAGATCAGCAGACTAGAGTTTTTTTCCGAGGTAATTAGTAACAAATGTCTCCATGAAAGATGATAATTGTGCACATTTCCTGAATACCCTGAGATATAGAATTCCTCTTCATTCTTTTCTATTTTTAGTTGTTTCCTGGGTTCAGTATTGCTAACTATTTTTACCTCTCAGGCTAATACTCAATGTCCATTTTTCTTAAAATACTCCAATTCTGGAATTCAGAACTAAGTTCCCAGACATACACAAGAATGCAATCTCAGCAGTTAAGATAACATTCACAAGAGCTATGCATCTTAGGCCAGATAATTACAACAGGGAAAGGACAGTGGACACAAAGTCCTGCCCCAAACTAAAAAGTTCTGCTCATCGATAGTTACCGGGAGGAGAGTTGGTTTGCTTTAGTGTAGCCCTGTGTTGGTAGATCAACCTCTCATAAAGACAACAAGGCAACAGGGCCAAATAGATATATGGGAGAAGGACACAGTATTGGATGAAAGCATGAAGGAGGAAGGAGGCAGAGGGGTGGAGGGAGGGAGGGCGGGGGGAGGGAGAGAGAAGCTTTAAAGGATAAGGAAAGGAAAATGAATCTGGGAGGAGTGGGTGAGGGGAGTGAATATGAGCAAAATATCAATAATTCTCAAGCAACTAATAATAATGAGAATAATAAACCAACTAAAGGTTCAGTGATACCAAAAGACACTGCACATGACCATGAGTACAGGATATAAACTTAAAAGTTTCAGAGGGGTGTCCAAGAATCTTAAACCCACCATAAAGATATATAAATTATTTATATCCGTGTACATACAGCTTTCATGTCTTTAAAGTCAGAAGGGAAATTTAAGACAAAATGTTTACTTTGTGCATCTATATCATTGAGATAAGCTTTGTTTACTTGTCACGTTTCTTCACTTGGCCTTAGAGTTTTATGGAGAGATTTAACATTGTAACTGAAAGTGACCTGTCACATGTATTCTTGCCTAAGCCCTTTAATTCAGAGAGATTTTAATAGGTTTCCAGGTAGTGACTACTGACAATGTCTTGAACACACAGAGTCCAAGGGCTTGTTACATATCTTACATTCTGCTATGCATGTGTGCATGTGTTCATATGCACATTCACTTGTGTGGGGGGCTGTGTGCAGAAGCCAGGGCTCAGGGTCAGCTGTCTTCCTCAGGCATATCTACTGAACACGAAAGTCATCACTTCTGAATCACTGATTGGCCAGAGAACCACAAAGATGTGTTTGCCCCCACCTCCCCGATGCTGTATTTATACACACATGCCAGTGTACTCAATATTTTGTACAGCTTCTGTGGTTTAAACTGAATCTTCATGCTTGGATAAATGCACTTTACCAACTGAACCACTGCCCCAACTCCTACGTAGCTTCTTAACAATGTGAAGAAAGTGGTGAGGAGTTGTAGCATCTTTACTTTAACAGACTGGGGTTCTGAGGAATGAGAAGCTTCATTCTTCCACATTGAGAAATGGATCTAGTTAATATTTCCTTCAGTGGCTGTCATAAAAGAAAATAAAAATCACTTTAAGCATATTTACCAGAACAGGGATCTCATCACATTGCACTTTCATCTGTGAATGAAAGTTTTTCATTAGCTTTTTGATCAGCTATTTGATTAGAATTTATTTTAATTGAGCAAATACTATATTAGAGCTTACCTTCTAAAGAAAAATAAATAATCAAAGATACTACATCAATGACAGTGTCCATTTTTCCGCTAGAGAACTCTACTCCTGCAACTGATAGCAGGGAGGGAGAAATTTCTTGTTCTAAGAAGACAACAGATGTGCCTTTCAAGGTTGATGCTTTTCTAAACTCTCCAAATAAAGGCTAGAAATTCATACGTGTCTCATTAAGTGCAAATATGCTACTGTTAGATACACACAATTGCAGCAGTTACCTTGAAATTTAAGCAGGCTCTGAATGGTGCTAGTTATCAAGGGCTGAATAAGAGCATCTTGGATTTTGTTTTAATTTCAAGAATACAAAAAATGTAATAATATATCACTCATATATTTAATGAATTCTTTCAAATGTCCTTGCTGACTGATGTCCATTGTTTGATCCATTTACTTTGCAAATTCATTGCCTGGAAATGGACGCACAGTTTTGTGACTTTGTAGTGGTTTCATTTTTCTTGTATTTCTTAATTACCTTGTTTGTTTTATGCCACTAACATGAAGCTGTATCATTACTATTAGTGTTCACAGGTTGAAGCACACATGTGTCACAAATCCTGACAGTCAATAATTAAAGTATTTAAATAAACTTGTGTCTCTGCTACAGTTCTCCGGTTGAACAAATTTGTAGAGCAAGATTTTATTCTGATCTATAATTATAGCTGCCAGTGACTGGCATGATACATACTCAGTCAGATTAATTTACACATTAAGCAGCCATCTGCAGAAATGTTCACAGACCCTCATCTGCTGCACAGTACATCACGTAGAAATTCTGAAACTTCTTGGTCACTGGGGAGCTCTCACCACCATGGATGCAGGCTTCCAGTTAGGAACAAATTATTCCCAACATTAACGTTTCTTCCTCCTTACTACAAGGTTGCCTAACGACCCAAGAAAACTATATAACACTTTGGACCACTAATGGCAGAACAATTGATAAGCTGGGGGCATCTGCTTCCCTTGCTTTAAATAGATGCCTTTGGCTTTATGTTGAACAACTAACAGGTCTCCTGGAGCAGAACAGATACCATCATCTCTTTGAAAAGATTAAATATCCTCTACATTTGGGCCACAAATAGCTGTAAACAACACTGTAAATCTATTGGGATGTTGTTTCAAGAGAAATAAAATCATTCTCACATCATTATATCTTGCTGTTCCGTGGGAAACAGAACTATTTTCTCATTCATAACAGAGGTAGGAGAGAAGACACAGGAAGTTGATTTAGACTTCATGAAGTTAATTAATACGTTACTATTTAATTTAAAAGCAATATTTGTGAAAAATCTTTAAATTTATCAATTATTTTATTTGTGATATGTTACGCTATTAAGAGTATTTAGATCAAATCATTCTAAATAACTTAAACAAGCTTGTTACATCTCAAAATTAGGTACCTAAACCCCAAAATTAAAATTATAAGGCATTCTATGAAACTATTAACCAAACATTGCTTTTTTTTTAACTTTTAGGTTTCTGGAGTTTTTGTTTTGTTTTGAATGAGTGTATGTCTATGAGTGAATGAGTGAATGAGTGTATGTCTATGTGGATTACTTGCAAGCAAGTGCAGATGCCTTTACAAGAGGGCTTCAGAACCCCTGGGGCCATTTCTAATCTTAATATCTCTTTTTCATTACAGAATTAGGTACACTGTAAAGCATTAATATTTAGGTAATATTCATTTGTATTCATCTAAAAATTAATTTTAATTGAAATAAAAATCTTGCAATGATTTTTTGATTCATGTTTTTTTTGTTAAATGTTTAGAAAAATATAATTATCAACTTGATTATGTCACATATTTGTTCTTTACTTGATAGCATCTTAAAGATACTTTAAACTGTGCATTCATTATTATTTATTCAACTATTTATTCGGCATTCTGTTCAATTCTTATTTAAAGAAAGCAAATTATCCATCTTAAAGCTAAAGAGGAAAATCTACAAACCCTCATTTTTAGTTTTTAATCAAACAAAGGTACATCTATAGTTAGTACGACCCATTGAATGCAAACAATATGGTACCACAGAGAAGATGAAGCCCAGCAGGGCATTTGGCTGTCATCCCAAATAGAAAATGAAAATTATTCATCAGTTTTATGGACAATAAGCAGATGCCTCTTAGGAACATAGATTCTTGGCAATCTTCTCATTGTATACTTCTTAACAACAATGAGGACTGTGAGAAATAACAAGGTTCACAAGAAAGATCACATTTGTAACTTTTTTTTGAAAAGTTTCATTTCTAATCCATTATTATTATTATTTTCATTTGCTACAAGTAGAATTTCAACAGTGTTAGCTTTTGTCTGACCTGACTGCAGAGGCCAGACAAAACACTGCTTTTAAAATGGTGGTGACGATGCTAACTATTGGTTTCACATGTGAGAACAGATACATACTACCAACCAGCACCACACCAGAGCTTTTTTGTTTTTTTTTTTTTTTCAGAAAAGTTATCAAGTTAGTAAGAGGGTAGAGAAGGAGAAGAGAAGAGAGATAATCTTTCAAATGGCATCTCTTTTTAAGAGAACGGGTGGGCACAGATTTACCTAGCCACACCTAGGGGGGTGTGGGTTCTGTACAAGGCATATTCTGGAAGTGCCATGTTGGGTTTATCACATGGCTGCTACATGCCAGGAATTCTTTTTTTATGTCTACAACTTTATTTTTTTTCATTTTATTATTTTTATTAAAAAATTCATTTTTATCTATGTATATGTATCTTCCTGCTCCCCCCTTCCTCCTCCCAATCCCTCCTAGTCAGCCTTTAGTCTCCCCCATCCCTACACGACCATCCCCTCCCCCAAAAGAGTAAGAACTCCCAACATGGGGAAGCTCAGCAAGGAACATTCACTCCAGGCAAGTCCGATTTAGTCATCCCAAAATCAGTACTGGGTTTGGTGTTCCTTTGCAGGAAATGGGCTCCAAGGTGCCAGACAATGCACAGGAACACAATATGATTCTACCCCTTGAGGCTCCACATACTACCCATGCCAATACCCCAATAGACAGTTACCTACCCTTGGAGGGCCTAATGGTCCCCCGGTGGCTGTTCTTGATTCAGTGAGCTCTCCAGATCTCCAGCTGCCATATCTGAGATTTTCCTCATCATTTTTATCCCCTTGCCCATACAGACTCTTTTCCCCTGCTCTCAGCTGGACCTGGATCTTTGCCTTCACCTCTATTCTTTGTTGGATGTAGGCTCTGTGATGACACTTAGGGTGGTTATTCATTTGATTATGGAGAAAGTCCTGTTCAGGCACGCCCTCCACATTGTCTGGAGACTTGGCCATGGGTATCCTGTGAGTTCTTGGAGGTTTCCCTAGCAACAAGTCTCTCTCCAACCCCACACTCTCTCCCTCTTTGCTCCTTTTACTCAACCATCTTCTTCTTTCAAGATTTGTTCCCAACTCTTCTTGGTTGAAACCGATTATACTAAGTTGATCTTCTCTATTTTATTTTCTTTTTTTATCACAGTGGAAAACAATAAACATCTACCATTTTGATCAACTTGAAAAAAACCCAAATTTTACCTAGAAAAGATTATAATATACACACCTTCCTACTTCTAAAATAAAAAGAGAAAATTCAAAGAAAAATTTTAAAATAGTGCAAGAAGCTAAAGTTCCCAGTGATGTCCAATGTCTAAAGGAAAAGCAAACAAAAGAAACAAAAATGTAAAAATCTATAGACTCCACTGCTTAACTGTGTTGTAACTTCCTAAAAGTGTATCTGAATTCTTGAGCTCCAACACACAAGGCAGCAGTGAAAACATGGTTCACATATTACAATGGATAGCTTACTTACTACATCTATTAAACCCATTGAAAAGATAATAGCTGTCCATTTGCTCATTTACAGAGATTTGAATCCTTAGAAAAATGTTTAAAAAGCATGCTAGGGTTCCCATCATGTAGCAGGTGGGCTAATTAATATGATTGTATCTGCCATGATCCTGAATCATGCTGCTGAATGGTGAATCGCTTATTCTGGCTTGATTTTACTATATTGGTGAAATCATCATACATATATTTTATTAGATCAAAGATTTAAAACAATTTTATCTTTTATGCCTGAAAACTCATGTAGTTCTTAGTAGAATCACAAGAGAAAATAAATAGTATAGTGACTAATATACTCAATGCAGGAGGAGTAAATATAACAAATGTTGCATATACTTAAAAATAATTACAAAAAGGCAGAAATATTTTCACAAGAAATTTTGTCAAGAGGAAATCCAACTTTCAGTGAGATACAGAGAAAGAGGACCAGCACCAAATTGGCAGCATTCTTATCACAAATGGTTAATTTGACTTTATTAAGAAGACAGCATTTAAATAAATATAAATCATAGCATTGATGCAATTGACTTGAGCCCTTCATACTTCAATAGTAAAGTCATTCTGTGTATGTAGGAGGTGCAGTGGATTTTCGGTGACAATGATGAACAGTTCTAATAGTGTGAATTACCCTGGGAGCCTTTAACCCCTCTGAGGAATTGATGGGGAGATGGTGTGGGGGGAAGCTGAAGGAGAACTGGAAGGAGGGGAGGAATGGGGAACAGTGGTGAAAAGTTTATTAAATAAAAAAATGAGAAAAAAGTAAATCTCTTATAGTGAAATGCAATCTGTACGTTGATTAAACTATGTTTTCCAAAGTTTCTGTGCTGGCACATTACAACTTCATTTTCTCATAGAATTTAAGGATGGGGCCTTTAATAAAATGATAAAACATATCCTCTTTATGTTATTGTTTATGTATTCATTCATAATTTATTTTCATACCAACAGGATGAGGATTATGTGAAAATAAACATAATGTTACCTTATGGTAATTTACAAGCATTTAATCTAACAGAAACTAAATTTAAGACTGAATTAAAAAAGAACATAATATATATTTTTATGCTAGAGGCTTCACATCAGCAGATTCCAGAAGGTATCATGAAGGTAAAATTAGACACACCAATATATTTTTTAAACACAGCTTCTTTAGAATTGTAAAATTTGAAGGTATCTCTAGTCCAGAAAAACCTAAATATTGGCTAGCATAGAACTGAATGGAACTTTTGAGTGTTTATAACTCAAGGCCATTCATGGGAAAAATGTAAATACAACAATACATTCAGTATCTACCAGTGAGACAAAAGAGTCAGCATCATATTTTGTTTTAAAACTTATGAAGCTAACTACACTTGTTCTTACAAGCACAATTGTCTGAAGATGAGATAGCATCATTTTCCTCACTATGGGCTCTGTCCTCATACTCCCTTCCTTCGCAGAACACTGATCTTGGTCTCTGATTGTAACATACAATGTTTGACATCAGTGCATGTTGTCAGCACTAAGTATTGCACAGCAGTACCATTTCGCATATGAGAGAAGTGGTTTCTAGTAAATATAAATAACTTGATTAATAAATATTGTCAATAAATTATCAAAACTTCAAGTTGACAACAGCTCTCCTGACCATTCCATCTTTGAGTGCCCATTAGTGACAACGTACCATCTCTGTTGTGGGCCTCTGGGCCCATAATCCAAGGACACCGAGAAAGAGCCGAGGACTATAGAAACCATAGCCACAAGGATGGCAGTCCACAGTAAGGAAGATAATAAGAACAATAGATAACGGCTTTGAACTACACACAAATCAGAAAATAATATGTTTCCGGTATTTCCAAATGATAATATATATTGAAATTAAAGAAGATCTGAGATACTACTCTTTCCTTAACTTTCTTTCTGTGTCTCTTTCTCTCTTTCTACATATTTTTTTTCTTATAAGAAAACATACAAAGTATCTACTAGATACCAAATTAGTGTCCACCTATATTTGTAAATGCATACAATCCAATCACACCCTAGCTTCCTAAAAACACAGCTATAGAAGAGTAAAGGGCTCATTTATTCATCCCACTCAATATCCATACCAGATCCTGCGCACAACTGCACTGAGTTAACCTTAAAACTTTGCAGATCAGCTATTCTCTCAATCAATGTATTATCATACCAATGACTTTATCATTGCATTCATTAAAGACAGCAATCATGGGCCTGTAACATGCCAGACTATGTCCTAAATACTTATGTATATGTAACTGGACAAAATAGACCATTTCTGTCTTAAAACATCATGACAACTGAAGCAGCAAAACAAAGCTTTGAATAACTGTTGTCTTAACCACTTTAGGAGGAACATTCAGAACAGGTGCAGTGGATCAGAAAAGATTGATGAAGAAAGACTTCAAATATTAGAATGGCCAACATAGTTCTCCATGAAAAGATGACATTTGAGTCAAGATTTGACAGTGATGAGGGAACTGTTCTTGTATTTATAGGACAGAGTTAGTAAAAACAGAAGAGAATCAGCAGACTGGCTGTGGAGTGGAGAGAGGAGGCAGGATAACAAGGGCAGAAGTCAGGCAGGTGCGAGAGTCTTATGTGATACGGATCACAGGGACTTGGTCTTTCACTCCGAGCAATTTGGAGAATCTCTGTGAGGGGCTGTGCAGAGACGCACACGCCATGACACAGGATTTCAAAGAACTTCTCTGGATGCTTCTTGGTATTATACTACAGCAGGCAACAGTAGAGTCAGAAGGCATGTTGAGTTTACTTCAGACATCTCAAAGTCTGGTTCTTGTTTTTCCTTTAAAAATAAGCTTTAGTACCTCCTGGTCTTTACAGCTTTCAGTCCATCCATCATCCTGACATCAGCTGTTTTCTGAAATACAACTTTGAACATGTGACTTGCCCATTTCAAAATTTCAATAGTGGTCTGTTGCCTACAGAATTATGTACAGCCTCTCAGCACAAATGTCTTCAAAATCTGACCCCAATCTATTTTTCCAGACTAATCTCCAACTCCTTTCTCCACCCTGAACATTTCTGCTTTTTCTATGAAAGGTCAGCTGTTATTTCCCTAGCACGCCATGCTCCATCATGCCTCTGTGCCTTTGTGCCTGTCATTCCCACTGCTAAGAAAATGCATTTCTGTTTTTGGCCTGGTGAACTTTAAATTTTCTTATTGAGATTCAACTCAGCCCTGATAACTTCTATGCAGCCTTCTCTGGCTGCTTGTGTCCAAAGCTTCTTTCCTGTATTCTGTTCCTTCCCATTCAGGCCTGTTCACACCTTTAATTACAATGCACATATCAGACGTATGGATAAGCCCATGATCTTCTTGAGGGCAGAGAGAATAACCCACCTGCTTTTGTATTTTCCTTCCTGCATGATAGCCTATTGCTACCAGATATTTAGTTGTCTTTTAATTTTAATATAAGAAAGAATATGTAAAACTAATTTTCATGTGAAGAGCTCACATATAGTAACCATACAATTGTTAATTATAAAATATATTCTTATGTTAACGGAATAAAATAGTAGTTTATGTTCAAGAATGTTGTTTAAAATAAACTTAGTGAAGATATCAACTACAAGTAAACTACTGGTTTTATGAAAAACCCCAGTTCCCATGACATCTATTCCTCAAGTATTTGATAGATGAGTGTATTGTGATTACTGAAAATACAAGATGAATGAATAATATTTTCTGTAAGCAAAACATCACAATTTGAAGAAATGGTTACATATAAAACAGCTAAATTGGTAAATAAGAGATGGCATGTGAAGTCCATGAGAAAAAGATTCGTCAATGACTAGCTCAGGAAATCAGCTGTAAACACAGAAAATACAGATAATAAAATTTAAGACAAATCCCCAACAAACTAATGATCTAAATGAGGAAGAAAAATCAAATTTTTAAAGAGAATAGACAATGTTTGGTTTTGCATATTTTTAATTTTAGAATAAGAATAGTTATCAAGATAAAATATATATGTATATAAACCAAGTGTTATCAAAGCTAATGTGTAGGGATATAATAAAACATTCAGAATATCAGAGGGATCTACCCACAGTCAGTCTAGGAAAATCAGAGAGTGATAACTCACACCTTTAATCCCAGAACAGGGAGTATCCCAGGA
This sequence comes from Phyllotis vaccarum, assembly GCA_033318265.1. Taxonomy (NCBI): domain Eukaryota; kingdom Metazoa; phylum Chordata; class Mammalia; order Rodentia; family Cricetidae; genus Phyllotis; species Phyllotis vaccarum. The sequence goes on along the minus strand of JARWLC010000015.1, from coordinate 8,755,090 downwards.
GTGGTGACCTACGCCCTTAATCCAATCTGAGCTCCAGGTCATTTTAGTTGACAGAAGGCAGGCAGTGGTGGGGCCACGCCTTAACTGAGCAAAGAGAGTATTTAAGACAAGCATAAAAAGACAGAGAGACAGAAGAAGGCAGGAGGAGCCAAGTTGAGGCAGACAGCTGGGTAAGATCTGACTGTGGTGTTTACTCTCTCTAATATCTCCAATTCTTTTATTACATACCCACACTAATGTCTCAAAATAATTATTGCAATAATTAATTATTAACACAAGAAAATTGTGGCTATATTATTACAATAATTCCTTCAGTCAAATTGAGAAAAAAACTAAGAGGATTATAGCAGTAGTTTGTTACTAAAAGATGTGTATCTAGCAATAAGCTAAAATTTTCAAAACAAAAACAAAAACAAAAACAAAAACAAGCTTGATGACTTGAGTTGGATCCTTGAGGCCCACATGGCAGAAGCAGAGAAGAGACTACCACAAGATGTCCTCTAAAGTCTACAAACATTGTATCATGCTCTCTCATGCTCTCTCTCTCTCTCTCTCTCTCTCTCTCTCTCTCTCTCTCTCTCTCTCTCTCTCTCTCCCTCTCTCTCTCTCTCACAAACACACACACACACACACACACACACAAAGTGTGAAACTTAAAAATAGAAATCCTTTAAACAATGCTATTGACTATGAAGATCTTGATGCCTGCATTTTACATGCATGTTAAATCTATTATAAAGCTTAAAATAAAACATTTCAGTAGGTTTAACTAGTGGGTATATATTTAAAGCATGATATCAGTACTCAGTGATATGTTCTTCAAATTTCACTGCAACAGTACTTCACTGTAGCAATTATATGAACCTAACAAAGTATGAATCAACTCATTAATAGAGGGATAGATCATGGAACATGCACAATTTGAAACACTGTCTAGCCCTTAGGTTATAAAATACTCCATTTGCAACGACATAAGTATGATTGGATATCATCACTAAGCTATGTAACTCATTCATTTATGGAATATGAGAGTTTTTCTAATGGAAACTCAGAATTGTGTCACTGTTACCAGAGACTAGGAAAAGTAGAAAGGGGACATGAGAAAGTTGCTGAAGGGCTGCTAAATTGTGTATAGAAAGAAGCCAAAACTCTGGATTGATTTTCATAATAGGGTAACTGAAGTATGAGGTTTCTGGCCCGGACTTTCCGGCCTAGCCTCAAGGTCTAGGCCCACAGATCCGCAGTCCCGCAGTCCCACAGAGACACACAGATGCTTCCAATAGTTTTAGGCTGATCAGCCTGAGGCCTAGGCATATCACTTGCTAGCTCTCTATGCTTCATCTAACCCATGTCTCTTGTTCAGCCATGCGGCTCGGTACCTTTCTTTAGAGCAGCATAGCTGTCCTTGGCTTCCTCTGGCTTCTCCCTGGTGCTCCACTGGCATTCTGCTCTCAGAGATTTTCTTAGTCTGGTAGTCCCACCTACACTTCCTGCCTGCCTTTGGCCAATCAGCTCTTTTTATTAAACCAGTGGGTGGGACAATTATTTACCATGAAACAACACAATACCCCTACAGGTAACTATAATAATGGTGATAGCAGCAACAAAAACCACAATAATGTTAATTAATAAATAAGTAAATCTTATATTTCAGAAAGTTCTAATATAACCTGATTTTGTGCCTCAGATCTATGATTTTAACTACTATCGGGGTTGTAACTAGAGAATAACACTCTCAGGGTCTACCTGAGATACCCAGTGCTTCCTGAAGAGTTAGATAAAAATTATTGAGTACATGTCTCAGAAGAAAAACTAAAAAGAAAGCCATATATATGAATAATAGTAGAGAATTTACCTAGCAAGTTTTAGCCTCAACATCCAAATACCAGAATAAAAGAAAAAGCAAAAAGCAAGAATACATAAATCTTTGTGTCCTTACCATAAAGAAATGAAAAATATTTAAGTATATATATATATATATATATATATATATGCTTAATATGATTTAACTATTGCACAAACTATACATGTGGCAAAAGAGCACATAATATATACATGTGCTCGTACTAATTTTTTGTGTATGAATTAAATAAACACTTTTAAGAAAATAATGTAATTTGAAGCACTTTTACAAGCACTAGTGATTTCCATATGCCACAGTGTTTCAATGTTGTACATATTGATATCCCTACGGTAAGAGAAAATCTTAACTAAAAACTACAACACTGCCTAAAAATTCATCCTAAAAAAGTTAATTATAATTACTTAAGACCATACACAAAAAATTCTGTGTAAGCTCTGTAGTATCTACACAGTAAAATGGTAGGTAGTTGGGTTTTTTCGTGTCAAATTTGAATTTATATTTCAAGTTCTTTATTCTTTATTTATCTACACAGATTTTGTATGTATTGTTGTATGTTCTGTTTATGCATTCATTCTTTGTCATCCATATTTCTGGCTTATAATTGTTCATTATAATAATTTCTTATTAGTTTAAAATATACATATCAAAGCTCAGAGTAGACAAGTAGGAATTGAATGAATAAAACAGTAAAAATTCCACACCAAATAAATATGCAATATAATGGAATAAAATAAATATTTGTTAGCTATCCATCTGATAAAAATTTAAATCCAAAGTATATAAGGAACTCAAATAATTTAACACAAAGAAAACAAATCACCCAATTAAAAGATGAACAAAGATCAGAACAGACAATTTATCAAAGAAATATAATTAGCTAACAAATATATGAACATTTGTTTAATATTAGTAATCATAAGGGAAATGCAAATCGTAACCACATTGAAGTGCACTGTTTCAAAACTGTTAGAATGACTGTATCAGAATGATAACGGCTAACTAATTTTGATACAAATGTAGAGAAAAGACTGTACAGTAGACATGGGATGTAAAGTAGCTTTGCCACCGTAGAAAACAGTATAATTATTCAAAATTTTATGAAAAACAACCGTCAAATTTCTAGGTATATATGCAAAGGGAATTAATGCATTCCATCATAGGGATATCTAAATGGCCATGACCTATGCACGGAATGCAATAGCCAACACACTAAGTCATGTTTTGACATGCAATAGTTAAGACACTGTGGACATATTCATGAACATATTTATTCTGTTTCTATTTCTGTAACAAATTACCCTGACAAAAACAACTTAGGAAAGAAAAGGTTTGTTTTGGTTTATATTTCCAGAAGCACAGAATCCACTCCAGTTGGAAAGGAATAGTAGCTGGCAGGGAAGGACTGGTTACAGGAACAGGAAGCTGCCTGTTCACAGTGCATTAGACCCTCAGGAAGCAGGGGGGTGGGGGGGACAAACAGAAAACATAGCCAGGGCACAAAGGCTCAAAGCTAATTTCCAGTGATTTTCTTCCTCAACAGGACTCTTCTTAAAGCTCAATAGCCTATTCAAACAGCACCAAAAACTGGCGACCAAGTGCTTTAACACATGAGACTGTGTACAGGGAATGGGGTTATCATTTTATATTCAAACCACCACAACCAGAAAAGACAACTCCAATTCTTAGAGAATCTCGCTTGGTCTACTGAAAAAATACAATTAAATATACTATTATTTCACAAATTCTATTTTGTATTTAATGAAAACCCAGAGCAAAATATTGATGAAAAGCTGGCATATGAGAGAGAGGAAACAGACCCAAAGTCAGTTCATATGCAGCCAGTTTCTTAGACCAAACAGGGTAAATGCTGTCTTCAAGAGTCTCCCACCTGACTGGTAGCTCCTACACAATGCCTGAAACTCTTGTTTCCTCCTACCTTAAATATCTTCCCTGTTCAGGTGTTTCGCTTCCGGGTTCAACTCTACATAATAACCCTAGAACTAGGACTGAAGGTGTGAGCCTCTACTGTATGGTTTTAGGTCTTGAACTCACAGATTCAGAAAGATCTCTGTCTCCTGAGTGATGGGATTAAAGGTGTTAGTCACCACTTGCTAACCTTCATGGCTTTACTGTGGTGATTTTGTTCTCTGGTATTCCAGGCTGATTTTTTAAATATATATCACCGTACACTATTAATACAGTAAGTTGGTATTTCATTGTAATGAGTCTTTTTTCTGTTCTCTAGCCATCTCCCAAATAATCACACTGAGACTTCTTAATAATTAGTTTAGGCTTGCTCCAGTCTAGCTTTTATGGTTTAAATTAACTCATTTATATTAGTTTACATTCTGTCATGTAAGATTACCTCTCTTTCATCTTGCATCTCATGTTTTCTGTCAATGTCCTTGAAGTCTCTCCTACATACCTAGATATACCTCTAGTTTCTCTTTGCCAGAATGTCAAGCCTATACTTATTGCTTAGCTATTGGCCATTTTGCTCTTTATTGAACCAATCATAGAAGTATATCTTCACACAGTGTACAAATATCCCACAACATTTCATATATTATAATGACATCTCAAGTGTTTTTTCACTGTTTGACATCTTACTATATTTGAAAAAGTTAATCCATGTACTTGGTAAAAAAAATGTCAGAGATGGATAATGGGGATATCGAATTAATCAAATTAAGAAGAGTTGTATTTATATTGTTTATAGAAATTTTATGAACAGGATGTTAGCTATATCAATATTGTATCTTATCCTTAAATTTTCATGATGTATACCTTAAATGCATATCCAATATAAATCTAAAATATAAATAATAAAATAAAATACTGACAGTAAATTTTGGGAAAAGCAATGTTTAGAATCTTTACATTTTGGTAGTGGGAATGTAAAAATAATCATCTTTAGAAAATAGTTTAGGGGTTTCTGTAGTATGAGGTTTCTGTTCCGAATTTTTGGGCCTAACCTCAGGGTCTAGGCCCACAGACCGCAGACCCGCAGACCTGTAGACCCGCAGAGACACACAGATTCTTTCAATAGTTTTTGGCTGATCAGATTAAGGCTCACATGCTAGCTCTCTACCCTTCATCTAATCCATGACTCTTGTTCAGCCATGCGGTTTGGTACCTTTTCTTAGAGCAGCATAGTTGTCCTCTGCTTCTTTTGGCTTCTCTCTGGAGTTCTTTCTGGCATACTGCTCTGGACTTCCTGTTCTCAGAGTTTTTAGTCTGGTCGCTGTGCCCACACTTCCTGCCTGCCTTTGGCCAATCAGCGCTTCTTATTAAACCAGTGGGTGGGACAGTTATTTACCATGAAACAACACAAAACCCCTACAGGTTTCAAAACTCTAAAACAGAATATATAATCCAGCCATTTCAATTCTAGCTATGTGCTCATGGTAAGTAAAATCCAATATTATCATAAAATCTTTAAGGAGTATTGAGTATTTCTTCACTTGAGAATAGCCAAAAATGTAAGAGAACCAAATATTTATCAATAGGCAAACGTCTACCATCAATGTAATGCAATCATAGACTGTGATAATATTTGCAATATAGAGGAATACAATAATGAGATTTACAAAATATATGAATTTCAAAATTTCATCCTTCTTGGATGAAGTTTTTCAAATTAAAAAGTGGAGTTTAAATTAAATACTTAACATATTTTAAAGTTCTAGAACAGGTGAGTTGATCTATAGCTGCAGAGATCAAATCAAGTGTTTATCTTTAAATACTGTTAAGAGGGTTGTAGATTTCAAGGAATTAAGTCCATTTTTAGCTCATAGACTGACAATAACTTGATGGTTTTTATGTACATATGTCAAAAGCTATCAGATTGATCAAATCAAATACTTACAATTTAGTCATTGCCAATTATATAAAGAAAAAGTTGTACAAATTTTTAAGTAAAAATTTGATAAAGAAAAATCTATTCAGTTAACAATTATTGTGTGCTACAAGGAAGAGGTACATACCAGATGGAGAGAGAAACAAGAGGAAGCGTTAAAATAAAGTAAGAAAATATTATGTCTCAAAGACTAAAATTCAAAGTTGTCACTAAGACTTTCTTATTGACTTAGAGCTTGCTGTATTTCATTGACTATATTCCATATGGCTTAATATCTGAACTGTCTGCACAAGATTTCATGATTGATCTGGTAACATTGTTTAAGGAGATTTGTGGATTATTGTTAAGTGGACCTTGATAAAGTAACCTGGTGGCTATGAAGTGGACCTTTGTCATTTCAACTTGATCTACTCTGGCTCAGATAATTAGACTGTGAAAAAGAAGGCTTGCAGGTATCTTCCATGACTGTAAATGGAAGCCAAAACCTTATGTCTTCTCTGCCATGAAGAACCATATTCTTTGAACTCTGAGCCAAATTAAATATCTTTCCACCATGACCTTTGAGCGGCTACTGTCAGAACTAATGATGAAAAGTAAATAACAAATCCAATGTTTCTCTCCATAATTAGAGAGCACATCACTAGCTGCCTCCTTGTGTCTATAATGTCACCAACACAGATATTTCAGTATCTTTTTGCTCTACACAAAACCTTCTTGCAATCATGAAGATATTTGTTGGATTTCCTTAGGCTCCTATGTGAACCTCCCAAGCCATTTATAATAGAAAACAAAGTTAGCAGCTGCCACTCTCAGACTGTCCTACATTTTAAAAATTGTATATCCTTTTAGAATATTTTATATTTTCTGTGTTGATTTACATTATTCTTTTCTCCTGCAATTCCTCACTTGAACAAAGTACGAAAAGAAAATGAATTGTAGTCCTTACTTTCAAGAGTGTAGGCCTGGTGCCTAGCATATTGATTATTTATTGAAATTATTGATAACATATCATGGTTTTTATGTATATATGCTTGTGTATATGTACATATATTACATATATTTAATATATGCAATACATAATATATAAACTATACTACTGAATATATTCAAACTCTATACAATGCAGATATAAAATGCATTTAAAATTTGTTTAAATATATCTATATGTAGCACCCCAAGAAAATTAAATTATTGAACATCAGTGTGTATGTTTAATTTCCAATTTTAGAATGTTAAAATAATAAAACAATATATTTGAATACTGAAATTATATAAAATCATAATGATATGTTCTATTGACAATTAAATTACATGATACAAACACAAAATATAAAGTTATTTTTAATATATTTTCTCCCAACCAATTTTGCATTACTATGTAAATCCAGTTATTTTTTTAACATAGCTTATATGGGATACACGCTCTATCATACTGTTTAAATATACAAAGAATAATACATTCAGTAGTATTTATTTATATTAAACTTGAATGCTTTCTTTAATTTAATAAACATAAATAAACTTATAAAAAATTATGAACAATATATAAGATCTTTAAAAGTTTTTGCTATTTTGTTTTTACATTAAAAATGGTTCTTTGTGACAACAGAAGTAATTTACCTCATATTAAACCATAAATAAGTATTACTTTTAAGATAATTGCTGAGGAATTCTAACCATACAATATAATGGAGTGAAAGAAAAGAGAGAGACAGAGAAGTACCAAAGTCAAAAATCAAACCCTTTGGGCAAGGACACCTTACTGAGAGGCACTGGCATCCGAGGCCCTTGTGTGAGTAGTACCAAAGAGGTGTGGGTCTTGCTGAGCCATCTAATGTTTGAACTTGGAACTTTAACAGCATCTTCAGTGTTATAATCATATCATATCAGTAAACATGTTTGGGGTCATGTTCCTTATGCGAGGTATTCATGAAGAAAATTAAACTGGAACAAAAAAAAAAAAATCCAAACTCGAAATGAATAAATTACAATGACAACTTGGAAACCCAAATTCAATCAATCAGCAAACCATGTGGTTCAGAGGAGAATTCCACTGCTGACATAAAATTTAATCAGAAGCAGGCATTTTAAAAGTAAATTACTTTTAATACTTACATGTTTTGGCTATTTCCACTTTTCAAATGACACATAAATTCTCTTTTCTCTGCTTATTTTTGAGACTGTATTTTAATTAAATTTCTCCTTTCCCTTTCCCCTATTCACACTCTTCCATAAGCCCTCCTTCCATTCAAATCCTCTTTCTTCCTTGTTACTGATCCATATATATATTTCCATATATCTCTAAATATAACCTGTTGAGTCCATATCATGTTAACTGCATAAATGTTTTCAGAGCAGACCATTTGTCACTGAACAACCAATTAATGTGCCCCTTGTTGCAAGGACCACTTCACTCTCAGATTTACTGAGTTTATAGGATTCTTTGCATAGGGTTGAGTTCTCTTGGACTTTTCTCCCTCTATGTTGGCATGTACATTCTTGTGATCCCTGTTCTGCTCACGTTTAGTCTGTCACATTGTGAGGCTTCATCAGTACAGCTTCTGACCGTATTATGAGACACAGTCTCTTGGTAAAACCTGCAATCTTGAACTCTCACAATCCCCCCCCCATTCCATTCTTCCCCAATATTTCTTTAGCCTTAAATGTGGCTGTGTTTTGTAGATATATCCATTTGGAATGAGCTTTAAAACTCTACATTTTTATTGGCTGTGGTTTTCTGTAGTGATTTCTGCCTGCTGCTGCTGCTGCAAAAAAAAAAAAATCTTTGATGGGAGTTGACAAGTGCACTTACTAGTGAATAGAAGAACAAATGTTTATAAATGGTTGTTGGAGTAACTCAGTAAACTAATGATTTTAGATTATCTTCCAACACTTATGATTTTACTATCACTGGATAGTTAGAAAGGTTCTCAGTACCAATAATGTTGTTCCTCTTGTAGAATGGACCTTAAGTCCAATTAGAACACAGTTGACCATCACCAACGTGGTGCGAGTGTGTGTGTGTGTGTGTGTGTGTGTGACTACTGCACATGTGGTATTATCTTCCCCTGCCAGTTGTTGATGTGGCTCATAGGTGTCTTAGCTGTTTCAACTATGGAGTACCCAGCATTTTAACAGAAAACAACAAGATGCTATTTTAAAGATTCTTAATTCTGAGAAATAAAATGTAGAAATATCAAACTGATTTTACCTCTCATTTCATACAAATTTATGCTGTGTTTTATACTCAAATATTTTCTATTCACGAAAATAAAATAAAGTATGCAGATATATGATGATAATCTCTTCTCTGAAGTGCAACGTTACCAAAAATGTAGAAAGTAAGATACTAGCAGAGCTGTAATGTCTGACATCATGAACATTCAGGTCCTGGGGCCATTTGTTGACTATGTACTCATGTAGCAACAACAGAAAAAAATATGTCTTCTCCTCCTTAAAAAAATCACTCTTGGAAATCTCAAATGGCTGAAAGACACTTAAAGAATTGCTCCACATCCTCAGTTATCAGGAATATGAAAATCAAAACAACTCTGAGTTACCATCTTATACCTGTAAGAATGGCTAACATAAATAACATTGGTGTCAGCCTGTGCTGGAGGGAATATGGAGTAAGGGAAAACTCCTCCATTGTTGGTGGACATGTAAACTTATACAACCACTTTGGAAAACAGTATGGCATATTCTAAGAAAACTGGGAATTAATCTACGTAATAATCCAGGAATATCACTCTTGGGCATATACCTAAAGGATACATATTTTTACCACACAAATATTAGTGCAACTATATTCATAATAGCATTATTCATAATAGCTAGAAATAATCTAGATGCCGCTCAAATTAAGAATGGATTTAAAAATTGTGGAACATTTACATAATGGAGTACTACTCAGCCGGAAAAATGACATTCTGAAATTTGCAGGCAAATGGACAGATCTAGAAAATATCATCCTGAATGAGGTTACACAGACCCAAACACAGTATGTACTCACTCGTAAGTGCATTTTAGATGTAAAGCATAGGATAACCAGGGTACAATCCATAACCCTGTAGCAGCTAGGTAGGAAATTAAACGAGACATCCATGGATCCCAAGGAAGGAGAAATAGAAAATATCTCCTAAGGAAATTGGGACCACAGGAGGGAGGGAACAGGCAAGGTGAGAAGAGAATATGAGGGATAGAACGGTTGAGAAGGGAGAGCAACAGAGAGGGAGAATAATGAAATAGATCTCCTGATAGAGGAAATCATTGTGCGGTGACAGAGAAACCTGGTGCTAGGAAAATACTCAAAAACTCACAAAGATGACCCTGGTTAAGACTCCAAGCAATAGTGGAAAGGGTGTCTAAAGTGGCTTTCCCTTATAATCAAATAAATGACAATGTTAATTGTCCTTTTAGAACTTTTATCCTGCAACTGATCAAAGCAGATACAGAGATCCATAACTAAGCACTGCCTCAGGCACCCAGTCCACTTGGAAAAAGGAAAAGAGATTATGTGGCGAAATGTTTCATATTTAATTTTAAAAAGGTCTGAAATATCAAAAAGAGGAAACACTACAGTCAAATCTCACCCAGCTGTCTTCCATCTTCCTCAGCCTTGCTTCTCATTGCTTCTACTACCTCAATCTGTCTTTCTGTGCCTGCCTTAAATGCCCTCTTTGCCCAGTTATTTCACATCCAGGTTAAGATTAAAGGTGTGGGCTACTAATATTTGGTAGTTAGCTTTGAACTCACAGAAACACAGAAAGATCTCTGTCTCTGGAGTTATGGGATTAAAGACCTGGTACCACCACTGCCTGCCTGGGAGCCTGAAACTCCCTCTGTAAACCAAGTTGGCCTCAATTTCAGATCTGCTGGAATTAAGGGCATATATCATCACACCTGGATAATCCCTGTGCTGGAATTAAAGGTATAAATCACCACTCTTTGATCCTCCTGGATTGACTGTGAGTATAAACCTCTGATAATTCAGACTGGTTTTTATTAAATATAAAACATATCCCCACATATCACCTTTTGTGTCAAAATTTAGAATGAAGGTTATGGCTAACATAAGAAAAAACATATACAATAGATAAAATAATTATATACAACAATATATACAAACAATAAATGAGTGATGTCTCCAGTACATTAACAATTTGCAATTCAAAGAAAAATTCCATTAATTATTCTAATTTAATGAGTCCAAAGGATTATACCTAATTCATTTTCTATCTAACTTATATTACTAACTAAAACTATTATTTTGGTGTCTCTTAAACTTACACACTTTAACCTGAATTTTTTTTTCTAAAACTGTCACTAGAAAACTATAACTATCTCATCTTCAACTACCTCAGAGACTCAAGAAGAAAATAATATTGACTAAATAAACATTGTGGGCAAGCAAGTAACTTCCAAAAAAAAAAAATGTAAAAAGTGAAACACTTGGTTGCATGGACAGTCACCCAAAGTTCTTCTTTATCATTGAAGCATCCATCTAAGGTCAACAGGCCTAAAATGTCTTCTATGTGAAACAGGATATTCTCAAAAACCTTGCTACGTTGTCTTGGCAGGATTCACCAATTCTCTTGTGGGTATATCTCCTGCTTATCCATTTTGAACATCATACTGTCAGCAGTCAGAGCAAGAGTATGTTCTTTCCCAGTGGCTAACTTGTTACAAAGAAGGTCAACAGTGTATGGAGTTTCTCTGAAGAAACATAATCTTCTCTGAAGTAGATGGGTGCTGCCAGGAGAAATTGCCCCATTGTTATAAAGATAGTAAGAAACTATAATATTAAATATCTTAAATGCCATATTCTATGGATCTCTCAAGTGTTTGAAGAAGACCTGTTCATCTAAAATATATCTGTTTAATCTTAAAAACATATATAATATGACTGTGCTTGAATGTAATGTTTAACTACTAACTTGCATTACTTTATATCATAATCAGTTGGTAATAAAAACTTTCATGGGCTAGAAACTTGCATTACATTGTTAGATGAACTGAATGAGTAAAACACCTTGAACAAGCATAGGTATATGCACAGCAACAAAATTAATCTCAATATACACAATTTTTATACAATATTCAAAAACACAATCTAATGTAAAATATTTAAAACTTGTAAATAGTTTTTAAAGGAAGATTCAATAATCTATCCTTATATCCTATATATCTGTATCCCTTTTCTTTCTTTCTTTTTTCTTCCTTTCTTTTGTTCTTTCTTTTTTACACAAGAACCTTGAATCTAACCTCTCTTATTTAACTTTTCTCTAACCATAACCAATAACAATTTTAACCACTGACTCTAAACAATGGGAATTATCTATAGTCCGTTGAAAGGCAAAAATCCATCCACTCCACCTCTTTGGAATGTGGACACCATGTTCTTAAATTTACTTCCTGCTGTCAGGGGCAATGGCATATTTAGGGGATTCTGGAAAGAAAAGTTTTGTTAATTGTCAAGTCCTGAAATAAGTAACTGTATCATTTGTTGTCCAGTCTCTGCATTACAGGAAATTGCACGACTAGTCTCAAGTCCTGGCTATAATAGTCTGTGAAGCTGGTTCATCTCAGCGAGCTGCCTCAAAATTGTTCTGAGCAGTTTGTAGTCCAAATCTGATCTTTGATTGGTGTTTGTCAGCCTAGTGGCTTTGTCAGAGTCCATGTGAAATCATCATTGTGGGGCCCCATCTTCCTTTTGGATACTTCAAGTTCACAATTAGGCATTGTCATGGATCACTGCAGAAAATTGATATGAGACTAAATCCCAATACAATGTACAGGAAGCTAAATATATAACTATTTATTCAGCATATGATTAGTAACAATAGAATAGTCCCTTATTTTTAGTTATTCTTCTGTCCCATATCAGGTGGCTCTTCTGATATGATACAGAATTTTGCATTTTCCTTTAACAAGTATGCTTAAATTTAGAGGAGAGAGCCAAATGCCAACTCTAAATACAGCTTTAAATTATAAATAAACTGGGACTCCAACTTATAAATAGAGATATACAGAGGTTAAGTGATGAGATTTTACCCTATAGAATATACTGGTACCAATAGGTCTGATATTCTTTTGCTCGTAAAATTTTCGGGATAGCCTCCCTTTTGCTGTAGATGTCTAGATGTCCAAGGTCTTTTCATTTCTTGAAGATGGGTATTTCTGGTTTTCTGTAAAGATAAAAACAAAAAAGATTATATGAGCAAAAGGGTCAAAATCATGATGAGGAAACCCACAGAAACAGCTGACCCAAACTATTGGGAGCTCATTAACTCAGAAATGACAGCTGAAGAACCTACAAGGGACTGAACAAATTCCCCTGAAGGTCTATGACAGTCAAAAAGTCTAAGCAGTTTGTGGAGGTTCTGGGAGTGGTACAAGAATTTATTCCTAGTGCATGAACTGACATTTTGGAACCCATTCCCTTCAGAGGAGCACCTTGATCAGCCTTGATACTGGGGAAAGGGGCTAGGTCCTACCTCAACTGGATATGTCACCCTGCAATGACTTACCCTGGGAGTCTTTACCCTCTCTGAGGAGTGGATTGCGGTGGTGTGGTGGGAAGAAACTGAAGTATGACTGGGAGGAGAGAAAGGAGAAACAGTGGTGGGCACGTTAATACATGTTTAAGTTACAAAAGAAGCACTGAACAGAGACAAAAAGAAATTCACTGTTCAATTGTTTCTCAGGGTATTTTCAAAGCAGAATCAAATGGAGCCCTCACTTTAACCTCATGTCTGGGATCTCTGAACAGGACTGTACGAGCCACAGAACTTTAGTTGACTGTCACAGTTACATGCAGAGTAAGAAGCAATGTGCTTTCTGCTTCATACCAGCTTTCCAAGAGTATCATTCAAGAACCAAATGAGAACAAGAGAATCAAATACTTATCCACTGGGGATATATGTCACTTGAATACAATTTCTATTATCTCATTTCATTTCTTAACTTCTTACTTGGGCTAGCTCTACAGCTTGTGATTAACTTCATGCAAATTTACAACATGGTTACCCAGGTCAGAAGATATTTCTCAAAACTACAAGGCGATTCATTGACTGCATATGAAGTTAACAGAAGGGCACTTTGGCACCCTCTTTTATTGCAACAGATGCATTACCTTGTTCCTTTTTCTACTCTCTATGATTATCTACTAAATGAGAATGAACACAGTATTCTCGACCTCCTGGGCCAAGTCTGCTCTCCTTTCTCCATTTGTTCTCAAAGTTTAAAGATGTGTGAACTACATTAAAAAGGAATACAATTCCAAGAATTCAGATTACAGAAGTCATTGGTGTAAATTCTCTATTGTGTCCTATTCTAGTGAGTGTTCAGAACTTTTAAAAGGGAAGCAAATTAGGATGAGGAAATCGGACTTGCCTGGAGTGGAAGCACTATGTTGAGTTGACTCACCTCAGGACTTCTTGCCCTTTTGTGGGAGGGATGGGAGATGGATAGGGGAAGCTGAAGGCTGATTGGGAGGAATTGGGAGGAGGGAAGAGAGCTGGAGCAGGGGGATACATGGATAAAAAGACATATTTTTATAAAAAATAATAAAATGAACATACAAAAAAGAGAGAGAAGCAAAGCATTGTTAAGAGAACTCTGGTTCTTATGGTATTTCACAGCATACAGCTATCTTGTTTGTTTATCCATGAGAAACTTTCCAGAACAAGAGCAGGGTGTGGTTCACCTGTCATCCCAGCAGCTGCCTCCACCAACTTCAGGACCAGGTCATTTCTTACTTTCTCTCTCACACATTTTACATGCCATGACACTCTCTTAAGGTGCAAGAGCCACTTCATTCAAATGTCTGTAACATTTTATATGCCCCAGTTAAGGCTCACACTTCACTTAGCTTTAAGGCAGGTAAACATAGTCACCATGAGTAAGAGACGACAATTGAAACATCTTGGCTTCTTATTACTACTAAATGAGCCTGTAGGGCCATCACATATAAAGATATATACATGTAATAAATATTTACTAAAACATAACCTTGACCCCCTCTAGTTGAATCCAATGTGAAATGAATGTTTAATAGATGCTTAAAAGTCCATAATATTTAAAAATTGTTCTCGATAATCCAACTGAAAAAGTATGCTCCCTTTTACTTCTTATTATGTAACTACTTTTAGAAAAAAAAATCAATGAATGAAGTTTGAAAACAGGATATTAAGTAATAAATATTTGAATTAATTTCAGCAAATTCTGGGATATCTAGGCTAGTACTATATAAAAATTATGTTTAATTTCTTGGAACCAGAGTAATTCCAATGACTAATCATTTTTAAGATGAGTAAGAAAATAATTTATTTTTCAACTGATGATGTCAGACTTAAAAGTACTTACTCTTTTTGTTAGTAAAGGAGACACAAAGTACTGAAGATGGCCCAGTAGGCAAATAAATCTTTCTGGCCTCAATCTATTGGATGAACCCTCCATTTTTATAGATAAAAAGTTGGATATTCAAAATTTATTTCTCTACTACTTCAACTTTCTCAAGGTAGAAGTTCATGAAAACTGATACCATAGAGATGGCGGCCTGAAATTTAAACTCATTGGGATTTGGTCATGAGCACACCATACATCTTTCATGCTGTACAAAAATGTTAATGTCTTGACTATATGCTTTTGACAACAGGAAATTTAAAATGTGTAATATGTAGGGATATAAAATATTTTTCTATGACCATGACAAAACATAGTATAGAAGCAACTTAAAGGAGAAATGATATTGGCTCTGGGTCCAGAGATAGAGTCCGTATGTGAGGGAAGCCATGGATGCAGGATATGCATGTAGATGTCCCACCAGGAGTAAAATGATGCTGCACTAACACTGCACTGACCAGGAAGCACAGGTGAAGTCTAGAGTCAGTCTTCCTTTCTCCATTATCCCTTCTGTTTCCAGGTGGGTCTTCAGCCCATGGTGCAACTCACATTCTGGATGTGTTTTACCTCTTCAGTTAGAACTGTCTGGAAACACCCTCAGAGACATATGCAGAGGTGTGTTTCCTGGGTGATTTTGAACACCGTCAGGTTAATGATGAGCCCTAATCATCACAACCTCTAGTATATATATACTATACACACACACACACACACACACACACACACACACACACACACACACACACACACACACACACACATATATATGGGTGATAATGTTTTGCCTGGCTAAATATAGTAACATATTGGAACCTGTAAGTCTTTCTCAGCTTCTTCCACATTGCTCTATTTCCCCATGTACCATCTTAACAATTGCCTTCTCAGAAAAATAAAAAGCTGGTAACTATTTGCCTCCATAAAATATTCTGTCAGAATCTGTGGGTTTTTTTTTTCAACTGGGTAGGCTTCCATATCTTGCTTTAGCAAATGGAATCCCATATATATCCCTGCAGTGCTCTGCCTGCCTTAGAATAAAATTGTCTGCTCATGCTTGACTCTATTAGTATAGGTTCTTGATTTCAATAGAGCTTAAGGAATTTAGAAAATCCTCTCTCCCCAGTGCCTCCATTTCAATACTATTGTCTAACAAAAAACTCAGAAATTCTTATTGATGTTAATAACTAATTTGACAGTCCAAACCTTATGATGACTTTATTACTCTGATGGATATATCCATGTCTTTCAGAGTTAATCTTCTTGGCTTGCCCTTAAAAGACTATAGGAGAAAATAATTTAGAATGCCATGTAGTCAGGTTAATACTCTCTAAATATTATTCCACTATTGGATTTGAAAGTGACAGTAAAATATAATGCTATTTTATAATATTTGTAAATTCTGTGATTGGATGTTTTGACTGTTGGAAAAATCTATATAATTGAATTTTAACATCTATAATTGAATCAGGTGATCCTCATTTATAGCTGACCCTGTAGAGCTTTAAATTTAGTAAAATTTCACAGTATCACAATTTTATTGTAAAGAGAGTTATAGTTTAAAAATATTGTTGATTCTAGTTTTCTTCAATATACAGAGGGCATATATCATTTTTACTCCCCTTTTGAAAAATCAGGAAAAATTTTACATTTAGAAACATTTTCTTTTCAGAGCACTTAGCAGGCTTCAAGAAGTTCCTGGACATTATCCACAGGATTATTCTTTTGGCTTATCACAGTCCATATAATATTCTATTTTCTCTTCAGCAAAATTGTCATTTTATTTTTTAATGATAATTTCATAGGCCCTGTAAGTAAATATCTGTGAAACTACAAAGGAAGTATATGCAGAAACCTGAAATTCCCACACATAAATAACATAAGCTGCCTCTGTAATACGGACTTCCAACTAGAACACAGACAGTCCCTTCAGTTCTTATATTTTTTAGATTTATTACCTTACTGTCTAATCATCTCTGATCTCCAAACCTCAATTGAATAGTCAGGTGTGATTGTTCTGGCCAGGAGAGGTCATATGGCTCTTTGACACTAGCTGGAAATGAAGATCATGTCTGTGATTCACAAAGAGAGAAAAGCACAAACAGAATCCAAGTTAAATAACCAAGGACTATGTTATAAAGTGTGACCCAAAGGAACAGAGAGACAAGGTCTTAAATGTCAGAATTAAAGAAAGCAATGAGCAGAGATGGCCAGATCTTGAGATGTGACAATACAATTCTACTTCCTGGTCTCTGTCTTCTTCCAATTACACATGTAGTTGTCTGACCAACCACCCCACCCTCCTGCCTGCATGTATTCCTTGTCATTATGCTTTCTCCATCATGATTTATTTCATCCCTCTCTAAATTGTAAAGCAAAGCAAACTTGCTCCCTTTTAATTTGCTGCTTGAAGGCTGTTTGGTTGCCACAATGTGAAGAATAACTAGTATAGCCCTCTGAACTGGGGGAAGTTAGCAAAACTTTCTCAGCTTTCTCTGAGTATATCCTTTGCGTATCATGTCTTCTCTGCCAGGACAGTTCAGTATATTTAGTTGAAGTTTCCTTTTGGAGCAGCCTTTGAGCATTTGAAATGAGAGAAGAATCAGCGTCTTTGAGAATAACTATGGATAGCCAATGCTTACTGCCCAGCAATAATATTCAACTGTTAACTCTTATTCTCAGGTGAAACAGTAAAAATGTGAGCCACAGCACAAAGAACAACCCATAAGGTACGTCACCACTGAACAACACACTTTCTATGTCTATTTTTTTCTTTTATCATGATGTAAAACTGTAAGGTGACTACCCTGGAGATCATAGAGGAGATGTTTTATAACCACTGAAATTTATATTGTACTAACATTTGTGTTCTTTTCCAAAAATAATTAGCTATCTGCAAAAATGAAAAAAAAAATGTCATGATGGTCTCCTACCAAATCTTTTACAGAAATTACTATTAATAAAAGCATGACAAGATAATTAACACCTACACAACATTTCTCATTTAAAGAGTACTTTAGAAATACTAATTGCATGACCTCTTCAACGCCCCACTTTACAACTAGATAAACCAAAGCAGAGGTTAAGTGATTTCTCAAAGGGAGAAATATTCTGCCCAAAATTTAACAAACATGCCTTCAATATCTTTGCCTTAACCTTAGACAAAGGAGAGATCTCTTCTGTCCCTTCTCCTCAAGGATCAAGAAGACTGGGCATGGCATTAATATAATACTTCACTATCTGTAATGATTATAGTCAACAGTTCACTTCCTGAATCATATTCAAAAGCCCTAATAGAAAATCAGTGAGCTAGATAATTAATTAAAACTTGAGACTTCATTTTGTTTCCAATTTGTAGGCACAAAAAAAATTACGAATGCATTTGTTGGTAGCAGATGCTAGTGTCCTTTCAAAACAGTGAAAAGAAAGCAGTGATAAATTTAGGAAAGGAAGAAGAATGTGCAAGAGAGAACAACGTGAAATCATCTGTCTCCTGCCATCACAATAAACGCAATGTAAACCTTAGTGGTAATATGAATTTGTCATGTTGTATTGGGAACATGTAACATGTAAAAGCAAATTATAAACTTTTATATTCAATTAGATTTTTTTCAAAAATTAACCACATTTTTGGTAAGATTTTTAACAGGAAATATAACTAGGATATACACAAAACATTTTTATTGCATAAGTTCAGAGAAGTCTCAGTGACAAGATACAGAATAATCAGAATAATGATTATCAAAAGAAATAAAGCAGATGATGGAACACTCTCAAAGATAATTTCATAACTTGTCATCACAGTACTCTGGAGAGAGAATCAAAATGATCACAAAGTTCAAAAACTGCATGGTCGACATAATGAGACTTGTCTTAAAACACAAAACAAGAACAACAATAATACTCATAATTGATATTGATATTACCAAGTGTAAGATACAAGGTAACAGTTTAAGTTCATGAAGATTAGAGATTATTCAACAAGCAAACAAACAAGCATGGAGGGCTCGAGAAACTACTCAGAAAGAAATTTCATCAGCAAAATGAAATGCTTGCTCTTTGAATATGAGGCCATAACTTCAGATCTCAGAACATACTTGAAATAAGCATGATATACCAATGTATGCCTTTTACACTGTTGGGAGCAAGCAGCAGAGATAGAAGCATGGCTGGAATTTGATAGTTAGCAAAAAAAAAAAAAAAAAAAAAAAAAAGAAAAGTAACAGAAATCTTCAGGTTCACAAGAAAACTTTGTCTCAACTTAGTAAACTAGGAATGATGTAAAAATGCATCTTAAACACAAAATACATAGAAACATATACCTGTTTCTGCATGCAAAAATATGCACATGTCACAAATACACCCAAGAAAGAAGAGAGACGGGGAGAGAGATTTAAAAAGGAAATGTAAAAATTTGTAGAAATGAAAGCTCAGAAACAAAATAAAAACAAGATGGTAGCTGAAACAGCACAATAAAGTGTAGTAAGAGATTTC
This sequence comes from Phyllotis vaccarum, assembly GCA_033318265.1. Classification (NCBI taxonomy): domain Eukaryota; kingdom Metazoa; phylum Chordata; class Mammalia; order Rodentia; family Cricetidae; genus Phyllotis; species Phyllotis vaccarum. Next base: position 8,735,474 of record JARWLC010000015.1, on the reverse strand, counting down.
TAGTCCGCACTTTTGGGCCTAGCCTCACGGTTTAGGCCCGCAGACCCACAGACCCGCAGAGACACACAGATACTTTCATTAATTTTAGGCTGATCAGCCTAAGGCCCAGGCATATAACTTGCTAACTATTTTCCCTTCATCTAACCCATGACTCTTATCCTGTTCAGCCATGTGGCTCGGTACCTTTTCTCACAGCAGCATGGTTGTCCTCCTTCTGGCTTCTCTCTGGCATTCTGCTCGGTGCTTCCTGTTCTCAGAGTTTTCTTAGTCTGGTAGCCCTGCTCACACTTCCTGCCTGCCTTTGGTCAATCAGCGCTTTTTATTAAACCAGAGGGTGGGACAATTATTTACAATGTAACAACATAATCTCCTACAATAAAGTGCTAAAAGTTTAACAGCAAATATATTTAAAAGGAACACTCATTCAAGGTAGAACTAAAAATATTAACAATCTGAAGTGGTCACATGAAACAAGAAACATTTTGAAGGACGAAGATGCCTAGTGTCAGAAGGTTTGAGATCACTGTGGATACAACTTTAAACAATGTGCTGGGGTCCTTTCTGTCTCTGCTTCCTGTCCATCAAGTAAGAATCTCTGCTGCAGTCTATTCTCCACCACAGCCACTGGGCCAGGATGTCCACTACAGCTGGGAAGAGGAAGGCAACCATGGACAGGAACCTATATCAACAGAAACTACTTACTTTCAAATTGCTTATGTCCCATGTTCTGTTACAGTGGCACAGGTATGTCTAACACACAAATTTTCAAAAGAATGATTTTCATGAAATATTAAAGGAGCATCCAATAAAGAAATAAGAAGTCCATAATTACTGAAAAAAAAAGCCATTAGGCAGATATATGAGCTCCAAATACTTTATGGAGTTCCAAATCTAATTCCAATATGTTGACACTATATAACAACTAAATGATAAAGAACTTAAAGAAAAGAGATAATAAAGTATAATGGGGTTTAATGTATTAAAATAAATGACATGAGAACATGTTTTTGTTTTGTCTACTGAAAACAACAGTCACTGAAGAATATTGTCAACTAATAATTGTATTGAAAGAACAAGGGGGTGATAATGATATTCACAAAAGAAAAAACAGAGCTAAGTGAGCAAAAACTAGAAGTCATATGTTTGAAGTGGAGTAGGAGGGATTATGAACAGAAGGTCTGGAAGGATTAATAACTGAAGACGTCAATGAATATTTAAATTAATGAAGATGGATCTGAAGGATCATTATTGTAATAAACATATTAGTTATAATGTATACTCTATAGATTATTATAAAACTAGAGAAATTGCTTATATTATGTATTTTTATAAAGTTATTGATGGCTCTATAATTCTTTTTTAAAATTTTTTGTTTTAAAATTATTTTTATAAAAATGTCATTTTTATCTATATATCACACTGCTCCCCCTCCCATACCTCCTCCTAGTCCCTCCCAGTCAGCCTTCAACCTTGTCCCTCCTCATTCTCCCATCCCCTCCCCCAAAAGGACAAGAAATCCCAAAGTGGGTCAGCTAAGCCTGGCATATCCATTCCAAGTCAAGTCCGATTTTGTCAAACCAAAGTCAAGATGAGTTAGGTGTTCCTATATAGGGACTGGGCTCCAAGGTCTAGGAGCACAGTCTGATCCCACCCCTCGAGGCTCCACATACCATGCCAATTGACAGTTGCCTACCCTAGGAGGGACTAGCTCCTTTTCCCAATGGATCTCCAATGTCTGTTCTTGATTTAGTGAGCTCCACAGAGCTCCAGCCACCCACAACTTTAGAAATTTTCCTCATAATCCCTAACCACGTGCTCATACAGACTCTCCTCCTCTTCCCTCAGCTGGACCAGGAACTCTGCCCAGTGCTCAGCCATGGATCTCTGCCTCCACCTCTATTCATTGTTGGATGTAGGCTCTGTGATGACACTTAGAATGGCTGTTCATTTGATTATAGAGGAAGTTCTGTTTAGGCACCCCTTCTACTATTGTTTGGAGTCTTGGCCAGAACCATCCTGTGAGTTCTCAGAGGTTTCCCTAGCACCCTAGTCTCTCTCCAACCCCACATTGACCTTCTCTATTGACATATCCATCTCTTTCCATCTCCCTCTTTGCTCCTCTCACTTAACCATCTCCTTCTTTCAATATTTGTTCCCAACTGTTCTTGGTTGCAACCCCTTATGAACCCAATTTGCTAAAGTGATCTTCTTTATTTTCTTAGGGGAATCTCTAGATTTTTCTTCTAATACCAAGCTGTTCAGTGTTTATGGTTTGCAGGTTGGGTATTCTTTGCTTTTTGTGTATAATCCACTTATGAGTGAGTACATTCCATGCATACCTGTGATACTTTGCTCAGGAGAATATTCTCCAAATCCATCAATTTCAATGAAAATTTTAGGATGTCATTTTTTTTTTTACTGCTAATTAGTACTCCATTGTATAGATGTACCACAGTTTGTTAATTCATTCTTCAGTTGTGGGGCATCTAGGTTGTTTCCAGGTTCTTGCTATTACAAATAATGATGCTATGAACATAGTTGAGCCAATACCTTTCAAGTACAAATCCTTTGGGTATATTCCCAAGATGGTATTGCTGAATCATTGAGGAGATTGATCCCCAGTTTTCTGAGGAACCGCCATACTGCATTCCAGAGTGGCTGTACAAGTTTACACCCCCCACAAACAATGGAGGAGTGTTCCCCTTGTTCAATGTCCTCTCCAACAGAGGCTGTCATCTATGTTTATGATCATTCTGACAGGTGTAAGATGGTATCTCAAAGATGATTGATTTGCATTTTCCTGAAGGCTAATAATGCTGGGCAATTTTTTTAAGTGCCTTTCAGAAATTTGTAATTCTTCTCTTGAGAATTCCTCTTTTTACTCTGAACCCCATTTTTAAATAGGGTTATTTAGGTTATTGGGATCTAGTTTCTTGAGATCTCTATGTAGGGTTTGATGTAGGGTTGGTAAAGATCTTTTCCCATTCTGTAGGCTGTTCTTTTGTCTTATTGACTGTGCCCTTTCCCTCATAGGAGCTTTTCAGATTCAGGAGATGCCACTTATTGATTGCTGTTCTTAGTGTCTGTGCTGCTGGTGTTATATTTAGGAAGTGGTCACCTGTGACAATGCATTGGAGGGTATTTCCCACTTTCTTTTCTATCAAGTTCAGTGTAGCTGGGTTTATGTTGAGGTCTTTGATCCACTTGGATTTGAGTTTTGTACAGGGTGATAGGTTTGGATCTATTTGCATTCTTCTACTTACTACCATCCAGTTATGCCAACACCATTTGTTGAAGATACTAACTGGTTTTCCAATAAATATTTTTCTTTGTCAAAAATTTGTTGTTCATATGTGTGTGGGTTAATGTTGGGATCTTTGATTCAATTACATTGTTCTCAAGTCTGTTTTTGTGCCAGTACCAGGATGTTATTATTACTGAAGCTCTCTAGTATTGTTGAAGTCAGGGATGGTGATTCCTCCTGAAGTTCTTTTATTAAGCAGGATTGTTTTGGCAATCCTGGGTTTCCTTTCATTCCATATGAAGTTGAGTATTGTTCTTTCAAGGTCTGTAAAAAATTGTGATGATATTTTTATGGGGATTGCATTGAATCTGTGGATTGCTTTTGGTAAAATTGTCATTTTTATTATGTTGATCCTACCTCTCCAGGAGCATAGGAAATCTTTCCATTTTCTGATATCCTCTTCAATTTCCTTCTCCAATTACTTAAAAAAAAAAAAAACAACAAACAAACAAACAAAAAAAAAACAGGTCTGCTACTTCTTTGGTTAGAGATACACCAAGATACTTAATACTATTTGCAGCTATTGTAAAAGGTGGTGTTTCCCTTATTTCTTTTTCAGCCCTTTTATCCTTAGCATATAGCAGGGCTATTGGTTTCTTTGAGTTAATCTTGTACTCTGCTACCTTGCTAAAGGTTGTTTCTCAGCCGTAGGAGTTAGCTGGTAAAATTTTGAGGGCCACTTATGTATAAGATTATATCATTTGCAGAAACAGATATTTGACTTCTTCCTTTCCAACTTGCATCCCCTTAATCTCCTTTCGTTCTCTTAGTGCTTTAGCTACAGCTTTGAGAAGTATATTGAATATATAAGGAGAGAGAGGACAGCCTCGTCTTTTTTCTGATTTTTAGTAGGGATGCTTTGAGTGTTTCTCCACTTAGTTTGATATAGTTTGCTGTATATAACTTATTGTCTTTAGATAATTCTCCTGTATTCCTGATCTCTCCAGGACTTTTATCATGAAGGAGTGATGAATTTTGTCAAAGGCTTTTTCAGCATCTGATGAGATGATCATGTGGGTTTTTTCTTTCATTTTGTTTATATGATGGATGACAATCACAGTTTTTCATATGTTGAACCATTCCTGCATCTCTCCGATGAAGCTTACTTAATCTTGATGGATGATATTTTTGATATGTTCTTGGATTCAGTTTGCCAGAATTTTATTGAGTATTTTTGCATCAATGTTCATGAGGGATATTGGTCTGTAGTTCTCTTTCTTTGTTGCATCTTTGAATGGCTTAGGAATCAGGGTGATTGTGGCTTCATAAAAAGAATTTGGCAATGTTCCTTCAGTTTCTACTGTATGGAACATTAGAATTCTGCACTGAATCCATCAGGTTCTGGGCTGTTTTTACTTGTGGGACTTTAAATAAAGGCTTCAATTTCCTTTGGGATGATAGGTCTGTTTAGGTTTTTAAGGTAATCTTTATTTAATTTGGGTAAGTAGTACCTCTTTGGAAAGCTGTCCATTTCTTTTAGGTTTTCTATTTTTTAGTGGAGTATACATTTTCAAAGTATGACCTGACAATTCTCTGAATTTCCTGGGTGTCTGTCATTACATCCCCCCTTTACATTTCTGATTCTGTTAATTTGGATACTCTCTCTCTCTCGCTGCTTTTTAGTTACTTTGGATAAGGGTTTATTTATCTTGTTGACTTCCTCAAAGAACCAACTCTTTGATTCATTGATTCTTTATATTGCTCTCTTTGTCTCTATTGTATTGATTTTTGCCGTAGGTTTGATTATTTCCTGCTATCCACCCCTTCTAGGTGAGTTTGCTTCTAATTGTTCTAAAGCCTTCAGCTGTGCTGTTAGGAGTCTTGTGTGAGATTTCTCTAGTTTTTTCATGTAGGCGTCTAGTACTATGAGTTTTCCTCTTAACACTGCTTTCATTGTGTTCCATAAGATTTTCCTTAAATTCTAGGAAGTTTTTGATTTCTTTCTTAAGTCTTTCTTGAAGTTCAATTGAGAGATGTTCAGATTACACTAATTTGTAGGCTTTCTGTGTTTTTGGTTGAACTCTAGCTTTAGACAATGGTGGTGTAATATGATACAAGAAGCTATTCCCATTTTTGTATCTATTGATACTTGCTTTATGACTGTATATGTGGTCAATTTTAGAAAGTTCCATGGGACACAGAGAAATATGTATATTACTTTGTGTTTGGGTGGAAGATTCTGAAAATATCTATTAAGTCCATTTGGTCCATAACATCTGTTAGATCCCTTATTTCTTTGTTGAGTTTCTAATTGACCTATCCAAGGGTGAAAGTTGGGTACTGAAGTCTCCATATTAGTATATGGGGTTTGATGTGAGATTTAAGCTTTAATAATGTTTTTATATATATGTATATATGTAGGTGTCCTTGTATTTGTGGCATAAATATTCATGTTTGAGACTGCATCTTGGCAGATTTTTTCCTGAGATTAATATGTAATGTCCATCCTGGTCTCTTTTGATTGATTTTAGTTTGAAGTCTATTTTTTCAGATATGAGGATGGCTACACCAGCTTGTTCCTTAGGATCATTTGGTTGGAAAGTCTTTTCACAACCTTTTACTCTGAGCCTGTGTATGTCTTTGAAGTTGACTTGTGTTTCTTATATGCAGCAGGAGGATGGCTTCTATTTTGTATGCATTGTGTTAGGAGATGTCTATAGATGAATTAAATTCATTGATAGTAAGGGATATTAATTACTAATGATTGTTACTTCTTGTTATTTTTGGTGGTGCTTGTGTGTATTTCCCTGATTTGGGTTATTCTTCTGTGGGATTATCAATTGTTTAGTTTTAATGGTGTATGTGGTTTCCATAAGTTGAAGGTTTCCCTCTAGTGCTTTTTGTAGGGCCTGATTTGTGGATATGTATTCTTGAAAACTGTTTTGTTGTTGTTGTTGTTTTCATGAAATATCTTGTTTACTCATCTATGGTGATTGATAGTTTTGCTAGGTATAGTAGTCTGGGTTGGCAGCCATGATCTTTTAGTGTCTGTATGACACTAAAAGAACTTTCTTGCTTTCGTTATTTCTATTGTATAGTTGGATGTTATTCTGATGGGTCTGCCTTTATAGGAAACTTTACCTTTTTCCTTTGCTGCTTTTAGTATTTTTTTCTTTTTTCTATAAGGTTAGTAACTTGACTATTATGTTGCGAGCAGGTTTTGGGTTGATCTAGTATATTTGGTGTTCTGTAAGCTTCTTGTATTTTTATAGGCACTTATTTAGGTTGGGAATGTTTTCTTCTATGATTTTGTTAAAAATATTTTGTGTACCTTTGATCTGGTATTCCTCTCCTTTTTGATTCCAATTATTCTCAGGTTTAGTCTTTTCATGGTATCCCAGATTTCCTCGACATTTTTTGTGTTATGACATTTTTGCTTTTAGTGTTTTCTTTAACTGAGTCATTTATTTCCACTATTGAATCTTCTACTCCAAAGATTCTCTCTTCTATCTCTTGCATTCTGTTAGTTATACTGCCTCTGTGATTCTTGTTCATTTCTTTCGGTTTTCTATTTCCAGCTTTGCCTCAGTTTGTGTCTTCTTTATTGTTTCTATTTCAATTTTTATTCCTAGAATGTTTCTTTCACCTGTTTGTTTCTTTATGTTCTTTTATTTTTTTATTTTTTTATTTTCTTTTAGTAATTTGTTCATTTCTTCCAATTTTTTGTTTGCATATTTTTCTATTTCTTTAAGGGAAATTTTATACCCTTTTTTAAAGCTTCTAGTATCTTCATAAAGTTGCTCTTAATGTCATTTCCTCTGTTTCTTCATCGTTATGCTCAGATCTAGATGTTGTAGAGCCATCAGCTTCTTCTGGGGTGTCTTGTTGTTCTTTATATTGTTATATATATTCTTGCACTAGTGTCTGCCCATTGCTTCCTAGGTTCTCTCTTAGTCAGCTCTTGGTGGGCTCTTAGTCAGTTGTTAGCCTGGGGGTGAGAGTCTCCAGTAATTTCAGGGGCTGCTCTTATTAGACTCTTAGTTGGCTGTAGGCCTAGGAGCTGTGTGTTTCCAGTTGTCACAGAGGTTGTGCCACTCACCTGTTAGTCAGCTGTGAACCTGGAATGAGGTTTCTGGGTATCCAATTGTCTGTTGGTGATGATGTAGATTGCAGTATAGGTGTGATTTGGCCCATGGGATGTCCCTAGATCTGTGTTTTGCTGTAGATTGGGCTGGGGGGGTCTCTCCCAGCTTTCTTTGTTTTAGGTCATGCCTGGGTGTAGTTGGGGTGCCAGGGGCAGTGTTCCTAGGCCAGGGATTGAAGATCATGGTCTCTGCTTAGTCTGGATGTCAAAGTTACACTCACCTCTTAGTCAGCTGTGCATGGGAAGTGAGGGTGGGCTTGTGAGTATCCAGTTGTTGGTTGATGAAGACTCTATAATTCTTTTGATTCTGTAATTTGAATTATGTTATAAGCTTATGATTCTTACTATAAATAAGATAAACCAAAAAATCAAAAATAATATAGATAATTGAATAGTAGTTACTAAAAACTTGGTGAGTTGTTTTAAATAAAATATTTTATCTTATGAAGGTGTGTGTTGTGTTGTGTTTATTATGTATGAATTTGTGAGGACAGGCACACATTTGCTGCTATGTATCTGTGGAAATTTCAGGAGCCAAACTCTCCCTATGAATTCCAAGGATCAAATTTAGCTCATCATGATTTTACAGCAAGCCATTTCACTGAAGCTATCCTACTGGCTCATATAAAAATATAAAAATTATTCAGGGTACTAAATCAAATAAAGTACTAAATGAACATATTCATAAACATGCTGTTGTTTTCAGGATCAAAGTGTTTTTATCAAAATGGATAAGTATGACTTATCATTTTGATAAATGATGACAGTCTACAAGCTCAGAAGCTGTAGAAATAATGTCAATGTGAACATTTACTTACAACAAACTATGATCAAATTATCATTTGGAAGACATTTCCTTAAATGTACAAAAATGATAGGTGTTAAAATATTTTTAAAACATGATTATTACCTTAGAGACATTTTGAAACATTTTAAAATCATATAAAGTATTTCTGTAAAACTTGTTTATATAATTTCAGTTATATCAAAGAATCTACTTAGTTCACTATTAAAATAAGTAAAGAAGTTATGCATAAGGCCTAGTGTTCAACATCCAGTGACACAGAATAAACTATAAATGGGTCAAAAAGCAGAAGAAATGATCCTTTAATTTTCAGAGGATAATGTCATTGCTAATATTAAAATCAGAAGGACTGGTTAATTATGAATCTATTATTTTAGCAATTGTCCAATCACAAAGTAGACCAGATACTTAAGTGTCCAATAAAATTCTATGTGTTACCTACTGTCAAACTATGAAATTTTATAAATAGTCTGGGAAATCTAGAAAAGCACTAAATGTAGCATGAAAGACATTTTTAAAATCTAGAGAATTATAACAAAACAGATATTTTAATCAATTAAAGTTCTCATAAAGTCATGTCATAAAGGCATGAAAGTTGACTAGTAGATTCTCCTAATATCAGGCAAGAAAGGTGGTTGGGTGAACTTGATGGCTGCAATGACAGAAGCAGATGTCTGCTTGCTCACATTTTGTCAACCCTGAAACAGAGAGAATTGTGTCAACAGGACTAACTCTCAAGAGCCAACATTAGTGACCCATATCATCAAGCTATTATCCATCTTCTACACATTCCACAAACTCCCAAATAGTATCACAACCTGAGAACCAAGTGTTCAAACACCTTTGCATGTGAGAGACATTTTATACTACATTGGCATGTATTCAGGTATGTGTTCAAAAGACCACATATAAATGTGTCCACAAGCTCCGCTTAGAGCTTGCTAGTTCCTAAAAAAAAAAAAAAAAAAAAAAAGTATTATTGTACAAATGGTATGTGTAATGAGGCACTTGTATTTATTGATACCAGTCTTGCTTTGGTTATGGCTGGTTTTTTGTTTTGTTTTGGTTTTTTGTTGTTACTCTTGTTCTTGTTACATTTAGTTACATGGTGTTTCTCCCTCAGGTTTAGAAAGACAATTCTAAAAGATGTTTCATAATTCTTAGCAAAATATGATCAACAAACAATGGAAGGAGAGTATACATTCATTTCCTTTTTCCTGCAGTAAGACACATTGCTTTTGAAACTATTGACATTTCAATGTCATTTAAGATTAAGAGGGAAATCCTAGAAAACATACAATAATTCTGTTCCTGCTTATTTAAAATTCAAAACATATATTGGTGATACTTACTGTGTGTGTGGTGGTAACCTGTGAGAGCTAGCAGAAAATCAATGTTATCTCTTGACTGGTACCCAGAGCCTCAGGGAATCTCCCCCTTAATGACTGAAGATTTAATATCATCAATAAATGCTTTTCCTTTCTAAATATGCTCATTTTTACTATCTGAATCTAGCTTTTTTTCTTACTTTTTAGGAAAATTTCTTGCTCCTTTTGGATTGTGAACTCAAGTGGGAAGGTGCTAATGAGGCCATAGTTTTAAATGTCATTCCCATCTGGGAAAGGATAGTATTTCACAGCTTTATGAAGTCATAAAAAGTAACTGTCTTTGAATTACATTTAAGAATGGATCAGAATAAGTTTATTCCCTCTACTAAGGAAAAATATACAACAGTTTTATAGCTCACATAATACTTCGCAACCTCTACTATATATTAACATGCATAACACATGCACATACACATACACACACACAATATTATCAGAAAATAATAATTTAGTAAATTTGAGTTCTGATAGTTTTATTCATTAGATGCATAGAGCACAATCTTTGAACCCAGCTCTTTGAATCTAGATAGAGTAAAATTCTAATTCTTAATCATAAATATCCAAGTTCTGAGACACAAGAAATATACATATTTGCACATATATTCAACAATGAATATATATCTTATTTTGTAATATTATTTAAAACTACACATTTGCATGTAAGCAATTTAGTATTTATTTGAAGATATCTTTGTTTTCTTTCTGTGTATTACATTATTTGATGTTTTGTTCACTTTTCACTCTTAAATGAGGAAAAGGAAACACATCTAAAAGAAAGCCGCCACAGAGATTATCAGACTATATATCTCTAAACACTAAGTTCTACCCTCAGAATGGAAACAACACCACTTAACTTGATAAGGAAAGTAGACTTGAAATGTTAACTGTTTGAAATGAAAATGGAAAAATTAAAGCTAACCTGTTATCGTAGTAGATATTATAGGATCTAGGTATTATATTTCCAGAGCTTTATGTGTGGGCTGGTTAGATTTTATTATCAACAAAATACAACCTAAAGTCACTTGGGAAGAGGGAACCTCAGTTGAGTAATTGCCAAGATGAGAGGGAGAGAGAGAGAGAGAGAGAGAGAGAGAGAGATCTCAGTTGTGTGGTGTTGTACTTTAACGTATAATGGCTTCCATAGATATTTGAATACTTAGTCCTCAATTAGTAGAACTCTCTGGGAAGGATAAGGAAGTTTGGACTTGTTCAAAGAAGTGTGTCACTGAGTGTGGGCTTTGTCAAAGCCATATCATTTTCAATTAGTTCCTCTCCATCCCCCTTCCTTTCCCTTTTCTCTCTGCCTGGGTACTGTCTTTAAGGATGTAACCTCTAAGACATTGCTTTAATATCAAGATTGTCTTCTTGTTGTCATGCTTACCACCATCATGTTCATAGACTCAATCTCTGATATGAATTCAATCTCTCAATAAAGTCCTTTTTTTTTTTTTATAACTTTTCTTGGTTTTGGTGTGTCTTCACAGCAATAGAAAAGTATCTAAGATTGGTGGGAAGTCCTCGTTAGGTAGAATGGGTTATGGTAATGGAGATATAGTTGCAGTAGAGAATGAATATGTTCAAAATCCAATGCATGAAACTCTCAAAATTCAAGAAAATATTGTTAAAATTATCGGGTTGATCTGTGGCTCTGCAGTAAGAAACTGTTTTTATGTGGAAGGATGCAGCTTGCTGTGGGCTACACCATCCCTTATGAGGTGGTGTAGATCTGCATATAAAAGCTGGCTTTGAGACAGCAAACCATAAGTGACATTCCTATATGGTTTTGGTTTTAGCTTATTTCTTGAGTTCCTGCTTGACTTCACTCAATAATGGAATGTGACCTGAAGTTGTAAGCCAAATTATCCCTTTTACGTCCCCAGCTTTGTCTTTGGTCTAAATTTTTTATCATAGAGTCAGAGAAGCAAGTACAGCAGAGAAAAGACATGTTATCTAGAAGAGGAGGCCCTGATCACATAGAGACAGATCTTCAGAATGTGGCTGATATCTGGCTGGTTCTGATGTCTCTGCTTGGAAATAGTGATATAAAAGCATATAACTCCACTTTGTGGGAATATTTTTTATTTTATTTGGTAGAAGTGTTGCTGAGAAGCTTTGGGTCTGATACAATTAGTACTGACAAGTATTTCCAACCCAGGATGACATATTAAGACCGGAAAACAGAAACAAGCAAATGCAGTGAGCAGAAGAACCGTGTCTTTCCTCAAGCCTTGCTATCTTCTTCCAAAATCTTTTATTGGTGAAGAACAAGAGCTATCCTGCAGGTAAAGCAGAGATACAGGTCTTATGAATTTCAACAACATAGAACAAAGCATAGAAAAATCATTTAGCATTAGCAAGAACTGCTTAGATGCTGGTAAGTACAAGAAAGAAGAAAGACTACATAACTTGTCCAATTTCTCTTGAGAAAAAAATTATGATTTAATATCTCCAAAACTTGCTTTTGACTAATATTGTAAGCCTTACTATTCATTACTACCCCATACTTATTTTGATCAACCATCGGCCAATACCAATTCCCACACCTTCACACACCTTACTGAGTGACAATCTGAAGAAAACACTTTATGTTGTATGAAAGACGAGCACCATTTAAGCACAATGAACATATCATCAAAGAAACAAGTCATACCAAGCTCTAAAATAGAACAGATGTTTCAATTCCCACTGTTACCTACAGGCACTTTAGTACCCAACACCATAGTACTAAAATTAAGTTGTAAATCTCTATAAAGTGGTTAGATCAGTTATTACAAATTGTTTGGCCCATTAAAAAGTTCTTATGTTTATATTTCTCCATGTCCTAGCTGAGCACTGGGAGAGATTTCAAATCTTAACTCTATTTATGTGAAATATTACTATCTATTTGCCTTTCCTATGGCTGTGATAAAAAAAAAAAAACCCAGACAAAAGCAACTTAAGGGAGGAGGGGTTAGTTTGGTCCATAATTCCAGAACGAAATATGTTAATGATGGGGAGCATGGAGGTAGGAGCTTGTGTTCGAGTTTAGAGCTGACCACTGAACCATGCCCTTGAGCTCTGACATCAAGCCCCACTTAAAGCAAGGATACCACGTGCATCTCACTTCCTCTTCCTTTTATTTCTCTGGGGAGCTCTCCATTTCTCTTTCCTTTCTTCTTTTTATTTCTCTTTCTTCTTGCCTTCTATGCTATTATAATCATAACCACTCTGTTGATCATAACCATATTCATCTGACAATAAACCTCTTTTCTATATAGAAACAGCTTTAGAAGTCTCCTGCTCTCTGTTGCTGCCTTCTGCCACATTCCATAGAAACCTGCCGCCAGATAACCGGGTATATGCAAACTATGTCAAATATGTACAAAATCCTAACAGCTTGAGGCTTGAGAGTGATTGGGATTAGTTCATGTTCTCTTCCCTACAGATATCATCCAAGACCCAGGCTCAGTTAATGGTACTACCCACAGTGGGAGGGTAGTCACATCTCAACTGATCAAGATAATTCCTCACAGAAATGCCCAGAAGCCCATTTACTGGTCAATTCCAGATCTGATAAGGATGACAACAAAATTATCTATCACAGTAAACAATGACTTATATCCGTTGAAATACTCATGATAGGTTCCTTGGCTATTTCAATAGACTTATTCTTGGTGTGCCCATTTCTTTCATGGTCTGATTAAAATGTCCCAAGTAATATATTATAGATTAATATATTTTATTAATTTTTAATAAAATTGAGTATAACCTAAATACTAAGGATGTTAATTCTACCAAATTCTTATTGATAGAAAATCATCAACTAAAAGATTGCTTTAGCTTGATTTTTTTCTACAGGTTAATAAGGTTAATCAAAGAATAAGGAAACAGGATTGAACCAAATCCATTTATAATTACAAACTCATTTTATTAAATGGCAACCAATTAACAGGTAGAAGGATGGGGAATAAGGTGGGCATTTCTGGTGTTTTCTCATTAACAAACCAGCTTTATTTAATGAGAAGGAATCACAATCCATCTTCTTTTAAAAAGTGGCCATTTCCCTGTTAGACCTTCTAAGTTCTTTAATATTAACATCAGTATATAAAGACAAACATCCAGGTCTCCTGGGAGCTATAAACAAAATAACAATGTTAGAAAGTACTATTGTGCTCGGGCTAGGGGTAATTTTCCAATTTAACTCACTACCCCAAAGTAAAGAAAGAAAGAAAGCTTTTCTTGCCTGAAGGAGATTGATTAACCCCAATAAATGCTCAGAAACTGAACAGCATTATAAGGGTAAGAAAATAAAATTTCAGCTGAAATTCAGAGTTAACAGACAGTTTTTAGATATAATTATCTGGAAGAGTTAATTTCTAAGATTATTATTAAATTTCAACAGAAATTTTTGAGACTACCAAAAGCAAACAACAGATATATGTTTTAGTATGGTGCTATATGAAGTGATTACATGAGAAAAATTTAAATCTCAGTTATTATTAATAACCAAGGAAAATATTATTTTCCCCATCTGACATTTGACCTATTACATAGTCCTCATATTTGTTTTTCTCCTTAAAAAAACCTCTGTTACCTTTCAATATTTGGTCAGTCATGTTAAGCTAACACACAGAATCATGAGAATGGTAACTGCCAAATGCTACAGATTGTGTGTTGAGCAGAAGGTTCCAGTTATTCCCAGTCTATTTGCTCTAATTAATTTTTATGTCTACTTCCCCTAGAAAAAAATAACACTGTATCTACCTTAGTTCACTAAGACTGCTCTATCAAAATATCTTAGTCTCCAAAGCTGCTAAAGGTGGGTATGATCTTTGGTGAGGGCTTCTCCTTGCTTTAAAGATGATTGTTTTATATATATTCACAGTAAAATGAGGCAGAAGAACTACCAAGCTTGTTTTATAAAAAAAGCAAAACCAAAAAAAAAAAAACTGCCATATATGAGGCTAGAGACTTCATGATATTGTCACCTAAATAACACTACTATTAAAAAACCAAAGTTTCAATATATAATTTTGAAGAAGGCAGATATCCATACCATAGTAGAACAGTACTACAATCCAACATGTTTATCTTCAAATACAGAGAAAATTATATGTTGTTGTTGTTTAAAAACAAAAACAAAAACAAAAACAAAAACAACCTATTCCTTCCAGAGTTGCCTTCTTCTACTTTAGACTTATTGCTTTCTGGCCACTGTAAGAGAAGTTTCATGCTACATATTCACTTCTCTTGTCTTCGGAAGGTAACAATGATAAGATTTCCTAGAGCCTTCAAGATCTCTCCTTAAATTATCTCACAAATACTCATCAGTGTCCTTGACAGGGGCTGCTATATTAGGACCACAGGAGGTTAGCATAGCATCAGTGCTGGAAATGCTGCTATATTTGTGGGTTACAAGCTTCTAAAGTAGGTAGGAAGCAAGCAGGGATTGCCTTGAGGCCAAAATGTTGATCACAGTATAGAACCTTGAATATTTATGCTTCTTCAATTTCTGTATTACAATGTTATAGCCAGAAGCACAGTGAGAAGAAAGAGTGTCTGGACTGATCACATACTAATTCTAAACAATGATGTTTTTATTTTACTATTCTGTAGCCCTTCTTCTGTTTCTCTTGTTAAATTTACTGGATTCTATTTCTAAATGCAAGTCCAAAAGAAGGAAGTTATCCTCTTAGCATGGACATGCTTTTACATTATGTGCCAGATGCAACTTCAGAAAGACATAACTCTGTTGGCTAATTCCTGTCAGACACAACAGCTTAAAATCAATTCCATTAAATTTAAAACTGTTGTCTTTGGCAGAAGACCTCAGGTGCCAAAATGAACAGCACTAAGTAACTCCGTCCAGCAAGTCAACTCATTTTATTACTTAGGAACTTTGGTTACCAAATCAGATTGATGTTCTACTCAAAATTAACACAATAGAATGATTTTTCAAACAGGTATTTTATGATCTCAAAATATTTAGGCCAAAATATGTTCTTCTGCACCCAGAAGTCTGTACTCATTAAATTGTTATTGAGGCTAATGAATTAAATTATATTTTTTAGTTTACAAAATCATTTCATATTTGAGTGTATATGAGCACAGCATATTTGTGGAATTGGTATATGCTATGGTGTGGTGTTTTGATTTTTTAAGGAATAGGTTATCCCGTAAATGATAGCACAATGTATCTGTAGTTGGCCATTCATCATAGCACAAAGTATCTGTAATTGACCACTCATCATAAAATTATGCATGGGTCTTTCCAAAGAAGATCAGGAGAGAGTGACATCCTCGAAGCAGAGAGCTGGTGACCTGCTAAGCCCTTTACTGTGCTTTGACTTTGTCTATACACATACGCAAACACATGCAAACACATGCATGCTGGCACATTCAGACATGTAAATATGTACACCAATGTGTCTGCACACTTGCATATAAACTCATGTGCACATATGTATACAAAGCAAATGTGCATACACACACATATGTGCATGCATATAAGCTTGCATGTACACACACACAGAGATACACACACACACACACAGACACACACACACACACACACCTATTACTACGAAATATATCTTTCTTTAGATGTTTGCGGTTATGTTACCTTATTACTATATTATATTCAATGGAACTTACTTTTATGGATGCTATTATTTTCACATCAAAGATTGTATGGTTTTATTTTCCATTGAGAGAAAACAGCAACAAAATGTCATTCTTTTGAAGAACCTGTCCATATGTCAAAGATGCCCTTAAATCATGATACTGTAACATGTTCCATACACTGACTTTAAAATTACTGGTATTCCTCTTTCTTAAGGTTCTGCACTGTTTACTATCTGTAACTTTTAATGCGCTTAATTCAATTTTTGGATTTTCCACACTGGTCTCTAGAGTAATTATTACAATAAAACACAAAAAGCTTGATTCCCTCACCCAGTCCTTTTATTAGATTCTTCTTTATTGGTTTTGTCACTTGCAGCTGCCTATAGGCCAATTCCTTGATGTGCACTCACTCTCCTCTTCAACATTACACTCTTCAGCATTAACTAGGCCTACAGGAATTCATTGACTATTACAGGAAATAATAGGTTTATCCATATTTCTTAGATCAGTAGCCATTAACCCTAAAAAGACATAATAACTTTTATTCTGAGATCTAGACTACAGAATATCAGCACTACTTACTGGAATGGTAATTGAGACATGTTGTTCAAAGCCTTTGATTAAGAATATAATTCTCAGAGAAACATGCTAAGAGGTTATAATAGACACAACCGTAGGCTTAAAAAACCTTGTATAAAAAGACAAAGCGTAGGGTGTTTTCCATCTAGGTATTCAAAGACTTATGAAGTCATTCATAATTGCCTGTTCTCACCTGTGTCGTATCATCCTTTCCATATACTCTAAGCCAATGGACCATTGCAATACTTAAAAAGCATAACCACTATAATGCCAAAGCAACTTGTGTCTCAAATACCTTTCACTGTATCCTCAAGTTCTTTCCTTTGGAGACCTCATCAAAGACATCATCTTCTGGGTAGCCTTTGCCTATGACCCTTCACTCCAATGGGCACCACCTGTATCTTTAGTTATAACTTGGACTATGTTTTTCCATTCACAAAAGTTATTTGTGAGAGGGGAGTTTCCCCTCGCATTTTAAATTTTTAGCTCTGTAAACATAACTCTTATGAAGAATTAAACCTGAATTCTCTGCAAAAGTGAGTCATATTGCACACAGAAAGTAGTGATTCAGGAAGTATGAAGTGAATCGATCCAAAGAAAGCAAGTGGTTTCTGAAGTTCCTGAATAGTGTCATTGCTGTCACCACCTTTCCCTTCAGTGTGTTTTCTGCTCCAGCTGTGTGTCCCACAGGATTTAGTGTAAGAAGTGGTTAAGCATTAATATTCCAAGGTCTTTCCCTCAGGAGTGTGTTTAATGTTCCTGCATAAGAACTGAAAAGAACCCCTCCATGGGAGATCTGTTTTCATTTGTCTCCAGCAAGGAAGTGTTTCTTCCACCATGGGGATCAGATCACTGCTTTCTTTCCTCTTGGTGGGAGAAAGAACACACACAAGAGTTGGCTGCAGAGAAAAGTCCTCAAGTCAACATTAGAGACAAAAACCAGCTCCCCATTTGACAAGGAAAAGGGGCAGACAGCTCTGAGATTCTTGGAAATGAACATGGTTGTTTTACTTACTGATTTTAAAGTTGGTTTGGAGCATTTCAATTGTAAAAGCTATGGCTGCAGAAGCAAATGACCAAGCAATGAGCTCAGGAAAAGTCCAGAGAATGACCATTATGATCATTAGAACAAAGATCAGAGATTCCATTGTAACGATGAGTTACCCTGGGATGCTCAGGAAGGAGAAAATAAAGTCAATAAATAAGGCTGACAGCGTGTGTGTGTGTGTGTGTGTGTGTGTGTGTGTGTGTGTGTGTGTGTGTGTGTGAGTGTGTGAGTGTGTGCGTGTGCGCACGCGCGTGTGTGGTATCTGTATTTACTTTTAAATAATGTTTGCTTTAAATGACAATTATCATCAGTTATATTTTAATATTTGTATTAAATCAAGTGTTTTAGGACCTTATGAGGAAAAAATAGAAAGGTAAGAGATAATCATAATTAAGTTTTTAATTCTCAGAAAGTGCAAAGCTAAGTGACTAACACCATAGAAGATAGCCTATTGCTCACCAATGCTTCTGTGAGGGACCATTTGGTAATTTCAACAAAAATTCATCACAGCAGAAGAGAGTAAAGGCTTGGGCTTACTTTGTCGCATTTGAGAGGACATAGCTCTCAATGGCATCACTCAAATTACTGCTGAGGTATTTTGATTTCTCTCTACTACACAAGCCAGATCAGACCTATAAATACGGATAAATGTTTCTCTGTCCATTCAACAGCTGTTTTGATTGCTTTGAGGTTTACAAATACATGAATGCCTCCTGTTCAGTTCAGCTTTCCTTCACCTGATTTAGACAGTTTGTTTTGAGAACCTATCAGATCTGCAGAACCACAACATTTCACATATTAACATTAACCATGTGTCCTATTCCCTATCCAAGAGCTGACTCACCGACTGGAAAATTTAATGAAACCGTCACCCTGGCACTGCTATGGGCCTTTTGTCACTTTGAGCCCATAATGCTGCATTAATGCTTTTTGCCACCTCTGGAAACTAGGGATTTAGGAGGAACTGGCAGGAACTTACTGTGGGTGTAGGGAGCTTTAAAACCCTGTTGCCTTGGTGTTAACTTTCAATATCTGGAACTTAGACAAGAGCCTCACATTTCTCCAAAGTAGGTGCTAAGAATTTTCCTTTCAATTCACATACTCAGAGCTTTGTTGATAAATAACGCTGAAGTTCAGGCAAATGGTTCCTAAAATAATCTTCACAATGACAAAAGGAAGGCTATGCAGCTGCAAAGATATTAAATATGATAGACCTTGCAGATTTCTTTATAGCAGCCTGTAGAAGAGATTTATTAGTAAGCCCCATCTTTATGGTAAATGATACATAAATAATGGTGAAGGTGGATAAGGCGAATATATAAGAAATCACAAAGCAGGCATAAATTGGGTGAAAGCCAGCTTTGCTAAGGGTGAATGGTTCTGCTTACTTCTAAATAGTCTCAGCCAGTGATAGATGCAAAATTGTAACATATCCAAATGCAGTTTGTTTCAAGGTAAAGGAGAGGCCACTCTCTAACAAATGGGGCATCTGACTCCTATAGCAAGAAGTGTACCCTTCTCTTATTGCAGGGGATTGTGCATTCCATCAAAGTCTCCTCTGGAGGTAGATGCTCATTCGTATCCATGGAGAACATTTTCATCCCTCCTCTCTGATTCTCACACACTGTTTGTACAGAGGAATGATAATCTCAGGCAATTCTACATGTTCATTAAAAATAATAATGTTTCACCAAGAGCACAGATCTTCTGGTTCTTTCTGTATTACAGTGACTCTCTGCTTTCAATGAGATGGACAGAAAATACGTATAAAAAACCTTACCCCTTTTTGAGAATCAAAGACCCCTTTTAATTGAGGCACTTTCTTTTCCACTATCTGGTGATGACACTCTTTGTGGATGAACAAGTATCTGTGACATTACAAAGAAATTCAGAGTGGGCTGGCATTGACATCAGCTTCTGATAAGTCATTTTCTGCATCTTTTTTTTTCTTATGCAAGGCCTCCCCCTCTCACTCAGCTAGATTTTCATTACTTCCATTTTGTTTCCTCTTTATAATTTTCTGCTATTGTGGTTTCAAAGTTTCAGAATAATATATTACTGTAAGGAGGTTAAGACTACAGAAAGCCTGGCTATTTGAAAGCTATATTGGTGTTCAATTGATTTAACTCAGGCTCAGACATCATCCCTGTTTCCACAGGTAAAGCAATGTGCCCATGTCTTGACAGAGCTCTGCCTCCTCCTCCGGTTTATCTCCCTGTGTCATTCCAAGCAATAACACAATTTGCATTTTTTTAGTTGCACAATTATTCTGAATTACTCTTCACATGCACAATGCTGAGAAACATCCACAAGTTAATGATTTCATGACTTGAGAAAGAAACTATTTTGGGGGTGTTATACAAAAGTGAGTATAGTTTTCAATAATAGTTCCCAAAGCTTCCATAAATACCTGAACAGATAAGACTGTGATACCATCAGCAAAAAGATGATTTAAGCATCTGTAAGCTATTTTCTGTTTCTTTTTATTTTTTGGCTTAAGCTTTTAAATCTTGATAGTTTGAGCCTGGTACCTCAATCAGAGATGATAAATGAACTACTGAATTAGAAGAAGATGCTGCTGTTATTTTAACCAGTAAACTAACTCAGGGTTAATCTGGGTGTTATTTAACCTATTGAAAGTACTTTGAGTGAACATATGGTTTCTATTGCAAATCAAGCCACAGTTTTAACTATGAATAGAGATAATTACCCTTTAGACTTTAAACATTTATATGTGTCACACTGAGTCAGAGCACTATTCATGGTCAGTAGGTTAAAAGGTTACAAAGTTGAAAATGGAAATCAGTACTTTTGAGTAAAACTATCTAGCCATGGCAGAAACTGTAATTCACTACTGCTCTCTCTTGGAAATAGTTAGTAATAGCATTTGGGAAACATTCACTGCACCAACAATAATGTAGATCAGTACTGAACACCTTGATCTCTGTGGAAGACCTAACCTTTAAGTATTAGAATATATGAATATATTATTGATGACTTCATCAGCTGAATTCTAGATGGTGATTTTTTTTTTTGGCTAGTAAAATAGAAAAGCATGGCATTCTGAAATGGTGTAAAACTTCATTTAAATAGTGTCTTCTGTGATTCTGACCTCAAAACTTAATAGAAATGGACTTTTGATCACCTACATCAGAGAACAAATTTTATGAATTGCTTGTAATGACCTCAATACTTTAAACCCAAACAAAATTCTCCTTAAAATAGAGCCAGGGAGCTCAGACTTTGGAATGGATGGTTTATAGTCTCAAAAAATGTGACTCATTCTGACCTAATAACAATAATTTTCAAGCTCATAAGAGAGTTAAAGGCAGTTATACATTTTAATTTTTTCTATTTTTCTCTAAGCCTTGAAATAGCTCAACATGAAGGAATTACTTTATCAGAATTATTAAATTGGTAGAATGTGTCTGTGAACATCAAAACTCAAGGTACTTTTTCCACGTTCTCTTACATTTCAATCACAGCCTCCATCTTGAACTGGGTAGTGACATCACAAAGACAAAAGGCTAAGGTGATTGCAGTTTCTAGTCTCTTATTCCCTCAAGTGAACCTTCTCCTGGGACAGATATTCAGGACATTGGGTATATTAGGCTTTATTAGAAATAGGAAACACACATACAGCATATGGACATAAGTTTTGTCAATTGGTTCTATGGAATCATTGAAAACATACCTACATCCCTTCTTAAGGTTCTCATAGCCGTTGATCTACAGAACAGTGTTCAAGCATAGTAAGATGTCACCTAAAAACCAGAAAACCCAACTGACCATGAAGAGATAAGATTACTACAACAAAATGCAAAGACTTCAAGATGTCAGAATAGACCCAGATCTGAGACAGGTGGGCTCACTGCCTCTTGACACATGCATTGGCCTTCATCTTCTATAAGCACTATTTTTTTCATTTATAAGCAATTCCCTTGTTTAAATTAAATTTTGGTATCCCTAAATTTGTTTCTTTATAACCAAAAACCTGTCAAACAAAAAGAATTACTTATTAAAGAACCCACACTATCTGTTACCCATGTCCTTCATTAAAGAACAAACACAGTAACTATAATGAAAAGTCTCCATACCACCAAGTCAGCTCACAGGGAGAAACACAGAAGTGTGCCTGTGCTGGTAATCAGTGTCACCTCTAAAAGAGACAGAAAGAGAATTGGCAGAGGAAGTAACAAAACCATGAGCAGGAACAGGTTCCCCCACAAAATGCTATTGTTAGTGGACATAAAGGGAACAAGTAGTGATTTTCAAAAGAAGAATAACTGTTAAGTGGCAAAAATAATTTTTGTTCCAAACTTTAAAACAATTTATTCATCCATTAACCTAACAGGGAATATAAAGTCAGAAAAGACAGCATGTTTTGAGACATTGGATTTTATAAATGAAAAAGAAAATCTGCACAACAATCTGTGAGGCACTAAATAACCTGCACATTTAAGGGAGGAATGTATAGGTCAGATTTTAACCATGCATTTAAGCTATTACACAATGCAACCTTACCAATTTTTAGAGTCATTTATATAGCAGAAATAGATTTCATGTATTTTGTCTAAGCATGAAATATTACAATCTTCGCAACCATTCAATCATTTATGTGGCTTAATCTTTTATGTAGTTTAGAATGCACAATTTTTAACTTTACATATAAATTTTATGTTTCACATAATCTTCTAATTTCCATCACTGGGCCTTCAAACTGCTAATCTATAAAAAAAAAATTCACCTAAAATGACCATGTCATTCATAATATGTATAAAGTATTTCTATGCCAAATTAAAAAAAAATCACATTACTTTGTGTTCACATTTTTGTGTTTTTTATAAAAATTGAACTTGTATTAAATTCCCAAAGTGCCTATGTCAATTTCCTCCTCAGAGTCATGAACTTCAGTCTTCCTAAGAGCAGTAACGTGAATACAAAGGATTTGACACATCAAGATAAAATCTTCCCAATAGCATCTGATCATTTAAATTAACAATCATCACAGGAGAAGTATTTGTATATTACCACTTTCAATGAATTAATCTCATTAGTTATTTCCCCAGAACATAGTGCCTCCTTAATATATTTTAACTGATAATAGCCCTCCATTAATCCATGTGTTCAGCAAACACTGTGATATTCAGTGGTAGGCTTATGCCAGTGGTATCGTTCTCAGACAAGTTGCCTTCTAGATTCTGTTCTAAACTTAATCTGAACAGACTTATTTTTAAAACAGCTTTAACATATTTTCAGATAATTTAGGTGTGCTGTTCAATGTAATACAAATGTTTTTCTTAATGACTTCCTCTAAGACATTTTATTAGCTTTCACAAGTTTCAACAAATCTTCTTTCAAAAGTCACACATTCTGCATTTCACCCAGGACCTAATGTAAGTTCATCACAGCCTGGGTTTGGATGATATACTCTTAACTAAGAATAGAAAAGCTCAGTAAGAAAAACTAACCAGAAGTTGGTCTCAAATGGTAATTTAAATGCTTTATGCTCTACCTACTTCTGAAAAATGGTAAATTGGTTAATGAGGTCATTTTCATAAAGTTTATAAGATTCCTGGGAATCAGCAATGAACAAATACTAGATATTATAAAAACTAGCTCAGCATTTTAAGTTCTGTTTACAAGGGTGACTCTGTTATCTGAAGCCAAGAGACCAAGTTACATGATATTCCCAATGCTTAGTCTCTTAAAGGAGGAACGTGACAAAGCTGACCTTTAAAATAGTCCTGATTACTATTTTAATAAATATTTAAACATTTGTTAAGAATGTATATAAAAAGTTAACTTTAGGAAATTTCTGAAGAAGCCACCTGCAAAAACACTTAGTCTCAGGACTGAAAATCACACTCAGCATTTTATTTTACCCCTTTTAATAACATTGGTTGTTAGGAATTATGTCATAACCAGCCTGTGGCTTGTCACAGGAGACCAGGAGTCGACATAAAATAATAGGGTCATGCTAAAGACATTTTTCAGGGGAAAAAGTATTAATTCTTGCAAACTGCCTGAATAAATTAATATTCTAATTTTCTTCAAATTCTCTCTCTAGTCCAGAACTATTTCTATGGGGGAAAAAAAGGGTATCGTTTGCTTGGGGCAAGCTTCCATTTCTTCTTTCCTTCCTCTCCTACTGTATTGGACACTGATGGGAACCAGAAGAACTTCTAGCTATGACACCCCGAAAGCCGCTTCAGATGTCTCCACAATGCGTTTCTACTACATCCTTACCATATCAGTCTGCTGCTGAGTGAGAGAAAGCCCTGATACTCATAATGGAGTCCTAGAACCAACACAAACATAAGTTTAAAAACCTAGCAATAACATGTATGTCTGTTTTTTTTCTTTAAGCATCTCCTTTATTTTTCTCATGAATTGAAAATTCCAGAACATGGATACTCAAAACACTCCAAATAAAAGACCCTCTATAAACTATGAAAAATGGAAATATTCTAACACCCTGCTGAAGATGGGACCTGCCTGAGAATCCATGTCAGCCTTATACCATTCTGTCATTTGAAATGGAGGCCTTTACTCCTCTGATCATAAGTTTTACTGAATATAAAAGGCTGACGATATATTTTTTTCCAAAGATATGGTTTCTGACTATTACATTTAATTGTGCTATAATGTCTGTTCAAAAAATCCCACTTACAGGGAGCCTGTCACTATATAACACATACACATATCTGGCATTCACCCAAACTAGTTTTTTCAGTTCTTAGATTTTTAAAAGCATTTTCCCATACTGTTTACCTAAACTAAACAAAGTAAAACATTAAAGACAGACTGAAGTAACTTTCCAGTCCAAAAATCAAGCCCGGAAATGTATGCTTCAAAACTCATTCTTCGCGTCAGTCACTGCTCTCAATCATTTGGATTTCTTGCCTGGTTACCTTGGTTGAAATTGAAAAAGTAAGCATTCATGACACTGTTAAATTAAAATCAAGAATGTAGGCATGCAAACTGGTCCGTAAAATGTGTAAAACACATTGCCACTTTTTTATCTCAAAAACTTGCTCATGCTATAAAAGATTGTGGCCATTCATACTGTTTCAGTGAAGGAAAAACAGTGTTCACACAACAAATGGATAGTAAATTATGCGTGCAAAATGGGATTTTTGTAACTAAAGAAATGAGTTTATGAAAAAATGCACAGGTAGTACTTCAATGTTCAGGTTGTCTTTATTATCCTAGAAATGTGCATATGAACTAATTTTGCAAGTGGGCTCATTGTAACTGTTTTTCTAATGACAGTCCTTAATAAAATATCTCACTAAAAATACATGCAAATGTAACTATGAAAGTCCCTTGTCAACTTCAAGACCACCAGCTATGCCCAACACTCTTTTGGTAAAAGAATCCAATTTCCTTAAAAGGTAGAAAACCACATAAAGTTCTTTGCTCTAACTTAGCTACAGCTAGGAAATACAGGCTATTTAGAATAACAGAAAAACACACCTTCAAAACTGAATCACCATGTTGCTTCTCCTGTTTTACCAAGATTTCTCTATGAAACATCGAGACATCAAGTCTGTGAACACTAGGGTCCATAGCCCCGTTCAGTTCTACTATACTGACTACTCCTCTGCCTCACTAGTTTGCAGGAGAGACACAAACTTACAAGATTAAGTCATTTTTTTCCCCAACCACATCAATATCAGTGGCCTGGGCACAAACAGTTTTATGTTTGTGTTTTTACCAATTTCTTAACAAGCAGTTTGATGAAGAATTTTCTTTTGCCTTAAGATACCATTCCCTAATTGATGATACATTTTCTTTCTTCCTCAGAAATGTAATTGTTGGAGTGTGTTGCTGCATGCTGTGAAGAAACATATTTAGGATTGTGTTGTCAATTTCCTATACCAGATGGTAGAGGTATTTGATTTATGTGCTCACCTTCATGTGGCCTGCTGATGGCTGGCTGGTGCTTTGTTGGTCTGTGTGCTTGTTTGCTTTCTTGTTTTGTTTGTTTAATGTGAGGACATTTTTGTTCACTACATCTTACTTTTTCATGTATATGAAATGATATTTCTAAAGAGGAAAATCTGTGAGAGAAATGTTTATGTTATTAAAATTGAGCACAATTCAGTGGCTAATTTTATTATTCTTCTTACATTCTCCACATGGTGTCAGGACTCTCAGCCCTCTGTACTCTACAGGACTGCAATCTTAACCAGGGGCTGAGTGTTAAAGTGGTGAGGCCGATCTTGAAGTTGTTAAAGGAGTTGTGTCATACTTGGTGGCTTACTGTGCCCTGGAAAGAAAAGTTACCAGGAAGGAAGATCACACATGCCTGCTGTGAACCCCAGCACTACTCCTCACACGGAAAGAGAAGAGGCTTGAATCTGCTCTCCAGTTCATCAAGCACAAGAAGATAGTTTACTAAAAAGCCCAATTTATACTTATAAAATAATTTGTGCAACACCTATTATTACTAAAAAAATATTTTTCTTCACAGAGAAGTTTGTTACAAGTATAGAGTTGATAACTATATATATATATATATATAGTCAGTCTCAGATTATGATAAATTGAATCTAAACACTAAAATTTTTCTTGAAATTTTAGTTGTTCAGACTACTTTAAAGACAAGCTAACATTAAAAAGATTGCGGTCTAAAATCAACTGCGAGCGCATGATCACTCTCTTATCCAAATCATAAATTCTTAAGTCGTTACATCATAACATTGTCAAGTGCAAACTTCAGTAATAAATTTCAGCTTACCAGCTCAAGCTTCGAGAAAACTGTATCAACACCTTGTGGGGCTTTCTCTCACCTAGCATCACAAGAATAGCAAATTTGGTACCAACCAAAAAACTAGGATGATGGACATCATTTGGGAAAATTTTGCAGGCTGGGGTTGGAAACTATAACCCAATAAATAGTTTGATAATTAGGAAGTATTGACCTTCTTTTCCTATGTTTCCACTCTTTCAACCAGACAATGGTGTGTATTTTATACACAAATTGCAGCTCAGTAAAATCAATTTGTGTATCCAAATTCCCTACCTACTCCATGCTGAGAACTAGATTACAACTACGCTTTTCCAAAGTTTCTACTGTACATGTGCATGACTGTTCATAAGCAGGCTAATATAAAAATATTTGCCATCTTACTGTTACTCAAGTGTGTAGGAAAAAGTAAATGAAAGACCAAGTTATTTTATATGATCTCTTGATGCCTATAGAACGGTGGGATTGTAAGCTGACAGGGAAGACACTTAGTGGGATTCATTATCTCTATTTCATAAATTTTATAACAGGTTTCTTGCTGTTGATTTTACAAATTTATATAAATCAGTCATAAATGATACTGTAGAAAAATTAAAAGCAAGTGAATGGAAAGTGTTTACTTCAAAACATGCAAGTATGTTACACATGCTAGTTAGTGAGGCATATTCATCCTCTCTCTCTCTCTCTCTCTCTCTCTCTCTCTCTCTCTCTCTCTCTCTCTCTCTCTCTCTCTCTGTGTGTGTGTGTGTGTTTATACTTCAAGACTTTGTACCACACTAGATAAGTATGTACAATTTTTATCAACTGAAAAACTTAAAAAGTGATTAATTTTTTAAAAAATGAATACTGTGTGACAGAAAAAAATTATATTTACTGATTGGATATTCCAGGTGATGTATATACTACATGCTTAAAGTAGAATGAATATATTGTCCTAAGTATTTATTATTCCTTTGGAGACAAAAAGAATTCTATATCCTCAATAGATTTGATTCTAGTCACCAATCCTTGTATAGCAAGAAAACAGTACTTATTATAGAAAATCAGGAGGTACTAAGTTGCATAGTGGTGACTACATATGTAGAAAAGGGATTTAGTGATAAAAGACCTTGGGGGTGGAGGAAGAGGTCCATGAATCCTTGAGCCATTTGAGAGGTGGCTCAAGTCAGCCTTAGGAGAACCAAGTTTCATTTAGTTTGGATTCCAAGAATAGATGCTTCAGTTAAAATGGCAGTTGTACCATAGATGTTACTGTAAAGAGCTGTTTCAAATGTTCTTGGAAAATGAATTGAAGGTCTAATAAAGACTGAAGGTATGTGGAAACACATTAACAATTTATAATGAAGTGGGAGGACCCTACACCAGATGCCAGCTGGTGGGATCCCGTGGTGGTTGTTTTATAGGTCCCTTGCCCCTGACCCCATCCTTTTGGCATCTTCCAGAGACTAAAATGCTACCATCACTCTGCATTATCCATTTGCCTATGTTCTTCTAACTCTCACTCTCTTAGATTAAATATAAACTAAAAAAAAACATATCTGTTGAGAAAAATCTATGGGTGAAGCATGGATCTCCACACTTTTAAACTACCATCAGATATTTAAAATAGCCTCATGTGACTGGGACAATTTAATATATCCCTGTTACTGAGGGGAAAAAAAAAACTCAAGAAAAGAGACTAAATGGAATTGTCTAATACTCTCTAGGTGGGTCTTAAGTGGAAAATGGAGCAAGAACTTAGCTTTGGTCCTAATCAGGAACCTCTAGGATATCTTGCTCTTCTATTATCCACACGTGTTTAACAGGGAAGCAGGGAAAAAATGAACATTTAAAGTACATTCTGTGGTTTGGGATGCTAGCAGTCTTCTACTACAGGAAAAAAAAAAAGGTGAAAACTGACTAGATTTCCAAAATTATCACACCAATTTTGATGTTTAAAATGAGAAATAGTGTGTTTTATCAGTAACAATTTTACTAATGCAATAAAAGTAAAACATAAAAGATCCTATAAAAATCCTACCTACACTATTGTAGCATTATAAAAGTCTGTGGATAGCAAATCACACTTATATTTTCTAACTATAAAATAATAACTATGCAGAAGCTTGAGTGTTGGGGATTTAGCTATGTCTGAAAATGGATTTCACATTGTGGTTAAATCTATCTGCTTTACCATTTCATACTTCATCCTAACTTGTCATAATTTCTAATTCATTCATTTAACATAGGAAACTTAGACTAAATGACAGTTTAAATGTAAGTGGCGGTTTAAATACAGGAGACCTGCAGAGTCCTATTCAGTTCTCAAATAACTTCTGATTTTTTTCAGATGCAATTTATCCAATTTAACCTCATTATCCTCACTTTATCCTTCCAACAAGAAGTCTGTGGGCAGTTTTAAGGTCCTTTCGTATATTAATGCTTCTAGAAGGAGTTGGTTGCGGAAAAAGGGAGGGTGAAGTTCAAACAGCTCATTTTGCTGACACCTTAGTCATTTTAAAGCGAGTCTTTGACTGACTGCAGCAGACAATTAGGACTCCTAATTGAAGTGTGTTTTATTTTTGGTGTAATGTACCCTATTTTTGTTCTTTGTTCATTAAGGTATGCAGAAAAGATTTCATGAGGTCTTAGCATCTCATAATAGCTTATACCTGGGCTTTCTCCAAAAGTATTATGTGACTTTAATGAACGAGTATATTTTGAAAAGCCTTTTGCCTTACAAATCTCTTATTTCCTAGTCAGCATCTATTCTCACCAATATTGTAAATGGAAATTTTGTTTGTTTTTTTATCTGTGGCTTCATGGCAATTTGTTTTCTGCCTGACATTTTCTAGCCTTCAACAACATCACAGGCCATCCCTGCTTCCCTGTTGTTACAATGCAGGCCTTTGTATTTACCTATTTACCCTGCTTTGTCTTGAGATCATAATGGACACGGACCTGTCAGCAATAGCAGAAGTCAGAGACACAGCCACAAGTTGTTGCCTATAGCAAGTTAGAAAGTTCTTTACACACATTCATACAATCTACTCAGGGAAAACTGATATTCTTAACAATAACCTAGAATAGTATTTCAAAATGGGTCAATAGGAAAGGGAGCTGGAATTTATTTAAAAACCTTCTTAACCTGGAGAGGTTTTAATGGAGAGAGAAGCAGTTAGGAGAAAGAACATATAGACCCAAGCATGGATGTAGGCTTCTCCAAGGGCGATTACAGACACATGTCTTTGGCATACGCAGATAAAGGATTTGATTGGCTCCTAAAGTTATCATGCTCAAATAGTTTTTAAAACTCTTTCTTTTCAAACATAGTTTTCTTTCTGTCTTTTATTTTTATCCATCTATCATCTTTCTGTCTCCTTGTATATAATCTATCATCCTTCCATCTATCTCTATCTTGCTATCTATCAATCAAGTATATATCTGTCATAGATCCATCATCAGTCCATCAATCAGGTACTATCCACATATATCATCTACCTGTCTAATTCAAACACTTTTATTCATTGAATTCGCATTAGTCTTAGATATACTTTACTTTCTCACTGCAAAAAAAGAAAAAAAAGAGATAAAAGAGCACTGACTGCCCTTTTGCAATTACATGAATTATCAGAGCACATGAAATTATCCCATGCTGGAAAATTATATTGTAGGAATAGCATCCTTCTCTGTAGATATGTGGATATATTTTATGGCTAAGAAAAATGATTTAGTGAGAAGCTCTCAATTTATGCACACATCAGGATAAGAACGAAAACAAAGACATCTTGAGATGTCTTTGTTTCGTTCTTATCCTGAATGCTGGCATTCCTCATATTTCTTACATAAATTAACATATAGATAAAAGTAAAAAAAAAATTGCAACTAGCTCCATCCTTTCATCGTTGATTGATTTAGCTGACAAACAATCTAAGATAATTCAATGGGAAATGGAAATCCATCTTCAAAAAAGGGTGTCAAAATAAGTAGCTTATCACTTGGCACAATAAACCATAGCACTCTTCACCAACATGTAAAGAATAAATTATAGAAATTTATTGGATGAAAAATAACATTTGATTTAATATTTTGGAGGATCACAAGATAAGGCTAATTTATGAACTGGATTGTGTTATCTTGGCATGTTCCAATAACAAATCATTAAGAAAGTGAAAATTCAAGCCACATCTGTGGAGAAAACATTCGGTCATATAAACCTGACAAAATTTTCTATCCAGAATATATTGTGAACATAAATTCTACAAGTCAATAATAAAATAACAAATAAATTGAGAACAATGAGCAAAGATTGAAAATATACTCTATCCAAATCTCCAATAAGCTAATGACCAAGAATATGAAAAATTATTCCATGTCACCTTTCATCATTGAATACTAAATCAATCTATAGTGACATATTGTCTTACTATTGTCTTACATACACTATAGTTAAAATTGTGGTAAGGATGGGATGTCCAAGGAAAGGTAAACAGAGCAAGTAGACTATGCAGATTAAATGTAGAGGGCAAGGAGGGAAATTGTGAAGGAACAATTAACAATAAAGGCCTTCTGAACTGTAATATGGAAGTCTGCTACTGTGGGAGCTTCATTAAAATATATACACATACGAAAGAAATTTAAGCAGAGTTGTATAATGGGGAAATAGAATGCACCAATTAGACATACCACCAAGTAAAACTTCCAGTGCCAAGAATGGGTTACATTTTGTTGATTCATTGTCCAAATGCATCTAATCGGCCACTAAAAATATCACAGGCTATTGCCAAAAGCTATCAGTTACTCCCAAATTCTGCTGGTCTATCCATATTTTTAAAGATGGAACTTGCTTATGTCATCAAACATGAGGTAATTTAGCTTGTCCCAAATAGATACTTCATACCTATTATTCAGTAGCATTAACGGTACTGAAATGTATTTTCATTGCTACCAGAGGGAAAAAGTAATCATGAACTTTACCCAGGTATAAACATTCAACTTTTAACATGAACCTACCCACAAAGACATGTTGATGTTATAATGGCACAAATGTTATAGGTATAACCAACCACTTTTTAGTAGACCTAAAGTAGTCAGGAACCTGTGACTAGATGGGAGTAGTTAGCCCACAAGAAACAGTCTCCATATGTTTGTTATTGTTGTTTTGTTTTGTTTGGTCTTATCCTTTTCTTGGTTTTTAGTTTGTCAGATTTTGTTTTTTGTTTATTTTTCTGTTTCGTTTGGAGGGAGAAATATGACGTTGGCACATAGGAGGTGGGAAGAACTGGAAAAAGTCGGAAGAAAGGAAAGAGTATGATCAAAATATATTACTCCATGAAAATTTTAAAGAAAAATTCTTAAGAACTTACAATGAACAATGTCATCAATAAGCTTGAGAAACAACTGGAACTCTAACTTCTGACATAGAATTAAATGTTTCAACACTTTGGAAACATTTGGAAAAGACTTAACAAGTTATCCAATCACCTACTGTGTACCCCATCCATTCAACTGGTAGATATTTACACTAAAGAACAGCAATATGCATGTCCTAAAGTCCATGCCTATCTTTGGTCTTATTTAAATACTTAAATATTTTTTTAAATTTTATCAGCAGAGAAAAGCTTATGAGAATTTTATACTCATACAGAAAGTTTGTTTGTCAAAGTTGATGAAGTAGAAGCTATAGAAAAGAGAATTGTGAACAGAAGAACTTCTTGAGATGCTGATAATATCCAGTATAGATTTGATTGTGATATATATGATATATATATATATATATATATATATATATATATATATATATCATATATATCCCAAACTCATTAAAATGTATGCTTGATATTGTAGGCGAAGTTTACTTAGAAGGCACCAGTGCAGGATAGATATTTATTAAAACATAAACCAACACTCACGGTACAGGTAACAGTTTATAGCGGAGCCTGAACAGGGACTGGAGTCTGGAATGGTGGACGAGCGATGGACAAACGATGGATTCCGATCCTGTCTCTCCAACAGCCTGGAACCAGGAAGAGACTCCTCCTGTCCCAGAAGCCTCTTATCAATGGGGTTGGCCACATCCCCTCCAGGAGCTCGGGACCCTGGATAAGCGTCTTAGGACCTTATCAGCTGACACCTGAATCCCACTACATGATATATTTTCAATTTAATTTCCTGTATTTTTTTCAATATAAACAAATGTGTTTCTGTGTATGGTATATGTGTGGTGTGTTTCTCTTGTGTCATGTATACGTGTAAGGGTGGCCTGTGCCTGTGCATGTGAAAGCCAACAGTTGATATAGAAGGCCCTTCTCTGTCTTTTGTTGGGGGTAGAACGACTTGTTGTGTGTAGAATTGATGATTTTATTACTTTGGCTGCCTAGTGAGCATTAGTTATAATGTCTCCACCTCTTTGATTACAGGTATGTTCAGCTATATGCCAGCTTTTGTGAGAGTATCTAAGGAATACTGAACCAAAAAAATCCATCTGTCAATATTTTTATGGTAGGTAAAAGTTGCTTCAGAAATATAGTTTCTTTTCCACCCTACATCTATAGTTAAACTATCTAAACAATAATGAGATCTATGGAGAAGATGACAGAATGAGTTCCAATTCTCACAACCTATCAATAATTTTTGGTAGTTTATGTGGGTCAGAGACAATTTAATTTTAACAAGAGTTAATTTTTATTGAGGTAAATATTTATGTCCACAAGTGTGTACAAAGGGATACAGATACATGGCTATTCTCATACTGTAAGTTACAAACATTATAACTAGCTCTATTATTTACCTAAGTACACTGGAGCTTCTATTAGACATCCATTGTAAAAGGACAACAATTATTTCACCATATGTGGCATTGTTCTATCAACTTCTAAGTAGAAATATATTTAACAGTTCAATGTGATTTATAGATGTGTCTAATAAAATTTGGTGTGTGATGTGGGTGTTTTCAATGAGGAATTTTTTTAAAAAAAATTATAAGATTAAGAAATAGAATCACAGAGTACTCTTTTGTTCTTGACTATTTTAGTGTTACATGTTAAGTTTGTTATTTTGTTGGGGCTATAGCATATTCTTATTACTTGAAAGCATTTTCCTCCATATCTCTCACATATTTATTAAATCTACCATCAATTTGTATTTAGATGGCTTACAGTAGGAGTTAGATTCAAGGTTAGAATTAACAATGTTACACATGTAATTTTGTTTAGAGTTTAGGCTTCACATTTAGCACAACACTTGAATACATTTGATTGTGTTTTTTGAGACAGAGTTCAATGCAGCTTTGGCCAGTCTCAAACTTGCTGTGTTGACAGTTATGACCTTGAACTACTTAAATACTGGAATCAGAGGAATGCACCCTCAAACCTATTCTTAAACATTTTATTTTTTCCTAATTCAAATGTAAAATTTGTTTATTAATAATTAAATAGATTGCCCACATTTTATTCAATTCTTATAATGTATATTGTTATATTGCTTCATTTTGTCAGTTGTCATTATTTCTGACATCTATTGATAACTAGTGAGTATTTTTGGTTGTACACAATATAAAAGCTATGAAACATAAGCAAAACCTAGGCTCAAATTAGCAGCTACATACATGTTTCTGGCCAAGCTGTTTAAAGTCCTGATTTTAATTATCCTTGATTAAAGGGTAAGTTTTATAATGCTTCTGTGGACTGCAAGGCCCTATCTGATCCAGGTTCTTAGTCCTCAATTCCTGTTAGAGCTGGGCCATATAGTCACGTCTCACCGCCAGTGGACATAATGATAAGTTCATGCCAGTCTGGATTCATTCATTACCTTTCATTACAGGACAAAGCAAGTATATTTTAGCCAGAAAGGATGTTGAAACAGGAATTAAAAATATCTACCACAGCTTCTGCCTGGTTCCCTTACCTAGTCAAGATTCTGCCAACATTGAGTTGTTGTCATTTATATTGTTGTTAGCATAGTGATTTTGTTGTTTTTAGGTTGAAAACATATTATACATACATACATACATACATACATACATACATACATACATACATACATATATATATATATATATATATATATTTGATTTTGAGGCATACTCTCTCACTATGCAGCCTTGGCTAACCTGGATATAATCATGTAGACCAGGTGGCCTGGAACTCATAGAGATACAGCTGCCTCTGCCTTCTGAATGCTTTGATTGAAGGCATGCACCACCATCTCTTCCTGTAGTATACATTTTTTGAATATTCATTTCACTATTTTTTGTATGAAAAATGTCTTTTTATCCATGTGTCCCCCTGCTCCC
Source organism: Phyllotis vaccarum (assembly GCA_033318265.1). Classification (NCBI taxonomy): domain Eukaryota; kingdom Metazoa; phylum Chordata; class Mammalia; order Rodentia; family Cricetidae; genus Phyllotis; species Phyllotis vaccarum. The sequence continues at coordinate 8,700,636 of JARWLC010000015.1, read as the reverse complement.
CCTCCCTTTTCTCTTCCCAATCCCTCCTGGTCAGGCTTCAGCCTTCCCTCCCATCCCATCTCCCCATTTCCTCCCCCAAAAGGCCAAGAAGTCCACGTTAGGTCAGCTGAGCATGGCACATCCACTCCAGGCAAGCCGGTTTCCTCATCCCAATGGCTTAGGTGTTCCTCTGCAGGGAATGGGCTCCAAGGTGCCAACCCTCACACAGGAACACAGTCTGATCCCATCCCTCCAAGTTCCACATACAGTCCATTGTAATCAACAGTCCCCTACCCTTGGAGGGCCTAGCTCCTTTTCCCTATAGCTCCCCAGTGGCTGTTATTGACTCAGTGAGTTCCCCAGAGCTCCAGCCAGCCATCACTGTGGAATTTACCTCATAATCCCTATCACCTTGCTCATACAGACTCTCCTCCCCTGCTCTCAGCTGGACCAGGAGCTCAGCCCATTATTGAGCTATGGATCTCTGCCTCCACCTCATTCATTGTTGGATGTAGGTTCTGTGATGGAATTTAGGTTGGTTATTCATTTGATTATAGAGGAAGTCCTGTTCAGGCACCCCTTCCACTATTGGTTGAAGACCTAGCCAGGTACATCCTGTGAATTCTTAGAGATTTCCCTAGCACCTAGTCTCTTGCAACCAAGAAGAGGTGGGAACAAATAAGAAAGAAGGAGATGGTTGAATGAGAGGAGCAACAAAGAGGGAGAAAAAAAGAGATGGATATGTTGATAGAGGAAGCTAATATGGGGTTGGAAACCATTTTATTTTTACATTTATTTCTTTACTATATATGTGAGCACAATGATGTAGTGCAGAATGTGTTAAGGAGACTGAAAATTTGTTCTCTCTTCTCACTGTGGATTCCAGATTGTCTGGCTTGGTTTCAAGTGCCTGTACCTACTGCATCATCTCGTCTGCATTCAAATCAGCTTCAGAACATACTGTGAGGTATAGAGAAAAGTCATTTTAATATATAAATGCATGCTCTTGTAGCATTTGACAGCATACATGGATTATGAACTGCTGTAAAATGAGTTGTCTATAAGCCTAGTTTCACACTCTCTTATATCTAATTACATGGTTATATATTATGTTGTCAACTCATTGTCTCAATAACAATACCATTATTGTTCTTTATTAGGCACTATTATCACAATAATGACCTAAATCTTTTTTTTATTTATTTATTTTAGGAGAAAGTTGCTTATAGCGTTTTCTTGACTTTTGTTTATTTTTCCAATTCTTTTCATTTTAAGAATGATCTGTAACTTTCCATAAAAATTCTCAGTTCAAGTCTCTAGAAAAAAATTTGGGCAATTTATTGCATGTCTTACTATAAAACATGAAAACACTACATATCTTGCCAGTGTTAATGATTTTTAATTAATCATAGCAACATTTACCTAGGTCTTGTATATTTTGTCATCTCTCCGTATGTACTTGTACAAATTTTGATTGCTGGTAAATCCTAATACTCAATTGATTTACCATTTGCTATGATCTATTCTTTAACTTTACCAATCTAAATTACTTCAACTAGCTTTACTTTATAAATTCCTTTGATTTCTACCTGCATGCTGTGAATAATCATGATTCCCATTGTTATTTTACATTTTTATGTCTCCTAAGGCATTTTTCTGTGCATAAACTTAGCTAAAATCTCCAGTAAAACATGCAAATGTGTTGGTGATATCAACGAAATTTGCTTTGTTTCTTATGTTACAGGGTAATAGGAAACTATGGTCTCCGGATATTCCAATAATTCCATATCCTAGAGGTGAGTGGAGCTGTTCAAGAGTGACAACAAACTGAGTACTGGACATTATCTCATAGAAGGGGGGTTGGAAAGTTCATCAGATTCTCCTTTAGCCTCTCAGTTGTTTTCTCTTTTACTTCCATGCAACTGTATAAAATTCTACCCCACCTAACTGTGAGTGGTTAGTCTACGTGGTTATGGATAAGTGGTCATCTATTCTTATGTGGGACTTTCTAGATCTGAGTGCTTTCTAGCTATTCTCTGTACTGCTAATAGCAAGAATATCTCCTCAAATTCATTTTCTGAATAAAGTTAAAATCAAGATAAGGTGTTACATTTTGTCAACAGTTTTCTTGTTTCTAGAAATGATCATTTGCCTGTTTGCTTCACTCATAATTTTCTTATCAGGGTGTTAATGTGGCAAACAAAACTGATTAATTTTCTAAATATTAAACAACACTGGCATCCCTGGAATATAATTCAATAAGTCACAGCATGCATTCATTTATACCGTACTAAGTTTGTTAAAATTTTACTTATAGTTTGTGCAGCCATGTTTATGAGAAATGTTCTCTCTTTTCATTATTTTCTCAAGTTTTAGTATTCTACTTATGTGTAGAAAAGGAATCATTAAGTAGACTCAAGTTATTCAGAGCCAGCTCATCCTCAAGGAAAACTGAAATCTGCTCTTGCTTTTAGCCAGTTCCTGGGAGAAGAGTTTAAGTCCACTGAGATATGACTTCTGATCCTTGTGTCCTGAGACTACGGAAATCTGTACTGGGTTGAATAGGTAGTTTATACTAATAATGTCATCTATAGTGAATTTCTGCTTTTGCTTAGTGTGGTCTGAGGAAGAGATGAGGAGATGGAAACTGAATATTTGATGTCAATAACATAGGGCCCAATGCCAATGCCTCATGGCAATAGCAAAGCTTGAAATAAGGCTTAGATGAGCTTCCTTGATTGGACGAACCATGCAGTGCCAGATATTGTTCCTGGAAATTTGTTTTTAATTTCTCCTCCCATATTTAAAATTTATATTCTTTATAAAAATGCAAGGTTGACATTCTTGTCTTGTACCCCAAATTCATAACTTGAATTCCTAGCCTCCGGGAGAACAGTATTGGAGACTGTGGCCAATTACATAGTGATTTCATCAGATTAGAGGCTGTCATGAGAACAGAGCCCCTAGCATGAGATTTGAATATTTTATAAGATAAAAGAAACTTACTTTTTCTCTTTTCTCTGTGTATATGTGCATGTGTACGCTCAAGGGTATGCACATGTTCACACCTTAGAAAATAATATTAAAAATGCTAGGAAAGGGGCCTTCACCAGAAGCTGACCATTCTCACACTCTTATCTCAGAATTCTCAGCCTCCAACAGCAAGAACTAAATTGAGATTTTTAAGCCAAAAAATTTTTTTCTCATGTTTTTATTCATTTATTATGTTAGTTTTTTAGATTAATTTTATTAGTACACAATGTATTAAATATCATTATGTTCTTTAGTAACCCAGCCTATAAGATTATGACAGAAGAAAATTGTTTTTTTCAAGCACAGATTTTGCATGAATAAAGGAAACTCAAGGATAGATCTCTGGGAAAGTCAGAGATATCAGAGAGAGTAAACACCACAGTCAGATCTTACCCAGCTGTCTTCCATCTTCTTCAGTCTGGCTTCTTCTGACCTTCTGTCTTTCTACACCTTTTGGGGCATTTCCTGAGGTCAGAAAGTTACCTTGTCTGTCCCTTGTTGATCTGCATTCATTAGTCCAATGTCTTCCTTTTCCACACCTTCTAAATGCTCTAGAAGGGAGAAATGTTCTGTTGGGGTTATTCCTATCAAAAGCACTGTTTCTGGGAACACCTTGTTTACAATTTCTTTTCATGTGACATTGCCTTCCACAATTATTTAACATTTTGATTTTTTTCTTATACCTCTTGAAATAAGCTCTCCTACCCAGTTATCACCACTGTCATGAGACTCTAGATTAATTGTCTCACAAATCCAATCCTCCAAAGGTGCTGACCTAGCTCTTAAAGGTCTGAGTATTTTTCTACATTGTGCATTAGCATTCTCAAAAGCCAGTGATTCAATTTATTCACCTGGCTTCTGAGTCCAGTACCATTCTGTTTACTGCTGCAGTTAATCTGTGCAGAAGTTTGTAAAAGTTTCTTCAGGGCTTTGAATTGCTTTTGTGAATGATTCCGTTTTCTTTCCTATTTCTTCAATCTGGTCCCAGGCATTTAAAGTTGCCATGGGAATATCAGCATAATCTCCCTCCCCAAGAAGTTGCTTGGGAGACTTCTATGCCTCTGCCCCTGCTTCTTTGTTCTATTGTTTTAGCCTCCTCTCTCTACCATGATTTACATTGTATAAGCAGCCCTGCCTCTAGCACAGCTGAAACCATATCTAACCAATCTTTAGATTTATAGCATGATCAGCTGTTCAACATTTATTTTACAAATGATAAATGCATCCCATGTTACAATTGCTTCTTTTACTCTCTTTAATTCTAACATTTCTGCTGGAGTCCAGCTAGCTTCTCTATCATCTCTATCATTCTTAATTTTTTAAAGGTTACTGGCTATATTAATGTTGCATGTTTTTGTCTAATTTTAGATGACCTTGTTGAAATTGGTTCTTCATATTCCTGTTTGAATTTGAGCATCTTTGTATTCTCTCTCGACAGGCTTTTTAGAGTCCTTTTTCTTTGGATTTATATTAATCGACTTTTTAAATGATAACATAGAAATCAAACAAATACTATTCTAAATATTATTAGTAATAAACAATATGATAAACATTATGATAGTTCCATCTACCTTATTTATGTTTTCCTTCACTGGTTTCAATACCAAATCATCTAGTAAAAGATTACAGTATGACCAAGCACCCTCCATTGCTTTAAACAAATTCCTTCTTTTAAAAAAAATTGATTTACTCACCGATTGTTGTCTGTTGATGATTTAATTGATTGTAAAGTAGGGCAGCTACCTACTGCAATAGCAGCCCAAGGAGGGATCCAAAAAGAAAAAGGAAACAGCCCACCAATGGAAAGAGGCCACTCTCTGAAAATTTTACCAAGATGAGCATGAAATAGAAACATGTGTGGCCAGTCTAGAGCTTAATTCAGAACTGAAAGCCTAGCCAGCCAGTAATTACTCCTCCAGCCACGTGTTGCTCTGCCTGGCAAGTGCTGTTTTTTGGGGTAGGGAGGGGAGGAATTCATGCCCCAAAGTTGGATGCCAAGTGTTGCATGAATAAAGGAAACTCAGGGATAGGTCTCTGGGAAAGTCAAAGATATTAGAGAAACAACCCCCACAATCAGATCTCACCCAGCTGTTTTCCAGCTTCCTAGGCTTGCTCCTCCTGGCTTCTTCTGACCTTTTGTTTTTCTATGCCCGCCTTAAATACTCTCTTTGCTCAGTTAAGGCATGGCAAGACCACTGGCTTCCTGGGAGCCTGGAACTCCTTCTGTAACCTAAGATGACCTGGAACTCAGTTTGGATTAAGGACATAGGTCACCACTCACCCCCCCCCCCCCATACTCCCTGTGCTGGGATTAAAGGTGTGAATCACCACTCACTGATCTTCCTAGACTGACTTGGGTAGATCCCTCTGATATCTCCAATACTTTTGAATCTTTTATTATATCCCCACACACAGACTCAAAACAATCTGTTAATATTTTAAGAAAAATATTCAATGATTTACTTGCTAAATGGTTAAAATTCAATTTAAATAACTGTAGTTTGTTGACAAGGGTTATTTTTTATGAAAATGAGTTTCAATTTTCTAGAAAAAAAACTTCTAAGTTTTTTTATATTATTATAATATATTAATTATATTATAATATCAGTATGTGTTACTCTCGGAAATGTTCTATGAAGTTCATTATTGTATTTCAGTATCTGTGGTGTATGTACCAATATCATTTCTTATATTTCTCAGGTGAATTAATTACATACTGGTTTTTAGTCTCACTAGATGCATACTGATTTTAGTATTTTTTTTCATTTAACAATTATAGTCAGTTATTTATCTATCCTGCCTAACCAGTCCTGTAGCTGCTTATAAAATAATTAACTCTGAGGCTTAATATTATAGTAACTAATGGGTCAATATTTCAAGCAACGGCTACCTAGTTCTTACACTCAGATTAACCCATAATTGTTACCTATGTTTAGCCATTTGGACTGATACATTTTTGCTCAATCCAGAATTCTCATCTGGCTTCCTCTGCATCTGGCTGACATCTCAACTCTGCCTTTTCTCTTGCCAGAATTCTCATAGTCTGGTTGATTCATCTATATTTTCTGCTTAACTAGCTACTGGCTAATCAGTATTTTATTAAACCAACAGGAGTAACAAATCTTTACAGTGTACAAGAGTATTATCCCATGAAAGGTCTTATTGGTTCATTCATTTTTCTCCTACAAATCTTGTATTTCAATTTTCATTTATTTATACTTTTATATTTTCTTCTGGTTGTGTATTATTTAGAGATGTAACTAACTTCAATCTCTATTTTAGACTATACCTAATATTGAGGAATTTGTCTATAGTTTTAAGAAACCTACTATTCAGCCAATGGGTATCTTATGCCTTTTACTATAGTAAACTTGACCATTTATTGACTTCCCTTAGAAATTCTATGTGCCAAGTCATTATTATTATGATTAAATATATCCCATTACCATACAATCCATACCATGACTGAAGTCATGAATAATGGATTAAAGCCCTCAACCACCAATTTACTAAACCAGAATCATTTCCAACAATAATCTAGCATCTGTTCTTATAAAAATTGGTAAGTCTAGTCTTTATACTGTATCAAGGAAACTTCCCTTTCAGAAGACCAGATGGAAATCACTACAGCATGCTTTTATAAACAGCCTAGGTCCACCAAGCCCAGGACAGAACCTCTTTCAGTAGGCTTGTCCCTCCTACATCAATCCCTAAGCAAGAAAATGACCCAAAATCCAAAAGACCACTATTTTGGAGGCATTTTCTCATGCAAGTGCTCTCTCCCTGATAATATTAGCTTGTGTCAATCAGATAGAAAAGTAACTAGTATGCCAGCTATTCTCATTTTTATATTTGTGATAAAAGGAGCAAAGAAAATGAAAACGAAATAGTTTTGAGGAAAATGAAGATAATCTAATTGATTCATATCCAACAAGATAACTAACTTTGAAATTTGATCTTTTAATGCACAGAAATACTGGTCCTTTAAGGATCCCTTAATGTGCTTACTAGTTTCCTACATTATTTTAAGATGAACTTCCACAGCTCAGAATTGCTATTAGCATGTGGGAAACACAAAAATGAACCTCTAAGATAAAAAAATATTTTTGGAGCACATCTGTTCTGAGAATATATGTTAAAATAATCTTTGTAGGAATCAATGGCTTTTTTGTGTATTTTCCTTTAAGAAGGTGTACCATGCAACTCACAATTAGCTTATGTATTGGAAGAGATGGCTATTGCCATGGTAAACAGACCTTTTTAAATTAAACAGCAAACTAATGGTCACACATAAAGCCAACATAACTTGTTGTTGGCACCCAAATTGCCTCTCCTGGGAATAAAAATAAGAAAGACTTTGTCATATTGTGTATGTGTGTCAGAGGTGTTTAGAGAGTAGAGACATATAGATATAAACTTTTACAGCCTAAACCTGTTTTCCTTTTTATCCACCAAAATACCTGTAGTTTTTTTCTTGTCTGTGAGAAAATTACATTGTGTACAAAGAACACATTAAGATGTCCTAAGTCACAAAGGCCCATGCTGTGATCTCAGTAAATATCTGGACTTTTATGTTTTCTAAATCATGTTAGGGAAACAATATTAAATATGATTCAGGAACTTTCTCAAAACCTCATTTTAAAGCTGCTTGTGAGACAGGGCTGATCTTAGCAAGAATACTTTAAATTCTACTAGAAAACAAAAACTACTAAATTTTCTAGCTGAAATCATTATTCTCCCAGAAGTCCTGTGTTTATTTAATTTTCTTCTCTCAGCCTTCCTCATTTTCCTTATACATGACTCCAGCCCTCCACAACCCAACTTATCCTCACTTTTTATTGACACAGTATAAAATGCATCCATCTTTGATTTTATACTTATTCGTCTTTCCAAGAGTTGAAGAGGAGGCCTCAATTCACAGGTGATGGAGCAATTTGAAGAATGGTGCTCATTTCCTATTTTCTATTTTCAAAACATATTTTCTTCAGTTTTTTTGTTTTAATCACAATGAAGCATGTGCAGAGGATGATCATTTGGATGCATATCCCAGTTATTTTTGCAAGTGCATTGCCAAATTTTTAAGTAGACATTCTATATTACAAAGAATTCTGTTCTGAGGTCACTGTGGCTTGAACAATAAGAAAATTCAAGACTACGGGAGGCAGACACAACAGGATATCCATGAGTAATACCGCCTACTTATCAACCAGGGGCAACATAACACATTTGTTCCTGACAGAGGCAAACAGTGAGCAGAATTCTGAGAGGCTGAGAGCAGAATAGCAATACAAGAATGACTCTGAAAGGTTTCGGTGTGGAGCAAGGAACCTGCTGCCTGGTGCAAACAAGAGCAATTTAGAACAATAGCCACTGATTGTTTCCAGCAGTGGCCTAGCTCTTACTCTCTTGCCTCACAGAGTTTTCTCACCTTTGTTTTCTCTCTTTGATTTCCCAGTTCATTTTTCATGATGTTCATTTTTTATGATGAAAGTGAAGCTGCCGTGAAGCAATAGATGAATAGCTCCTTGTGGTGGTTCAAAGACACTTTTAGCAGCTTGGAACAAAAGGAAATTATTACACAGATCAAGGTGCAGCACGGAAATGTTTCTACAGATTTTAAATAAAATATAAACAGCTGTGGTTAGACATATAAGCAGTCACAGTCATTACCAACCTATTAGTAACCAGGATACAGATTTGGTCCTGATCCTTATGTAAAGCTCACATTCCATCATTTGGAAAACAGACCAATTAAAATGGGTAAAAGCAGAATTCAGCATCCAGTCAGAACAGATGTGGAGAAGGGAGCCCATGGATCGAGTCTGTATTTATTATGTAATTTTCTTGACTATCAAGTAATCAATATTTTCTAGCAATTTAATGTGTAGGGCTAACAGTGATAGCAGGTTTTATTGGCTACCATTCAGAGAACTGACAGTTAAATGATGTCATACTCCAAAGATCTCTTTATTCTGTCCTTTTAAAGTTCTGTTTCTAGAAAAATGTTCTCTGTCTTTCTAATCAGGAGTTTGAAGCGTTTCTTGATACTGAGTGTTGACACGGAGGAGGCACCTCTCCCATCATTGCAGGTTTGCTCTGTTTACTTACTCTCTAATTCAAAATTCTCCTCATGTATTATCCAAACTCTCAAGGTGTCTACACTTCTTATTGTTAGGGTCCAAGAATTGCCAAGGAAGACCCCAGACTTAAATAATATGTAAATACAAAGAGCATTTATTCTGTGAAAATATCCAACATACCAAGGTTGATTACGCAGATAAAAAATGAAGATGACAAAATGGGAAAGAGGCACACATGCCCTTTCCAAAGGAAACTGGGGAATTCGAGTGTGATGAACCAATCTCTATTCTAATTGGGCAGTCAAAGAGCAGTTACATGGGATGAATGCTGATTGATCAGGGCTGGCAACAGTACCACCCATTGTGGGCTTTTGTCATATATAATCAGTAAGAGCTGTGTCCTGTAACTTTGGATCCCCAAGATTTATAAGGCCAGTTTTTAAACTGTTTAGCTGATTGGTTAAACTTTTCTGAGTACTTCCTAGATACAGGCTCAGGCCATCATCTAAAAGGGAATTAATTGGTTCATGTCTAAGATGAGGTTATATTCTGGCCTGTTGCATGAATAAAGGAAACTCAGGGTCAGATCTCTGGGAAAAGTGAGATATTAGAGAGAGTAAACAACACAGTCAGATCTCACCCAGCTATCTTCCAGCTTCCTCAGCCTCACTCCTGTGTCTTCTTCTGCCTTCTCTGTCTTTCTATGTCTGCCTTAAATACTTTCTTTGCTCAGTCAAGGCTTGGCACCACCACTGCCTGCCTGGGAGCCTACAACTCTTTCTGAAAACTAAGATGACCTCAAACTCAGTTTGGATTAAGGGCGTAGGTTACCACTCCCAGGATATTCTCTGTGCAGGGATTAAAGGAGTGAGTTACCACTGTCTGATCCTCCTAGACTGACTGTGAGTAGATACCTCTGGTATCTCCAAATGTTTTTATTATTTCTGAAAACATCCCCCATACTGGCCCCTTTATTATATGTGCCTTCACCAGCTCTATAGATATAGAAATGAGACTCTGGAATTTTGTGAACTACTTTTTCAGTTATGAAATACAGAACCTAGATTAGAAACATTTTTATATATATGATTTAACTCTTTATTGATTCTTTGGGAAGTCCACATCATGCACCCTAACCCCACTCATATTCTAGCCCCTCTGTATCCACCTTTTACTTCTACAGGATTCTTCACAAAAGAAATCTCAAACTTGTTAAATTAAAAACAAACAAACAAACAAACAAACAAAAAAACCAACAGAAAAACCACTACCTTATTCCTCTGTCCTTCCCATCACTCCAACAAGCCTTCATCAATCCAAGTGGCATTGAGACCTGAGATGTATCACACAGTATACTCTTCTGTCAATTGGTCTGACACTAATGTTCATTACAGTGAATCTTTGGTCTGGTTCAAGGCCTCTGACCTCTGGTAAACTATCATCACTAGACCCTTACTCAAAGACGTCTCAGATGGTCTTTTGGTACCACAAATCATGACTCATGTTGATCCTATGGAATGAGAAGTCTTATATGGTACCCAACCCAAGCCCCAAAATGTGGGTCTGTGTGGTAGCTGAGTAGGTTAATCCAGGCTCCCATGGGGCGGGGGGCAGTTCTAGCTGTCGTAGGTCCATATCATACAGGCCAGCTCTTCTAAGCCCATTTTGAGGATTGGAACCATCTCTCCCAAATGTGAGATAGCAGTTCTTTCATGAGGGTAGAGGCCAGATCTTCTGCTGCAGTTTTCAGCAAGGTGTTGGTCCATCTATCTCAGAGCCAGTGAGGACTTGGGCCAGCTCATTAAGGCCCTCAGATTTCAATAAACATTGTTCTTACAATTCCCTATGATAACATCAACAGAGATCCCAGATGCAATAGTAACACAGACCCACAAATGGCTCTAGGCACCAGCTCAGGCTCTAATGTGACCATAGCCTCAGTTGGTAGCACAGGCAACCCAAATCTATATGGCCCCAGCAGAAGCTTGGCCTTCAGATACCAACATGCTGGCAGATGGTAGCTCATACATTTGGCATTGGCATAGATTTTGATAGTATTAAGAACAGCTGGATGGGAGGGATTGGAAGGGGGAAGGGAGAGGGGAACAGGGGGATACATTGATGGAGATGATTCTTTTTAACAAAAAATTAAATTAAATTAAAAAAAGAATCATGGGTATCATTACAGATTTTGACTACAGTAGGGCCATAGACTCAGACATGGCCCTCTGCTGCAGCCTAGGCTGGATGAGCATTTTGTAGAAACACTGGCCTCTCTGATCTGTATGGCCCCAGTTACAGTATGAATTTCAGTACCCACCTTGCCTCAGGTGATGGTCCAGAACCCTAGTAGTGGTCATGCCTTCAATAGTTAGTAAAGCCATGGATATCAGTGTAGTTCCAATACTGTAGGCTCACAGACCTCAGACATGGTTTTGGGAAGCAGTTCAGGCTCAAATGTTATCATGGCCCAAGATGGCAGCACAGTCACTCAAATCATCATGTACACTTGGACACCACGGTGGCCCCAAACAGATAGCCAGACCCAGGACATCCTTGGACACCACGGTGGCCCCAAACAGATAGCCAGACCCAGGGCACCCTTGCACCTTTTGGTGGCAATGTGGGTCGCAAATGTCAACACAGACCCAACAAGTATTCTTTCACAAATATTAAAGATTCTAAAGATTTCCTCAAGACAACTCCATTAACACCAATTTAATTTAGATTGGTATTGCATGATACAATAGAGTGACCCAGAAAGAATAAAAACCTACTTAAAAGTCAATATCTGCAAGCCCAGTCTGGCAATGTATACCAGTTAACTCAGGCATTGGAGAGACCTAGTTAGAAGAATATGAACTTCAAAAGTAGAGTGTGTGTTAAAGTGAGTTTAAGGAAAATCTGTGATACAGTAAAAAATCAACTTCAAATTGGAGTCAGTGAATAAATAGAGTAAGAATAGAGATCAGCAGTACCTTACCTATCCATGGCCTTAAGCTCAAACCTTAGATTACATTAAAAAATAAATAAATAAAAAACACAAGCATATAAATTAACCACCTTGTAGAATAATGGACTGTAGGAACTAAGAACACAGAGAATAAAATACCTGCCCTTTGCATCAGCTGAGCTACATGTTGGAGGCTCTAAGGTACATGTGGAAAGTCAGAATCTTTCTTCCATCTGTGTTTTAATGTGTAGCTTTGCTATCTGCCATGAAAATATTTGCTGTAAATATCCTATGCTTGATGGGTTTTCTAACCAAATGATTCTCAAATTATACTCTCATGGAGCACAATTTGATTTAGCTCAGATGTATTTGTTTAAGGCAATGCATGGTAGATTAGAAAAATGTTACATGGATGATGTAATTGAATACCATATTGTTTATATGTTAAACAGGAAAGGAAGTTTTGTTACCTTAACAAATTTTATCTTTCTTTCCTGTGCTATTTTTAATATATTTTTCTTCTTCCTGATTATATAAAAGTTTATGTTTTCGCAATGTTTCTAATCATTTTGCAGTTTATAGAATGAAAGTAACAAAATGACTTTTAAATAGAAGGCTTCCTGCCTAAAGAGTAAATGCATAAGGCTCCTTTTTAAAGATGAATCTGTACTGTTTTTAGGGTTGTTCCTACATAAAATGGAGGAAGAGCTGTACTAAATACTCTTGTCAATGGTATTCATCAGCACACATAAGCAATGGTAGAAAAGATGTTCAGAACAAAGTTTTCATCAGTGGAGTCCTTATAGAGCTCCATTGTCCCCTTAAAGTCCAAAGATGACCCCGTTTACTGTTTAAATGGTGGTATTCCTCAATACAATAACTAGCATATGTATTCCTACAATCCCAACATCAAAGAATGAAGATTTTATATCAGAAGAAGATAATAAAACGTCAAATATTAAGGGCAGCTACCTCTGTTCTAATAAATCAGTCAAATGCATTTTGAAACTTACTGATAATTTATTCTATGGATGTCAGCATGCGTTTTCTCAAAAAAAGCTTCTACTTCATGTTTTGCTTAATTTGCATGTCAGAGATGACTTTTTGCTAGTAAACATTTTTATTAGATTATAACATAATCATGTCATTTCTCCCATCACTTTCCTCCCATACAACATTCCTTGCTCTCTTTCAAATTTGTGGTCTCTTTTGTCATTCATTGTTGCTCTATGCACATGTTATAAATGCATGTATGTATATTCCTAAACAGAACCTTTTAAATCTGCCTTTTCTCTCTTTGTGTTCTATGGTCAAGCTGAGTTTTGTCTAGATGAATTCGGGATCACATATAACCTCTAATAACTGCTTCTGACAGAGTTACTCTACTGTGTAACTGGGATATCTTTCCGTACACTGTGAATTGCCATTGGATAATAAAGGAACTGTTTTGGCCTATGGCAAAGCAGCTCAAAGGCAGCTGGGAATTCCAAAGATAGATAAAGGAGGAGGGCAAAGTCAAGAGAGATGTTGCAATCTTCAGCCCAAGAGAACAAGATGTAATGGAGCACAGGTAAAGCCACTAGCCACATGAAATGATATAAAATAATAGAAATGTATTGATTTAAGCTGTTGATAATAATAGCTGAAAATGAGCCTGAGCCATAAGATAAACAGTATATAATTACTATAAGCCTTTGTGTGATTATTTGGGGGCTAAGTGGCTGTGGGACTACAAGTCTGGACCTTAGTCTACAGCAAAAGACTATATCACACAGAATAGAAAGAGCTAAAGTTAGTCTCTCACTACTGAGCAGCATCTCCAAGCTGACCAGCCCTAACAGTGCCCTAGAAATGAAGAGGTTAAATACCTAGTTGTAGCCAAATTCTAGATCAGAGACAAGTTATTTGGATAACTTAGCAGCAATGTGTATCCTCCCCTCTGCCATGCAGCTGTTAGAGGCCTGCCTCCCTACACTTTGTGCATGTGCCAGTGTAGAGTCTGTTGGGTCATGGTCTCTTAGGGCAGGGACACACATCATATTTCCTGCCTTTGCCAAGCAGCTCTTTTGTCTCAGAAAACTGAAGATTTTGTTGCTTATTATCTATAACTACATGGGTTGTTTGCAACCATGTCATGACTTATGTCAGCTAAGGACTTGAGAACAGCACCTTGAACACAGGGAACAAGGATTTTGTTTTCACTCTCGATGATACCAGTAACAGATGCTAGTAGTTGGTGTACTACTCAGGATGCGTTTCAACAGCTTTCCAGTTTCCTCTTTCTTTTGGCATCAGTGGGAATGCTGAAAACAACATTTAGCTGACCCTAGCCAGCTAAGCTATAGGGCTATGATGTTTCTTCTAAGGAAATACACCTACGTATAATGGCAGTTGGTCAAAGGAAAATCAGATGTCCTAGATAGTATAGCAGAATATTGAATTCAGCCCGTCACCATGTTCCTAAACCTAAGTGTCAACTTTCTGACTGCTTCTGCTACAATTTCAGTGTGAATGGACATTCCTTCTGTATGTTAAATCCACCCCTGGATCTTCAGCTTTTCCTGGTGTCCCATGATCTACCCACCATGCCTTACATGCCTTTTAAACACACTTCAGCTCAGTCTGGGTGGAATGTATATTCAGTCTAAGTTGTTACATAATTTTACTTGGGTTTATATGGAGTTGTGTGACCCTACCTGGTGAATATGATTTCAGAGTACCAAGATTACTCCTAATTCAGAAGAGGGCTCATTTCCCCTTCATTTCAGAAGTTTGCTCCTTAAAGATGTCACATGGCTGGGTCTCTAGATTTTTCTTCTCTCTCTCTCTCTCTCTCTCTCTCTCTCTCTCTCTCTCTCTCTCTCTCTCTCTCTCTCTCTCTCTTCTTCATACTCTTTTGAAATTCAACTTTTCAGATAATTAGACTATATATTCCAATACTTAAGTGTCTTAATTCACCTCCTGCTTTTATCTTTTTCTTATTGCCTTCATTTTATTTTAGCTCAAGTTCACATACTTAATGCAAATTCAATACTCAACAACATGTCATCTGATAGGAAATTTCAGCATCAATCGTGTAATCATGGGTTAGATAGTAAATTTTAAGATATACAAATGGCCTGGGAAACATTGCAGTCTTTCCCTGCCCTGCATACAACACAGAGCTAGTATTCAATTTTTACTTATTTAATCAACAGAAATTCCAGATTGTTCTCAAATAATTATGAATCAAATCTGTCCTGTGAGATCAGGGCAAAGTCGGAAGCAAATCATTCAGCCCCTCCTTTTTTCTCTGAAACATTTTCATCATTGCCTTCTATCAGTAGCTCAGAGTTATCACACCAGTTTAGGTGTGTTCTAAAGGCAACATCTTCCAGATCTTAGTAAATCTAAGGATCTAAATTATAAATAATACCTGTTTAAGAATTGTTCCATTGTTGAGTAACAGAGAGTACTTTAACGTTTACCACAGTATAACCAGTTGCATTAATCCAATGAAATCAATAATTTCAGAATATTCTGTATTCTAGAAGTTTACAGCAAACAACAGAGATAGAATATAATGTCCTCATTTTGATATACTTATGCAAGCATAATTAATGACAACAATTACTAAAGAGTTTCATTTTGACTTGTGATATAAAGCATAAAAATTGTCTATTGTGACACAAAGGCTTCCAAGCATTTAAGAACATCTTTGGAATTCCTACATTATTTCTGAGTTTCTTGGTTTCTATCTAGAAGGAAGTTTCTTAAAGAGTGATCAAGGCCCTCAGTCAAACAAGTGAACAATGAAAACAAATGAATAGGACAGTAAAAGTTTCTGAGCATGCAATGGCCTAAAGTTAATACAGTCTCACATGAGCAATGAATCTGAGGTGACTCTAGTTGCACAACCCATGTTTAACTTATGATTTCTCCATGGCACTTTGTACTGAGGATGCAATTGCTCCAAAAAAGGATACCAAACCCTTCCTGAAAACAACTATGTATACAAAAAACAACAAAACTTACTGTTTATTACAGAATAAAAATGTTTTCACTGTACATTTAGTTTTCTTCTCTTAGAGAAACATCATGCTTTAATTAGAAAAAAAAAATAATGCTTTCTGACCATCATCTACAGCATGCATCTAATTAGTATTAACTTTGGATTCTGTTATTGGAATGTTTAATTTGAAAATATGGCTATTTTAGTTGCTGGCTTGAGTTTCAGCAAAAGGGACTGCATTAAATAAATTTTGTCTTGGGATATAATTTCTAACATTTTCTAAAATAGCCATACATTTACTTCTGCCATTTTGTATTATCCATTTATGTGAAGTGATGTTATAAGCATTGACATTTGTGAACTAACTATTGATCAACTCTGAAGATGAGAAGATTGAAGATGCTCCGCATTCTGCTTTATAAGATATTCTTCTGAGATTCAAGTTTTAAGAAGAAATAAAGAGGCATATTTGCCCCTTCAGTATAAAAACGTGGCTTCCTCTTTAATAAATAGCAAGGCTGGAGAAATGCACCAATGTTTAGGAATGCTTTCTGCTCTTGAGGAAAACCCAAATTCTATTCCTAATACTCACATTCAATAGTTGACAAATGTCTGAAACTCCAGTTCTAGGGGAACCAATATACTCTTCTGGTCCCTACAGGTTCCAGAATGAACATTATGTATGTGAACTCATGTATGTGCACAAGTGCACACAATCACACTCACCCACACACATGGGCACACACACATACACACAACTTTAACAAATAGCTTATAAAAACATATGTAAACCAAATAATTATTTCAAAATAAATTTCTGTATGAGATGTTATAAATAAATTTGTAACTTCATTCAAGTTTTATATGCCTATATGTCAAAATAATATATATTTTTTTCAGATGACACAGGGTTATAAGGTTGAAAGTTAAAAAGTAACTCTGTGTAGAATTTTCAGTCAGTTTTACTTAGAAACTGTCTCTTCCCCCATAGCTACTCTTGCTGGTCTCAGCCAGATATGGTCTTTTGCATAGCCTTGGCTGTCTAAATGCATATGAGATTTATCAAGTGCTGATGGATGCTACAATTTCTCTTCTACTTCAATTTACTTCCCTTGCAGAGCTTTTAGCCATATTCAAAGAAATTTCAAGTCTTACACTTTTCTTCTTAAATCCCCCACAGTGTTGAGTGTAGCTTTTCACAGACACAAATATTTGATGAATAGAGTCCCTAGCGTAATTGCCTGTTTGTGGTCAGTGTGAGCAAGTGCCAAGTTTCAAATACGGATGCTCATATAAGTCACTTGTACTGTGAGCAGGCATAACATGGCTTACTCAGACAGCCTTGAATATGTTATGTAGACTTAATAAGGCAAAATAAAGCACTTTCTGGGGGTCATGCTAAGCCTGAAGCCTGTCACACTATATTAGTAGAGTAAGACACTATGCTGCCTCCTCACTAATAAAACCAGCATAGAACTGAGGCTACTCTTCCTCCAGTTGAGTTAATTTTATTTTCCTTTTAAAGGGGATATTTTATTTCCTTCGATTCTCTGTAGCTTCTACCTACTATGCTCAGTTTTTCAGATGAAAAATACTGTTTGGGAGTGGGTAAATGCTTAAGTCAGAATGCCTTTGCCTTGTAATTATAAGAAACTGAGATCAATCCCCCAGAACCCATGTAAAAGGTCTAGGCATAGAGACAAGCAAGGCATCTCAGAGGGTAAAGGTGCTTTCAGCCATCGTGTTAGGATTAAGAACCGGAATTCGATGCAGGGGACCCACACGGTACAGAGAGCAAAGAACAAGCAGTCTGCTAACTTCCACATGTACAACATGATAACTACCTACCCTCTGCCCCCCAGTAAGTGTGGATAGAGTGCCTGGCCAGGTGGTCTGGGCCTATAATCCCAGCACTTTGGACTTAACAGGTAAATTTCTGGAGCTCACTGATCAGCCAACCTACTCTACTTTGTGACCCACATGACAAAGAGAACATGTGTCTCAAAAGAAGTTGTCATGTATTGCTGAGGGCTAACACATGCACACACACACACACACACACACACACACACACACACACACACACACACACACATTCAAACACATGGTTAGTATTGGGGAAAGCACACTATTCTAGAGGAATCTGAGACCTGGAGAAAAGTTGGAAGAGCATTGTAAGTCATTTCCTTTCACTCTGTTTTCATTCTACACCAGACTTCTAGACTTCTACTGCTGCTACATTTTAGAAACAATAGTGTGCAGATGACATCTAGAAGCAAGTGACCTTGTTCTACTTTCTTGAGATAAAATACTTTAAATATATCAACCCTGGAAGATTTTCCTGTAGAATTTATTTATTTATTTATTTATTTATTTATTTATTTGTTTGTTTGTTTGTTTGTTTGTTTGTTCGTTCGTTCGTTCATTCATTCATTCATTCATTCATTCATTATTTATTTATCATTTCACAGTATAAATATGAACTACTGAATAACGACTTTGTACCTTAAATAGCAATCCACTGCATCTGCATTTATTTATTTTACCCTAACTGTATATAGTGGTGGCCTTTGTAAACCCTTTAGTTGTTCCCTATATCTCTTCGAAAATGTTCATTATGGAATCTATTTCTTGTATTTTTTCTTATTTTTTGTTATTGAACGATTTTCCAACTTAAATATTATACATTTTTTATCTGTTCCTAGAACCAGCCTTTTCTACAAGGAATCCTTTAATTGGATAGAAGGTCTACAAAAATTCTTTTTATTAGAGAATAAATAGCTCTGTAATTCTTTGAAGGAGCTTTCATGGATTCTGAACAGTTTCAGTAAGTAGAGAAAGAAAAATGACATGCATATTATATGTGCTATGCTGTTACATTTAAAATAAGATAAATATGTGTGCCATACACATTTACATATAATCAGAGAACTGTCTAGACACATATGAAAACAACTGGTTATAATGAAGATAAAGACAGTAATCTTGAAAATCACAAATAATAATTTTAAAAACTGATTGTATATGTACAAATACACACGTTAGCATATATAAGATAAACACACACCCATGAAGACACATTAGTTTTTAAGTTATGTATTGCATACAGAAAAGAACTTTGAGAGCTATTAATCAAGATGCTACCCATTACAATATGTAGAAGTTTCTACAGTAGAACTAAATAGACTGTCCCGTTCAATTGTAACATTATAAAGTCAGTTTTCATCTTCATTGTTTGGTGTTAGGTGAGCAAATCCATCTTACCACAACTCCACTACTACCTTTGCCTTACACTTGAGTATTTGGACAATGAGGTGGACCATCAGTTTTTGTGAAAAGTAACAATTATCTAGACCATTTGAAGCAGAAATATACTTTTTTTCAGAAATATTTTAGATAGTGAAAATAAACTTATGATTTGGGTTTCACCACTGAGGATAAATCATGTAGAAAGTTTGTGATATTGACGTCAAATATTCTATGAGCATCTGCACATGGACATTGCTTTCTTAGTCACTGTTGCCTACTTGAAAATTTGTATATCATACCAAAGAGTGAGATCATGTGGTGTTCATGGATATATACTTGATACTTCAATAAACTTTTACTGTAGATTCGGACAGACAATTCCTAATATCCATTTAAAACCTTAAAATTTATATATGATGGATTAGTGTATATCTTCATTTTTTTTAAGACATGCCATTGTAGGACTTCTTTCTTCCAAGAATGAGTAAGAGGTAAACAATCACATCCATGCAGATATTTAATAACATAAATTCCTCCAACTCAACTAATTTATAAATATGCAATCTTCTAATTCAGTTGTTCTCAGCCTGTGAGGCGTGACTAGTGAGGGGTATCAAAAAAATTTTTTTACAGGCATAGCATATAAGATATCATAGTATCATATATTTACATTATAATTTATGTCAGTGGAAAATTACAGTTATGAAGTAGCAACAAAAATCATTTTACAGTTTGGGGTCACCACAATATGAGGAACTGTATTAAAAGGTCACATCATTAAGAAAATTGATAACCACTGATTTAATATAACACATGTAAATAAAGACCACATTACAACAAGAATGAGAAGATAGAAAGAATCTAACACTGGTATGATATTCATTGCTTGGTCTAGCCTCAGCTCAGGTTCGGGTCCTGAGACAGGGAAAGGGTGTCAGCACACACAAAAAAAAATGACCAGATGAAGTTTCACAAAAGTGAGCAGCTCCAAATAGCTCCAGCCATGTTTATTTATACATAAAAGCAAACATATTTTCTTAAACTATCAATCGAATTTTTCCCATCCTCTAACGTTAACCTCTGGTAAAAACAAATATATCAAGATTTTATATCAAAACATTTTTAAACTGAAAACAAAACATCACTTTGCCAGCTTGGCCAAATATGGAGCCAGGTTCACCCAATCTTTATAAAACTTAAGTGTTTGACATAGGCACGCATTTTCAAGAATAATCTTATTCAAAACATATTTATAGAAATAGAGGTGATCTGCCTCCAATCCTGTCAGCACTAAATCAGAACAGATCCCAAGGCCTGAAGTGACAACTGACATCCCTAGATAAGAAATCTGAGAACCATCAGCTTCCAATAAATTTTATGAGAAAATATTTCAGAAAAAAAATATGGGTTTTCCAGGAATGAGCACATCTGTCCCATGCATGATTGACAAAATGATGCTAAAACCACCAAGAGAATCATCAGTATTACCAGAGGGAAGAGAGTATAAAGGCTATTCTGTGCTGTCCCGAAGTTCACTGGTCATTTCCAAGTGTGACTATCTTCCCCCATTGGCTTTTGCCTCATCTGGAGACATGTTGAACAAGTCCTCATATACAGGTTCAAAACTAAGCTCCATGACTCCCACCAGTGCATTCTTCTTAGTTTTAACTCCTCCTTTTAGAAACCTCTGGGTTCCTCTAGTTATTAATTTTGATCAGTGGTTCTAAATTTTCCTGTATTTCTGGTGGGATTACATTCTATCTGCTGTGAAAGGGTTGTTCCATTGCAGGGGTCATGACTCAAAGGGTGAGAACCTCTGCCTGTCCAGACTGGTGGTATTGTTCAACTGGAGATAGTCGATATAGTAGGAAAAGTCAGCTAGAATCTTAGTTCTATGGGATAGAAAATGAACTAAAGCTATCACAGTCTATTCCAATAAATTATTTTATTTAGCTCAGATATTGTAAATACATCCTTAAAATATTCTGTCAGACCATTAGCGTTATAAATTGTGTGACACATTACTAAATCACTTAAACATGTGTTTTACTATTTTTCTTCCTAATATAGTCTAAATTCTTTCATCCTGGAAAATATAACAGGTCAAAGGGTTGATGGCTGGAACTAGCCTTGGCCTCTGTTGCATAGCCATCATTTAGAATAGATACAGAATTCCAGATATTGATGATAAAGGAGCAAATAATGAAGTAGAAAAGAAAGGGACCTCTTTATA
This sequence comes from Phyllotis vaccarum, assembly GCA_033318265.1. Lineage (NCBI taxonomy): Eukaryota > Metazoa > Chordata > Mammalia > Rodentia > Cricetidae > Phyllotis > Phyllotis vaccarum. The sequence goes on along the minus strand of JARWLC010000015.1, from coordinate 8,679,118 downwards.
AGAGAGACAGCCATTTTTCCTCAATAAATATTCTGTTCTATTACATTTTGAGACAGAGAAATATTTATGTTAAACATGGTGCAAATTCTGTTAGAACAAAAACCTTTCTCTAATCTGCTGTATGAATATGTATTATCTTATCATTTACTCACTTATTCAGATTTTCTGTGATTTAGTCCACAAAGTGCTCCTTATTGTATATTTTACCAAAAAGTATCCACTGTGTCAAAATATAATGTTTTAAAATCCTGGTGTCATCTTCAGACCACCTATTTCCAATTTTCAATTAGTCAAAAAATCTTGCACTAAAAACCACAGAGAAACTTACACCCATGTAAATATTCATCTACTACATATTAATAATTGGGGACTAGTATATAAGAAAATTATTGTATCAATTTATATATTAAATTGATCAGTAAGATTCTTCTGATACTCTACTATGTTGAGTGCTACAAAACATCAAATTTCGGGCCTATTTTACTTAGTTCTGAGAACTTGCAAAATATAAATTAAGAAGTAAAACATTTTATCTGGATGTCTCTGACCTCTGTTCATCTTCTCTACGCTGAGTAGGTCTGCTGCTACAGCTCCTGTTGCAGGAACTGTTCATGGGCAAGGCCCATTTTAATTAGTCACTTTATTCTCTTCTCATTGACCTTAACCTGTCCATGAAAGAAATAGCATAAGGGAGCAGTAAGCAGCTCATTCTACTATCCCCATAAATCCTACTGCTGGCTTTTGTCTATGGACTCTGGCTATTGTCTGGACATCAGCCTCAGATGTAATATACCTTTTGTGACTCCCTGTTTCAACATAGTCTATCTCTATTATTTATGTTTTTAACCATTTACGCATTGGTGTCCCAGGGATAAGGCACATAAGATGCCTTTCTGACCCCTGCATCTATCCGATTTTCAGGTTATGTTCCCCTGATACATTATTGAACCCAGTCATCCATATTTGTATTTAGTAACTCTTTGTGCAATCAATTAACTACATGTCTGCCTTTGAGTTTCAAGTGGTCTGGGACTGAGTCTGTGTTGTTCATTCTTAATTCTCCAACTCTAGTTTACATAGTCAACATTCAATAAACATGTTTACAGTGGCATAATAAAAAATAAATAAGACACAATTGAGATATTTATGATAAACCTGAACAAAAATTGGTGTGTTATTTTAATTAAGTTTTTTCTTAATAATAAATAAAGGAGTGGATGAGGTATAGTTGGCGGAAGTATTTAGAAGGGAAGAAGTAGGGAAAATTGTGGTCAGGATGTAATATATGAGAGAAGAATAAAAAATAAAGCCCTAATAGGCAAGAAGGGGTCAAGCTCAGTTATCAGTTAAGATGGTCGATATGTCACCACTGTAACTATCTTATAGGCAGACCTTGCACTAAAGAAACTATTTTTCTCAAAGCCCACTTCCTATGGCACCATTTAGTGTTGATTCTTACATGTATTACACTGTAACCCTAAGCTTTTGGTTTACAAATGACAGCCACTCCAGGCATCTTGAAACTTGACTGTAACTTAGCTCGCATATCACCTCATGACCTCTGCTCAACCAGTAAATTGAAGTTTTACATCCCCAGAGTTAAGCTGGAATAAACTAGAAAATAGAGTTTTCTATGCTATTAGCACTAACCTATCTAATCTTTTACACAAGGGATTCACCTGAGTTCTGTTATCTCATTCAGGAGCAGCTGTAAATCTTACCTATTTGCTCATCTCCTAAGAACTCCCAATAGGGTCATTGGCATCCACTGGCCAAAAACACTGGACACTCAAATTAAACTGTACTATAATGATAAAGTATACCTTTTTTGTTTGTAATTTAACTTTTTCTGTATTTTTTTTCAGTCACTGTGGCAGTTGATTTAAAAAGATGATAATATTTTATCTAATGAATATAACATGGTTATAAAAACTCTAATTATGTTTATGTTGTTCTACTTTGTCTATACCCTATTGAAAGCAGATGTAGTAGTGAGGTAGACCTGTTAGGTAAGAAGGAAATTAAAGATGGGTCTAGACAACTAATATAGTTGGCATACATTAGCATTAATATAAAATAAGTTTTATTATTAGTGTTAGCAATTGCATTCAATTAATGGATTTCAAAGAAATCCACAATTAATCAGATCTCTTTGTGGAATAACACATGGTAGGACTGTTTCAGTGTTAATCACTGAATTTGTGGCTCAGTTTGTTTTTCTTTCTAACAGCAACTGACATACAAAAATCATTTGCTTTATTTCTGGGAGCTGTAATATGAACAAGAGACTTTGATGAAGTTATGAAGAACTTGGCAGCAAGCAGAGAAGGAAAGATCAAAGAGGGGAAAGAAGGGAAGAAATGAGGAAGATGGGAGGAAAGGAAGAAGAGAGGGGAAGAAGCATTTCCAAGAAACAGACTACAAGTTGCTTTCTAAACCCTGCTGCCATATTTTAAACCAGTACTGCATAGAAGAAAACACTGATCTGGGGGAACTAAAAATATCTTCTATCTATTAGAGCAAAAAGAAAAGTATCTTCCTAAAATCTCCTAAACTTCCGTGCACTAAAGCTTTGGTTGCTTAGAGTATGCATTGGGCTGATCACTTTGTTCAATAAATAACTATATCTTTCAACACTAGCACAGTGCTGAATTCATTGTGCTTATTTAATATTGGGCTAACTAATAAATTCTACTCTGAGATTTAGTATGAGTCTCTATTAGAATTCCTGTCTGTACTTTTATCTTTTGTCAAACTTTCATGTGGTACCAAAGTTCACCATGTCATCTTCTCTACAGAGCAAAGGATTATATACCAAAACTAATACAATAATCACCCAAAATTTAGTTATACCAACAAAGTGCACTTTGTATCAAAACCCTGTATCTATTGTCTTAACGTTGTGTTTTAAATTATCTTAAAATTGGACACTAAGTAATTTTAATGTAAAAGATGACTCTGGCGAGAGATAGAAAATCAATCAAGAGGGGGGATTAGCACAAATTGCCCTTTACATTTAGTTGAAGACGATATTTTTCTGTTACTTATTTTCATCTTAAAATTATAAACACTGTAACTTCATCATTGTAAGACAGATGTGTTAATAATTTAAATATTCACATACAGCTTGTTAATAAGCAAGACTATCCTTTAAAGACAAATTTATTATCCAACACAGCAATGTATTTAACAATCAAGAACAAAAGAGTATATACCTGTCAATCAAGAGTAAATTATTTAAAGAACTTTCCATTTATTGCTGGGGAAAAAAGTTTAAATATTTTAAGACACAGTTAAAATCATATTGGTTTAGGAAAATGACAGGGTGGGTTCTCCTCTAGGGTATAAAACCTCTCCAAATATGGGTAGTCGGTGTCAGTTTCTTCCCATTGAGTAGGCCTTAAATAGTTTTACCACAGATAATAACTATTACAATGATTCACAATTGTTCAAAATGGAGAGACTGTGGGATATTCAAACCCACTTATTAAAACTGTAATTCAGACACCTGCATCTAAGACTTAGGCTACATAGCAGAAGGATGGACAGAAAGATTATAAGAGACAAAGAACCAAGACGTGCTATAAGACAGTGTTTTCTAGATATAGCATGGAAGCTAGTCCATGAAATATCAACAATAAAGTGCCTAAATGAAGTCTGCAGATAATGGCATCAGCTGACACAAAAACATGTCTGCAAAAGCTTCATGAAATTCCACTATTTTTCTTCATTTTATTATTTTTTATATAATGTCTTTTTTTTAACCATGTATGCCCCTGTTCCCCCTCATTCCCTTCTCCCAATTCCTCCCAGTCAGACTTCAGCCTGCCCCTCCATATCCTCTTATCCCCTCCCCCAAAAAGGCAAGAAATCTCAAGGTGGGTCAGCGTGGCACATTCACTCCAGACAAGTAGTGGCCTTCTCCAGGGACAAGTCCTTGACAGGTTATCCAGCCCCAAGTGGTCAACCAGAAACACATGTCATATGATCAAACTAAATGAGGTTTATGTGTGCATGTGTGTGTATACACATAACATAATAATGAAGAAGAGGCCTAACATTTGAACTACATCAATGAAGTCTTGATAACAATAACCAAACAAAGATTAGCATGAAAGACACAGACACATGGGATGGGGGGGTCTCCTGGAATTTCACATCTAGACAAAAACTACTGGCAGCCAAGAAATTCTGAGCATATGAGAAATAATAGTCTCCAGGAAAGAGCCCCAAATTGGTTATTTGATACCAAACAATCAACTATGAGAACAAATACATAAGTGACATCATATGGATTAAGCAGGTTGTATATTTAGGAATATATACATATGTAAGTGGGGGCATATGAGAAAGGTTGGAGAAAAAAATTATATATTAATATCCATAATAATAGGAGGTCACAAACTTTCAGGAAATCGGTAGAATCAGAAAGAACTGGATGGAGAGAAGGCATTAGAATGATGAAGTACAGTACCCTTCTGTAAAATTCTCAAAAGAAAAAATCAACATACAAAATAATCTTCTACAAAATGTGGAAGAGTGACTTTCTTAATGGTCTCTTATTACAACCTTTGATTCAGGTTTGAAATTTAACTTTGTACCATAGAAAATTGAAATGATCTTTAAAAATTTGCAGACAAATGGATGGATTTGGAGAATATCCTCCTGAGCGAGGTATCACAACCCCAGAAAGATAGGCATGGAATGTACTCACTTATAAGGGGATTTTAGACAGAAAAAAAAAAATAGACTAACAACAACCAAAGATTATCCAAGCTTCAAACCACAACCCCTGAACAGCTTGGGATCAGAAGGAACTTTGGAGAAACATGAAGGTATTCCCCTAGGAAGAGGAAATAGAGACCATCTTAGCAAATTAGGATCACAAGAGGTAGTGACCAAGGAGAGGTGGGAACAAATCATGAGACAAGGAGATGGTTGAAGGAGAGGAGCAGCAGAGAAAAAAAAAAAAAAAAAGAGAGTTGATATCTTGGTAGAGGAAGTCATTGTGGGGTTGGAAAGAGGCTGGGTGCTAAGGAAACCTCCAAGAACTAACAGGATGTCCTTGGTTAGGTCTCCAAGCAATAGTGGAGGGGGTGCCTAAACAGTACTTCCCCTATAATCAAGTGAATAACCAACAATGAATGGAGTCAGAGGCAGAGATACATGGATGGAGACTAGGCCAAGCTCCTGGTTCAGCTGAGAGCTGCAGAGGAGAGTCTGTATGAGCAAGGGGATAGGGACTATGAGGGAAATTCCCACGGTGATGGCTGACTGTACCCTGGGGAGTTCACTGAATCAAGAATAGCTACTGGAGATAAATCAGGAAAAGGACCCAGGCCTATTGGCAAGGGCAGTATGTAAAGCCTTGTTAGATGGATCAGACAGTGTTGCTGTGCATGGGTGGCTCCTTGGAGCCCATTACCTGTAGAGGAACACCTAACCTAGTCCTGATATTGGGATGAGGGCATCAGACCTGCATTGAGTGGATGCCTCAAGCTGAGCTAACCTTGAGACTCCTTGACCTTTTAGGGAAAAGGATGGGGGGATGGGGTGGAGGGAGCCTGAAGGAAGACTGGGAGGGGTTGGGAGGAGAGAAGGGAGGGCGAGTAGAAGGATACATGGAAAAAAACACCTTTTTAATTAAATTTTAAAAATTAAGAAAATTGTTACTGGGTTTTAACACCATATTCTATATACATGACACCAATTATACATAGTGATTATCTTCTGCTTTCCTGTACTCATAGTTGTGAAAAGCGTGATTGTGTGTGCATGTATGTGTATTCTTGTGTCAATATAGAATGTTAATATGACATGTATATGTGTGTCTGTGAGTGTACACACATGTGTATATGTTCATGTGTGTCTGCATATGATGTATGTGTGTCTGACTACATATATGTGTACACACATGCAAGTGCACAGACATGTGAATATATACATGTTGAAGTGATATGTTATCAATCCAATATTGGGAATTTTGACAACAAATTGAGTATCTCACTACTTTTGTGTCATTTTATTTATTTCAGGATGTTGTGAAAAGTTCTCACATGGTGTGATTTTACAGTGAACTCAGATGTTCTTGGGACTTGTGAAAGTTCATCCTTGTGTGCTTCATTTCTGTGTTGCAGTTTTCTAGAATGCTCTTCAATGCCTGGGGTTTCCTGGCAGCTCATATTTGTATGTATAAACATATGCCAAACCTCCATGGGATAACATTAAAAATAAGAACAAATGCATCTCCATTTATTTTATGCATTAAACATTTTTCTCCAAATATTTCAGGAAGAGAAGGTTTTTAAAAATTAATATCCTGAGTATTTTAAAATAATGTTCTTTAGTTACTTATATTAATTTTTCATATTTAGCAATTTAAAAATCTTTAGGGATCTGGGTCCTTTATAAATTCCTCTCTGTTTTTCTCTTTCTCTTATGAAATGTAATAAGATATTTTTTCTGAATACGAACTAATGTATACTTCATGATTTAAAATTGAATTAAGCACCCCCAAATTTCAAATAAATAAAAATATTGACAATATGGTTTAATTTTTTTTAGATTTTGTAATTAGCACAGAGAAAAACATGTTTTCCAAAACAAATGACAGATACTTGCTTACCTTGAAATATATGGGGTCATATTTGAACTGAGATTACTTAAAAGTGGAAAAAGCCACATCAGTTATGAGCAGCCCTCAATAAAGACATATGCAGTTACTCAACATGCTTGCAAAGGGATGATGATTTTACTTTGGGGCCCACAAGTTTGCACCTCTGTGAATCATTATGCTGACGCCTACCTCTGGGTCCTTTACTCCTATATTATCATACATTAATGACACCATGCAAATGCTGTCCTTGTTGTCAAGGTGAATTTGTTGGCTCCATTGTTGACTGTATTCTGGGCACCATTTTCTCAATTTCCAGTAATGCGGATCCTATTCAGTCTGATTTTCTCAGAACAGGTTTTTAAACTTAAGAGTTCAAGAATGCAGCTGCAACTGCCCAGGAACTCTCCCTCACCATCTTTAAAGTCAATAACATTAAACACCTGTCATGGTCCCTTATGACCTTAGGGCCAAATCTATGTTGCAGCTATAGTGAAATAGTCACACAAAGCATGCACATGCACACACACATATATATGCACACACATACATACACACAACACACATGCATGCACACACACACCTACACACATGTACACATACACACATGCATGCACACACACACACATCTACACACACTCATGCACACACACATACATACACATATATGTACACACACATATACATACACACACATACACACACATGCATGCGCGCGCACGCACACACACACACACAGTTCTAACCATAGATTCTTCCTGGATATATGATATTTTAATCCTATAACTTATAGATGGGAAACTCAAAAGTGCTATCTGCTTATTTGATGAACAATGAAGATCTATTACAATCATATTTCCTTAGAAAGCTGTAGAACAAGATATATGTAGTTGTATTATCTCTCACACAGCATTACAAGCACAGTGTGTTGTAGAGCATTGCAGCTCTCAAACTTACAAATAAAGAAATCCATACTTAAGAGTCAGAAGGTAATCAAGCCCATATAGACAAAATTTGAAGCTGAAGTGCAAAAAGGTATTATTCCAACCCTGCTTTGACATTTTCTTGCTTATTTTGCATCTTTGTAGTAATTTATATTCCTGAAAAATCAAGAATCACCTTTTACTTCAACTAAATTGTAAATTTTGCAAATCCATGGGGTTTGTCTCTTGTCTACTGTTTAGCTTAGCCTAAAGAGTGACTACTACTCAATATGTGCTTAATAAATATTAAAAATATAAACAAAGAAATAAACACAAAAGAGGAAAGATTCATAATCAAAGTGATATCCAAGAAACCTCGTCATTACAGTGATGTGGCAGACATGCTTTAATAATGCCAGAAGAAGTGCATTATGGATATTGGCTTTCTTTTCAAAGTCAAAAAGTAAATGATACGTACATCTCCTCCCAAACAGTTTTCCACTCATTAAAAGCAAGTATAAAATCTGTTTAGAGAGCAAAATAAAGTAAGGAAGAAAGACTCAGCTATTAAGAGTGAGGCATTTGCTTTTTCTAACAATGCAGGTGTTGTTAATATGCCTGAGGAAGCTTTGAAGACAGACTAAATATCTGTTCTCCATTGTAATATAGATTGCATTATAACAGTAAAGAGACAGGGAGGCGGGGGGGGGGGGGGAGAGAGAGAGAGAGAGAGAGAGAGAGAGAGAGAGAGAGAGAGAGAGAGGGAAGCAGGGAGAGAGAGAGGGAGGGAGGCGGGGAGAGAGAGAGAAAGAGAGGGAGAGAGAGAGAAAGAGAGAGGGGGGGGAAGCAGGGAGAGAGAGAGAGAGAGAGAGAGAGAGAGAGAGAGAGAGAGAGAGAGAGAGAGAGAGAGAGAGAGAGAGGGAGGCGGGGAGAGAGAGAGGCAGAGAGAGAGGGAGAGAGGGAGACAGGGAGAGAAAGAGAGAGGGGGAGGGAGGAGGGGAGGGAGGGAGAGAGAGAAAGAAAGAAAGAGAAATGGCGGGAGGGAGAGCTCATAGTTCTTAGTTTCAGGGCTCAAGAGATGGTTCAAACATTAAGAGCACTATTGCCCTTTCAGTAAACAGGAGTTTAAATACAGGTATCTGTGTTGAGTGCTTTACTAATGTGGGATAAATTTTTTGGACAGTGTGAAGATGTTTCTCTGCTAAGGCAACTTTTGATTGGCTTACTAAAGACCTACACATCTAATAGCTATGCAGGAGAGGATAGGCAGGATTTCCAGGCATAGATGGGAACTCTGGAAAGAAGTCAGAGTAGTGAAGAATCACAGGTGAGAGACAAAGGAAGTCGGATGTACAGTATGAAGTACCAGGCAAGGTGCAGAATGTGGAATAATATAAACATCTTAATTTAACTTTTAAGAGCTAGTTGAGAACAAGCCTATGCTAAGGCAGATCTTTTACAATAACTAGCCTCTATATCATTATTCATGTGCTAGTGTTACATAGAAACTCTGACTACATTTGGTGTCCAACATGGAGGTATGTACATCCAAGCATAGGAATTGTGAGAAGTTGGTGTGCTACTAAGCAAGAGACTAGACAGAAACACCTGATTCAGCCCATGAGAAACTTCCCAGAACTTGAGCAGATAATTGTTCTCAGTTCTCAAAGATCTGAGTCAGGCAGAGTCAGCCACCAGTGCTATGTGCTAAGCAGAGCAAAAGATAAGCTACAGATGAAAAGAAGAGCTTTGCAACATTTTCTTGAAGACATGGTGCACAGAAAGCCTGGTCCAGAAAGAAAAATCTTCTGAACAGGTACAGTATTCTTGAAACTGTGCTTGTATGCTAAATAAAGAAAAGAAAATGGGTATAGACAGATATAAAAAAGATAATTTGAAAATAGTAAAGTGAACTCTTTAAAGAGATAGTAATATAGCAGTATAAGCTACATAAATGTAGCAAATATTGTAAAACAGTAAGTTGGGACCCTAAATAGTGCTTTATACTTTTTTAAATGATAATGGACAAAAAGTTACAATTACTGAAAAACATTGGATTGTGTAAAAATCAAACCCTGATAAACTAAACAATTTTATATATGTTAAGGGTGTCTTAACTTCAGAACAGAAAGTCAGGCAATGTGCTGGGAGAGATGTTATGCCTTTATTTCCATGGGACACAAAAATCTATAGATTCCTTCAAAATTCATAGAGATCAAATTTTACCAGTGAAGATATGAAAATCTTGACTACATAAAAGAAGAAATAAATCAAGAAAAACTACAAATGTGTGATATAGATGCTTATTCTTATACATGGAAATCTCTCTGAAACTAGATGATACATGATAAATTTTGTTAGCTACATAGTCACCATAACTTATTATTACATGCCATCCTATAATATGGCATAGATGAAGATTTATATTACATTTTTGTTATGAAGTCTAAATGGACTTGTAAATTTGACAGATGCCTTTTATCTGCTCAAACATAACATAGGAAATCATCTTTAACTGACTTGTACACACCACACATTTTATGCTTGAATTAATGCAGAGATATTAAAACTTTTGATTGCTTTAAAAGTTTGTTTGGTCTCATAAAAATTGGCAAGACACCAAGGAAGATGTGTAATTCTGGTGATCTAGCATCTCAGAATGCCTCTACTACAGTTTCCTCAAAAATCTGCATTCAGAACAACTTAAAAGTGGCGAACAAAAATGGTCCAGCCTCACAGACTACTTCATCCAGAACTTCAGGTAAGCCCTTCACTATCCCATCACATAAATACTGACAACAAATAATATTGCTAGCTCTCCCAGGACTTGACTATTAACACAAATTTCTTGGGGTCCCCCAAAGGTCCAGCACAAGAGAGCTAGAAGTAATTGTAAGAACACTGTGCCCACATTCCCAAGAGATCAGGTGGTGATATATAGATGTTTGCCATTGTTTAAGGGTGTTAGGTACAAGTTATTATTTGTCATAGTCAAGAAGGAAATTAAACAAAGAAAGTTGGATTATTTTCTTTTCTCTATACTTCTTTCTCTGCTATCTAATGAAAAAGAGAGGGAAAATACAGGAATAATAGTATCAAAGGGTGAATTATTGTATCTACTTTTGAACTAAAAAGAAAATACTAGTCTCAAATTTTATACTGTTATAGATTTCTGTACATTGATACAAAGCTTAGGTTATTTTGTTATACCATGTATAACACTCTTGTTTAAGGAACTGTACCTATGCAGATCATTTAAAATATGTAATATAAAGTTCTAGTCCTTGAAAAATGTTATCACTAACTGTTTAGGGCAATTAAGAAGAGTGTATTAGTAGTCATCTATAACAATCAAACTTTTAGGCATGTTAGGGATATTTTCAAAGATTAAAAGGATATTTTCGATGAATAGATGGTCTTCAAACACTTCAGAGATCTTCAAAATATGGCATGTAAAATGGTTTAAGAACAAAAGGCTTTTTATGCTAGTCAGATATAGTCTGCTCCTGGTAGCACCAATCTACTTTAGAGAAAACTATGGGTATTGAAGAGCTTCCATATAAAGTTTGCTTTCAATGTGGCAAAGATAGCTAATGGGTAGGGAACTGCTCTTGGCTTGACTAGGGACAGAGTATAGTCCTAATTGGACATGAAGAAAGTGGATTGCTGAACATTTCCAAGACAAGGTAGATCAGTCCTTCAAAATTCCTGCTTCACAGAAAGTCCATAAAATATTGTATACCTCTAGGTCAAAGGTGGATACCATAATATTGCAGAGGAAACTTGAATGACTCTCCAGGCAGTCAGCAGTTTCTTTCATTTATATAGTTTTGGATGATGTTTTTTCTGCATTTCCTGTTTATTCAACTAATATTTTATGCTTTTCAGATATCTGATGGTGTTAAAGACTAGATAGTTATAGTCTTATCATTTTCTTTGTTACCTAATTCAAAAGAATAAATATCAAAAGAGATGCAAAAGTTTTTAAAGGTTAAGAGACATAAAATCTTAATTCTCTGAATTTGTCAAATACAAATGAGCTGTGACTATAATACTTATCTGATGATTGTTCTTAACTTATATAGTTTTATTGTGTTAGAATTAAAACAAAATTTTTATCTAGACAAAATGGGGAAGATGCATAAGATAATTGTTTTGGACACTATAAAGAAGTTTCTCTGCTAAGACAACTTCTGATTGGTTCATTAAAGAGCTGAATGGCCAATATCTAGGCAAGAGAGTTTAGGAGAGACTTCTCAGCAGAACTTAAAACTTTGGGAAGTGATCAGAAAGGCATACTGTGGGACTATGCTCTTGTGTATTGTAAATATTTGTCACTCCTATTGGTTTAATAAAATATTAATTAGCCAGAAGAGAAACAGGAAGTGTGGGTAGGGCTACCATACTAATAATACTCTGGGAAGAAAAAAGGGAGACAGATTCCAACAGATGCAGAGAAAAGAAGACAAGAATGCTGCTCTGAACAAAGGTACTAAGCTATACAGCTAAACAAAATAAGAATGTTGAGTTAGTTTAAGAGTAAGAGTTAGCAATTAATATGCCTGAACCATAGGCCAAACAGTTTGTAAGGAATATAAGCTTCTTTGTGATTCTTTTGGGCTAAGAGACTATGAGTCTGAACTTTGGCCTTAGGATGCGTCAGAAACTTCTTATTATAGAGGCAGATGTATTTTTGCCAAGAGGATTCAGAAGATCCTGGGCATATAGTATGAAGGAGAGGTAACAACCACATGAAAGAACATAGATTAATATAAATGGGTTAGTTTAAGCTTTAAGAGCTAGTAGGAAACAAGCCTTAGCTAAGGCCAAGTTTTCATAATTAAAACAACAAAGCTCTGCCTCATTTGGGAGCGAGTGGTCCAAAGAAGTCTGAATAAATACTTCCACCTGTAACTCCAGCTCTAAGAGATCTGTTGACCTCTTCTGATGTCCATAGGCACAATCATACATGAAATTCATTCACACAGATACACAAACACATACATATGTATTTCTAAAAAAGACATATTAAGGGCCTGAAGAGTTGGTTCAGAGTTCAAACGATCTTACTGTCAAGACTGTGGACCTTGCTACTATCCTTGGGATCAACAAGGTAGAATAAGAGAAAGAACTACTCAACTTCTTTTTTGACCCATCCATGTGAACCTCATTTCGCAGCAACAAGAACAGCAACAAAATACCATTAGTCTCATAACTTTATCTCTGCTGTTTGCCAAATGCATAATAACTAATATCAATTTCAACTAGCATTATATATTTTGTTGTTAGTTATTTTATACATGCAAATTTATATGGACACGTATAAATATATATGCATGGTTTGTTTGTATTTTATTTAAAAGATTATTGTGATTCGGCTTAAATGCTACTTCAGCTACATACTAGCCAATGACTACAGAAAGAGGCTTCACCTTGAGCTCTGTGTCTCTATCTGTCTCCCTAAGATGCTGCAACTATTAAGAGACATAAAATATGAGGACATTTTTGATGTGGGAATGCCTTTCTGTATGCTGTGAATAGCAATCTTTAAATAAAGGAGCTGTTTTGGCCCATGACAGGCACCATAGGAAAAGTAGGAGGAGGCATCAGAGTAGGTAGGAGGAACAGGGCGAAGTCAGAGAGAAGGAGCCAGAAGCCCAAAAAAGCACCATGTAAGGAGAGACAGAAGGAGCCAGCCGCCCAAGGAGCAACATGTAAGGAACACAGGTGAGCCACAGGCCATGTGGCAAAACAGATTAATAAAAATGGGTTGAGTTAAGATAAAAGAGCTAGCTAGCAATGTGCCCGAGCCATAGACCAAACAGCATGACGTTAATATAAACGTCTGAGTCATTTCTGGGGCCTGAGCAGCGGCAGGTGGCTAAGGGGTCTGGGGCTGCAGGTCTGTGGGTCTGGACCTCTGGCTGCCCAGGGCCGAGAAACCACATTAAAACACATTTTATTTTTGTATGGCATGATAAATAGTGAGAGTCATGATCTGAATGGCAGTTTATATTCCTTTAAATTAACTCATACAAATGGAACAATGGGTGCATCAACATTCTAAAGAAAATTCTTTTTCCAGGTAGAAATATAATTTTTTAGAAAGCTCTTGAAGGTGTCTATCTATATTCTTACACTTTTAATTTCATTATAATTCTGTAAAATAAAAAGTATCATTTAACTGCAGATACAACAGAATTTTATTAAGCGAAACATTAGTACAAAAATTAAAAGAAGTTTCACATACGTGTGTGTGAACATGTATAAAACACATGTATCGAAGATAAAAAATTTTAATAAGCAGTCAAAGTTGATTCTTCAGAAAGTTCTAGACATAAAAAATGTTTTGCCTTTAAGCCTTGGAAAGTATATTTAGCTATTCTTTCATCTAGAATGTGTTTTTACAACCAAATACAGACAAATGTGTTTACTAATGGCCCTTGTTTCTTCTCTGTTCTCAGAGCATTCATTTTTCCATGACTGATGAAGTTTTGTTTTTACTTAGATACCCGTGCACATGCACAGTGATTATTCTTTAAGGCAATACATTACTTTAAATAGCCACTGGTATATATCACAATTTTATTAGATGCTTTTCTTGTAATAACAACAAAATGCATCTATTGGGGAAATATGTGAGCAGCCCTGTCTATGCGTCAGCCTACCCTAAAGGGAGATTTATGCACCAAGATCTTAAAATATACAAAGAAAAGGGGCAAAAAAGAAAGAGAGAGGGGGAGGGAGGGAGGGAAGGAAGGAAGGAAAGAAAGAAAGCACAGAGAAAGAAAGAATGAATTTTGTCTTCTGAAATGTCTAAAGCTCCAGGAATGTCAGTGTGTGTATGTGTGTGTGTGTGTGTGTGTGTGTGTGTGTGTGTGTGTGTGTGTGTGTGTGTGTGTGTGTGTGAATGCATGTGCACTTTTATAGATGCATGGATTTCCATGACTCAAACAAGAATTCTCAGTGCCTGTCTGGATAAATAACTGTAGCATAAAGCAGGGGCTAACATTTCTCATTACTATTCTTAACATTCCACAGGTTATGTATTCCTGTATCACGACCAAAGTTTGTAGCAACAAGCTTCCATACACAAGTTTTCAGTGACAATGTATTATCTAAAGTCTCAGGCTCCATGATCTATACATAGTGTAATATGTTCTGTGTCCTTTGCTCTTACATGATGTTTTCTACCCAATTATAGGCTTCTTATAGCAATCTCTGTGTAATATTGAGGATGTGATTTGTTATATATCAACCATCATCTAATGTAAATCAAACATGATAGGTACATGGCTATCAATAGTCATTTATTTTTTTCTTCTGGCTTCCTTCTTACTATGAGGCATTAAATGAGGAGGTGTAACCAAGAACAAATGGCCGAATGGGTATAAAATTTGAGATTGGAGGACCATTAGAGACAAAATTTAGTGACACTGTGTCTTAACTATACCTACCTCATGGCTGTTTCTTTCTAGACCTCCTCTCTAAAAGCCACTTGATTCCTTTTATGCTGCAATCCTTAGAATACAAATAGCAGTTTAATATCAACTACTACCTACCTATTTCCTGTGCTTGAAAACATTCCCTTTTAGAGTAAAACATCTCAAGGCTCAGATGGTAAAATAAACTAGTGTCTTGGAGTTGATGAAAGTAGTAAGATCCAAAAAGCTGCTTCCAGAGTAGAAACAATTTCTAGGGAGAGAAGACCTCCACTAGAAAAGCTGCCTGTATTTCCTGCCTGGAGCTCCAGGAATGTAGGTTTCAAGCTGTTTTTGGTGATAACAGTACCATTAAAACATCCATAGTACTCTACTTACTCCCTTGCTAAGATTCCAGTAAGTAACTCTAATAAACTCGCTGGTTTGATTAAGACTTGAATGGAGACATTTATTTATTTTGTCAGCCAGTGTTACTCTGTCTAGACTGAACAGACATTTGTTCACATTGTCCCTCTCCAGTCTCTCTTACACCCACTTTTTCTACCTGCACAGTTGATATTTCTTTGGAGTTCAACTTCTCCTAAAGCCTACAGAGAACATAAATATGCATCCTAAATTAAGAAATTGTAGGAAGATATTTATCTGCCTAATTTTTCTTTACTATGTTACACTTCATCCTGAGCTAAAGCCGTAGTCGGGAACCACTCAGCTGAGTTACTTTTTCAAAGAAAAGGAAAATTAAGTTGGTTTAGCAGAATTCTGTCAAGAGAGTAAAGTGGTTTTTGAGGACTAATGTTAAAAGTCCCCAGAACTTAGAGACAACAAAGATAAAAAGCTTATCTTTCTCTCAGTTAATTCGTAGCTCTTCCTCATCATGATGTTTAAGTCACAGGCACATTCTCAAAAATCACTGTGTATTTACACTCTGGCTAAGGATGAGCTGACTGTGACAAACCCTAAAAGTGGAGAGTTCCCAGAAGTCATTTGTGTTGGTTACGTTTTGGTTGTGTTCCACCTTTAAAAAGGTGTTTGTTTGGGATGTAGAGTCCAGGGGGTTGTAAGATTGAGACAAACCTGAATACCCAGTAAGACTTTGTCAAAAAAAATCTTTTTCTCATTTATTTATTTTTATTTAAGAATTTTTTATTCATTTTACATATGAATCACAGATCGCCCTTTCATCCCTCCCACTCTCCCCTAGCTTTGCCCCTGCCCCACCCACTGTCCCTCCCTCCAAAAGAATAAGGTCTCCCATGTGGAATTATCAAAGCCTGGTACCTTTATCTGAGCCAAGATCAAGCTCCTTTCCCCTACATCAAAGTTCAGCAAGGGGTTCCATCATACATAATGAGTTCCATAAAGGCAGTTCATGCACCAGAGATAAATCCTGATCCTACTGCTCATCAAACATTTCAAGCTTCACAGCTGTCTCCCATATTCAGAAGATCTAGTTTGGTCTGGCCTAAAGTTCATGAGTTTAATTAGCTTGGTTCAGTTGTCTCTGTAGACTTGCCCATCATAATCTTGACCTACTATTTTTATATAATCCTTCATCCCGCTCTTTGACTAGACTCCTGGAGTTTGCCCAGGTGCTTGGCTGTAGATCTCTACATCAGCTTTCATCAGTTATGGATGAAGGCTCTATGATGACCGGGTATTCACCAATCTTGTTACTGGGGTAAGACAGCTCAGGCACCCTCTCCACTATTGTTAATAGTCTAAATGGGGTCATCCTTGTAGATTCCTAGGAATTTCATAGCACCATGTTTCTCCCTAACCACAAAATGTCTCACTCTATCAAGATATCTTTTATGGCTTTCATTCCTCATCCTTCCCCCAACTGAACTTTGCCATGCCCTCATTTTCTCACCACCCATCCCCTCACCTCTATTACCCATCTCACCCACAGTTTACTCAGGAGATCTCATCTAGTTCCCCTTCACAGAACATTCCATGCATCCATCTTAAGGTCCTCCTTGTTAGGTAGTTTCTCTGGAGCTGTGAGGTGCAGTCTGGGTATCCTCAGCTTTACATGTAGTAGTATCCACTTATGAGTGAATACATAGCATGTTTCTCTTTCTGGTCCTAGGTTATCTAACTGATGATATTTTCTAGATCCACTCATTTGCCTGCAAATTTCATGATATCATTGTTTATTTATTGCTGAGTAATCCTCCATTGTGCATATGTACTACATTTTCTTTATCCATTCTTTGATTGAGGGATATATAGATTATTTCCAGGTTATAGCCCTTATGAATATTACTGCTATCAACATAGTTAAACAAGTTTCCTGGAGGTACAATCGGACATCCTTTAGGAATATGCCAAAGAGGGTATCACTGGGTTTTAAGGTAGATTGATTTCCAATTTTCTGAGAAACTGCTATACTGATTTCTAATGTGGCTATACCAGATTACACTCCCACCCATAGTGCAGTAGGGTTTACCTTTCTCCACATCCTCTCCAACAAACTGTCTTCGGTGTTTTTATTCTTAAGTCATTCTCACAGGAGTAAGAAGAGACCTCAGGACTGTTTTGATTTTCATTTTACTGATGGATAGGGATGTTGAGAAATTTTTAAAGTGTCTTTAGACATTTGAGATTCTTCTTTTGGGAATTTTCTGTTTAGATCGGTACCTCATTTTAAATTAGATTATTAAGTATTTTGATGTCTGATTTCTTTTGTTCTTTATATATTTTAGAGATCGGCCTTATGTCAGATGTAGAGTTGG
This sequence comes from Phyllotis vaccarum, assembly GCA_033318265.1. Lineage (NCBI taxonomy): Eukaryota > Metazoa > Chordata > Mammalia > Rodentia > Cricetidae > Phyllotis > Phyllotis vaccarum. The sequence continues at coordinate 8,661,405 of JARWLC010000015.1, read as the reverse complement.
TAAAGATATTTTCCCATTATGTAGGGTTACGTTTTGTCTTATTAACTGTGCCCTTTGCCATACAGAAGCATCTCAGTTAATTGTTGCTTTTAGTGTGTGTGCTATTGGTGTTATATTTCGGAAGAAATCTCCTGTGCCAATGTATTCAAAGTTACATCCTACTTTCTCTTCTATAAAGTTCAGTACAACCAGATTTATATTGAGGTCTTTGATCCATTTGTATTTGAATTTTGTGCATGGCGACTGATATGCATCTATTCAAAACCCTATACATGTTGACATCCAATTATGTCATGTCAGCACCATTTGTTGAAGGAGATTTTTCTTCTTCTTCTTTTTTTCTTTTCTTTTCTTTCTTTTTTTTTTTTTTTTGCATTGCACAGCTTTGGCTTCAAATTACGTGGTCATAGGTGTGTGGATTAATCAGGGTTTTCAGTTTGAGTCCATTGATCAATCTGTCAGTTTTTACATCAACACTATAGCTCTATAGTAACACTTGAAGTCAGGAATAGTGATGCCTCCAGAAGTTGCTTTGTTGTACAGGATTTTTTTGGCTATCCTGAGTTTTTTGGGTTTTTTTGTTTTTTTTTTTCATGTGAGATTGAGTATTGTTCTTTTGAGGTCTGTAAAGAACTTGTGTTGAGATTTTGATGGGGATTGCATTGAATCTATAGATTGCTTTTTGTATAATTCATATTTTTATTATGTTTATTTTACCTATCCATAATAATGGGAGACCTTTCTATTTTCTAATATCTTTTTCAATTTCTTTCTTTGAAGACTTAAAGTTCTTGTCATATAGGTCTTTCACTCGCTTGGTTAGTTACCCCAATGCATTTTGTATTGTTTTGGCCATTTATAAATGGTGATGTTTCTCTGATTTCTTTCTCATCCTATTTATCATTTGTATATAGAAGGGCTACTGACTTTCTTAGTTAACTTTGTATCCCACCACAGTACTGAAGGTGTTCATCAGCTGTAGGAGTTCCCTGGTAGAATTTTGTAATCACTATGTTTACTATCATATCATCTGCAAACAGCAATAGTTCGACTTCTTTTGCAATTGATATCTTTTTTTTTGTCTTATTGATCTACCTAACTTTGAATACTATGTTGAATAAACATGGAGAGAGTAAACAGCTTTATCTTATTCCTGATTTTATTACAATTGTTTTAAGTTTCTCTCCATTTAATTTGATTTTGGTTGTCAGCTTGCTGTAAATTGCCTTTACTATGTTTATGTATGCTTCTTATATTCCTGATCTCTCCAAGACCTTTATCATGAAGGGGTGTTAGATTTTATTAAAGGCTTTTCTCAGTGTCTAATGAGATAATCATGTGTATTTTTTTCTTTCAGTTTGTTTATATGGTGGATGACATTGACAGATTTTCTTATATTGAACCTGCATCTCTGGGATGAAGCCTACTTCATTATGGTGAATGAAGGGAAGTGGTGGGCAGACCTGCTTACAGAAGTCTTGCCTGCTGGCCTGCAGCTGAAGCTGTAATGAGTAGGGGTTGAGGGGCATGACTGTCTGGTGCCCATCTTTTATCTGCACTGCAGTCCATGGGAAGGCAACACTATAAGCCTATAGAAGCTTAAAGCTATCTTGCATTATGTGGTAGGTTTTCAAAGTCCAGACAAAATTTCCTGAAGGGTACATTTTACAAGTGGAAAGGTCCCAGGAGGTACAAATGGGCTAATAAATGATTACGCTGACCTCCAAATACAACCCTGATTAATGAATTTCCAAGTAGCCATTCTCTCATCTCTCTCTCTAGACATGACATTTACACCCGGATAAGAGTTTACTTAAAAGTTTATCCAGAACTTAGATGAACAAAAGACAGGACACAAAAGGACTTTCATTTTTGTATTTATCTTTTTAAAAATAGTTATTGCTAGTTTGTACAATGGCTACTCTGTTTGCCTACCTAGCCCTGCTCTAACAGTAGCTCATTCATTATTTATAGTGCACATTAAGATACTTTGAGTATGGACAGTGCTACTGAAAACCAATTCTCTTCTTTTTATTGTGTTAATCCTGGATTAAAATTAATGAATTTTATAGCAGAAAGAAAATGAAATAATGCATAAAGCTAATATGACAAATGCATTGGAATTCAGAAAATTAATTTTTAATACTTCTCACTTTGTAACTTCTTGTTTGAGTACAATGCTATGTCTGCTTTTATTCCGTTATTTCTACAAATGTTGTGGTTGAAAGTCATTACAATCTATGATCTGTCTTCACAAACCTAGCAGTACATAAGTGTCCAAAGATGATGAATTTAACCACAACAGTAAATCAGACCCATTTAGTCTTTCAAAGTTTCCCTTGTCCTGGATTCTTTATCTTTCTACCTGACAACTTCGTGCTCATGTACACAAAACCAGAGGTTATTTCACAGTATTGAAACCATAGCACATGTGGCAAAATCTAAATCCATTAAGTCTTCTCTTTTAAAGGACACCATGACCAACAATAACAAATTTATATTGTTTTCCAGTATATTTACAGCATTTACCAAAATGGTACAGTGTCAGACCTCCAATAAATCTTAAAACGTTTAATAATCTGTTACCATTTATTTTTCTACTTCTAAAACTTTTATTTTTACATGTTCTCTAAATATGTCATACATATAAACAATGTATCTTGGTCATATCCACCCCACAGTGCTCCAACCACCAAAGACCTCTCCATCATGCCTTCACGACAATCCTCCTTGTCTTTATTTTTGACCACTGATTACACTTAGAACTATCCATATGTCCATTTACCTGTGTTCCTCCACTACGCCATGAGAAAATAATTGATGTCAACATTCCCAAAGAAGGATTTTTCTCCTTCACTTGGGAACAAAAATTACCCAGAATATCTTCTCAGCTAGAGTTGGAGCCTCGGAGTCCCTCCATGATCCATGCTGGCATTTAGAACTAGCTTGATCTTGGGTAGATCTTGTATAGATCGACACATATGCTATCAGAGGATAGCTTTTCACATATCCCCTCCACGTCATCTTCTGATTAGTGCATTCTTGCTGCTTCTTCCACAATGGCTCCTGTAATAGGGAGGTTTGGAGGCTGATATGGATATCTTGTCTATTCAGCTAAGCATATCCAGACACTTGTTTTCAACTCTTTGAACAACAATGCATCTGTGTTAACCACATAAAACAATAAAAAAAAAAAAAACTTCCCTAACCAAGGTTGCAACAGAAAAAAAATCTGTGGATGAAAGCATAAATATTTAGAAGGCAATTTGGAAATATGACCATTTAGTCAAACATCATTAATAGGTTTTCTCTTTTGGTCCATAATCATCTTAGACATGGTTTAGGAGCAAATTTACAGCATCAGGTATTAATTCCTTTCTGGAAAGTAGGCTTTGAATCTAACCAACATATCCCCGTAATCAATCTTGGCACTATTGCACCAGTGGGCACATCTATTCTGGAGGTCATTATTGAGCAGAGAAGGTTCAGTGATGGATAAGTGATTGCTATTTTTGCCCAGCAGCCTGTATAGCATCTTCAAGCACTATGATTGCCAGCAAGCAAGAAGAGGAAGTTTCCAGTTAGTTCAACACTGACTTCTATAATTCCTTCAGACAAAGTATGTTGTCTTTAGAAAAAGATCCTTACTCTCTAATTATGTTGGTCAACCAATACTAGTGAGAATAACCTGCATTGTTCAGGACTTTTCTGAACAAACATATATGTAGCAATCCTATGCCTGGTACAAAGATTATGAGGTGCTGAATTATACCTCTTTGTGAATATCATTATATATTCACAAAAGGTACTTATTTTCTAATTATATCCCTTTTTATTTTTATTTAGTAGATTTTTTTCTCATATGCTATTTGCTAATTATGTTTTTCTGTCCCTCTTCTTCCCCAGGTTACTCTGTACCACCCCTCTCATCCAGATCATTCTCTTTCTGTCTTCAATTAAAATACAAACAAGCTTCAAATGAATAATAACAAAATAAAAATAGAAAAAAAAACTAATGATTTGAAATAAAATAAGACAATCACACAGAAGGAAAACAGCTGAAGAAATAACACAAGAAACACAGATAAAGAGGCCCACTCACTCATGAGTTTTACAAAACACTAAAGTAGAAGCCATAATATATACTTAAAGGACCTGAAGGGCATCGAGATTATATGTAATAAAAAATAAATAGTAAGTTAAATTTTTAAAATGCCCTGAAAGGACATTGCCAAAGATGCTGTTAAGTTAGTTTTCAGTTGGCCATGTACTGCTGGACATGCAGCCTATCCTTAAGAGTAATTTGTTTATCTAGTGAGACTCCCTTGAAAAAATAAATTTTTATTTTTAGATGGTTATCAATTAGAGATAGAAATACAAAATGGCTGGGAAGCACTAAAAGAAAATTCAACAACCATAGTTGACATGGGAATGCCTTTCTGTATGCTGTGAATATCAATCTTTAAATAAAGGAGCTGTTTTGGGCCATGACAGGTACCATAGAAGAAGTAGGAGGGGAAATCAGAACATAGGTAGGAGAAGCAGGGCAGAGTGAGACAGACCGAACTGAAACCCAAAAGGAGCAACAGTGGTGGGCTACTAATGGGTCTTGCGTGGCAGGTTCTGGGCCTCTGGCTGCCAGGGACCAAGAAACCCCATCGCAACAGTTGGCGTCAAATGTGGGTCAATTATCCACTTAAAGCCTGGGAAAGAATAGAAAGGGTTCTATATCACAGAAACTGAGCCAAGGCAGCTTCCAAATTGTGTATATGAAGCAGGTCATTGTACAAAGGAAGCGTGGCATCCGAGTAACATTCAAAATGGTGCCAGCAGACTGGCGGCAGGCAGTGTAAGCAGCAATCAGGCTGGTTCCTGAAATCTCACAAAAGATTCAGTGGCAAGTGATTGATTTTAGATTTTGGTTTATTTTGGAAAAAAGAAAAAGAAAACAAAGACAGTTTCTTAGTAGCAGCATTTTCTTGAATGTGCTCTGTTTGCTGGCCACGAATAGAGACGCGGTCCCTTTAAGAGAACTTACTGATTCAGCTGTATCTGTAAAAAGTGTGTGGCAAGAGAGAGTATTTTAAAAAGCTCTTATAGTTAGAAAATGATTAAAGATTCACAATAAAACAGATTCAGATTTTTAAAAAACCTGTAAATGGTTACAATGTGTGTAAAAGGTACATAGTCTGCAGAGAAAAGAAAGAAGGTAAAGAAAGTCTTTAAAAGGAGAAATAGAGTAATAAAGATATAAGTCACATAAACATGGAAAATAGATACAAAATCTGGATTTTGGTTGTTATTGTGTTTTCTTTTAATTTTTTAACTGTTAATGAGCTAACTGCAAAAAGAAAATGGATTGCAAATGCAAAGGCTACTAAGTTAAACAAAAATATATATTTTAAAGGTATTTTGATTTTGAAATTTGTGTCTAAGGATTTATTTCTTTGGAAGAGTTCTGCTTTTGTTTCCACAGAAGATGAGAACCTGTGGATTGCTTCCAGGAAAATATGGTTTCATCAACAAGATCCCCTGAAAAAAATCTCTGATGGGAAGAGATGGCCATATCAGCTTCAGGGCTACAGACTAAGATCCAGTCTCAAGAACCCATGAGATTTTCAATGCCCCTTAATCAGCAGGAAGTAGTAATGGAAAACTACACCCCAATTCCCAAAATATTGTTTATAAATGTTTCTTCATTATAACTGTTTAATGGTCATAGTTAACCTCTTTCTAAGAAAAAAAGGAGTGGTATGGTATATCAATGATTTTTTTTTAAATAGATTATAGAATTTACTTAGATCAGGAAATCAGCTGTTAATCTCAAAATGCTTTACACTGGTATGGATTTTGGTTTATAGTCAATTTTGTTATGCTGTATGTGTTTTTCTATTCTTGTTTAAGGTATAATGTTTATGTAACTCATATAAAATTGTAATGTATAATTAAGAAATGAAGGTTAATAGTCACCTTTGATAATCAAACTTATAGTTAGGATAATATATTTCAATTAGGTAGGTAATCTTCAAATACTTCTAAGACCTACAAAATATGGCATTTAAAATGTTTTAAGAACTTAGACCTTTCTGGACAGTGAGACAGGTCTGCTCCTGGCAGCACCAATCTTCTTCAAGAGAAAAATGGGCATCAAAGAAACTCCATATGGAGTCTACTCTCTTTGTGGCAATGGTTAGCCACTGCTTGACAGTATGCTGTTTAAACTGGGCATGCAGGTTCCATAGGAAGATGATCTCTGAACTCTGGCAGACAGAACAAGCCGAGATGGTCATTCAGGTTCCTGCTTTACAGAGAAAACTGTCAGACATTCTTCAGTACTTGAGAAAAAGCAACTGATGAACTGTGCCAGAATGGGCAGAGCAGATTTCCTGCTTCACTGAAATGAAAAGAGACTCTGGGCCTGTAGGCTGAAGATGGATGCCCCAACTTTATAAAGGAACTTTGGGTGACTGTCCAGGCAGATAGGTGTCATCTCTGTCCTTTCTAGATTTTAGAAGTCGCTTGCACTTCTGGTGTACATGGGTAAATATATCCTTCTGTGGTCTTTGATGTAGTTGAAGAATAGATAGTTATAGACATAGTTTTTCTTAGGCATTTGAAAGGTATATTAGATATGAAACTTTAGGTTCATAAAGATAAGGTAAATGATAAGAGTATTTTCTTTAATTTTGCTAAATACAAATAGACTAGATATTATAACTGTAATTCTTGCTTGATGGCTATTTTGTTATATGTAATTTTGCTATGTTAAAATTGAAACCTTCCTTTTTGATTAGACAGAAAGGGGGAAGTGATGTGGGAATGCCTGTCTGTATGCTGTAAATATCAATTTTTAAATAAAGGAGCTGTTTTGGGCCATGGCAGGCACCATAGAAGAAGTAGGCGGAGAAATCAGAGTATAGTTAGGAGAAGCAGGGTGGAGTGAGGCAGATTGAGCAAGCCGCCCAAGGTGCAACATGTAAGGAACACAGGTGAGCCACAGGCCACATGGCAGACAGATTAATAGAAATGGGTTGATTTAAGATATAAGAGCTAACTAGCAATATGTTTGAGCCATAGGGCAAACATCATAAAGCTAATATTAGTGTCTGAGTCATTTCTGGGGGCCTGAGCAGCAGCAGCAGTGGGCTGCTAAGGGGTCTGGTGCAGCACATCTGTGGGTCTGGGCCTCTGGCTGTCCGGGACCAAGAAACCCCATTGCAACACATAGTCATTAGAGAAATGCTAATAAAATATACTTTGAGATTTAATCTTATACCTATCAATATAGCTAAGCTTGATGACACAAGTGACAGTTCATTAAGTAGAGAAACCCTCTACCAGTGAGGGCGTGGCTGAAAACTTGTACAGATACTATCACAATTATCACTATGATGATTCCTCAGAAAGATGAGAATCAATATACCTCAAGACCTACTTATGCTACACTTATGAATATGCTCCGAAATTCTTCATTCTACCAAAGAGAAACTTGCTCAACACCCTTTATTGCTGATCTAATCTTAATACACAGAAATTAGAAACTTTTTAGGTATCCTTCAACAGGTGAATGCATAAAGAAAATGTAACACACTATAGAATGTAATATTACTCAGTCAATAAAGATGGAATTTGCAAGTAAATGTATGGAATTGAGGAAAAATAATGCTGAGTGAGGTTATACAGATCCAGAAAGACAAAACATGTTATATAACCACTTATATGGAGACATTAGCTGTTATGACAATGATAACTATGCTGTAATCTATAGAATGACAAATTTAGGTATAGAGTAAGGGACATGGGGGAAATATAGCTCTTCCTAAAAATTAGAAATAAAATAGGTAACTATGAATTGATTAATAAAGGACTGGAACAGGAGAATCACATAGGGGGAGAATGGTAGAGCCACATGGGAGGGCTTAAGGGAAAAGATAGCTTAAATTAAGAGTCATTTGAGGACTAAATGAGAAACATAACACAGTAGAAGATCCCAAAATAAGTATTTGTATAAAGGTGACTGAATTAAATGGTCAATAATGAGCAAGACAGCACCCTAACTGGACATCCTTTGTCAACAAATGAAGCTTCCAGCTCTAGGATTGGGTTATATATATTTGAGTTGTTAGCCAAATGTGTACCATGGGGACCTCTAAACAATCCAAGATTTTACCATGATTATAAGATACTCTCTACAAACTGTCAGCTAGGCTACATTGCTGAAGATAACTCCTACAGAGTTCATTGAACATGGAAAAAATCAAGCTTGTACCTACTTAGATCCTTTACTCCTATATTCTAGTGTCTTTGGTGCCAAAGGAGAAACATAAACACCAACTCAGCTACAGATCCTTTGATCTACAATGATGGTCCTCCTGCAAGATATGCTGGTGCAATAGTGCCTCAAATCTTATAGAAGTTACCAACCAATGTCTGATTTGACTTCTCGCAGAGATGGGGCCCTTACCCAACATTGTTTGGGTGATCAAAGACCTGAGATTGCCAAGAAACTAGGATTAAAAAAAAAACTATTCTCTAAAAGAATGTAGCAATACAATGAATCCTAATGACATTATAGTTTAATTGTAGATCCGTGCTTTAGTCATACACTATTAGAAAAGCTTCCTCCTGCAACAGATGGGAACAAATAGAAAAACCATAGCCAGACAATATTCACAGAATGTGATCCCTCAGAAATCTCAGCACTACACTGGATGCCTCTATCAAATCATTTTGTCTCAGGGCTGGGGAAAGAGGTAGGGCAGAATAAGAGCCTTGATACTGGGGAGAGGGACTCAGACCTCTCTCAACTGGTGACTCACCTTGGGATTCCTTGCTCACCTGGGGAATGGATAGGGAAATGGGATGAGAAGAGGCTGAGGGTAGACTGGAAGAAGAGAACAGGGTAATGGTAGATATGGGAATAACTTTTTAAAGAAGAAGAATATAAGAGAGAGAACAACAAGGAAACCAGACCTTCTAAATCAACAGGGTTGATGCTCAGATGGACTAACTGAGATTGTGGTCGCATGTACAGGACCAGCACTGGTCTGTACCACATGGGGTCCTTAAGCAGAAAGGAAAAGTAGACACATGCTACCTGTCCAAAGAACCCAAAGTTGATCCCTGATATACACAAGGCAGCTCACAATCACCTATAACTCAAATTCTGAAAGACCCAAAGCCCTTTTTGGACCTTCATAGTTATTATGTATCCATGGTGCATAAATGCAAGCAAAACTCTTTCACACACAAAATACAAATAGATAAATATTTGAATATCACCATTGGATAAGCTACAGGAACAAACAGAAATCACTCTCTTTTAATGCTATGATTTCTGATATTTTAACCATACACATACTCAAGAATATTCCAACACAAAGAGGAATAGATGTGTGTGTGTGTGTGTGTGTGTGTGTGTGTGTGTGTGTGTGTGTGTGTGTGTGTGTGTGTGTGTGTTTATGAAGGGCAGGAGGAGGCTTAGTGGATATGGATATAGGAGTGATATCTGACAGAAATTGGAAGATGAATGAATATGATCGAAATATACTGAATGATATTCTCAAGTAAATAAAAGAATTTTTCTTTAAAAATACAAAATTACATTTCTGTGGGAAGTAACTACACTGCAAAATAAAATTTATGAAACAAGAGAACTAAATCTTTCATATTTCAGGCTTGGGAAACATTGTATATGGCCAATTTCAGTTGCTCTTGCAATAGCATTCAAGAAAAATTCATGGGAGACAAGTAACAGAGAAAGCAAATGTCTACCATGAAATCACAACACATCAACTAGCAATTTATTGTCTTTCCTAAATCATATGGTAAGGACAGTCAAGGCACTCAGAACTCAATACTAATATCAACCCTCATATCTGAGATATTTTCTTCTCCCACATACCATCACAGTAAAAGCCTCATATTTTGAATGAAGATTATATAGCACATGCTGACTTCTTTCTTTTTGATGCAAACACTTTTCAATTCATCAATATACCTCTTGTCTTTCTGGTTTTGATTCTTGTCTAAACTTATCATGGTAAATAAGCTAAATGCAGTTAGCTTGCAGGGAGCAGGGAGCCAGTACATGTGTTTTTAATGCATTGTTTGAATAAGATCTTTGGTTCTTAACACTTGGTCATTGAAGACACTGCCTTAATGGATGGAGACGTGGTTCCAGTACCCTAAGTCACTTAGCAAACAGAACAGGGTTACAAAGTCCTAAAACAGGCCTTAAACACAGCCTCCCAGAACCATGTAAACAGCTGAAAGTAAGTTACCCTGAAAGAAACTACAATTCCAGAGAGACAGCAGAGTATCTTTGCTAAGAGAAAAGTCTGTAGGTTAGCTGCTTCCATGTAGTGGCTTGTGGCTTTTGTCAAAGTATTTTATCTTTATACAGAGGACAGCATTACTCAACAGCATACATTATTGCTTACATTACTAAGATAGTTATATGATGCCACACACATTCAGAAATGGTTGATAAACAGCTTGGCTAACATTATTTTATTGAACGACATCAAAATAGTACTGTATGTGCACTGGAGAAGGGAGAACATGAACAATAACTGAAGGGAATACCTTGGCAAGTTAAATATAACTCAGCATGCCACTCACTAACCCTTCACACAATGATCCTATCACAGTAATTTAGTGTGGAAAAGAGAGGACATAAATGTCTAACTCAAAAAAATCAAGTATTTTGGCTGAGACAACATGAATGAATAATTTTCAGGATAAGCACAAAATTTAAATATTTCAGCAGACATTTCTTTAAAATGAGAAAATGGAGATTCTAATGGGGTTGAAGTAAAGGCAAAAGGGAATTTTAAATGCCCTGTTCACGGAGCAGAACAACTAGCTTTTCATTGTTTTTGCTGCTCCCACTGTGCCTGCAAATCCATGCCAGTCACAACAGAGTCAGTCTTAGATCCCATTGTATAGCACCCAGGGAGCCTAAAATCAGTGGGCTAGAAAAACAGTGATGACATGTCCAGCCCTTTAAGATGGTGTAGGAAGGTAGGAAAGAAGTTGCTTACTCAAGGACTGAGCTTGCATGAGGGTGACATAGGACAGATGGATGTGAAAAGAAAGACAGGAAATGACAGACTCCCTCATCAGAAGAAGGCATGTGTTTAGCTTACGGTTGTTGCTAACTACAGGATCTGGAACAGGTCAAGGAAGATGAGATCCTTCCCCTAGAGCTGACATCATAACACAGATGGTTCATCTGTAAAGATTAGAAAGACAAAGAAAAAACTTCACTGTCACCAAGTCCACTTAACTTTATGCTTCAATCTGCAAAATGTGGTTTGAAACCTTCTGAGATCACAGTTTCCTGTGGGATGTCTGTTGCTTTAAAATCTACACAAGTGGAAATGAGCAGGCTCTCCTTGCACAGCATACAATGTTTATTCTGGGTAAATCAGAGCCATAGGAAGCAAATATCTACAAAGCAGTCAGTTCTGGCATAACATCTTTGCTTTACATTTCTATGTCTACAGACAGGGCAGAAACTTTCTCCATTCACATGTACTTCAAATTCCAAGGAAAATCTGACTCCCTGAGTCTAATAGAACATTTCTACCACTTGTCTTCAGCAAACCCCATTTTTAACCCTTTCCACTCTTGAAAAAGAGCATTTTCTGTGGGGTAATGTGGAAGGGAAGGAAAATCTGTGCGAGAAAGAGGATGTTACCTTACAGTGAGAAATAATCTGGATTAACATGATTAATAAAAAAAATACTTTCTTGAATCAGTATTCACTGTGGTCTACTTATAGAGTGGAATGCTTCTTTTTAGAAAGTAATTGTAACATCCATTTTCTACATCATTTTCACAGAAGTTCCCATTTCCTCAAAAACTGATTCTGAAAATACCTACCTTGCTTATTTACACATTTTTTTTAAGCTTAATATTTTTCAAAGGTTTTCAAAGATGGTTTTGCGACAAGACCTGGCCACTTCATCTAATAGAACAGTTAATCCACTGGTAACAGTGCAAAATAAATAGCCACACTTGAACAGTACTGCCAGCTTCTTAGTAAAGGAGATACCCAGACTACTAAGGGTAAATAACTTCGAGCTATATGTAAGTAATTTTCTTACATTCTGTACTCAGGAATTCTACTCCCATCCACCACCTGTAACAGGGATAGAGTGAATACACTGGGAGGAAAGGAACCAGCAGTGTGAAGAGATGAGAAATAGTGGAGTCTCCTAGACAAATGTGCTTCCTATATAAAAGGTTATGCTGACCTTGGCTTATCTAGTTATTTCCATACAGACGTTAATTCAGTTTCTAGTTGGGGTTCAGAAAAAGAAAAGTACTTTGAATTAAAAACTTACTTTCTATTACTAGATAATAACTTGAACTAAGCATCATATGATGGTGCTTTTGTATCATTTCTCTCTCTTTGTGTGTGTGTGTGTGTGTGTGTGTGTGTGTCTGTATGTGTGTGTCTGTGTGTGTGTGTGTGTCTGTGTGTATGTCTGCGCATGCCTGAGAATAGATTTTAAAGTTTGACTGATTTAAGCATATATTCTACCATTACCGTATGCCCTCAATCACTAAGTAGTCTTACTAAAATTGTTCACATTTGCTATCTGCTGAGTAACTTACTGACATTTGCAAAGAGGTATACAAATCAATCTTTTTTCTAAGATTAAGCAATTGAACTAAGTAGGTTTAATAGTGTTAGATTATGGTTCTCTATAACTGAACTTCAGAAAGCCATTTCAACATATAGAGTTATATGATATTTCAAGGACTGTTTATGAAAGATTCACTTTAGGGTTTCTTATTATAATACAAATATATTGCATTTTGATTTTCCCAAACTCCAATTTACCTTTTAAAATAAAATTTGTTATAAAATCAATATTTTATAAGTTATGTTCAGACTAATTAATAAAAGTCATGTTATAAATTTAAAGTAGGACTTCAAACGATTATACCACATTTTTTGCAATTATATAAATGCAAATAATTATTTTTATGTACTAAAACCTTGGAAAATTTTGTATCTTTTGCATAATTTCTTGTGAATAAGGTCCTGAATAGAAAATAGGAAACCAGCAAGATCTGGGTAGTTACTGGCCAAGAATAGTGTGGGAGAGAGTAAGAAGCTATGAAATGTGTTATTTATTTGTATAACTTAGCTTTTTCAGATGTCTAAAACTGAATATTCAATGTGTTCTGAATATGGCTCACAGCTGTCTGTCTTAGAAGTACAATGTACATTTTTATTATGAATTATTATATTAATTTATTATATTTAACAAATTAAATAATTTTATACCAGATAAATAATAGATTTGATGAAGGGACACTTGCCTAGCCCAATATGGTCTCTGACAGGCCTTGTCCTCCCTTCCTTCTCTGCCTTGAGAAAAACCTTTAGATTACAGTCTAAATCTACATTTCTAAAGCTAGATTACATTTCTGTCTCTTCCTGAGGCTTACTACCAAAGTTCAGCAATCAAAAGCCCCCTTTGGTTTACCTAAATAACAACACCAAATTAAAATGAAACACCTCATCCTGACATGGATTTCCTCCTTTACCTTTATACACCACCATTTGCCTAGGTAGCACTCTATTCAGGACATAAATCCTTGCTTGTTTCCCCTACACCTTTCCCCTTCTGTCTGCTCTGTTACCCCCACATCCCAACTCATTCTATCACAGATTGATTACCCTTTCTTTTCCTCTTAAAATCTCACCTGCAAGGTCATTCCTGCTGTTTTTCTATCTGAGACAGAAAGCAGCCACATTAACTTGTTTTCCATGCTAAAGAAAGAATCTTTCTGTGAACACAGGTGTATGGATGTGATTTGTGCCTAATCCAAAGATCCAGGAAAAAGCCTTCATATGTGGGGGTCCCCTTCATTTGAAGATTTCTGAATCAAAACAATATTTATCAGCATTTGATGTGTCTCTTAGTAGATACCTAACTGTTTAATTGATACATTGATGTTTAATTTGTTTTGTTACAGCAATTATTCTGTGGTAGTTTTGTTGGCGTCTATTACTTGTGTGCATGTGTATGTGTGTGTCAATATACACGATGCTCGTAGGTACATGTACCACGGCATATGTAGAAGCCAGTGATTAACTTTTGGAGACATTTCCATCTTTATGTGGATTTCAGGGTTCAAACTCAGATCATCAGGCTTGGGTGGCAAGTCCCTTTACCTGCTAAGGCATCACAATGGCCCTTGGCATTTTTATGCAGATAACCGGAAAGGCAGGGGCCACCATTCACAACATATTGCAAAGGTTTCCTCTTTGATAAAAGGTAAGAATTACACACTAAAAGGTCAAAGCATTTCTTTCTCTTTCCTTCAAAGGTCAGTCCTCGTTATATTTATATTGCTACTTGAGAGCTGTGATTAAACATTGGTATTTGTAGTGTCTTAGCGCTTAATCAACATCTGGGTGAAATGTCAAAATCACTTTCTGTCTTCCTGAAGTGTTTTCCTCATTCCGAGCAGCTGGGGGAAGAGTCCGTGGAGGAAACAAGTCATGTCCCACCACCTCCTCAGCTCGAGGAAGGAGCCTGGGGTGAGCTGAGGACAGAAAGATTCTGTTCCTATGGCCTTCTTGACCCTGTCTGACCTGAACACACCCTGTCGCACAGCATGTCCTGAAAACCCGCTCAGAAGCAATTCCTCCAAAGAATTAAGGTGACACTCACACAAATTAATATTACAAAAAGGCCGGTGATATGCAAGGCTCAGACTTTATGACTTTGTGATTCAAAAACAAAATTTCATGTTTTTTCAATGCCAGGAAACAAGATTTAGATGTGAGGGCAGAACAGGCTGCAGTGGAGGCATGAGTTAGAGAAGCCTCAGATTCACCAGAGACCAAGGAAGGCGAGCAGTCTTCCCAGTTTCTCTTTGCTCCTTAGAAGATAATTGTCTTACTGCTTCTTTTAAAGTAAAGAGCAAATCAGGGAATTCTTTAATTAATGCTCATAGGGTAGTTTAAATATTTAAAAATCAGCTTTCATAAAACTGTGAGATAGTATAATAACGGCCAAGCTGAGTTACAGAGTTATAATCTGATTTTAGCTGGCTTGCTTTTGCCCTTTGCTAACACTGACTGGTGAATCTATGGGGCAGGCTCTTAACTGCAGGTGAACTCTAGAGAGGATCGCAAATGAACAAATTACTCCCTCCGTGTATGTGTTTAACGGTGTGAGCTAATTTCCTATTTCTTGTCCTCCAGAGCAGAACTCACAGTACCAAGTGGGACAGTTCCTGGGAATTGTTTCACACTGGCCTAGAGAAGTCTTTCTGGGTATGGTAGGGTGTCTGCAGGCTTCCTGTCCATTTCAACAGATTGAAATTGCCGAAGTTAAAAGTTGGCATTGAAGTTACTGTCCCATCAAAGTAACCCCTGAGAACTCTCCACATTTGTAAAATGGACTGGAAGATTCAGTATGTTTCCCACCTTCAACAGGGCTTGGTAATACTTTGAACATGAAGAGGTATTAATGGCCGCTTGCCCTTTAAGCCACAGAGGGACATCTGAGCAGAGTGACCTTCCTACCCCAACTTGAGAGAAGGCAGGAAATGAGGTCTGGGGCTGGAAGTTCAGATGATAAAATGTCCCTCAGGAAGATAACAAAATGCTGCTTCATCTTATGGTGTCTTGAGACATGTTTTAAAACCTAAGGAAATGCTTTTCCCTTAAAAAAAAAAAATGCTTTATGAAAATAGCCAGTGGGGAATCTTTCCTCCCGTTTGTCTTTCTGCCTGAATCCTGACATATTTTCTCTCATGGATGTCAAATTTTAGCCAAAACTGGATAAATTGTATGTCTTTGGAAAGTCCTAAAACATAAACCAGTATCTCAAACTCTTTGTAGGTTCAGAGTGTTTCTGTGATTTTTTTTTCTATTACAAAGTATGAAACTTTAATAATCTTAGGAAATACATTATCCACATGAATCCACCAATTGTATTCTGGTCTCACTTATTTCCCCATAATGTGGCTAGACATGGAAAGTCCAAATTACTGGTGTAGCTGAGAGCCTTAGAGTGCTAAGCCTCAACTATCCCAGAGAGTGAGTCTCCAAACATCTGGATTCATTGTACATTGTACAGTGTGTTCAAAATGACACCAGTTTATTCATGCAGGTCTTAGGATACTGAGAATAAGATGTAATTGTACCTAAAAATTCTCACCTCTTTTCCTCCATAAATGAGATTTTCAAATTTTTTTTAATGAATACTGCTGCTTTGTATAACTTCTGCATCCCATCTGATTTTCCCATGTCAGAAACTGACTTGGGAATGAAGGCACAAGAAGAGGTGAAGGAAACACTAAGAAGCCCTGTGACTTAGGGGTCAGTGACCCCACCACCGCTTCAAAACACCTGGTAGGTGTGCGGTACGTGCTGAACAGGAATGTTGTCTCTAATGTTGCAGTGAAGTAGCCAGCATGAGGATAGGGAGAGAAAGGAACTGTCAGTGCTGCTGAGCATCCCCCTTTTGGACTCATGTCCAGAACCAGGACCTGTCATTGTCACTCACTCATTTAACTTTCACTGGCCTCAGATAACTAAATATCTCCAAGATGCTTCCTCCCCTTTAAAGGTCCTACATCAGGCCACTATTTTTCTGTCACTCAGCTGAACAACATTTATGAAATGATTGTCAGAGAAGCAGAGTATTTCTCTTGTGAAGCCAAAAATATCCACATTTTGTTCGATTGGGTTGTTATTTGATGCTGCCATGTTTTATGACACTGTCTTCTGATCATGACCTAACTATTCCCTCCTACCCAAAGCAGGTACTAATGCACATACAAGACTCCCACAGGATTGAGCCACTGATATTTCTGCAGAGGAAAAGTAAAGATTTCAGCCAATCCCTGTCTCCTGCGCCCCAACATCAGGGTTGTGTAATTTTCCTCCAGTTCCTTCTAGTCTCAGTTTGTGCTAGAGTGTCAAAGAGATAAAGGATGAGCTAAAGAGGAACCTTACTCATGTACCTTTACAGATGTTGCCATCTTTGTTGTCTGGGACTTTGCAGTAATAGATTTGATTTAAGGTCACTCATGCATAGCCCTTCACGCCCTGAGAAATAAGCCCATAATCTAATCAATAAATAAAAATAGAGTGGGAAGGATTGTTCTTTCATTATGTGTTATGTCAGTGCCCTAGCAACCATGAACTGATGTTTATTCAGGCTGTTTCAGGAACAGATACCATGACATTTACCTGTGAATTTTGCCTCTTTGTGTAAGACTCTGGAAGTTTCACCAAGTTTCCATGTGTCCATTTCTTTGTCTGGAATCATTCTGAATTTCCATTTAAGACCCATTCTTCTCTCACAGCCTATGATGTCTAGAATAATAGTTTTCTAAGCCTCCAAAACTGATTCACTATGAGTAGTTCTAAAGTCAGCATTCAAACTATATGATCTGATCAAATTGAATTTTATGAATTTGACTGCCAAGACAGGAAAATAAAATCTAACTTTTCCCCCAGATTTCCTACAGTGTGATAAGAAAATGGTATGATGATCTAAGAGTATATTTTGACATACAAGAAATAAAAAGTCATGACTGAAATAGAGGAAAATGCTGTAGAATAGGTACTGGATGTGGACAGAACGCACCAACATTACTCGATGTCTGAATTGAGTGACACTTGAAAGCAAAGTGTTAAATATTTGATACTAAAAGAACCAATAAGGTAGGTTATGGGTTAATTAGATTGACTGACACTATTGAGGGCAAGGTCATTCCTCCTCCAGTATAGATATTTCTTTGTCAGTTTATGTCTCTTATGTCAATAGCCATGTGCAAGTAGAGACAAAGAACTCTGTTGCTGTGGGACTATGTTCTGTATACTGTAAATATTTGTCACTATAAATATTGGTTCAATAAAATGCTGATTGGCCAGAAGCTAGACAGAAAGTAAAGACAAGGCAAACAGACTAGGAGAACTCTGGGAAGCAGAAGAGCAGAGAGAGACACCAGCAGACACAGAAAAGGCAAGACGAGAATACCACAATGAAAAAAAGACTAAACATGGATAAGAGTCATGAATTCATTTAAGAGTAAGAGTTAGTAATAAGCCTGAGCCTTAGGCCAAATAGTTTATAATTAATATAAGCTTTTATGTGATTAATCGGGACTAAATATTGCAGGACTGGCAGGGCAGGACACAGAAACTTCCGACTATACCCTGTAGTGTCTCAGAGAATGAAGATGAATGATTCAGTCCTAATCTGAGACTTACCCAGAATCCATAAGACTTATTGGGCTGAGTTCATATTCAAAGGCTAAAGACTATGTAGATAAATTGTATTGTTATGCAGCAATAAGCACATTCATTCTGGCAGACTGTAGAGTGCACATGCTAAATGGCCTCTTTATGATTATACCTATATTCCATTAAACAGCACAGTCTACACTGAAGCATCACCCATGTTTATAATCATCTTCTCTGCTTAGTGTAAATTCTCTAGAAACACTCCCACAGACACACCAAAATGTGCTTTCTTGCTCTACCAGGTACCTCTGCTTGGTCAAGTGAACTGTCACAATTAGCCATCAGCAGTCTTTGCAGGTGATAATAGATAATATATTTTAGTCACTCACAGTAACCTTATAATATAGATCCTATTCTCCTTCACAGGGAAAAAAGTTGAGTTGCCCAAGGTCAATTGCATTTTTTAAGATATGTCTTTTTTACTATAAATCTTACCCTTTTAGACATGACAAGGTATCCCTTTAACTAATGGAAAACAGCAGAAGAGACGCCTAGAGTTAAACTATAATCTGGTTTGCTGCCTTTGCACGTGTGAAAGATAATAATGCTCCAAGAGCATGGTGAGCGCGGGGAGAGGTTCGTCCTGAAGCTCAGGGATAGTTGGTGTCTTAAGAGGCCCTTTCATTTTCGGTTGTGTCCATGTCATTTATTTTTCTTATAATTATGTGACATTCCTCCCAGAGTGGAAGGAGCCCTACAGGACTCCTTCCTGTCTCCTACTGCTGCCTGGTCTGGACTGGATATGACTCAGTTCACTGATCTTCACTTTGTCATTAATCTTCCTAAGGAAAACCTGTTTTGATTAATATTTAAAGTACCCTAGGGATTGCTTCCTGTTTTTCTTCAGCTGTCTACCCCTTTGCCATTATCTCAAAGATGATTTGTTGGGCATAAGGGTTTGTATTGTTTCTGAAACTCTGAGAAAAACAAATAGAGCAATGTTTTTCAAATTGTTCTCAGAAACCTTGAGGGAGAGGACTGGGATGTAATGAACTATGCTTCTGAGTATTATTTCAGTTAGAGAGAAAAATATACTGTGTTAATTTTTTTGTGTTTTCTAAGTACAAATTTCCATTACTACAATTTTACCTTCATGAAAGATATGATTTGTATTCTCTATATGTATTAAGTATTCATTAGGAAATCTTAAACTAAGATGTACAATTGAATGCATAAATTGTTGCACACAGTGGAATTCTGAGTCTTGACTATACTCATGTCTAAATTAGGTATACTAATAGAATATAAGTTTTATAATTTGATATAATATTATTAACAAAATATTCAGCCCTAATCTTAGGTGAAAAACACAGACACTTTCTTCATATGATAGATAATACTAGTTTATCAATTTATTATTTAAAAGGTACAAAAATAGAGAAACTATGTGTGTTGATATTATCTACTACAGAGTACCAGCATACTTAATAACCTGTACAAGAAGTAAAGCAAACACACCTGAGGACAGCACCCATCATATGTGAGCAACATGGAATACAGGAAAGTGTAGAAAATAGGCAATGAACTGAGAAGGGTAAAAGATGAGTATGTTATATCTGATCATGAGCTCCTAGAGAGCAGGACTTGAAATGCTGTAACCCACTTAGGGAAGTGACCAAGCATACCAATATGATGTAAAATGAAAAACTGCTTAGATGAACATAGAATCTTCACTATTTGGTAACTTGATACAAAAGGTGGTTTGTAAAAGTAAGGAGAGTACCTACACTGGTCACTAATGTATGTACATGATTTTCACTAATAAAGATGCATGAAAAAAATACCAGTATTTGATTGGTCACGAAATTCCTAAACACTCACTTTCTCACTTAAAGTACTAAGTCTTCACACCAAAGTTTCTTTTTTTAAAAAATAATAGACTTTCACTCCCTCAGTTTGGATCTTTGATGATGTTTTATAGTTTAATGTGTATAAATTAAAGTTAAATAAATAAAATAAAAACAGACATAACATAAGATTATAAATATATAAACATAGTAACTAAAGTTAACATAACTTTTATTTGTTTAAATGCATCAAAAAATTCAACTTATAAACCCAAGAAGAAATCAAAGAGAACTATTTTAAGTAACACAGGAAATCCTTTAAATATGAGAAACACATTCAATATTCAGAAAAAAAACTTATATCTTAACAATAAAACGTAGCAAGGTGATATAAGAAGAGGGAAAATATAATAATGAGCTGATGTTATGATATGATAAAAAAGTTTGTAAAATAAACCAGATGACAGAATTATATATTCTTATGTAAATGTATAAAAAGATGAAAATGTCATGAATACAATGAGTGAGTGTGGAGTCAGAATAATACTGTTTGGAAACAACACACATGCAACTTTGTTTCTGAAAGTTTTAAAGCCTACATGAAATATTCCTCTTTCTAGAAGTGTATAGTTTAATAGCCAGGGCAATAAGAAAAAGACAGCATAAAGACTGGACCTTGAAATCAGCTTCAGAATTCAAAACATGCTTGAACAAATTTCACTAGACTATCTTTGAAAATGTTGTAGACTCTATGAGACAGTCTTTTTTACGTAAAAAATTGAAGTAAGAATACCCCTAGATCAATGATTAACAAATAAATAATATTTGGAATATTCAATAAGCCTTCTAACTAATATAAATACTAAATGAATTTTTTAAAAAAAATCTTTTTAAACAGGTAAAGCCTAGATTTAATACATCATAAGTTGTATCAAACACAGTTGGAAACATTATCATTTGTGTATGTATTGAGTTTCAGAGGTAACAAGAAAATAAAAATATTTCTAAATCAGATTATGAAGTTAAAAGAACTTTAGAATGAGAAAGTTACATGTAGTGGAGAGCAGGCACTATCACCTTGATAGAGAGGCATGGCCTTTAGGGTTTGAAGCCCCAGTATTTGGGGCATAGCCAGAGGGCTAGTTTAAGATTAAGTGCACTACACCTCAGTCTCTGCTTCCTGCTTCTCTCTCATGCTCTCGGATGGAGAACCTGACCCACTGAGCTTTAGCTGCTTGGACCAGTCCAGCTTCCCAGCAACTGCGCGACTCTTTTTGTATCAGTGATTTTCCCTAGAAATTCCTTAATAAATATTAAACATTTTAAATTAGTTCCTCGAGATTACTAATAGCAACAATAGTTACACACTAATCAATCCTCATAGATATATTAGTAAAAACACTTAGAGGAATATTAACAAATTGATTCAGAAGTGTATAAATAGATAAGTTGTCATCATTGATAAAATAAGGTTACAATATTATTTTGTTGCTAAATTAATTCAGTTGGCCTAAAGTAGTAAAACACTAAGCAAGATAGCCAGCATAATTATGGCAATAATTGTAGACAAGGTATTGATCAAACTTCAATAGACTGAAATCATAAAGGAATTACCTTTATATGCTGAAGGTACATATTTTTACGTGTAGTAACTCACAGACATTGTCACATCTGTGAAAAATTTCAAAGATCTTTCTTATCATCAGCTGGAAGTAAAGGAATACTTTTACTTCGACATCACTACAGGTCTTTTGCATCAGCAGAAAAACATAAGAAAGTACCCAAGGGAAATTACCATAGAAAAGCAAGGAAATTGTTATCTCGTCATTTGTAATTATTTAATTATTTACAAATAAACCTGAAAACAAATATCATAGAAAGTACAATTGTAAATAAATAATTAAATTAAATAATGGAAGTTAGTAAATATAAACCAATATCAAATGTGTTGACGGAGTATTAATTTTGCCAGAATTTAAGAGCCACAGGTTTCAACAGCTCCAGATTGAGGTACCTACATATAAATATGTATGACTCACACAGTTATGTGACATTATACAAAGATTCTAAAGAAAGCTTAAATATATGGGAGCTACCATACTGATGTATCAAATGTCTCAAGATTCATAATGATGTCAATTTTCCCAAAATAATCTATAAATTTAATGTAATTCAAATGAAAATGCCAGCATGTTTATAAAGCAGTTGACAGTCTACTTTAAAATTTGGTTTGAATTGCAAAAATGTCATGGATAGTTAAACATTCTCAAGGGAAAAATAAGGTAAGACAGACTCATTCAAGTATTTCTTAAGACTTAAGTTTTACTAAAAAAAAAAAAAAATGATGTTAATACAAAGCTAGAAAAACTGAACAATTTGAAGAATGTCTGTGTACAAAATTAGGCTGAAACACATGAAAATAGGGAAATTTAAACTATTTAATGAATTGTAAGACAGTTGAAAGGCAATGTTAGAAAAAAAAAGACATCAATCTCTACCAAATAGCAAAATAGTTTAAATTTCATTCTTATTATAAAAATAAATAAGTTAATGGTTTTAAATGGAGAGAAAACTAATTATATCTTAGTTTGTTGTATTCCCTTCAAAAATTGAGGAAAATATAATTTTAAAAAAATCTCAGTTTAAACTTTTTATCTAAATATAGAACAGAAAACAAAATTTTAAGTATTTAAAATCATAACTAATACAACTGACTAATAAAGTTTCTGCAATCTTACTATAGGCTGGATTTCAAAAACTTTATTTTATTGATCGTTTTTATGGGTGTGAGGATGACCTGGGGTGGGTGGGCATATGTCGAGATGGGCACACACCACTGCAGGGTCAATTCTCAACTTACACATAAGTTCCACCTTCAAACTAAGGTCCTCATGCTTGCCGGAAAATATGTTCATCCTCAGAGCTATCCCGCCAGCCCTAGCAGCTGGATGTTAGTCTATCATTCCCTATGCCTATCAAACTGTTACAGGCAGTTTCATGCAGCTTTGATTTTTCAAGTGAAAGAGGCGTCACATAAAATGATGAGATGTTCTAGACAGGATGAGTACCCAAGAAAACCTTTGTCAGAAGACTAGAAACTGGTGCAGAAACCAAGATCAGCGCTAGAAGGAGATGATGGAATTAGCTCCAGTAAGAGCCATCCATGGAAAAGATTATCAGACAGAACTTAGGGAAGGAGGAGGGAACGGGGGACGATGGAGGAAAAGGGACAGCGATGTCTGGACAAAAACTGGAGATCACGGAGTGACAGACAAGTAGAAAGTTTACCACCTCTACTTCTAGAAGGATAAAAAGGTGACCAGTAACCCAGAGAGAGAGAACATCGGTGGTTTTTACCCGGTTCACTCCTACACACACACAAGGGCTATCCTCCCCGCCCCCCCCCCAAAAAAAAAAACCAGATTAAAAAAATGGAGCATAGGGCTGGGTGAAGGGAAAAGTGTAGTCTTTTCTGCTACTTCTTGTTCTTCTACTTACATATTCTTTTACTGAATCTAATAACAAAATAAGTCAGCTAATAGAATAGAGAGCTATCACCTCCTGCTCAACTCATTCACAATAAGAGAAACATAAACTAACTAAAGCTGGATGGAAAAAAAGGCATTATTAGCACACTCCTGTAGCCAGAAATTGTAAACTTAATTACAGCAACAATATTCATGCTACCACCTTACCAAAGCATAGCAAGGCTTTGATAAAAAAGTACTGCATTGAAATAACATGGCTACCTTTCTCGTTGGTCTGCTCACATACCCAACAATAAGCAACCTTGAATAGTAAAGGTTTGTTTCTAATCACAGATAAGAAAGGATACAGTCCATCAGGACTCAAAAGTTATAATAGCATGAACATGAGCAAGAGGACCACACAGTCCCTACAATATGGGGGAAAAACAGTCAGGAAATAGGACCAGATCATAACACCTCAAGACTTTCCCCTGATGACCAAGTTTCTTCAGCAAGGCTCCATCTTCTAAAAGCCCCCCAACCTTCCCAAACAGTCCCAGCGGCTGTTTCAACAGTCCCATATCAAGTATCCAAGTACATGGGTCTACGAGAGAAATTTCAATCAAACTCTAAACATGGCTTAATTTCTTGAAAATGTGAGTACTTGGCCACAGGACAGAGAACTAAGTCATACAGAGTATTCAGTAAAAACTATGCTGGCTTCTGAAAATACAACTAAGTTATGAACAGAAAGACTGGCATTTCTTGTGAAAATTATTTCTTTACTATTCCTTCCCCTTGCTCACCCAGCATCATCCAATTCACCCACACAGTATTTAATGTCTAACTTGTCGATTTTGAAGCAACTTTTTTTTTTAAACAGCAAATTTTTTGTATGTTCATTTTATTATTTTTTTTGAATTTTTTTCCTTGTATCCCCCTGCCTCCCCTCCCTTCCCTCCTTCCAAACCTTCCCAGTCAGCCTTCCCCTTCCCCCTCCCCATGCCCTTATCTCCTCCCTTAAAAGTGCAAGAAACCCCAAGGCAGGTCAGCTGAGCAAGGCAAGTCTGATTTCCTCATCCCAATATCAAAACTGGGTTAGGTGTTCCTCTGCAGGAAATGAGCTCCCACCCCTCAAGGCTTCACATACTGCCCTTGCCAATCGACAGTTGCCTACCTTTGGATGGCCTAGCTCTTTTTCCTGATGGATCTCCAGTGGCTGTTCTTGATTCAGTGAGTTCCCCAGAGCTCCAGCCAGCCATCACTATGAAAAATTTCCTCAAAATCCTTATCCTCTTGCTCATACAGACTCAAAGGAAATATTTAAGACAGGGAAACTGGAGTATGGATGTTGATACTTGTGAGGATATGTTTCAAATTTAATAAAAAAAAGTCTGAGATATCACAGATTCACCTCTTCCAGCCTTTGTTTGTTTTGTTTACAGAGTTTGCTGTGTAACAGTCCTGGCTGTCCTGGAACTTGCTTTGAAGACCAGGCTGGCTTTGAACTCACAGAGATTTTCTTGCCTCTGCTTCCCAAGTGCTGGGACTAACAGTGAGAAAAGGGGGATACAGATATATAGTATATAAGGGTAGATTATTGCATCTTCTTTTAAAAGGATTTACTAGCTTTAAATATATTTTCAGGATCAAGAAAATATATTTTAGATGAACAGGTCTTCCTCAAACACTACAGAGATCTATAGAATATAGAATTTAAAATATTTTAAGAACTTAGACTTTTCTGGACAGTGAAACAGGTTTGCTCCTGGCAGCACCAATCTACTTCAAGAGAAAAGTGGACATCGAAGAAACTCCATATGGAGTCTACTTTCTTTGTGGCAATGGTTAACCGCTGTACAAGAATCTGTTCTTGTATTGACTGCTTGACAGTATGCTGTTAAAATTGGGCATGCAGGTTCCCTAGGAAAGTGACCTCTGAACTTTGACAGAACAAGATGAGATGGTCCTTCAGGCTCCTGCTTCTCAGAGAAGACTGTCAGTTTTTCTTCAGACACAAGGAGAAGCAACTGATGAACTATACCAGAATGGACAGAGCATATTTACTGCTTCACTGAAATGAAAAGAGACTCTGGGCCTGTAGGCTGAAGATGGATTCCCCAACTTTATAAAGGAACTTTGGGTGACTGACCAGGCAGATAGGTGTCGTGTCTGTCATTTCTAGATTTTAGAAGTTGCTTGCATTTCCTGTTTATTTGGGTAAATATTATTCCCTTCATGGGTCTCTGAGGTAGTTGAAGATGAGATAGTTACAGTTATAGTATTCTAGTGACAGTTTTAGGAAAGAAACTTTGAGGTTAAAATGTGTGAGTTTAAGAGACATCAAAATAATAAATTTTAGTTAGTAATACAAGTTAGAAAGAAAGTAAATTAGGTGTAATCCTCTGGATTCATCAAAATAGGATTGTTAATGAAATATTTTTCTTTGAATTGTCAATTGTTAATGGACTGGACATTACTCATTTATCGTTTGTATATATTGTAAATAATTATTGTGCCTATTGTATTTTGTTTTCTTATGTTAGCTATAACTTTTTTAAAAAATATTGATACAAAAGTGGATATGTTTCAAATTTAATAAAAACAGATATAAGAAGGATCTACCCACAGTCAATCTAGGAGGATCAGGCAGTGGTAACTTGCACCTTTAATCCCAGCACAGGAAATATCCGGGAGTGGTGACCTACACCCTTAATACAATCAAATCTGAGTTTGAGGTCATCTTAGTTTACAGGAGGAGTTCCAGGCTCCTAGGCAGGTAGTGGTGCACACACTATTAGTCACAGCATTTGGGAAGCAGAGGCAAGAGAATCTCTGTGAGTTCAAAGCCAGTCTGGTCTTCAAAGCAAGTTCCAGGACAGCCAGGACTGTTACACAGAAAACTCTGTCTGGAAAAACAAAACAAACAAACAAACAAAGACTGGAAGAGATGGATCTGTCCTCTGATATCTCAGACTACGTTTACTAAATTTGAAACATATCCCCACAGATACTACTTACTTAGAACTTGTGTATATGTGGTTTCACAATGCACCCAAATTCAACAGTTCTTTATCCCTTCACTGTGAGTTTCTAGAGAACACGGCAAAAACTTATGTAAAGACTCTTGGTTAAATGCATAGCCTTGCTCTTATATTGTTTGCACACCCTTACTAAGTAGGTTATCTTTGCACAAAGATATCAAATGGAACTTAGAGACTTTCCAGTCTGAGTTGTTTCAATCAGGCCACTGCTTCACCGTATTACTTTTCCCACAACATGTAGAACACCATATATATATATATATATATATATATATATATATATATATATATATATCTTCATTTTCTCAGATACATGCAGTGCGAATGCCCATAATCCCAATACTCAAGGAGGCTAATGAAGGAGGATCATGAGTGGGTAGCTAGTCTAAATTATGATACCCTGAAACACAACAAAATAAAAGAGGAGGAAAATCAAAAGAAAGATAAAATTACCTTAATTATATTCTACTGATTCTTAACTTTTTGAGAGTAGCACATTATGGGTGAATCACTACTGACACTTCTGCATCTTGAGAACAGTCTAATGTTATAGTTACTAGACAGACAGATAAATAAAAAGCATGTAAGCAGATATCTGATGCAAAGCATCTGCTTAATGTATGATGGCTATGGGTGTTACTGCTTTATGCCCATCCAAGGGAAAGTCAGCAAAGGTTTGTTTAGTCAAAATACACACTCAGTGGTGTGATTAGATTCCTAGAATTTTCTCTGAAATCAGTCATGAGCCAGCGTTCTCCCTGCTCTGAGATGCCATCCTGTCCAAGCTTCCTTTCTTATCCAATCGCTTGGAACACCCCTTCCTGTTTGTGTCATCACAGGAGTTATCACAAACAGTCCAGCACTGGTAATGGTTCTATCCAAAGATTGGCAGCAAAGCTCTTTATCTCCTCCACACTCTTCCCCATAAACCTCAGCCATGACCCAGAAACAGGGAGCAGCAGTAGCTAACAATGCCTTGTGATTGAACCAGTCAATCCAGCAGCCCCTTCCCCTTTTGAGAAAAAGGACCTGAAAGACTAAACTGCCTTTGTGTCTGAATTAACTGATCAGCTAAGATCTAGCCATCATATGGGGCCTAAAATGTACTTTGACACCAAACACTATAATTTTAAAATGATTTTACACACATTTTATTTAATTTGTGACATTGTGATAAAGTTATAACTCTCAAAGCTATTATCATTAGAAATGGCCCAAGCCATCATCTCCTTCAGTTTCATTATCCCTAGCATGATGCTGGTGGTAACGACACCAAAGTACTGATTTGAATTATCTTACACTTTTATAGGAAAATTAATATAGTTTTTAAATTAACTTTAAAATTGACTTTGACCAGCCAGTGTTTCTCTGTTTTGGTAATATTCTGACTTGTGTCAATCACTTAGATACGTAATATTCTATCCTATCTGGGGGTTGAATTTAAAACTTTATTCTCTGAATATTGTTTAAATTAAATATGCAAAGAAAAATGTAAATTAGAAAATTTTAAATACGAAGATGCACTGACATTGGCAGTTGTCACCCATGTGTTACATTGGCAGTTGTCACCCATGTGTTATCTTCTATCTGGAGACATGGAAAAGGCACAGATCTTGCATCATATTCTGCAAATTCTGATACAAAGCTTGACATGTGCTAAAATGTCAACTCTATCGACATCAGTCACTAGTTCTTTCCTTGGAAGTATATTCTATTCAGTTTTCAGAACAGTGTCTTTTCAGATACAGCTTTGAAAGTACCAGAAGGTATTCAGAAGCAAAAGATATCTATTAATTGCCCACAGGGATATATTACGTGTTTTAGAGCAGTATTTTCAGGAGGACACAGGTAGTTAGTTATTTCCAAGAACTTTAGGTTTTAAAAACAAGGTCTCACTATTTAATATTGGCTGTCCTGAAGCTCACTCTGCAGACTAGGCTGACCAGGAACTCATAAATTCTGGGATTAAAGGTGTGTACCACTATATCTGCACTTATAAGAACTTTTAGCAAATGTTTTAAATCAACACTTTTTTCAGGAAGTGAAAAGGAGCCTGAGCCAGTAACAAGTCCTAGGTCAAACCATGGAATCTGAGAGGCATGACTTGAAAATATGCTGTTCTGTACTCATCTAAGCTCAGAGGGAGCCCAGAGGGAGCGCAGATTGGGCTTCAATATTTCAAGCAATTTCAAAAACACTACTCTTACTATAGATATTAACATAAAAGGCATTTGTTCACCAGACTGTTCCTACCTGGGTGATGAACTACATCCTCACTTTATGGGTAAATTATCTTCATGCAAAGGTTGAAATGGTGAAGAATATCACGTGGATAATTCAAGTACAGACAAGTATTTCTCCCGTTACAGCATTTTAAACACTGATATGTTTGTCTGGTTACTTATTATGCATGAGCATTCCTAGACCATTTTGCCCATGCATAACTAATCATATGTGCAGGTGTGCACATGCATGCGCACACACACACACACACACACACTCACACACATACACACATACACACACACACACATACACACACACACACAAACACACAACTGAAAAGACTTGAGGGACGCTCATGTCTTTTTAATCACTGTTTCGTGTATCCTGCTTGGTGCAAAGCAGCAGTTCAATGAATGGTATTGTAAAATATAACTAACTATATAGTATTTTAATTAGAGATTACTAAGGTTGCCTTATACTTGCTTTAGTAAAATCATACAATTTTATATTTTTGCATAAAGGGAAGAACATTTGTTCATTTACTCATTCAAAAAATACCACATTTCAACTTAAACTAAAAAAGGGTATTAGACAGATTCCACATTGTTTGATGGAGCCCAGATGAGGCTTAAAATCTCAATTTGTTTTGTACTCTAAGTAGAACCTGCAAACTAAATCACAGCATCTTCAGGAAACATTTTATTTCCCTTTATTGTGGGAGAAGAGTGCCCGCCCGAGTCTAGTAAGCAATACAACTCACCGCAAAAATTAAGTCCAGCTGTATTGTACTTCCTGCCACCGTCATTATGAAAGGCCTCCAGGTGCTCAGCTCTCAGCATCTTTCAGGCAGGAAATTGTTCAGGTCTTTTTGACAGATTTAGAAACAGAGAACCAATAAATCCATCTGCAACCTCAAAGACTTATCTGTCAGTTGCAGACTGACAGGTCTTTGTTTTGTTTTTCCTTTGCTTTGCATTATCCTGAGGCACTGATGGCTGCTAATAATTGGGACATAGAAATAATCAAAGAAGAGACACAAACAGCATTATGTATTAAAGGATCCCATCAGATGGCCCTGAGCATCATTTTTCTCATCCCCAGTGTCATATGTCAGTTTATACAATATGTTGTTTTCAAATACAGCTGTCAGACAATATCATACCAAATTGATATGAGTTAGCATTCAGATGGTCACTTACTCAACCAAAGGAGAACAGAAACAGCACAGTAAAAGAGGAAATTTCTAACAAAACGAAAACAAAACTATGTCTTTTTCGAACACATTTATTTATCAGGATTATATTATTACCTCTGACCATTTTGAATAAACGTTTATGAGATCAAGTTGGTCGTGATTTTATCTTTCAGAAACACAGAGTTTTACTCATGATTACAAGAATACTGCTTCTTAAAGTATAATCACGAAAAAGAAAAAGACTGGAAGAGGAGGGAGGGGAAGAGGCAAGGAAGACAGAGAAGGTTTTCTAAAGTTGTTCATTGTGACACATAAATAACTAGATAATTATTCTCTCTTTTCTTTGATATCTCAGCCAGGTTATACAGACATTTTATTCTGTGACTATGTTTTGAAACTCAATGCTTTCACCACATTCATGACCTGAAACATCTAGAGAAAAACACTTGTTAAAAAATAAAGGCTATATATTTCCAAACGGTAGTGTTCAAATCTTGAAACTCCTCAGCAACTTAGATTTCTTCTTTAAAAAAATCTGAGAAATGGGGCTGGAGAGATGACTTGGGGATCGAGAGCATTGGCTGCTCTTCCAGAGGACTGGGGTTCAGTCCCCAGAATGCACATAGTTCAACAACTGTCAATGACTCCATTTCCAGAGTACCTGACACCCTCAGACAAACATGCAAAATCACCAATGCACATGAATAAACACAGTTTTTTAAAAATCTAGGAAATAACAATAGTGGTTGAACAATTGATTTTATAGTGGCTGAGGGGAAAAAACCTTTCCTTTAAATTGACATGTAAACACAGTATACTTATCTTTTAATTTCTTCTTAGTTGTGGAAGATTTTTAACCTATTAGCTGAATTCATTATTATAGTTAAAGCAAAAGAAAAATACTCATTAAAGAGAACTAGAAATCTGCCTTTTTATTAAAGAGAATAACAATAGACGTCCCTGACCAAGTCTCCAAACAATAGTGGAGGGGGTGCCTAAACAGGACTTCCCCTAAAATCAAATGAGTAACCACACTAAGTGTCATCACAGAACCTACATCCAACAATGAATAGAAGTTGAGGCAGAGATCCACGGCTGAGCACTGGGCTAAACTCCTGGTCCAGCTGAGAGCTGTGGAGGAGAGTCTATATGAGCAAGGGAACAGGAATTATGAGGAAAATTCCCACAGTGATGGCTGGCTGGAGCTCTGGGAAGCTCATTCAATCAAGAACAGCCACTGGAGATACACAGGGAAAAGGAGCTAGGGCCTCCAAGGATAGGCAACTGTTGATTGGCATGGGCATTAGGTGGAGGCTGGAGGAATGAGATCAGACTGTGTTCCTCTGCACGGGCTGGCACCTTGGAGCTCATTCCCTGCAGAGGAACACCAAACCCAGTCTTGACTTTTGGATGAGTATATTAGACTTTCCTGGAGTGGATGTGCCATGCTAAGCTGACCCACCTTGGGACTTCTTGCCCTTTGAGGGGAGAAGATGCATGGGGAAGGGTGAGGCTGAATGCTGACTGGAAGGGATTGGGAGACTGGAAGGAAGGGGAAGCAGGGGGATACATGGATTTAAAAAAGACATTTTTATGAAGAAAATTAATAAAACAAAGATGATAAAAAACCCAATGAATTCAGCATCTTGTCTTATTATAAGATGTTTTAGTGATATGGGATGTCTTTCTGTATGCTGTGAATATCATTGGTCAATAAAGGGACTGGTTTGGTCTATTGCAGAGCATCTTAGAAGCAGGCAGAAAATCTGAGCATAGATAAAGGGGAAGGAGGCCAGAGTCAGGAGAGAGACATGATCCAGCCAACCGAGAAGCAAGATTTAAAGAAATAGGTAAGCCATGGGCCATGTGGCAAGACGGATTAATGGAAATGGGTTAAGTTAAGGCGCAAGAGCTAAATAGCAATGTGCCTGAGTTGTGGGCCAAGCAGCATGTAATTAATTAAGCAGCATCTGAGTCATTTGGGGGGTGGGGGCTATGCAGCAGAATAATATAATGGAATGAGAAAAGATAGGTACAATTGGGTTCTACTCTGAAGTGCATTTGGAGGCAGGTCCTAATATGTCAGTGAGCACAACACAGTACCTCCTTCTCTGCTGAACAGCCATATGACTATACAGGTTTTAAGTTTTCATAGTGAAGTAAGTGTCCATATGTCTGGCTTTCTCTGACTACTCAGAGAATTTTTATTTCAGTATTGATGTGAAGATTTCAGTGGTCTGTGATGAATTCTACTTAGCAACAAAAGTACGCATAGGGCCCACAAGTGGTCAATTTGCAACATGCTGCAACTAGCAAGCAAAGTGCTCTTTTACTGGACATTTAACCATGAAGCACACAGAGAGGGAAAGAGAGGAGTTGACAGGCAAAAGGATATTTGTTGTAACAAGTCTGCAGACCCACTTTCAGGACAGCTGGCACAACACAGATAGGGATCCCAATCTGGAGTGAGCAAGGGCAACTCACATTTTCTTACTGAAACCATGTTCAAAACTACAGCTTCAGTTTTCTTCAAATAAAGTTTAATAACGGTTTTGGTCTCAAATGCAAGTCAAGGAATTAACCATTTAACAAAATCAAGTACCTTGGTAAAGATCAAATAGTTTCTTCTTTACTTTTCCTGCGGCTGGAGCAGGGAACTTTCCACAATTTCTGCAGAAACACTACTCTCTCCTCCTGTATCAGTGGTCAGTGTTTAGTCAGATGCCCCTCATGGTCCAAACACCCAAAGAGAAGGGAGATTCACCACGATTTAGGCCACTTAGCTACTCATTTGGGGACAAATCAACTTCAACATGGTTAAAAAAAGGGGGGGGGGCTACTGAAAGAAAGTCAAACAGTAGACAAACACTGAGCCAGGACAAGAGCAAACAGAATTGTTTCATCTTGAAATTCTATCATCTCTTCAAAGCCTTTGGGAAGGTATATAAATTATTCTATTTTTTGGGTCAACTTTTCAGCACTTCTTTGAAACAAAACTCTGTGAATATGAATTAAATTTAGCATGTTCTTACCAATTTCTAATGATTCTCTTACATCCTAGTTGCTAGGCAGCACTCCAAACTCTAGCCTTTTTCTGATTTCTCACTTCATGTCACAACCTGCTAGTCCATGTCTGATCTCCTTGAAGCCTACTCATTAATATTTAGAATAAAAGCATCACTAGTTATGATAGCCTTTTTTCCAGGTATGTACCATCCTTGATTAATCAGAAAGTTAATAAACATAGTAAAGCTATTTCCTTTAGGACAATGAATTGTGGTTTTTGAGATTCGTATTTCCTTAAACTCCCTCTCATCTGATTTGCATCCCCTTAGTTACTAGCTTAGGTTGCTATTTCCCTCCCCAGTAACAGCTGGGTCAGTAATAGCTGCAGGCAAACAGAACTCACTACCTGTAATGCTGTTGCTGATTATCAACAGAATTTCCTAAAAATGCCATTACTGCCAAAACTACCTCCAAATTTATGAGACTTGAAAACATCATTTTATTATCATGATTCTCTTAGTGAACTCAGCAAATAAAGATATTTTTGCACTTCAGCATTTTAAAAAGATGATTTAATTAATTTTAGAGTTGTGTTTTTTGTTTTGGGGTGGGTTTGTTTTCATTGATGCAATTCTATGTGCATGTGTGGATGGATACCTGAAAAGACCAAAAACGATGTTGGATTGCTGTGGTGATATGTTTCATATTTAATAAAAACCAATCTGAAATATCAGAGAGATCTACCCATAGTCAATCCAGGAGGATCAGAGAGTGGTAACTCACACCTTTAATCTCAGCACAGGGAAAGTCCAGGTGTGGTGACCTATGCCCTTAATGTCAGAAGATCTTAGTTTGAGGCCAGCTTGGTTTACAAAGAGAGTTCCAGGCTCACAGGCAGGCAGTGGTGGTGCCACGCCTTAAATCCCATAATTCCAGATACAGAGGAGATCCTCCTGTTTCTCTGAGTTCAAGACTAACTATCAAATAGTAGTAGTCCATGCTTTTAATCTTAACTCGGATGTGAAACAACTGGGCAAAGAGGGTATTCAAGGCAGGCAAAGAAAGACAGATTCTGGCAGTAGAAGCCAGGAGGAGCAAAACTGAGGAAGCTGGAAGACAGGTGGGTGAGTTTTTACTGTGGTTTTTCCTCTCTTTGCTATTTCAATCTTTTTTTTTATTAAATATGAAGCATATCACCACAGATCACCTTTAAGTGTAGTCATAAACAGTTTTGAGCTTTTCAATATGGGTGCTTTTAACTGATGGCCCATCTCTTTAATCCATCACTTAGCACTTTTAAAAGTTCAGATTTTTTTTAAAAAGACACGGTTTATCATAAACCAAATGTCTGAAAAGAGCACATTACTTCTCAACCTCATAGTTTCCTTGGGTTGTCAATAATAGCATTGTTCTTTGCATGTTCTGAGTCTCACACAGCAATAAGATAGAAATTTTTCAGGCATGATATCTCATCTGAGACTCAGAGTCCTCCTCTAAACTCATAACTGTGGGTAAAATTAATTCTTTGTGACTGTAATACTCACAGAGGCATCTTCTTCAATGATAATGGAAAAGTTTCTCTGCCTTAAAAAAAGTTACTATGAAAAATTCACATAGGTAATTCTTGTTCAGAAAAAAAGCTATTTTGTTTTCATTTATATATAATTATTTTGCAATAATGGAAAAATCAACCCTATTTCTTGTACTCATCCATGATGAAAGGTATAAATAAAAAAGCAAGAGAACTTGGAAAATCTAGCCTACAACAAAATGTATTCTTTGTTTCTCTCTGTTTTCAGTTTTTATGTTAGGAATTTGGGATAGATATCTACTTGTAAAACATTAAATTTAGAAGACATATTTGTAAAAAGATTAAATAAAGACAATATTGTGCATAAAAAAATCGAGGGATCCAACTGTACTAGTCCAGTAAGAGAAAGTGAAAGAATTACAAATCATGAATTCTGTAATGAACTATGTATTTAAAATTAGAAGCTGTTATTAGGAGCTGTTTTGGCCCATGACAGCCACAATAGAAAAAGTATTCAGGAAAATCAGAATAGGTAGGAAAGGAAAGGCAGAGTCAGAGACAGACTGAGCCAGCTGCCCAAGAAGAAGCCTGTAAGGAACACAGTCGAGCCACGGGCCACGTGGCAGACAGATTAATGAGAATGGGTTGAGTTAAGATGTAAGAGCAAGCTAGCAATGTGCCTGAGCCATAGGTCAAACAGCGTGAACTTAATATAAACACCTGAGTCATTTCTGGGGCCTAAGCAGCTGTGAGAGGCTAAGGGGTCTGGAACAGCAGGTCTGTGGGTCCCGACCTCTGTCTGTCCAGGTCAAGAAACCTCAATGGAACATATATGATTTTTAGTAATTAAGCCTGAGGGCAGAAAATAAAATGAGAAAAGCTAGAATAACATTATATTGTACCTTGGATTATCTGACTCACACTTTAAATACCATAGAGGTTCAGCGAAAAATGCATTATTTTCTGTAATCTCATATACCTATTTCCTAATAAATCTCTTCATATTCAATCTCTCTCTAAATAAGTTAGGGAATATTTAATACCTATAAATCTTGAGGTGGATTAATTTTCTTACAATCCCAATTGAAAATCAGTTTAAAATAAAGCTAAGATCTTTTCTGTCTTTTAAAATATATTATCATTATTTAAATATAACAATCTTGGAAGCATTGCTTCCATGCATATTTTAAAAACAAATATTCACTAATAATTCATTACAAATAAAACAAATAAATCTGGCTGTGGTGGTGCATATTCACAATCCCAGCATGCAGGAGGTAGAAGCAAAGGAATTGCCAGCCTTCTATACATAACAAATTCTAGGCAATCCTATAGGGAGATTCTGTATCAGGGCACAAAAGATAAATTACTTAGAATGGTGTCATGTTTTAAAGATAAGTGGAATAATATTTTACATATTAT
Source organism: Phyllotis vaccarum (assembly GCA_033318265.1). NCBI lineage: Eukaryota > Metazoa > Chordata > Mammalia > Rodentia > Cricetidae > Phyllotis > Phyllotis vaccarum. The sequence goes on along the minus strand of JARWLC010000015.1, from coordinate 8,625,432 downwards.
ACAAGTTTCAATAAAAATATAATTTAAATAGAAATAAAATTCAAAAAAATGCTCAGACAATAATTTAACAAATATGAGAAACATGGGCAAATATGTAAAAAGATTTTTAAAAAATTGATGGGCTAAACCAAAAGAAAAATTAAAATTCAAAGGAAATAGAACCACTCAAAAGGATTTTTTCCAAAGGAAAAAGGGCTATGTTTCCTGAAGATGGAGCACCAGATTCAATATTTAGTGTGTGTGTGTGTGTGTGTGTGTGTGTATGAGTGTGTGTGTATGAGTGTGTGTGTTTTGTGTGTGTATGAGTGTGTGTGTGTGAGTATGAGTATGTGTATGAGTATGAGTGTGTGAGTATGAATATGTGTGTGTGAGTGTGTGTGTGTGAGTATGAGTGTGTGTGTGAGTATGAGTGTGTGTGTTTTGTGTGTGTGAGTATGAGTGTGTGTGTGAGTATGAGTGTGTGTATGAGTATGAGTGTGTGAGTGTGAGTATGTGTGTGAGTGTGTGTGTGTGAGTATGAGTGTGTGTGTGTAGCTGCTATGATATACAAACACCATCTAAACAAAATATTCACAAAAGGAACCACATGTCTTTTTTTAAATTCAAAGTTGATCATAAATCTAAGAAATATCATAAAATTATAAAATTCCTGGAAGATATCTTTACACATTTATCAGAATATCAACACACATAGTAAAAAAAAAAAAAGCCAGTGAAGTGAAATGTGTTAATATTAAAGTATTTTTCTCTTTAAATGGTGCTATTCAGGAAAAAGGCATATTATATGCAATGAAAATGTTTTTCATAAGCTGTCATTAAAAGACATGTATTAACTCCATGCTCCAATCAGCTGAGGGGACTGGTTTTGTTTAGTCCAGTTCTGATGTGTTGAGTTTTTGGTTTGTTTGTTTAATTGTTTTGTTTGTTATCTGACCTAATTTTATTTTATTATGATTCCCTAGAGTCCTGTGAGATAGAAAAAAATGGTGGATCTGAGTTTAAGAGATTCCTCCCTTGCCCTTCTTCCCAGATTTCCTCTGCTTGGCAGTCCTGCACATATCTCCTGCCTAACTATTGGCCCTTTGGCTTTATATTACTCCATTTGTAGCAATACATTTTTACACACTGTACAAATAATCACCAGCAAACATTCTCTAAAATTGTCTTATTGACTGATTACACATAGAATGAAATGAATTGTTCTTATCAGAGAGTTCACAAGTTCTCTGACTGCTACCATATGTGAATTTTTTCTAGAGAAGTCGTCTCCCTCTTATATACCAGCACATGACTTTCACAAATACCTGAGCCCACTTTTGCACTGCCTCAGCATCTTTCCTAATTTGCACTGCCTCAGCATCTTTCTTTCCTAATGCAATTTACATGAAGAGAGGAACCTGAGCGCTGAACTGTGGTGGAGAGTTGCCCTAAGAGCCAGGTAGTTCACCACTTCAAAAAACTTTCATAATTCCCATGAAGAAGGAGGGTTTTGATTAAGAAACATCCAACTGAAACCACCCATAAGCATTTATTCTGATTTATATGGAATGCTATGGTTCAAATTCAATGCATTCACATAGGAACCCTGTTTTCTTTTCAGCCACGTAAGGCATTTTTCCTCTTGTTTCCATCCCATTGTGTTGATCACCTAAGATTTCACTAAACTCACCTTTATTGGTTTAGTTATTGCCCTGTGTTTTATTGTGACTCTCTTCTATAGCCTCTGCAACAGCCAACCTATCTACAGCTATCATTTTTATTCCCTTATTCCCTATACCTAGGACATAATGAGACCTCAAATATTTTAACGAAGATGTGAATCTATGTAAAGGTCCATGTACAGCACACATAATTGTATTCTATTGAGAAATTAGAATGTATTTCTGAATGTCATATTACATTATAACTTTTGGGGAAGTCCTATTTTCCACATTGTTTTAACTAGTTGATACTAAAGATACAAAATAGCATTACTTATGTTTTCTGTAACCTTATGGGTTATTTTTAGTTCTTTTTTTTAGTTTTGTCTGGTTAAATAAGAATGATTCCAATGGTTTTTTCACTGAACTGTGTGCACAAATGATTTCATATATGTGAGCAAAGCTTACAATAGAACCCTGCACATAGGAAACACTCATTAAATATGAAATATTTTTATTAAGTAATTTGCTGCAATATAATTGTATCCTTGGGGATGAATTCTTAAATTATAAATAAACTTGTAATATAGTTGTTCTTGAAACGTGATTTATAAAAAGCACCATTAATATAAAATGGAGAAAACTCTGAATACCTATTAAATCTCAATTACCTGTTTTTCTTCTAAAATAGTTAACCAATATTTGGTGTGCTTCAATTTTAAAAAAAAAAAAACCTGTGATATATATATATTTATATGATGACCCAAATGTGTATTTTCACTCACTGACTTGACTTATAGTTGCTTGTAGTTGATGGTATAACAATGTTAATGTAAGTAAATATCAAATTTTTCTATTAAAAACCAAACTACTATTATGAATTTTAATAACATAAAACTGCTTAGGTTTTCATAAATTGAACTTGGAAATGTTACTTATTTACTCTAGTAGCACTTTTCTTGGTTTAATTAAGCATCACAAATACCATCTGTTTTCAGAATTTGCACTGATTCATAAATTAATAACATTAATGAGAGCAGAAGAAAAGTAATAATGAAACATTCATATTTATCAAGAGTTATACTTTGCAGTGCAAAATGCAGCTTGTATTCTGCTTTAAATACTGTTCGCCCCAGGAATGTCTTTGCCATTGTTTTTTCTTCTTTATTACGTTCTTTTTAATAACAAAATGTCTTTTTTATCCATGTATTCCCCTGCTCACTCTCCTTTCCCACTTCCCAATCCCTCCCATTCTGCCTTCAGCCTCTCCCTCTCCATCCCCCTGTCCTTTCTCCCAAAAGAGCAAATCCCAAGATGGGTCAGCTTGTCTTCTGCTATATCACTTATTGGTCCTGGTAGTTCTGATTCTGCAAACCATGCAATTCCAATTAAACACTGGTGCATATTCTTTTCAGAAAAATGTATGTGTAAGTTAGAGTTTCAGTCTGTCAAATTATCACAGGAAGCCAAATAAGCCATTCTATCATTTAATACATATTACAATATTATCTGTATTAAAGACACCTATTTTTCATGCTCCTGTCTGTGGTGTTGAGCAAGGAGAACATCCCCTTATCTGTCCTTTTAATTATCTCACAACTATAAGCACATTGTTTCTGAGAGGGGATTAATACAGTTTCATGATAAGACTCCCTGCAACCAATGTATTTATTATACCTGTGCTTTCTTTTTTTTAATGAAAGAAGTTTCTGTGATGCAGTGATGCAGCTGAGCTGTAGATGAAGCAACCACAGAGGTCTGATTTACAAGGAACATCTGTTTGTTGGTTTGTTTGTTTAATGTAGCCATAGCAAAATACTCTAGAAATAGGTGGTTGAAAAGTGGCAGAAGTATCTTTTGCAATTCTACCTGTTTGATGTCAGCAATGACAAATTTGTTTTCTCTGAAGTTGCCAGGGAAAACTTGTTTGCATTCATGCTTTTTCTTAATTCCTGACTCTGCTGGAGACTTTTGTAATTCGTTGATTATAGGTATACCATCACTATGTTGTTCTTTCTCTGTGTCTGTTAATATATGAAAAAAATTCATTTTTTTATCATCACCCATCAAATTGGGCACAGCCCAATGTAACCTGACTGTAAGTAACGGTACTTCTAATTTCTCAATAAAGACAGTTTGGAGGGTTCTAAGTGGGCATTGATTGGAGAGAGGATGACTATTCAACTAGCAATAGAAACATATCTAAATAGAAACTAATGGAAGACATAGGCAATACACTAGAGGGAACATTTCTCCGTTTCCTCCAATTAATCCAGATAACATCAGACAATCTAAGGATTTGCTCTTGAATTCTGTAATGATTCGTTTTACTTATTTTATTTTATATTTACAGATATTTTGTCCTCATGTGTGTCTGTGAAACATTTGCATGCCAAGCTCCCATGAAGGATAGAAGAGAATGTTCAACCCTTAGATCTGAAGTTACAGGGAGTTGTATGTAAATAATGTGACAGCTATGCTCTTAACCACTGAGCAATCTATCCAGCTGAGTAATTGCTAATTTTGTGAAGTTGACACAGCTAGGGTCACCTAGAGAAAGAATCTTAGTGAGGAATTGTCTGGTTCAGCTTGGTCTGTCGTCATGTCTGTGAGGAAATGCCTTGATTGTCTGGTTCAGCTTGGTCTGTCGTCATGTCTGTGAGGAAATGCCGTCCTATTGATCCACTAAGAACCAGCCCTACACTACTGTGTAACAGCCTTCTCTGGGATTAGACTCTAGACAGTATGAGACTACAAAAATCTGACTGTGCATTCAGCATGAATGCATTATGTTGTTCTCTCTACTCCTGGTTGTGGACATTATGCTACTGGATTCTCCAGGTTCCTGGTTTGACTTCCCTGCAACGACAGACTGAAACCTGGAACTGTAAACTAACACAAACTTTCCATCTTTTAAATTATTTATTGTCCTAGTATTTTATAAAAGCAACAGAAATGGAAGCAGGACAAAGGGGATTAAAGGTGAGGTCTAGTTCCAGAAAAGGGAAAACTTAAGAATGAGAATTACTAGATGAATCTTAATTCAAAGGAAAAAGTATCTGATTTCTTCTAGTCTTTTATTACCTCCTTTGTGTGTTTATTTACAGTGTTTATGTTTAATAATTATAGTATCCTATCTATTCCCTTGATTACTAACATTGGACCTTATCAACGGTTAGGATCTACAGTAATAATTGGTAATCACTTGAAACATGAACAAATGATCCAGCTCCAGAGCTACGCTAAGGAATCCAATTTCTAAACCCTAAATCTCTTTGGCAGTTATTTTCTAATTATGTTCCTTTCAAAGCCTGATATCTAACGAAAGTGTGCTCAGATAGATTTTCAGGCAAAACAGAAACAGATGAACACAAGAAACTTCTTTATAATAGAATTTAAAATAAATTTATTATTGAATTCTAAGTCACATATAGAAAAAGAGAACTTAATATGTGTTATTTCAGGACAGAAAAAGAGATAGATAACTATAATTGAAAACTGAAAACTAAAAAAAAATAGATGAAAAGCTTTTAAAGATTTGAAACATACATCATTTGTTTATGTTGAGAAAGTATGTTAACCTGATTTTAACATTAAACAATGAGTACAGTTAATAAGAATCGTATTATCTATTAATATATATGTTTATGTATCAATAAAATACATTTACCTAAAATTAAAAATAAAAAGGACACTTGTAGTGAAATTATACAGTCTATATAGACTACCTCTAACTGGAGTTGGCACATTTTTATAAGGGCTTCTATGAAATTTGTCTTGCTCACATATTTCTATTTTGGTTTTTCATTCTCGATCATATACCCTTAAGAAAGTCTCTGTGCTATTTAGATTTCTGCCAACTTGAAAAAAGCTAGGATCATCTGGGAAGATGAACCCTTAGCTTAGAAATTGCCTCCTCAGAGTAATCTGTAAGTCCAATCTATGGGCATTTTCTTGATTAATGAACGATGACTTGGGATGGTGTTCCACTGGCAAATGATCACAGATTGTATAAGAAACTAGTCAGAGCAAGCCATGGTGAGACCATGCTCCTTCATGGACCTTATTTATGTTCTTTTTTCCAGGCCTCTCAATGAATTGTGATCCATGTGTATTCCAGATAAATCAATTTCATGCCAAGTTCTTTTAGTCATGGTTTTTATCACAGCAATGGGAAGCAAACCAGTAAAGTCTACACAGCAGTAAACCCATAAGCTGTGAAATGGGCAGCAATATAAATAGAGTAAAGAGTATCTAAAGACAGGTTTGCTATTGTTTCTGCAGATTCCATCTATTAGTAGTACCACTTGCATGATGAACATTTCCTAGTGCCTTATCAATCCTTCTGTTTCTATATGTTCCCTTCAGCAAGACTAGAAAAATAAATAAATAAAAATAAGCATGAAAATCTTTAAACCTATTAGCCTATTTTACTCTTATTAATTATATGTATTATACAGTATTGTTCCAATAGATTTAATTTGAATTTTTTTTCTAATAATAGTGGAAAAAGGAATTCTAAAAGAAATTAGCATGTTACCCCACTAAAGAATGTGACTTCAAGTCAAAAACAATAACAACAAAGTGATAAAACCACATCTTTTGGTTCTCTCAGCCCAATAGCCAATTCTAAATATCCACATTTTCATGGTCCTAAGAATGTAAATGATTGTGTTGGTCAAAATCTGGTTGTTGTAGGGCCAAAAAAGAAAAAAAAAACATTTAAAAACAATTTAAATAATACTGAATTGATTTTGTTTCACAGTTTAGATCATTTTGTCCATGGTTCACTGAGTCTACTACTTTTGGAACAGCAGAGGACATGGTAGAAGAAAGATGCTTATTTTATGGTACTCAGGGATCAAGAGAGATAAGAGGGAACCAAACACAAGGTAAATGTTCAACACTCTTTCCAGTACTTTCCTACTTCTTCCAAACAGGCCTCCTTCCTACGTCCCAACTGTCCATTCAGTATGAGCTCAACAGTGAGGTAACCCTCTGACGTCAGCTTCTCAGGATCCACAACCTTTCAATCAGCTCACTAGCTAGCTGATAACTAAGTCTTTCCCGGCCTCTGAAGGGATTGTCAGATCCAGATTATAACAATGATTATGGTCATTTGGTGACAAAGAAAAATAGATTTAACAGTTAAGACAACAAAATACAATTTGCAGAAGATATTTTATGATTCACTGAATTAAAAAATGTCTGGGAGGAAAAAAACTGACTGGACTTTGACAGGGACAGCAAAGAAACAATGTACTTAACATAGGTAGCTCCTAAATATCCAGGCAAGTGCAGAGAAATTTTTATGGTTTTGAATTTTTAAGCTCTGAAACAATGACTATTGATTACAAATCTATAAGTATCGATTTGCAAATTAAATCATAAAACTTCTTCTAAACTTTGTAACAAAAGTTCCATTTTCTGTGTATGATAAAGCAGAGTCTTATGGTTTGGGCTTGAATGCATTAATCTTAATGACATATGTGTATTTGTAGAAAGAATTTGTGAATATCTGTATTCCATATGCATTTAAAATTAAGATGACATTTAACTAAGGCCATTGTCATTTTGCCTGATCTATAAAGAGTTACCTTACTAATACTATGCCAGAATTCTTCCCAGGCATTGATTAATTTGAAGATTTGTTGACTCACTAAATATTGTTTCTGCATTCTACCATTCAAATGAAAACAAGATGGACTTTTACATGGATTGGCATATTTAAATATACCCAGAGAGAAAAATGTCTTCAGACATATTAATTCAACACAATTTAAAAATCTACAAATTTGCATTTCTATATATAAGCCATGTAGTAGATAAATCTAAGCCCTAATTTAAAACATATTCCATATAGAAAAAGCTCAAGTTTTTATCAGTCAAGTGACTCACCTTTCAAAAAAAAAAAAATTTAAGTGTGGTCAAAGTTTCTGCCATAAAATTTATAAATCATTTCTTCAGTTTGAATATTTAATAGAAGATAATGAAAACCTTGCCCTTTATGATTTAATTCCCTTAAAACTTCTGATAAAAATTATGCTGATTCTTCTATAGAACGGATTAGCAATTCATAAACTAAAGATTAAACAATGTCCCCTTTCCTAACCTTCATACTATTGAATCTCTTTCAGTGGCTATTTATATAAAAAGAAATCATCATTGCAAATGCAAAGTAATATAGCCATTTGTCTGTATTCAAATGATCTGAATGTTATATGTAGTTAGCTTCACTTTTTCTATCAATATAAATGGTTTTAATTTCTCAGGAAGTATAGAAAGAATGGGACTAGATAAATGGTTGTCTCGGTGTTCCTTGATTTTGAAGTTACAAACTTTTTTCTACAGTCTTTTAAGGTGAGCAGGGACAATTTGATGGTTGTTTTGATTCCATGTTCTTCTAAGTGCTATAAATGCTAATAATAATACTGACAATACAAGATTCTTTGACAATGATTTGGGTCTATTGAACTCCCAGGTAAACTTAAATTTATTTGATTCTACTTTTACATTCAGTAAGTAGATAGACACCCAGTGTAACATTAAAACATCCTCTCAACTGCTTTTTAAGGAGTAAGGATTTTAAAGGGACCAATAAAATATCATTTTTAATGAACAGAAGTTAGAGCAAACAAAATCATTGTTTCAGTAACAGATCTAAATGCTCCTTAATAATGTTTTCCTTGAGTTCCACCAATGACTCAGAAAAAAGTATATGGGTGTCTTTTTTGATGTTAGAATTAAGCATTATTTTAAAATCTAAGAAGACAAAAGGAATTTAGTTTAGAACTTAAATATGTACTTAATTATTCATTTAGCACAATTGATATGCATAGACATTAACAGTGTGTAAGTCATTGTATACAGTGTGATACATTAAGACAACACTTAACTAGGGCCAATGTTGGTCTTTTTTCATATCTCGTACTGTACAGAAATGAACCCAGAAATAGTTTTTTGAGATGTATAAATTATTTAAGATTTTTGGCTAAAATTGATATGTTTTGAAATTTAAAAAAATATATATATTCTGTAACTTAACAAGTTAAAGAATCACCCCTTATAGCAGTGACTTATTTGCACGTTGGCATGCTACACAATCATAGGGGGAAATTTGGAAAGATCTCAAATGCTCCGACATATCAAAATTATAAAGAAAAACAATGATTTGTGAAGATTAATCAAGAAGCAAACGTTAATAAGTTGTAAGCATTTGAGATAAGGATCTGGTCAAAAGCAGGCAGTTATGGAAGTAAGATTCACATGTAAATTCCTAAAACTTTCTAATATTTGTAACTGAAAAATAAACTTAACTTAGGACCCTGAAACCCAGTTCAATCAGCTTATTTCTTCTAGGTTTTGATTCGTATCCATAGGAGTGGCTGACTCAAACTCCTGTGATAGCTGTAGTCAAAACCATCATCTTGGCCTCGGAATTTACAGCAGATCCCTTGCTTGTTTTTGACTTGGGCGTCAGGAAAAGTTCCATCGCTTACTATTCTAAAGAGACCTAATTTTGTAACTTGGGAAAGGAAAGGCACATAATGTTCATTAGCAAACTCAAGGTTACAGAGACAAGGCTATATAAAATCCTGTTTTCAGAAAGAAAAAAAAATGTCCTGTAAATTCTCTTAGACAAAATGAAGACTATTTGGAGAATAGTGTAGTCAGTGTAGCCAGCATTGAAATTACCCAATAAAAGATTAATAAAAAATGATCACGGTTAGTTTTTAAAAATATCAAGAAAAGCAATGCACTCGGCCAGAAATATTAACCACCAGTGAGGAAAATTCCTTTCAAAACTATGTAATCAATTCGCAGAAAGGAAAGTTGCCGTGGTAGTGCAGAGATTGTAGAAACCCAAAAGGCCACCACATAGTAGAACATACTGTTTCATGAAGCACAACCTTTATCTTCACGAACATTAATTTAATATAAATGTATTTTCTTTTAACTTTTTTGACTGTTTTATACAATTAGATAATAAGATTTAGTCATTTTCATCCTCCATTCCCATCTCATCCTCTTCCCTCTCTACCTTTTCAAAAAGTCCCTTCCTCCTTCCTTTAGATAGTGACCAACCCACGGAGTTGAATTAACGTCTTAGCAAGTTGAGGGCTAGAGACTGTTTCCTGGGGCAAGTGCAACTTAAGCTTGACTGCACCTCAAGGGAAACAACTACCCTGTCAAGCACGCATTAATTTCCAATAGTTCCTCTTTGTCTTTAAACTTTGAGTTATTTCTTCAGTATCTTTAAGGAACATTCATAGTTATGTTTTAATATATTATTTATTTTTTACATGAGCCATTAGAAAAAAATAGCCTTTCTCATTCATTTATTGTCTGTATTTTCTTTTTCTCAATCCAATTTTGAAACTGTTCTGGCTGTTAAAGCTAATCTCGGCTGAGTCAGAAGCCATCTCTCCCCAACTGAACTGCTTCCTTTGACTTCCCAGTGTTCACAAAGACCCAGAGTCACATTCCAAATTCTTCATACTTTGATTTCTAATGCTCTCATTTGCTGACTCTCACTTTGGAGACCTATGAAATCACTGTTCCCTCCACCTAACTTCCCTTCAGATGTTCTTCAGAACATTCTTTTGGGTGTGTCTAGACAAGGAAAAAAGAAAGCAGAATAAATACTCCAACATTGTGATGTAGGAATGTCTTTCTGTATGCTGTGAATATCAGTCTTTAAATAAGGGAGCTGTTTTGGCTCATAACTGGCACCATAGAAAAAGTAGGAGGGGAAATCAGAGAATAGGTAGGAGAAGGGTAGAGCCAGATCAGACCAAGCCAGCCGCCCGAGAAGAAACATGTAAGGAACACAGGTGAGCCATGGGACATGTGTCAGATAGATCAATGAAAATGGGTTGAGTTAAGACGAAGGAGCTAGTTAGTAAAGTGCCTGAGCCATAGGCCAAACAGCAAGAAGTTAATATAAGCTTCTGAGTCATTTGGGGGGACTAAGCAGTGGCAGGCTGCTAGGTGCTCTGGGGAGGCAGGTTTGTGGGTCTGGACCTCTGGCTGGCCGGGGTCAAGAAACTTCACTACAACAACAATGCATCATTTATAAATTTCTTCCTCACTAATTCTGTCATTTTTATATTTTAAATGCAGAAACTGGCTGCTGCCCTGCCCCGGACAATGATGTTTAGAATTAGAGATTATCTACAATTTAAAAATGATCCTAAATTCTTGCTTGTTTCCATATAAGAGCATGACTGTTATTTTCAAACTGAGTATAAAGGACTTTAATTCTTTAGTGAATGAGATATAACTCTGCAACATATGTTCCACCACCCTTGTTAATTAAGATGTTGTACCCTGAGGATTTATTCAATGCTCTGCCAAACAATAAACAGGCCACTAGAATCCTAGTCTGGACACTGCAACCTGGGTGTGGTTCACAAACTGATTAATCATCTAAGTGCACACTCTGAAAATAGCAAGCCAACACTGGCTGCTGGCTCTGGACTTTTATTGTTTAGTGGCTACAGGAAATCAACTCTGCCCTAATTTCCTACGTGATTCAGTAGGGTGAAACCCAAGAGTACAGTCTCATGTGTCCTTTCAATACATCCCCAGGATATATTGCCTTTGATAAAAAAACTTTTTGACAGAGTTAAAATCCCTGCTATTTTCAGGAATGTTTCATTGCTTCACTCTTATTTATTTAGAAAACACAACTTAAATGTTCTGAAGCTTTGGATTTTAGCTTGAAGAACATCTTAAAATGTGTAAAATATGTTACTGAAAATTTCGTAAAGCTTAAAAAATGAAAAATAAATTATTTAAAATACTGCAACTAGTCCCAGATATCTAACATCAATAAAATGTATTTACTCTACAATAATTCTATTCCTATCTATATAGTTATTTATAAAGTTCTTAATTCTTTAACAGATTTAATGGAACTCTTACAATAGGCATGGTCATTTCAACCATGGCCTATAAATTTGATATATAGTCACCAAACTTGCAAGTACCTCTTAATAAGAATGCAAAAAATTCTAAAACACAGCATGCATTTTCTAAGAAAACACTAGACATTGATAGATGTATGCCACTAGTAATATGGCCCCCCTATGGAAAAGTAAACAAAATAAAAATATTCAAGCCACTCCATCAGCTGCACAGCTTTCAGGCATAGCTGGCAATGCAAGGCAGGAACTGCCAGTGACATTTTCAGCTAAACACTGTTAAAAAACCAAATGCAAACATGCCAGCACGGAGATGAGGAAATTCTATCTTACATTTAAACACAAAGAAATAATAACAGTTATCCATTCCAAAATGTACATAGAAGTAATTACATATTTTATATATTATGAAAAAAATACACACTGCTAGGTTAGACCTAGATAACTGTTCAATCTTGTCAAAATCTGGAGTATATATATACATTTTTCACAATTTTCACACACACACACACACACACACACACACACACACACACACACACACTTCTATAAGGACTTCAATTAACCAATACCCAGGTTCAGAAGATTTTCCTAGAGTAAAATGAGGAGGTATAATGAAAATTAAAGAAATGAACACTCATAACCATGCACTGAAACACAGCTGCACACATGCAGACATTCACAGTAACACAACACATAAACGTCATACTCTGACACATTATCCACATGCAAACACAAACTAATAGTAACATGTATATAATCACACTGGCACAAGGCACACACATGAAGATACACACACAGACACACATAGTGACATACCATGTTCATAGGCACACTCTGACACAAACACATGCAGATTCACAATACCACACTCCAACAACACATATTACACACATCATGATGCACACAAACATACACACATAATTTCACACACAACACCACACACATAGTTATATACTGACACACAGTCCTACACGTGCTGACACACACACACAGTCATACACTTGCACATAGGCGCATGCTCTCTCTCACACACACAAATACACATTTCTCTTTACCAAAGAAAGCATTAAGCCAATTTCACAAATGCTGGCTGTTCTTCCGTTATCTTTAGTTCTTTGAGATGCTGCAGATGTGCAAAAAGCTAAGTCAGCACAAGTGTTATCAATGGAAAATTCCTAGTGACTTCATTGAGATAAACTTTGTCATTGATACCAAGGCAAAAAACTTCTGGTTTTGCATACTATTTGCTGACTTCTGTAAGAAATGTGATTTCTGCAGAAGTTTATAATAAGGATTTCTTGTTTGAGTTTGCTTTGGTTTTCTGTACTTTTAAGCTTTCTGTTTATTAGATGTCTTACTATAACCTCCCTCACATAATCTATAAGAAAGATTAGATGTTTCCAGGCCTGTTGTTGGTCAGATCTTTTTTAAAATTTCAAATATCTTAAAAGTATACTACTGCCCCATTTTATACCTAAAATTGTCAAGTCACTGGAAAATTAAAAAAATAAGTGAGATGACTTTCTGTTCTTCTAACAAATTTCAACATGGTTGTTTCCCCTGATTAAAAAAAAAAGCCCTAGTAATTGGATGTCAAATATTCCATATCCAAAAGAAATACATGATGATGATGAGGCTCACATTTTCTCCCTGGTCTTTGGATCCAGCAAGTTCTGTGACACTTCAGAATTCTGAAAATTTCCATTTGGCATGCAAAGAACTGCCTCCCCACCTTTCACTGCAAGCAAAGCCCAATGTGGAGAAACAAATACCAGGCCATTGTTTGTGGTATTTCTACCTCATAAATCATTTTAAAATCTGACAGTGACTTAGACAATTTTACCATGATAAGCTACCAAATATACAATGGAGACTCAAAGAAACTAAGATACACTTAAAGTAAACTGCATATGCTCTGACCTGCTCTAATTCTCAAGTTCGCCATCAACTATGAGGCTCTAGATGTTTACAATGAACCCATCAATAGTTTGCACTCTTTGCGCATCTGTTATTCCACTGCATTATAGCTATCAAAATACCTACAAAAATCAGAGTGCTTTACTGCTCTGTAAAGCTTCTTAAAACCCACCTTCATTCTTACATGTTATCTAACAGTAAAATCAACCAAACCTGCCATATTTATTGGTGGTACAATGTTAGGAGAGTCTAGTTGTCTCAATCACTTTCAAAATCAAACTAAAACCATTTTTGTATATGCATATTGTATGCACATCGTTTTCTCCCCTCTCCAGACCTTATGCTGTCTCCCTTTCAAATTTCTGTCTTTTTATTATTATCACTACATGAATATATAAAATACTTAGCTTTGCTCACATGTATAGGTTTTTAAGAATGATTACTTGTTATTAGATAGCCATCTAATAGATGCATCCCTGGGAAAGACTTATTTTCCCAATCTCTGGAGTAATTAATTCCCTGTAGATATCTTCTCGGGGTGGGGTCTTGTGGGACATCTTCATACACATTGGCATGTCAACTGGTACTGATACACAGGTCTTGTATATTGTTTAGGTGAGCCTATTGTTAAATTTTTATGATCACAGCCCCTTATTGTAAATAGAAAACATGATCTCTCCTCAGACATCCTGGTCCTCTGGCTCTTATAATCTTTCTTTTCCTTCTTCTGAAGTGTTCCCTATACCTTAGGTGTATGGCTTATGCTATAGATGTTTCAGTTGGGACTAGGTACTTCATAAAATCAGAAACGTTTTCTTAAAGCTGGGGTTGAGAAGCTTTCTAATTACTGATCCATTTTCCCCCGTCTCTAGAACTACCAGCATACATATTGATTAAACCTCCACATCTTCTTTCATCTTCTAGCAATATTATTATGAGCACATAATGAGACATTTTCTTCAAATCTTTTTACCTAAGGTTCTTCTAATATGTGACTTTTCTCCTTTCTAATTTTTTTTTGATTTACTTTTCCGAAAGAACAACTCACACACATCTTTCCTGGAAATGATGGCTCCATTTAGCTATTCCTTAATTTCTCTGCTCTTATATTACTAGATATGTAGTTACTTCCTATTAAGCCACAGCGTCCTCTTGAAAAATATATTATTTTTTCATTTAAAATAGTAGAGGAATATATTTCCCTGGGCATAAATGGTTGGGACGATGTGAACCTCTACAGCTTGTACAACGGTTTTCCTTCACACCAAACAAATGAAAATAGCAATAGATACTAGAACTTTAAAGTCTAAACTCAAGTAGAAAAAAGTATGTGTTGATAACTAAGGGATTGGGTTTATATTTTTAAGTTGGTTAAATGTGAGCATTCACTGAACAAGAAAAGAGAAAGAGAAAGAAAGAGAAAATTCCTATTACACAGGAATAGGTGTGTATCAGTGATAACTATATAAACTCAATAAATAATAAGTGGCTTTTTACATTCCTGAAAATAAAATACCACCCATCACATTTTAAACTGCCTTCTGTACCTTCTCAGCCCATCCTGAAAGTGTATGTTGCCCTGACTACGACATGAGTGAAGCAATAGTGTAGTGCACCAAAGCTGCTGCTGTTGCTCATAGTCACCAAAGCTGATGCTGCTCAGAGTCCCTAGAGCTGATGCTGCTCATAGTCCCTAGAGCTGATGCTGCTCATAGTCACCAAAGCTGATGCTGCTCATAGTCCCTAGAGCTGATGCTGCTCATAGTCACCAAAGCTGATGCTGCTCATAGTCCCTAGAGCTGATGCTGCTCATAGTCCCTAGAGCTGATGCTGCTCATAGTCACCAAAGCTGATGCTGCTCATAGTCCCTAGAGCTGATGCTGCTCATAGTCCCTAGAGCTGATGGTGCTCATAGTCACCAAAGCTGCTGCTGCTCATAGTCCCTAGAGCTGATGCTGCTCATAGTCCCTAGAGCTGATGCTGCTCATAGTCCCTAGAGCTGCTGCTGCTCATAGTCCCTAGAGCTGATGCTGCTCATAGTCCCTAGAGCTGATGGTGCACCATCAATGACAAACATGCCAGCCTAAAGTGAAAGATGATACCACACACCTGGTACCATAGGTCACAGGTGAACATCTCTCTCTTACCTTGAGGTGGCACACCAGTCTGGATATAATATTTACAGGGAGCTGTTATGCTACAGTTTTTATTTGGGTTTGGGTTTTAAGTCTCCCCTATAGTATGAGGTTTTGGGCCTCCTTTCACCAGAGATCTAGACTTACAGACTTGTGGTCTTAGAACACCTAGCTGATAGCCACTGGTTAAAAATGACTTAGAAGTTTATATTAATTTTATATTGTATGGCCTATGTTTTTGGCATGTTGTTAGTTAGTTTTTATATTAATTTAGTTTATTTTTATTAATTTGTTTTTCCACATGGCCCTTGCCTTATCTATTAATTTTTATATTTTGATATTTGGTGGCGGATGTGGGCAGCTGGATTGTGTTTTTTTATATATATTTATGCTTTGATTTTTTTTTGTCTCTTGTTATGGTGCGTGTCATGAGCCAAAAC
This sequence comes from Phyllotis vaccarum, assembly GCA_033318265.1. Lineage (NCBI taxonomy): Eukaryota > Metazoa > Chordata > Mammalia > Rodentia > Cricetidae > Phyllotis > Phyllotis vaccarum. The sequence continues at coordinate 8,609,371 of JARWLC010000015.1, read as the reverse complement.
ATTTCTTTATTCACAGCATACAGAAAGACATTCCCATATCACTCCCCTTAATAACTCAATATTTTTCAAAGCCATTCCCTGCTGTTAAAAAGAAAGTTATGATTGCAAAATGTTCTTTCACTTTATACTACATGAATCATCTTTAAACTTTTATATTAATAAATGATCTTCTATACATTTTGTAAAAACTGAAATTTGATATATTTCCATTTGTACTGAGTCATAAACAGTTCTGTTTTACTTCAGCATTTAGATTTTATTTGTTTCTCAAAAAATATTAAATTAACATGTTGAATAATAAAAGAGTCAATAAGATGTTTTTTACAAGATTTACATATAAATCCAGTGAAAGGGCTGTAGAACAGCTGACAGATTGAAGGCAGTAATACTTAATGGATTCACACTGAAGACAAACTACACTGCTTATGGAAATTTGTAACAACTAATCTCAGAAGACATTTCCCTTTATCAGAAAAACAATGAGAATAGATTATAAAAATACAACAAAACAAAACAATGAATACTTCTGGATTACTCTTAAGTTAAAGTACTGACAAAATTTTTAAAGTAAATCTAAAATCCAAATGTTGTGCATGAAAATAATGCAGTTTGCTAATCTTTGGTTTCAAAGAACTCGATGTACTTGAGTTGCCCTTGAATTGCAGTGTGTCATTTCTAACTGTAGTTAGAATGCCTTTTACTTACAGAGATTAATCTTTGCTTTTGCTAAGTGCATTAAAAATCAGGAGCACTAACTATGTAAATGATGCTAGGAAATACATCCCCAAAGTATGAAATAAAGCTCTAACTAGATAATGCTAATAAATATTAATAAATGGAGGGAGCTAAGGAATATTAAATGATTAAGCTGCCCAAAATAAGAATAATAATATACTTAAAGTCCTCCAGGCAGTCATTCGGTATTTTAGGACTCCACAAATATTAACAAAAGCAAACCCTGCAGAGGCTGGTATGTCCTAAAGCTCTCTAACTTAAGTTGAAGCAAGAGGGGAATTGGACAGTGCCTATGACCTGATGAAAGCCTGATTTAGTCAGTTACAGTTGGTAGGTCAGTAATTCTAAAAGAAATGTTCTAATCTTCCATCTTTCTATATTGCAACAAACATAGTGTCTTCTACAACAATGAGCACTTTTGAGTGCTATCCTTTAAAAAAAATAAAAATAAAAACATATTTTTAAAGACTTTAGGAGTCTTTGAAGTCTTCACTTCAAACTAACACTGCTTCTACGGATTGTTTTGTTTGCTTTGGTTGCTACTGTTATTGCAGCTGCTGTTGTTGTTTAGAGCAAGGGCTGTGAACAGCGTTCAGTGAAATAGAAGATTCTCTGTCACCTGAGGCAGAAACGGTGACGTGCTATGTATGCAACAGCAGTCATGGTGGGAAAGCAGTACCATTTTGCAGCTTCACACAGCAAAAGCTGAAATGAAAGACTAATTGTTGAATTACTCAATACCAGGCAGCACCTGGGACCAACATTGTATTTATTTTTAATTGGTTTCAGTATTACAAGAATTTCATGCCCAGGTCATAAAATATTATTAGTTCAAGTGAGCATTCTTTCCAGTGCTGACTTTGGAGTAATAAGCAATAATTTTTAAATTCATCCTCAAAAGACTTTTCTGATAATGTATCAGTGGGCCTGGGCCATAAGTTGTCTTTTAATTGGTTTGGTTTGTTGGTCGGGTGGTGATTTTTATGATAAAGGTGAAGAGAGTAGATGAGGGTAGACTTGATTGACTGAGAGATAAATGTTCAAAGTCCTCATGACACCTTTCATCTCCAACAATCATATCCACCAGGGAAAAGACACACTATAATTTAATATATAGCAGTGGATTAAAAGCTCTACCTATTATATTGAGATTATTTTGGAGGCTACACCAAATTCTCTGTTGCACACCGGGAAGCTAAATTGGCAATGAAGAGAGAAGAGCTTCTAGTCACAGAACTAATGTTAGAATTTAAGTTGTACTTCTTATTTATGGGAACTACGCAAAATTGTAGAAACTGACCTGGAAACAATGAAGGTCTGTAGCATGCTTGATACCCTCTTTGCAAAAATCAGGGTGACATCAACAAACGGGAAAGCAGATTAGTCAAAAAAAAAAGCAGCAAAAAGCAAATAGCCTAAAACAAAGAACCTATAGATGTGATTTCAAATAATTCAGTGAATTTCTATAGTGTGCGTAGCTTTCAACCTCAATAGAAACCAATTCTTAATCCTGCAATTACCCAGCCTTATCGCTACTGCCCACACATGCTGACTATGGCTAGAGTTCTAGATGACATTCTTTTCATTATTATGGCCAATTGGAAATTTAATTAGAGATACATTTCTTGAATGGACAAGGGAACATATAAGGATTAACAAATTAATTCTATCTCTTAATTACGGTTGAATGTTTACCATGCTACATTGAAAATACTGACACTCTAGCAAGCCCTATTTTTATCTGTTATCACTATTGTAATGATGAAAACACTATTTTTGAAGAGGAGGAAAAGTGGAATTTTCTTCCTGCTAGCTTGCATACTGACTAAACAGTAAGAAATAATCACCCTCGTTTCTTCTGGATCCTATCTGTTCCTGGCCACATTCTGTAAATGCAGGCTTTTGGAAGAAAGCAAACAGATCTGCACGTAACAGAAACCAGAATATGCCCTGATGGAGAGATAAGGAACTGTAACTAAATGGATCCAGATAGGCTTTAAGTAGAGTCATGGAAAGAAACCTGGTGGGATATTTAGAGAGATAGACACGCTTGCTCACAAAACTCCATTAGAGAAGCCGACAACTAAATTCCTCTTCCCAAAATAGCATAATGGCTGCCTATGTGCCTGCCTGCCTTCCTTCCCCTATCCCTTGTCCCTAAGACGCATGCCTTCGTAGGTACAATACCTTCCTTCTGTCGTTGATTCCTCAGCCAGCTACAAATAAGGCCCAGCTCTAAAACATTTGCAAAATCTCTCAAACCTTTCCACGTACGTGCTATAACTTGCCTGCTATTGTTTTGACATTTAGGAAACAGATGCATGTTTTTTACTTTGGAAGGCAGACATCTGTTCTTCAGGATCCACTCCAGAAGCTGGAGTCATCTGGCAGGGGCACATTACATTAAAGACACTCTTTACCACCTTGCCTGCATTCCTAGCCCTCAATTCAAGATATGTGAAAGAAACAGCAAAAGAGGATCTATGAATATGCTCACAAGCATGAAAACTCTGCTGACATTGATTAAATAAGTCCATACAATGTTCACTGCGAAGTAATCTATGCTAATGCAATTTAGTAGGAAGGAAGAAGAAGGTAGCTGCGCTCTGAGCTGTGATGGATAGAGCATTGCCGCAGGAACCAGGTAGCCCAGCTCTTCAGAAAAATCGCATAATCCCCATGAAAAATAAATTCTGTCTGTTTTTATTAGGAAAAATCTAACTAAAATGCATAAAATCATTTGTGACTGGTTCTGGCATGTTGAACGCCATGGTTAGAGGGAAGAAAAATACCCAGGAAACATGCATAGAAGGAATTCTCTTTTGTGTGTTGTTTTGCTTGGACTTTATTTTAGGAGGTGTCTCTGTTCTGATTTTACTCTGAAAAATGTGGGTCACCAGTTTCATCAAAGGGGAGTTTGTAAAATACAAAATCGCAAAGCCCTCAGAACATATCTACTTCATCTGGAATTTGTTAATATATTAACTCAATATTCTCTGGGGGAAAATGGTGTGTTTTAGATGAATTTTGGATGTAAATTCTAAACAGGTGGACAGAGCAGCAGGAGGGTGATATCAGGCTTCCCGCAGGGGACCCACACCATATAGTTGTAGAAAATGAATCACAGGGATTGGTGCTAAAGGAAATCAGATTTGTTGAGCTGAGTATTTATACATGAAAGGAGCATGAATGCTCAGTAAATTACAGATTGGGGATTCAAAGCCACACATGCACAACTTGCCGTCCTGCAGATTCACTGCAGGCAACTAACCGTCCTTTGCAAGAACAATGCACATATTTTTAATTTAATTTTTAAAATCTTGGGCATCCGTCTCTGCACTCCCATGGTGAAGAACATTTCTTTCTATATACAATATCGCACGTGTTTCTGGGCGTGAAGTTGCTTTTTAATTACAAGCAACATTTGCGAGCTTCCTGCTGGTAACACCATTTGTGACATTGGCAGGAACTTAGTCCAAATGGAGAGAAGATGAACTCTCTACTTGCCTAAAACACAGAAGAGAATAATGTTATAGTGTTATTTGGAAGCAAGGTACACATTGTCCTGAGAATACATAATGAATGTTGTTTTGGGTACATCATATTCCCAGTGGAGAGGAGGGTGGTTTGTGTGTGTGTTGGGGGGGGGGGTTGTTTTTTTTTTTTTTTTGTCAAATTTTATTGCTAGTATTCCAAAAAAAAAAAAAAAAATGGTTAGGTTTGTGCTGTTCGCCTCTTCTCTGGTTGATATCCAGAAAACTTGAGAATACTAATGAAAAGTATAGTCTTAGCATTTTCCCAAACTTTGCAAACCTGGTTTACCAATTGTCTTAATTGATAATGCTACTTCTTTGTGATGGAGAAAAGTGAGATTAAACTCAGGGCATTGTCTATGAAAATCACTTCACTCAGTCACATCACAACCACCCAAAGCTGCTTACGGCTTCTAAAGCTCTGAGATCATTTTTATTTCCCAGAGGCAAAAGAGGAAGGGCCTGCAGCATTGGTCCTCTCTTCTCTCAGCCACAGTGACCGCCCTAGTCATCTCACAGCGCACAGACACACGGATTTTCCTTGGTGTTTTTCTCTGCGTGACAAAGTATATAATGATGATAATGTAATTAAGATTTACTGATCATTTACTACTTATGAGACACTGGATTAAATGTTTTACATTCATTATCTCACGTAATCCTTACTCTAACTCAGGGAGTTAGGTAGCCTCATTATCCCCTTCACAAAATGGGCAAGGAAGCTGCAGTTGGAAGAGTCTAATTAAATTGTCAAAGAAAACTCATTCTAGCGGGTGCCCGAGTCAGACTCTGATTTCAACCTCTCTGTCAACAATGCTGTAGAAGAGCTCTCCTTGCAAGGTGTGCTGACTGCTCTCCAAGAGGAATATTCTAATTTTCACTTACTGCAGTTGCAGAGAACTGGCCACCAGCAGCATTCTGTTCATCAAGAAGAGAGTTCAGTGAATGTAGACAGTTTTAGCAAACGAGAGAAAGTAACTCAAAAAAAGACAGAGTACATTTGGCTGTGTCAAAGCGGGGGTGGAAGGTTATGGGTTGTATATTTCTCACTTTGGATTCTAAACAAGTTTTGATAAAAGTTTATCAAGTGAATGGAATACAAAGGTGGTAGGTTAAGTCTCTGTGGGTCATAGCACCTTTTCTAGGTTTTTTTTTTTTTTTTTTTTTTTTTTTACCATTTCTATGAAAGCCCACAAGTATGGTCAAAAGCAGGATGCCACCTATGCTACTGTAACAAAATAGAATCTTTGAAGATGCAAAGCTCCAATTGTGTACATTTGTGTAAATTGGAGAAAGAAACTATCTGCAGGCTCAAAGACCTTTAACCACAAAGGGAAAGAGACTCCAGATAGAGCTGCAGTTTTCTGTATTGCTCAAATCTAACTCTTTTTAAAATATGGGAGCAGCATGTGAGTATGGAGTCTTTATGAACTTGCTGATGTGGTTGTGTACCTATGCATATGAGTGCACATGCATGTGTATGCACCTGGGTGCACGTGTGAATTCTTAGAGACAAGAGGTCATTTGAAGAATCTTCATCAGTCACTATTTACATTGTCTTTGAGACAGAGTTTCTTACTTAACTAGGAGTTCATCTGTTCAGCTAAACTAGCTAGACATGAAATTCCAGGGATTTGTTCATCTCTGCCCCTACCCAAGGGTAAGCCCCTCTCCCATCTAGGATTACTGTTTCAAATGCCAGTCTTGCCTGGTTTTGTATGTATTGTGAGAACAAAAACTTAGATCCTTATGATTATAAGGCAGGCCCTTTAAGGACTGAGTCACCTAGCTACTGTTCATGCTGTTTGCAAACTTTAGTTTATATACCAAATTTTAAATTTATTAAAAATCATCAATCCACTAATTCAAAGCAAAATAATTATTGAGATCACATTTATAGATGTTAGAACTTTAAATACAAATTTTAAGTAGGAGCTTTTAGGTTGTGTGATCATACGAACAATCTGACTATTCTGATTTTATATGCAATTTCTACTTTACTGATAGAAAATACACATTGATATTTAAATATTTTAATATACAAGATTGACAAAATTCAAACTTAGCCAGTGAAGACTTGTAAAGAAAAAATTGGATATATCACTAAAATATCAATGTTTGATCATTTTAAAGAACTCTAATAAAATGAATAAGGTAAATCAATATGATAGCAAATATTATTAAAGTAATACACTACTTGATTATTTCTTTTAAAAATATTTACTTGTTATTAGTGTGTGTGTCTGCATGCTTGTATTCATGTGTTTGTGTGTGTGTGTGTGTGTGTGTGTGTGTGTGTGTCTGTGTGTGTGTGTGTGTATGTACGATGCTAGTGCACCTGGCTGCAGAGATCAGGAGAAGATCTTTTGGAAATGGAGTGAGGGTTGTGAGCTGCCCAGTCAGATGCTGGGGATCAAAGCAGGTGCTCTGTAAAAGCATCAAGGTCTCCTCACTGCTGAGCCATCCCTCTCCAGCGCTCGTTATTTCTCCTGAAAGCCCGAAACTATGAATCTCCATGTAGATTGTTGAATGTTCTCCATCTCAAAAGGACTGCATTCCCTTGATATTCAGTGTCTCCTGTTTCTTTTCTCTATTTGTTCTTGAAGTATGCAGAACTTGTTCTGTTAGAATTATTACATGTCACCCTCCCCATGCCTTCTGAGACGTTTATAAATCAGCCATAAAATATGTGAGTATGCAGTAAGCTTGGCATGTATTCTTAACCTAGAAGCACTTTTTTAACTTTTTTAAAAATGAAATACTCTGTACTATAAACTTAAAAGAAATGATATCTGAATATTCCTTGACTCTATGTTTGTTATGACTCTTTCCCAGAAATACTCTGTTCAACAGGAAAATAATCTACAGGCATTTCAGAGAGAGTTCAATATTACAGCTTCAAGGAAGTCATTGCCATCTTTCCCTATCAAAGTTTCCCCTGTTAATAGCTCTATGTGTACATCAGCACATGCATGACGATAATGTTAAAACACTCTCAGCTTCCTAAACAGCAATCTAAACACAGTATAGTAACACACATTGAAGAGAGGAAAAAAAAGAATATAAGCAGAGGTATTTACTTGAACATTATAAGCATAGAAATTTTTGCCTATATTCTATATGAAAACCTCACTGAACATGACCAATAACAGCAGAACTAGATCATGTTACAGAGAAGGAACAGTGTTCACAACTTCTCATCACTTGGAGAGTTTTCCATGTAGCATCCTCGACCACAAGGTGAGGAGAAAGGAAGAGAAGTTTTATTATTGTTTGATATTTGAGATATTTTAACAGTACAAAATTTCTGAGATTTATCTCCTTTTGACATCTTAAAAAGTAAACAACATTATGTACATAAATATGATGGAAAGTCTCTTCTTATTCTATTTACCCATTGTGTTTGTCATTCTAAGATGTTCTGAGACTGGTAACATAGCGTGCTTAGAAAGCACTTACCCTGAAAGTGTAAGATCGTCTGTGTGGTGACCAGCATCTATGTAGAAGGCCTGTGGAGGCTGGACAGATGGCTCAGGAAAACTTACTGCTTTGAGAGGAAGTGGACACTACTCCCGTGATTCACCTGGGGAATCACATCCATTTGTAACTTCATTACAGAGAATCCGGTGTCCTTTTATGATTCCTGAGGGCAATACACACATGTGGTGAACTTAAATACATGCATGCAGAAATACTCATATGCATAAAATAAAAGTAATTTTTAAAGAAAAAAAAAAAAGAAAGTTCAGTACAGTAATAAATTACTGAAATCCCACTGGTGGAGACCTCTGGAGTTTGCTGGACAGGTGATCTAGCCAATCCACATGTTTCAGATTTAGTGAGCCTCTGTCCCCCAAAATAGGCTGTGAATGATACAGGAAAACAGTCAATACCATCATCTGTGTACACATGGACATAAGAGAGGTGAAGGGAGAAAGGGAGAGAGGAAGGAAGGAACAAGAGGGGAGAAGGATTTCAGAAATTTTTGATTATTGTTCACTGTGTCAGGAAATTCATCTTAGTTGGGAAGTTGCATGATGGAATGAACAGCCCTTGTCGTTGGTAGTGGAACACATGGAAACCTGTTTATTTCTCATCTATCTGATCACGATGCATACAACACTCGGGATTGAACCAGGGCAGAATTATCACCTATAGGGTCAAACCATTGAGCTCCATCACCCTCTACTTTCTAAAGTCTACACACTCTCCCAAAACAAACTCACTCAAGAACATGCTAGGGCACAGGGCTGTTCGGTGGACTGTTAGCGTTCAAATCATAACACATCCTTTTTCTACTCCTGAACAAAAGATGTACAAAGATTAATGAATAATAGAGAACTTAATAGTGTTAAGTTGAGAATTAAGTTTTTAATGATAAATTCATAGCAATAGAAAAATATTAAATTTGCTTCATCTATTTCTAACTTTTTAAAAATGGAAAGAGGGATGAGTGTAAGCAGTAATCATATCTCCAAGGAATTCTTTTCTCGGTAAAATATTTAGTTTCTGTGTGAAAGTCATCACTGGGTACCTTGAAACAGTTGGGAGCCCTTGAAACAGTTCATTGAGTTCATCAAGATCATACTTCATTTACAAACACTGCTGCCAGTTCATGAAGCAAATACTCCAACAAATCCTTAGTTTTATATTTCCACTTTAGAAAATGTATTTCTATTAAAATATAGGAAATGGAAAGAAAATCTCAGTGAAATGCAATATGACATAAAGACCAAAGGAAACAGCTTATGAGGATAATGAGTTATTGCCCTGTTCTCTGTATCTCTGAGGACAGGTAAGATACATTTCAAACTTTTCCAGATGGTTTCAGGGCTTATTCCCATTTCATTGTGAATCAACCATTTCAGAGTTACAGGAATGTATTCCCTGATGAAAATTATTCATCACTGTACTCCCATCACCAACTCTGTAATATATAATGTTTTTCTCATAAGTTATTTTTATTTAATTCATTGTTATGATCTATAAAATGCCTGTCAATAAATTTCAGCAGTGTACTCATTCTGTCATTTCTCACCCCCATTTCGTCATGAAAAAAAAAAATTCTAAAGTGCAGACTACCAAAAATGTCCAATTCACATTTCATTTAATTTTATAAGTGAAGATTATATCAAGACTTGTCAGTTTCCAAAATCCATTTTAACTTAGTAGGTAAGGTTTGAATGCGAAAATTTTTTCAAGGGTGAATAATGTGAAGTACATCAGCTGCATTTGCTTTCTTACACTACAATGACGATTATTAACAACTAAGATTATAAAACGCAAAGCAACTAGTATTTATCTACTCATATACCATAAAGCAACACATGTACAGATATAAATTGCTGCATGCACATATTTTTTATGTTGTTTATCAGATCTAGTGTAACTGCAGTGGGATCCCTGAGTATATTCAAAGTTCTCCATCTAACTCCTTTGTTCTTTTCGACAAATCCAAACTTACTCATAACCAACTACCCTTTTTTTATGGAAGTCTGTTGTACAATCTCAGCTTTATCACTTACGGGGTTACAAAACACCTAGTTCACAATGGAAACTTGGATTGCGTTGTTAGTACGGAGTCTACACTCTGGCTTTTTAGTCTCTAACAATGTTCAATAGAAGACCATAACTGTTTTGCAAAGTAAAGTAGAAATCTATCCCAAAGCATCTGTGCCCCAGAGTGGGCACTGCAGTCCCCAGGATAGAGATCTGCACAAGTTTCCACCCTGAACTACTGAATGCTCTGAGTATCACTGGACAGTGAGATCGTCTTAGTAAAGTCTCAGAGCAGCCTGCACAGTAGGGTTTTCTCTTATCTGGCTTCCTCTTAGACTTCCAAGATAAAGTACCGCAGCACAGAGAGAAGAGTAATATTGTTTCTCGAGTCAAGTAAGCCCCAAGAGGCTCATCTCCCTTTTGGATACTCACAAAATCTTTTCTTAAAAGTAAGTTCATCTTTAGTTAAGAAGAGAAACTTGGACTTGGGGATGTTGAAGTGGCTTGCTCTGGCTCACATGGAAAGAACAGAAATTAGAATTACACAGATGATTCATATTTACTTAAACGCTACCTGTATCCTATTCTATTGCCTGGATTACCTCTACTCTCTGATATTTCCGCTAATCTCCAACTTCCCCTAACACAGAGTTATAATGGCATGCCCTTTCTTTTCGGTCAGGGTCTGATTCTCAGTCATATGTATCCAACCTAACGCCCTGCCTGTGGCCGTTCTAGTGTTCCTTCCTTAGAGAAAATGAGGAATGTAAATATAGATGCTACAAAGGACCTAGATGCTCTTGGATAATAAATCATAAGAACACATTGGTGTCTTCGTGCTTTCAGAGGGGTTGGGTTGGAGGACTTTTTGATCCTTTCTTCCTAAATCCCCTAGAACTGAATCCCCATGTATCGTAGTAGCTAGAAACACTTAATCTCCTAGACATAGTTTTTGGGTTGTCTGTAAATTAACTATTTCCCACTACTCCTAGGTTAATCTTTAGCATTTTTCAATAAACTTGTATTAGATAAAGACAAAAATCTATATATTTATTTTTTCACAAAAAAGTCAGAGCACAAATACTTTCATTATTAAAGTCTACCAAACACCTAAAAATTCCAATTTTTAAATAAATTCCTCTGAGAATTAGAAGAGGAAAGATAATTTCTGAACTAACTATATAATGTCAGAAGTACTTTGATGCTAATGTCACAAAGAAATGTCTCAAAAGTAAAGAACAGCTTTATCTACAAGAAATATTAGCACAAATATTTTCAATAAAATATTGCAACCAAATCCAGGAATATATAGCAAGGAATGTCTGTCTTGAACAAGTAAACTTCATACCAGGGATGCAAAATTGGATGCACATCTGAAACTCAGTTACTGCAATAAAACATACCTTCCCAAAACAAGAGAAAGCATGACCACTTCCATTACTAAAGCACTTGAAACATCTCACATCTCCATGCACCTGCATGGCATCTCACGGCTGTCTGTAATTTCAGTTGTAAAGCAATTGATACCTCTTCTGTCCTCCAGTGGTACCAAGCACACAAGCAACGTCCAGGCATACACACAGGGAAAACACACATATAAAATACACATATATTTTAAAGTTGAGGTGTTTTGTTGATTTTTGTATTGTTCTCTTTGTTTCTATTTTATTGATTTCAGCCTTCTTGCTAATTAGTCCCTTCTGTCTTTTCTACTTCGGTATGCTTACTTCTTTATGATCTAGTGTTTTCAGGTATACTGATAATTTGCTAATATGGGATCTCTCCAGTTTTTTCTTTTGTTTTGTTTTTATGTAAGCACTTAGTGCTGTGAACTTTTCCCTTTAACTCCACCTGTGTTGTGTCCATAAGTTTGAAAATGTTGTATATTCATTTTCATTGAGTTCCAGGAAATCTATTTTTTTAACTCTGTCTTGACTCAATTACATTCAGTAGAGAGTTGTTCAGTTCCCATGAGTTTGTAACTTTTCTTATTTCTGTTGTTGTAATCTAACTTTAATCTGTGGTGGTCTGATAGGATTCAAGGTCTTATTTAAATTTCCTTGAATCTGTTGAGACTTGATTTGTGACTGAGTTTTGTGTTCAATTCTGGGGTTTGAGGGAGGAAGCAATATTCTTTTGTGTTTGGGTGAAGTGTTCAATCAATATCTGATATAACGCGTATTAGTTCCAGTATTTTCTGTTTAGTTTTTGTCTGAACTTCCCATCTGTGTGTGAGAGTGGGGTATTGAAATCTCCCACTATTAATATGTGAGACTCAGTGTGTGGTTTGAGCTTTATTAATACTCTTTCACAAATCTGAGTGCCCCTGCATTCAGGGCATAAGCATTAAGAACTGAAACACCATCTCAGTGGAATTTTTATTTGATGAGTATGTAACATTGTCTACCCCTAAAAAGTATCATGGAGAGTGGTGGAAGGGATCCCGCTTTCTTGCTACCACCCATGTCCTGGATTGCACTTCAGAAAACTCAATTGTCCTACATTGTGGGATTGCCAGTTGTGGTCTCTAAGCTGCAGAAGGAGTAAAAAGTATGTTAAGTTAATCTCAGATACTATTAAGACTTCCCATGGAGGCTAGCACTGGGTTCCTGAAACATATGGTGGGAATACGCAGATCAGAGGCTCAGGCATTGCAGAGATTTCTACCTGAAAATGACTGAGTGATTCAGAGGGAAATGTCCCACTAGAGGGTACACACTTCTGTGCTAGTCCCTAGTGGTAGAGCCAGAAGTAGGGGTTTGCTAGTTGGCAGGTGTATTTTTGTAGTTTTGTGGTAAGGCTGATCTTGAACACTATGTTACAGAACTCTATCACTGAAATACAGGCCATGATACTTTATTCACAGATGCTGTATAAGGTTATAGCAATGCATGGTTAGGGGTAATATGTAGTGACATTTTGGGGAACAGAGGGGGTTTTCTATTTTAAATATTATAGCTGTGTTTGATAAACATTACACATAATTCATTATATTAGTAAACAAAGAAATAAAAATATACCAACAAGCTATATAATGGTGAGTAACTGAGTGCATTCTGACTTGTGTCAGAGCAAGAAAACATCTAGCCACTTCTGTACATTTTACTATGGCTTCTGTCTTCAAGTCACAAGATTTCCATATATAATGAAAATATCCTAGAACTAGAAAGCAGCAAAGACAACAGCATTCTGTGGATGTAGTGGATTTATGATGTTACATTGTAAATAATTGTCTTGCCTACAAGTTTAATGAAAGACGCTGATTGGCCAAAGGCAGACAGGAAGTGTGGCTGGGGCTACCAGCCTAGGAAAACTCTGGGATCGGGAAGAACAGAGCAGAAAAGCTTCCAGAGTTGCTAGACAAGCCAGAAGATACAGAGGACAACTATGCTGCTCTGAGAAAAGGTACCGAGCCCCATGGCTGAACAGAATAAGAATCACGGGTTAGTTTAAGGGTAAAGAGGTAGCAAGTTATATGCCTGGGCCTTAGGCCGATCAGCCTAAAATTAATGTAAGCATCTGTTTGTCTCTGTGAGTCTGTGTGTCCAATCCTTGAGGCTAGGTTCGAAATTCCAGACCAGAAACCTCTTACCACATATGGGTACGTTAAAAAGCATAGAATCAAATACCTCAAAATGGTTAATTTTATTATCTGAAAGCAAACAGGTGTTATCAATAATGAAAAGAGATTCTATGAAATTTAAGATTTAAGGCCTCATAGTTTTTAAATGTTTTAAAACCCTTTTATATGTAAAAGCTTTTTTTTCATTTTCTATACCAACCACAATAACCCCTCCCTTTCTCCTGCTCACACCACCAGCTTACCACCGCCCATCCACTCCTCAGAAAGGTAAAACCTCCATGAGAAGTCAACAAAGTCTATCAAATATCAGGTTGAACTGGCCTTTTGGAGTCTATTTCCTATAGAGGAATACTTTGCTGGGGGTGGTTCTTAGCCAGTGCATGCACTAGATATAAATTATGGTCCAACATCCAGAGGCCCTACAAACTGTGCTGAAGCAACAGAACTGCCATTCACATTAAAAGGGCTTAGTTCTAGTCAGTGAGCTCCAGGCAGCTCAGGTCAGCTTTCTCAGTGGGTCTCCCTTCTTAGTCTTTGCTCACATAACCCCTCTTCCTCTTTCCCTGTACTGGGAGCCTGTTAGATCTGTTAGATCTGTACCCTATTTATGATGTGATTATTGGGTATTTTGATGGCTAGTTTCTTGAGTTCTTTATGTATTTTAGAGATCAGCTCTCTGTCAAATGTAGGGTTGATGAAGATATTTTCCCATATTTAGGCCGCTGTTTTGTTTTACTAACTGTATCCTTTGTCTTAGAGAAGCTTCTCACTTTCAGGAGGTTCTGTCTATTAATGGTTGCCCTCAGGGTCCATGGCACTGAAGTTACGTTTAGGAAGTGGTCTCCTGAGCCAATGCAATCAAGGTTATTTCCCACTTTCTCTAATTTCAATTCAGTGTTAACTGAAGTTATGTTTAGGTTTTGATTCTCTGAGATTTGAGTTTTGTGCAGGGTCATAGATATACATCTATTTGCATTGTTCTACATGCCACCATTCAGTTATGCCAGCATCATTTGTTGAAAATGCTTTTTTTTTTTTTTTTTTTTTTACATTGTATACTTTTGGCTTTATTGTCAAAAATCAGGTGATTGTAGTTGTGTGTTTCAATGTCATGGTCTTTAATTTGATTCCAATGACTAACATGTCTGTTGTTATGCCAATGTCAAGTTGTTTTTAATATTATAGCTTCGTAATAGAGCTTGAAGTCGGGGATAGTAATGCCTCCAGATATTTCTTTATGTTACAGAATTGTAGAGGCAATCCTGTTTTTTTTGTTTTCTCATATGAAGTTGAGTATTATTCTTTCAAGGTATGTAAATATTTGTGTTGAGATTTTGATGGGGATTGCATTGAATCTGTAAACTGCTTTTGCTATCATTACCATTTTTACTATGTTAGACCTATCTATCCAAGAGGATGGGAGATCTTTCCATTTTCTGATATCTTTTTCAAACTCTTTTTTTCAACAACTTAAAGTTATTGTCTTATAGGTCTTATACTTATTTCGTTAGAGTTACCCCAAGATAGTTTATGTTATTTGTGGCTATTGTAGGGGTGATAACTCATGGATTTCATTTTTAAGCTCATTTGTTATTTTTATGTAGGAGGGATTATTTTTTAGTTAATTTTGTATCCTGCCACATTGTTGAAGTTTATTAGCTGTAGAATTTCTCTGGTAGAATATTTTGGCCCACTTACGTGTACTATCATATCATCTTCAAATACCAAAATTTTGAACTCTTTTTTTCCAATTTGTATACCCTTGATATCCTTATGTTGTCTTAACACTTTAACTAGCACTTCAAGTACTATATGTATATACATATATATAATTCTATTTCTTAAGAAGTTCTTGAAAGATTCATTTTAATCCCCCATGATACATCTGATATGAAATATTGGGGACATGTAAGACTGTCCACTTAAATTTTCATGTAGCAATGCCTAATAGTTAACACTCATTATTCACATATGACAGGATGCCATTTAATCTGTAAAATTATCAGCCATCAACAATAGGGCTGGCAGAATTGAGAAGTAAACTCAGCTGGCAATATTTCAGCAGTTTCCATATGCTTAAGACATAAATCCAGAAATAAAACTTAAGAAACAGTGTTTGCAAAAGTATCATAGCATACTGTTTAAAGGAATAAGCTAGGGAGATGGAAAGCAGATGTCCTTATTTCAAATTACAAAATACCAAGGAAAGAAATTAGAAGCTTGTATATATGGAGAGAGATGTCAGCTCACGAATTGTAAGATACAATACAAGTTGTTTCTTACTCGCAATTTACTTCATGTTTTCAATGCAACTCTAATGAAAATCCATTCCTTTGTTAAAAGTGACAAACTAATTTATAAGCCCCATATGGAAACCAAGAATAGCATTGTAAAAGAAAAGTAGGGTCTTCACACAACACCTCTAATACTCTGATTTCTTATAATGCTGCTGCAAGTTTCTTGTGGTTCAAGGGCATGTGAACAGTTGAGGGTACTTGCACAATCGAGCCTCTGAGACCATCAAGAAGCACAAAATATGCCAACAAATGTTGCTGCACTGAATTCATGAATATATAAAAAAAATATCAAGGCAACCATACCATCACATTTGGTAAGCAAATATCAATGTGAAATGGATTATATATTTAAAGGCTTAAACTAAAATGGAAAAACTTTCTCTAGAGAAAAGAAAAAAAAATCTTCCCAATGTGGAATTGCAAGAATTTATCTTAACAGAACACCAAGAGCAATAGCCCATAATAAAGCAATAAGGAAATATCATTAGTTTAAAAATTGAGTAAAGACAATACCAAGGAAAATGAGGGATCCTTTCTCAGACATAACATTCACAACCTACATATATGAGAATGACTTGCACACACATTGTGTTGTAGTGGGGTTCTCGGTCCCGGGCGGCCGGAGACCTGGACCCACAGACCCGCCCGAGACCGCTTAGCCGCCCCACCACCACCAGGGTCCCCAGAAACGACTCAGACGCTTCTATTAACTTCATGCTGTTTGGCCTATGGCTCAGGCACATTGCTAGCTAGCTCTTACATCTTAAATCAACCCATTTCTATTAATCTGTTGGCCACGTGGCTCGTGGCTCACCTGTGTTCCTTACATGTTGTTCCTTTGGCGGCTTCAGCTCGGTCTGCCTCACTCCACCCTGCTTCTCCCACCTAAGCTCTGATTTCTCCTCCTACCTATTCTACGGTACCCGCCATGGCCCAAAACAGCTCCTTTATTTAAAGATACAGCACACACAAATGCATTCCCACATCACTTCCCCCTTTCTCTCTAATCAAAAAGGAAGGTTTTAATTTTAACATAGCAAAATTACATATAACAAAATAGCTATCAAGCAAGAATTACAGTTACAATATCTAGTCTATTTGTATTTAGCAAAATTAAAGAAAATACTCTATCATCTACCTTATCTTTATGAATCTAAAGTTTTATATCTAATATATCTTTCAAATGACTAAGAAAAACTGTACATATAACTATCTAATCTTCAACTACATCAAAGACCACAGAAGGATATATTTACCCAAGTAAACCAGAAGTGCAAGTGACTTCTAAAATCTAGAAAGGACAGAGATGACACCTATCTGCCTGGACAGTCACCCAAAGTTCCTTTATAAAGTTGGGGCATCCATCTTCAGCCTATAGGCCTGGGGTCTCTTTTCATTTCAGTGAAGCAGGAAATCTGCTCTGCCCATTCTGGCACAGTTCATCCGTTGCTTCTCCTTGAGTCCTGAAGAATGTCTGACAGTTTTCTCTGTAAAGCAGGAACCTGAATGATGATCTTGGCTTGTTCTGCCAAAGTTCAGAGGTCATCTTCTTATGGAACCTGCATGTCCAGTTTAAACAGCATACTGTCAAGCAGTCAATATAAGAACAGGTTCTTCTCCAGTGGCTTACCATTACCATAAATAGATGAGACTCCATATGGAGTTTCTTCGATGCCCATTTTCCTGTTGAAGTAAATTAGTGCTGCCAGGAGCAGACCTGTCTCACTGTCCAGAAAAGTCTAAGCTCTTAAAACATTTTAAATGCCATATTCTGTAGGTCTTAGAAGTATTTGAAGGTTATCTATCTAATTGAAACATATCTTTGTATACCTAAAAATCCTAACTAACCTAACTATAAGTTTGATTATCAAAAGTGACTATTAACCTTCATTTCTTAATTATACACTACAATTTTAAAACAGTTACATGAACATCATACCTTAAACAAGAATAGAAAAACACACACAGCATAATAAATTTGACTTTAAATTTGTATCAATAAACCAAAATCTATACCAATGTAAAGCAGTTTGAGATTAACAGCTGATTACCTGTAAATTCAATAATATATTTCTTTTAAAAAAGCATTCACATACCATATCCCCCGTTTCTTCTTAGAAAGAGATTGACTATGACCATTAACCATTTATAATGAAAACAAACATTTAGAAACAATATTTGGGGAATTTGGGCGAAGTTATCCATTACTACTTCCTGCTGATTAAGGGGCGTTGAAAATCTCATGGATTGTTGAGACTGGATCATAATCTGCAGCCATGAAGCTGATCTGGCCATCTCTTTTCATCAGAGGTTTTTTCAGGGGGTCTTGGTTGATGAAACTATATTGGTTTGGAAGGAACCCACAGGTTCTCATCTGTGGAGACAAAAACAGAACTCTTCCAAAGCAATAAATCCTTAGACACAAATTTCAAAATCAAAATACCTTTAAAATATATATTCTTGTTTAACTTAGTAGCCTTTGCAATCCATTGTCTTTCTGCAGTTAGCTCACTAACAGTTAAAAAATTAAAAGAAAACACAATAACAACCAAAATCCAGATTTTGTGTCTATTTTCCATCTTTACGTGGCTTATTATATTTTTATTATTCTATTTCTCGCTTTAAAAACTTTTTCTAACCTCTTTCTTTTCTCTCTGAAGCCTATGTACCTTTTACAAACATTGTAACCCGTTTACAGGTTTTCTTTTTATCTGAATCTGTTTTATTGTGAATCCTTAATCATCTTCTAACCTTAAGAGCTTTTAAAATACATTCTCTAAAAAGAAGCACAGTTTTTGCAAATTAGGCTGAATCACTAAGTTTTCTTAAACGGACCGTAAACAGAGCACACCCAAGACAATGCTGTCACAAAGAAAATTTGTTTATCTTTTGTTCAAAATAAGCAGAAATCTAAAATCAATCACATGTTACTGAGTCTTTTGTTAGTTTTTAGGAACCCGCCTGATTGTAGCTCACACTGCCTGTCGCCAGCCCGCCGCTGGCGCCATTTTGAATGTGACCCGGACCATGCTTTCTTTGTACAAAGACCCGCTCCACACACACAATTTGGAAGCTGCCCTGGCTCAATTTCTGTGATCTAGAACCCTTTCTAATCTTTCTCAGGCTCTAAGTGGATAATCGCCCCACGTTGGGCGCCATCTGTTGTGGTGGGGTTCTAGGTCCCGGGCGGCCGGAGACCTGGACCCACAGGCCCGCCCGAGACCGCTTAGCCGCCCACCGCCACCAGGGTCCCCAGAAACGACTCAGACGCTTCTATTAACTTCATGCTGTTTGGCCTATGGCTCAGGCACATTGCTAGCTAGCTCTTACATCTTAAATCAACCCATTTCTATTAATCTGTCTGCCACGTGGCTCGTGGCTCACCCGTGTCTCCCTACATGTTGTTCCTTTGGCGGCTTCAGCTCGGTCTGCCTCACTCCACCCTGCTTCTCCCACCTAAGCTCTGATTTCTCCTCCTACCTATTCTACAGTACCCGCCATGGCCCAAAACAGCTCCTTTATTTAAAGATACAGCACACACAAATTCATTCCCACATCAACATTGCATAAAGGTTCTCACAAGACAATTAGGAAATGAAACTCAGTAGCAAAAACAAATGGAAAAAAAGATGTCAGAAGAGTCTCCATTAAAAAATGAAATGATATCAACTCCAAGTAATGGTACTTTTTATCTTCTAGAGCAGCTAATATTTGGATTCTCAACAACAGATTTGGTGAGAATATGGTGCTATTTGTACACTACTGCATCATGGGTAGTAGTAGATAAAATGTTAAAACTACTTTAGAATATTGACAGTTCCTTACAAAGCTGTTTATAAAGCTGTCCTGTATTTTAAAACTCCCAAAGGTAATGCAAATATAGGTCTTGAAAACAAAATAGAAAGAATTTTACCTACAACCTGAATAACTGAATTACTCTGCATTGCAAGGAAATGGATATGTTCTTGCTTTTAGAATAGTCTAAGTTTAGTTTTGTGAATTCTCAAATCCCTGTGTTGGAAAGGTAATCTCCAATACAGGGTTTGAGTGACCAGCCTTATACGAGATGAGCTTATACCAGCTCTCCTTAATGAGCTAATACTGATGTCAGAGGGCTTGCAAAGTAGTTTCAAATGCACATTCTCATTCTTGCACATAAGAACACAGGAGAAAGGCACATATTTGGTACTACCGCCTTGATTTGGACCTTTTCAAACTCTTATTATGCTATATGACTTGTTCTTTATACACTTCCAATTGTGTGATAGTGGCACAAAATGGCCTAAAACAATGTGGAATAATAGAAAATACACTCATCCAGGACACCTAGGCTGCCCTTCACTCTGACTAATCTCTGCCAGCCCAATGAAAAGACTCGGAGCAGAGGTAGCCATAAACCAGCCCTGTCTTAGGGGCAGTGGGTTGTCTTGAATGCTGCTGCTATACTATAGCTTTCCTCAATTACTGGTTCAGGACTTTTGACAAATTGCATGAGCTCACCCAACTTTACTCCATTTTTCTACTGGGCAAGTGCTGCTCAATTACAATGAAGCATTGTGGAAGCTGAGGTAGAACTTGTAGATACTGATGTCTTGAGGCTGTGAGTTAACCACAAAGTGAGAAATGAACTATGACATATTTATTGCAAGATAATCAACTGATTCTTTTTTATTTATTACTTTTTTATAAAAAAAAATATGTCATTTTTATCCATGTATCCTGTGCTCGCCCTCCCTTCCCTCCTTCCAATCATTCCCAGTCAGCCTGGGATCCTCACCCCTTCCCATCCATCCCTCTTTTCCCAAAAGGGCAAGAAGTCCCAAAGTGAGTCAGCTCAACTGATTCTTTCTAGGCTACTACATCCAGCAACATGGATAAAACCAATCAGCAATGCATTCATAATTAAGAACAATATTAAATATTTGCATGTGATACTGCAAAATCAAACAAATTATTATGTGTAGTCTGAATGTATAATTTGAAACACATCCACATGTATACACACACATATACACACATTCACACACACACACACACACACACACACACACACACACACACACACACAAATCATAGTGTTAATCCTAAGGAGAGGGAAATTGTTTGGTACAGAGCATAAATAAATTTTCTAAAGTGCTAAAAAAATCTTTTAGATCTAGATTTTTAACACTGCACACATCAAAGTGGATCAAAATATACACATTGTACACTTAATATCTCAAACTTCTACTTAAATTTGTCAAGACTGTGTCTTAATATCAGGTTTACAACCACTACATTAATAATCACCTCTATTTTTTTATAAATACAAATGATTCAGGCCCTGTAACCAAAATAGCTCTAAAAACTACCTGTAATTCTCTACACATTTACAGTCACCAACTGATCATTATCCTGTGGGAAAGCAGAGTTTATTCACAGGTGTTTAAATTGTATGTGGGGTGTCACTCAACATGTGTGAATGGTGAGGCATTTATCTGTGTGTGGAAGTATGTTTTAGTTTATAAAGTGTATAATTGCTGTATACAGACATACATATATGGCTTTTTGAGAAATTCCATTTCTGTCCATATTTTTATTCTAACTTTGTTATAAATTAAGCATATGTCTTGAATAAAATTGTATGATATAACTAATTTATTATACACTTCAAATAAATTATGTCTATGAGGAAAATATAAGCAGCTATTTTGAGGTCTTTGTCAGTCAATGCACAGTCCTGGTTATTAGTAGGTACAAAGATATTAAAACAAACAACTCTAAGTCAAAATACTTTCATGGAAAATAACATGCCTGGTATTTATATAAAAGTTCATCTCTAGCTGCATACTTCCTGGCCTCTGGTCTGTATCTTCAAGAAAGTGTCCCTGTAAAGTTATGGTAGATATCTCCTGTGCCTCTGACCCATATATGCTTCTACTTGTCATCATAACATAAGTTTAGTTTAGACGGTCATTAAAAATCCATGGATTTAATTTTGTTTACTCTGTGTATGGTTGTGTACTGTGTTGTCTGAACATATGCCTGTGAACATGGCGCCTAGGAAGACAGAAGAAGAATCATAACCCTAGAACTGAAGTTACACATAGCTGTGAATGACCATGTGGGTGCTGGGAATGAAAGCCAAGTCCTGTTGCAGAGCAGTCAGTGCTCTTAAGCTCAGCCAATTGACTCTTAGATAATTTGTCAATGTGTATCTTTATATTCACCCATCCCAAACTCCTCCTTGTTTATTTGCACATTTTTTTCCTAAAAATCAGTTAAAACTGTTACTTCCAGTACCCATTAAGTATACCTATTTTTTGAGCTATTCAGATGTTAGTGGGATTTATTATTTCACTTTGTTTGCACGAGTGCATTCTTACCATCGCTTGTCTTCAAAAGCAATGGGACTTTTTGTTTTTACCTATGAGTCATCTGTCATTCCTTAATTTCTGCTGTCAGTATTGCAATGCACATGACTATATCAATTTCAAACATGCTCAATAAATTATATAAAGAAGGTAGTTTATTGAAAATGTATATCTGACAAAGTCTTTATCCCATCCTCATAAGCAATTAATGTGTTTTCCTTGTTTTAGGATTCTACAGTGTAATTAATTTTCACTCTGATTTTATCACCTTTGTTTTGCCTAGCACCCAATATGTTTTTTTTTAGATCATTCTTGTTTTTTTCTTCATTTTATTATCTATTTTATTTAAAAATATCTTTTATTATATCCATGTATCCACCTGCTCCCCCTTTCTTCCCTCCTCCCAATATTTTAAATGTATATTTTTGAGTGATTTTCGAGGATTTCAAACATGTATCTTCCTGTCTTGGCTGTGTTTTGAACAAATCTACCTCTCAACATCTTCCACTCTAATCTACCCAGGTTCATTTCTGCCCCTTATCTCTCCCAGTCCTACTGAGTCAACTTAGTACTGCCAATATTACACAGGTGTGGGGCTACACTATCCATGAACTGACAGACAAGTGTTTCAAAGGGTGTTTGATACTAGAGTTGCCAGAAGTTTTGCATGGGATATCCTGGGTTATAAGAGGATTTCAGTTCTTGGTTGATAATTTTACTCTGTTTTCTCACTTTGCAATTCATGAATCAGATATTTGGCAAGCCCAAATCAAATTTCTAATAATTTAAAAATAGGAATTTCTCTTATATTCAATCTATGGGCATTTTTACATTATTCTATGTTGGGTTCTTCCTGACTTTATCTTCAGTTTTTTCTTAAGGTTATTGTGTATTTTATTATTCTGATTTGATAGAAGTCATTTGGTAAAAGCACCATACATTGTCATCAGCTATGTTATTTTTATTTGTTGTATGAGGTTTCTGACCTAGACTTTTGGGCCTACCCTCAAGGTTTGGATCCACAGACCCACAGACCTGCAGACCCACAGAGACGCACAGATGTTTACATTAACTGTACGCTGATTAACCTGGGGCCCAGGCATATAACTTGCTAACTCTTGCTCTTAATCTAGCCCATAATTCTTATTCTGTTCAGCCATGGGGCTCAGTACCTTTTCTCAGAGCAGCATACTTGTCCTCTGCTTCTTCTGGTTTGTCTGGCATCTCTGGGGCATTTCTTCCCTGTTCTACCTGTTCCCAGAGTTTTATTAGTCTGGTAGCCCCGACCATACTTTCTATCTGCCTTTGGCCAATCAGTACTTTTTATTATACTCATAGGCAGGTCAATTATTTACAATATAACATCATAAATTCACTACATTTACCCATGCACCTCACTTTTATCAAGACACTGAAATAACAGTCTTCATTCCCATCTAAGACAAACACTGATATTCAATTTATTTATGCATTTTCCATTCATTTGTTCATTCACATAACACATTTGTTGTATGTGTAGCTCTGTTCTAGGCAAGACAATCAAAAATTAAAGATTATATATATCTATAAGCTCTGAGATGCTAAAAAAGACAATGCAGAATAAACATAATTATATTAAGCAATTTAGGACATATTATTATTATTATTGCTATTATTATTCCCTACAATTGTTTCCTTTCTCAGGAATTTTATTCTTATAATGAATCCTATTCTCTTCCACCATCATCCTCAGTATGCATTAAATAATTTGTCTTAGCAAATAAGCCTTTTTCATTTCAAGTTTAAAAATATGTTTTCCATCACCAGCAAGTAAACCTAGGGGTTTACATATGGAAGACGAACACTTGACCACTGCTCCACTTCCTATCCATTCTTGCCCCCACCAATAAATTCTGAACAGTCACTCTTTCTATCTAGTCATATTCTCTGTTCTTCCGTAGAGACAGCCTGTGGAATTTGCCCTTTGAATGCAGTGACTGCATTTTTTTCTCACTACTAGATAACACTATGAAACTACTTACTGTTACCAATGAAGCCTCACAGCCAACAACCAAGATATAAATGGACAATTAGTCATCTATGTTCACTCCATTACAGCCTTAAACTCAGCAGATCAATATTTCTTTATGACATATTTTATTCACTAAACTTCTGAAATAAAACTCAGTTTTTCTGGACTGGCTGTTTGCAGATCCATTTCAATGTAGGAAGACATGTAACTAAAATAAATTCATCTTTAACAGAAATAACTCAATATATGTGTACATGTTATTATGTATATATCTGACATTTAAAAAGTACTACATAAACATAATGAAAAAATGTAGTAGATTTAATTGTGCTGTAGTCAAAATATGCACTATCTTGGGCAATATTTTACACTTGTTTCAGCTGAAACATGGATGCAATTGTTACACGTACTAAAAACAGGGAGGAAAGACTAAAATTTTATCGTAAGTGGTATAATTCAAAGGAGGTAAAACCATTTTATGTAAATTAAATGACTGCCAAGTAAAGATCAACAGTTTCTACAAAGCTGTTGATGAATGAAATACAAGACCACAATCATGGTCTGCAAGTATTTCTGTGAAATGAACAAAAATTGTTTCTGCTTCAGGAGATATGTGCTTTTGAGTTCACAGACAGGGAATGGTCTCACAATCGAAATAGCAATGGGCTGTATCAATAACTGAAAGCAGTATAAACTGAGTGCCAACCCTCTGAAAAGAAAGCATTGCTGGTTCACAGAGTCAATAAAGACCAGACTGGTCCCCATCATGCCTGAATTGCAGTTATTAATCATACTATCCACTAACAGCAGTTGATGATGGATAATCATCAAGCCTATGATGTCAGGTCTTCCACAAACCAGGCAGACTTGGAACATATTTGTGATCTTGCCAATTGTTTGAATCTCCAGTTCTGTACATGCTCAAATCACTTATGTTTTATTACTACTGAATATATCAGGAGAAACACAGAGAAGAACACTTCTTCAGGTGTCTTAGATCGTTTTTGAAATTCAGGTGAATTTGTTACACATTGATCATGAACATAAAAGTTATTGGAAGCAATTGTTCTATAATAAAAATTGAGTGCTCGTAACATGATTATGGTGCAAACATCTGCCACTCATGCAGACAGCATTCTATAAACCCATCAACCTAACATTATTTTCCCTCTGATTGTATCAGGAATGCTTGAGGCTTGACAGTGATTTGAGTGGCAGGCATCCACCCTGGTGTACAGTGTTGCATACTCAAGTTTTGTTTGTAGGAATTAACCCTCTTTGAAAAATGTTTTTAATTTTT
This sequence comes from Phyllotis vaccarum, assembly GCA_033318265.1. NCBI lineage: Eukaryota > Metazoa > Chordata > Mammalia > Rodentia > Cricetidae > Phyllotis > Phyllotis vaccarum. The sequence continues at coordinate 8,584,060 of JARWLC010000015.1, read as the reverse complement.
TTTTATTGAAAAGAAGCATATAAGGACTGCTGCTACCTTTTCTCCTTAAAAAGACCAAGTTTTTATAGTCCCCAGCTTCCATAAATATTTTACTAAGTTTTTAAATTGACTTTTTGGTTTTGTAATGAGAAATACTATGAATTATTTAAAAACTCCAGGCAGGAGATATATATGTATGTGTATAGGGAGATAACAATCTATAGATATATATGCCATATAGTACAATGGAGAAAGATGATGTTCCAGAATAATGAGAGCATTCAGTATAGTTAAGCAAGGGTAACAACTTCATGCTTAACTTTACAGAAACATACAAAGTCATTTTAATTTTTTTATTGGCTGCAGGTTTAATATTTGTCATATAGAATTACAGTGAGGTGTCTGTTGTGGAATCTTCTCTGAGCAAGTTAACATGTAAGACTTAGAGGAGACTGTTGAGGACGTCTCGTATGATTCTAGTAGTGCTGGAATTCCTTTTCTGATATGCCTCCAAACACAAATGTCCCCAGTGTTATATGGAAGAATATCTTCATAAATCAATGAAAAGGACTCTGTTACAGAACAAAGCTTTCATATGAAGCGGACTTGTACCTTGCGTTCACTTCCACAGATACGCCCTCTAAAATCACACAGCACAAGCTCTCTGATGGCAGACTTTAAGGTTATATGAAATAATATTTTTATTTTTAAGTATAACTAGTTACTTCAATTGTTCTTACAAATCTCGTAAGCAAATATTCTAACAAATATAAATCATTTCTGTTAAAGGAATAATTATAATGTTTGGCTATACACTGAGACCACATTGAACAAGTCAGTTTTCGTATTTGTTAAGACTAAAAAATTTAAGTATAACGGGAAAGAGATGTAGGATGTTTTCATATCCCTTCACTTTCCTTTGATGCTCTCTGTCCATATACTCAGGCCATCACAGAACAGCAGATGTGTGGAATCATCTATCAAGCACTGTAAGCAGATATCCACCCCCAGAGCAGCATAGGTGGACAATGGTCCTTTGCTAATAAACTCATGCTTTCTCTTCACTTATACCAACCTTTAAGCTGGCTTTATATGCTCTGTGTTTATTTTTCAAGCAGCAAATTGATTTGTGAGGAAGAAAGAGAATTTTTCAAGAGAAGAAAGCAGTGAACACAGACTCCCATAGGCTCAGCCACAGAGCTGTGCTAACTAAGAAGCCAGATTTCTTTTGTTCCTTTGTTTTTTGTTTTCTTTTCAATCAAATAGCTCAAAGACAAGTTGGCCCTCATGGCCATATTTTTGTCTTTGAATAGTTGGCATCCTCTGAGTCAGCTCATTAATCAGGGAAATGTTCCAGTAGTTCTCTTTTAAACTTTTAGCCCTGAGAGGACAGGAATCTAGAATTCATTCCAACTCTGTCATTCTCGCATTTAAACAGAGAGGAGGTGAATAATACCCATTCTTCTGACTCAAGATTCCATTGTCTGAACTCAAGATGAAAACAGCCAGGGAGTTCAGTAATATTTCTACTGACTCCTATTTTTTAGCTTCTCATAGACAAACCCTTTTAATCTTGTTTTTAATAAAAGGCAAATAAAGCATTTTTTCCAGTTAGAGTTGGGAATATTGGGGGGAAATGGCTAAGAATCACCCTTTTGTCTATTTTAGTCTATAAAGGGAAAATAAATGTGCTATATGTTTTAAGGAAATTTACTATTTTTCTGGCTTGCACTGCATAAATTAAAGACACAAATCCTCACACACTGTTCCTTCCCTCACTATCTGAACATATATGTAATTGGGCTGGGAAAACAGCACAGTGACTAAGAGCTGGTCCTGCTCTTCCAGAGGCCTAAGGTTCCGTTCTGAGCAATCAACGACAGGTGCCTATATTCACCTCTAACTTGATCGGCCTCTGGAGGACTCTTCTGAAAAACTCACTCCAAAATGTCAGGCATGTAATAGATTAATTAATATTTGACTCATAAATTGATAAATGACTCAGGCCATGGTCTTAAGTGTATATCTTGAGTTTGGGTTGCATTTTTTTTATTTCACACAAATCCTGATATATTGTGTAGTGAGAAGGAAGTGCATCACCTTGACTTAGAAGCCAACATAGGTACAGATTGACCTATGACCATCAAGAAGCAGCATTGAGGCATGGCTAAAACAGTTTAAAAATGAATGCACGTTTGCTCTATCTCTCTGCTTCCCCTTCGCTTGAAAGAAAGACCCATTCCAGTCTGTTGAGTACATTGTCCCAGGCTTCCTGACTATTCATTCTATTTATGTTTCTATTAACCTTTTGAATAACATTTTAATCAATTGCCAATGATTAATAACCAACTACATCTGGTGCACAACATGGGCTGATTCCCCACAGCCACATGGCCTCAGCTCTTAGCCCTGCTAACTGATTACAGTAATGTGTGCTGCCCTTGGGGGCATTTCTGTTTTCTCTTCCAGGCTATTAGAGATATGAGAGTTTGGGGTGGCTGTTCATTCTTTGCAGATGTATTCTTGGTATTTCAGTTATCCTAAGTATATTGTATAAATCTACAAAAATATATACCCTTTTAACTTTTGCTATAATTTTTGGGTACATCTTCTGACCATGATAAAAATCTATGTATCACATCTTTGTGTTAGGATGGAGAGGGCATTTGTTGTTCACTAGAAGGATGATCACAACAAGATGGCTCTTGAGAATAATACAGTTTACGGTGTGGTTCTCCTACTCACTCCACAAGGAATGAAGCCTGAAGCTGTTCCAAGTCTCCAATGCCCCCCAAACTCATAAAAACACAAACCAAAAGCAGCTGACTTCCCAGGTATAATAATGTCTGCAATGTAAAGCCACGATCAGTTTTCAGCATACTGTACTACATTTCAGTTTTCACTTATAGAAACATGTAGCTATTGTTCCTATTGTGCTAAGTTCCTACAATGCATTTTGGAGATTTTTTTTTCTACTTCTGTAGTATAAGAATAAGGCAAAGTAGAAATCCCCAGTACCCAATTAGTCACATCAGGACCTCTATCCTTGAAGCTGTCAATTAAAGCTGATACCAAAAGCTGATTTCCAACAATCAGTCTAAGCTTATTAATGTTTCAGTGCCATACAGTTCCGTTACAGTCCTACTCTGTCAGATCATTATTATTGCACATCTCTCATTTTTTGTCATTAATGATGTTAGGTCTTTGTGTTCAGATATATAGCTTCAGCACATAGAACATTGTTTCATACATAATAAATATATTGTAATATTTATGTTAATCATGTTAATAAATGAGTTCATGCATAATAAGCCTTATATTTTGATTTACTGTTGCTTTTTCTTTCTCACAATATTCTTAAAGACAACACAGGTTTTAAGCTACCTGGATATCTATTCCCAGAGCTCTAGTTGCTCAATTTGTTAATAAGAAGCCTAACAATGAAACTAGTTTACCTCATAGTACAGGAATCCTGTGGTTTGCCAATGGTTTATATTTTCTGTAATAATGCTTCAGCATCAACAGACCACAACATCTTCTCTAAGAAGCAATGTGGAGTAGCACATGCTGTCTACAGCTCTAAGAATTGAAAGAACAGTTTGCCAAGAATCCTAGATGAAACAATCTAATGATTTCTGGTTGGTTAATTGCACTCCTGGGATCATACATTACTGCATAGATCCTTCTCTCTTGTCTACACAATAATTTGCTAAACATATCAAATCCAACACCCTGTTCCTGGTGATCAGAGATAACCTCAAAAATTATTCATATAGGTTCACATACTTATCTCAATTACTGTTTAACCTATAGAAGTAAATTCAGATAACTTGAAAAGAAAAACGGTTTCTTCAGGATTTGGCTCTGCTCTGTGTAATTAGGGGATGGATTTTATATTTCTGGAAAACAACTGCAACTGTGCTTAGGAATGAGACTTTGTCCAGGAAAGTAGTGGTGCACAACATATCCTCTAAGTGAAGAGATCCAGTTAACCCAGGAGAATACACCAAAGCAGGGCATTTATTTATTTATTTATTTTTTCTGGTAGTAGCTGAATAAATTTCCTCTGTTTCCACAAGAAGAGCACCCTTTCTTTGGATTGTTTCTGAACATGTTTAACTGCCATAAATCCTGCCAAGATTCAGAAAAGATGCATTAACCAATTAACTTCTGTCTACTTTTATACAATTCTATTGTTCTGAAAACTTCATGCAGAATAAATTTGTTTAAATAAATTATATGTTATGCATTTTTGGTTGTTGTTTTAATTGAAGGAAATTATCACTCTCTTGCTGAAGTTATCCATAGTTTGAGTCAGTATTGCCTAAGTAAAGTTAGTTCTTATAACAGTACATGTCAGAAAGGAAACACGGTAACTTCTTGATAGTCAATAATATCTGAATTCAAAATCCATATAACAGAAGATGGAACCATTAAAAACTAGGACAAATGTCTATGATTCACTCAATTCCCTTAAGTTAATAATATAATCAGTGTTTTTAATAAATGTTACTGTTCATCAAATCTTGCCACTTTGCAAGAAAGAAACCACAAAACCACAAAGAAAACCAAGTAAGGGGAAATTCATTTGTATAATTTGCATTAATAGACACTTCCTTACTAGAAGTATTTCAAATGTATAGTCATGCATACAAATCTAATATTCTGTACCTTAAATGATGTTTTAAAATAATGAATAGTGATGAGGACACAAGAGATCATTGTTACCACAGAAGAAACGTTTTGCTAATAAGAACAATTTCCAGCATCAAAACATATCACTATGAAGCAGGTATATTTAGTCTATAAAATATTTATATGCTAAATTCATGACAGTGTATTTTTCTTTCATCTGGATAGAAACAAATTAGGTAAAAGAAAGTATTTCTGCTCAGAATTTCAGAACATCAAGTGGCAGCAAAGATGTCCAAACACTGGAGTTTGAAGTCAGTAGCTTCTTTGATTTTAAGAGCAGATTGCACTAAAGGACAGCTATTTCCCTGAGGTTCACATAGCTGTCTCTAAGCACAATATTGATGATATCTATATTTGATGCCTACTGAACATTTGACTAGCTTCCTAGGATGCCGTAATTAAAGGCTGATACGAACTTTCCAATCAAAGTCAGAGTCAATATGAATGCTCCTATATAGAGCTGGCTATTAGTTATAGCTGAGGCAGCTCCAGTAATCATCATCAAATTTATAAATCTTCTTGATGGACATTAATTTTCTGTTTAAAATTACTTAACAAAGTTAAATTAGTTAAATGTATCTTCTCCAAGTAGGCTAACTTTTTAAAAAATAGTGTTCTCCTGATCTCTATACATGAGAGCAACATCTCTATCACTCTTGCAGCTTCCTATAACTCTTTCTGTATTCCTTTCCAAAAATGTATGATGCATTAACTATTATAATTGTTACATGAATATGCATTAGACACACACACACACACACACACCATTTCTGTTTCAGTATTTATACATGTGCCATAAGCTGACCACTGAGATTGGACAACTTATGTAAAATCTTGTCTTTGGAAATAAATAATCTTCCTTTTCCAGCAGCCATTGACCACCTTTTCATCAGTGGGTAGACCCAACTGACACGCTAAAGTATACAGAGATCATTCGTTTAACGCTATATTTTTTCAAAATCCTCTTCCCTCCAGGAAAATCATTTTCTTTGTTAGAAAAAAGAAGAACTAAACTTTTACATTGAATATTGAAAATAAACAATGATATATTTTTTCTAATTAAAAGAATATGAATATCTAATATAAAAAATTTATGAAGTTATCATTACAGATCTAAATACTAACTTTGAATAAATTCTTCTAAAAAGTATAAAAATATGTTAACATGGGTATTAAACATTAAAAGAAGATTCAAGTAACTACTTAATATTATTTCAAGAGCTAAGAACAGCTAGCAAAAACAGCTTTTGCAATTTCTGCTGCTGAACTTAGGTCTTTGCCATCTGGTTGCTGCTACATCTTTGGGTTATTGTTGAGCTAATTAAATAGCATGTGTTATTATTATTTCTTTTAATGCCTTTTTAACTGTAACTTTAATACTTAGAAAGCATTGGACATTGTGCAATTTTTATTTTATCATCTTTAAAATTGTAAATATGTGGATTTAACCACTGTAATTTTAATGCTCACAGCACACAATACTTCATAATGAACAGGAAACACCAATTTGGGAATTAAAAATTGTCTTCACATGTTCCTTTATTCTCAAGTCCCCCTTTGCAAAGAGCTCAGATATTTCATGATACCTTAGTTTTCTTTTCTGGTTTTTCTTATAATAGCATTAAGTTGTTTCTACTTGGATCATTATTATTGCTTGATATGGTATAGTACTAAGAGTGTAGTTAGTTCAAAATGCCAAGACTCTAGTTTACTTCCTTCCTGGTTTTTGTCTTTATACTGAGTAGGAATAAAAATGTTCATATAATTGTCTCTTTCTTCTTCAAACTTCCACATATGCATTCTCAAAATATATATTTGGGGATGTAAGAGATGTCAGTGACTGTGGTAGTCTGAGAAAAGTTCTATAATGGTAGAAACTTGGAAAAGTGAGGTCTCTAGGAGATTGTCAGGGAGAAGCAACTCTGCCTGGAGAAGCTGACAAGTGAGTCTATCCTATTAGCTGACTTACTCTTGTCTTCAAATCAAGGAGATTTTCCAGTTTTCGTTAAAAAAAAAAGAGCCCAAAATTCCCAAAGTAATTCAAAGAATGTTTCTAATTTCAAAAATGAATAAATATTTTGAAAATGGGATTCTTCTTCTAAGTCAAACTGGGAATTAAGATCAATTGCAATTTAATGTGAAATAAAGCTCAGAATGAGATTATTTTTATATAAGTCTTCAAGGCTTTCTGCAATAGAAAACTAAGCTCAGCTAATATATGTAAAAAAAAAAACAAGAAAAAATAATAAAATTAGAGATGAAAACTTCATTCCAGATGCTTATCCAAAGTAGCACATGTGGGAATGCATTTGTGAGTGCTGTATCTTTAAATAAAGGAGCTGGTTTGGGCCATGGCAGGTACGTAGAATAGGTAGGAGGAGAAATCAGAGCTTAGGTAGGGGAAGCAGGGCGGAGTTAGAGGCAGACCGCGCGGAAGCCGCCCAAGGAGCAACATGTAAGGAGACACGGGTAAGCCACGAGCCACGTGGCCAACAGATTAATGGAAATGGGTTGATTTAAGATGTAGGAGCTAGCTAGCAATGTGCCTGAGCCATAGGCCAAACAGCATGGACTTAATGTAAGCCTCTGAGTTATTTTGGGAGACCTGGGCGGCTGGGCAGCTGAGGGGTCTGGCACGGCAGGTCTGTGGGTCTCGGATCTCTGGCCGCCCGAGACCCAGAGAAACCCTACTACAACAAGCACATTGTTTCCATCAAGGGATAATTCTTCACTGCAACCTTCTCCCATAATATCACTCTGCTCATGAGTTTTATTCTTTACTTGGAATTCTATTTCTTAATTTTTACTTTATTTTAAAACACACACACACATATATATACACAAATATTTCATGATTTCAGATTTAAGTTTACTCTAAGTAACTAGCCACTTTAATATATTTCAGATGAGTTATCAACTTGGAGCAGACTCATTTGTGCAACAATTATGCCTTATAGAATGTTGAATGAAATTACAAAAAAAATTTAGCTAGTTCATGGGTGGTCTTGAAATTCAAAAACTGTTTTATGCACTTCCATAGGCTTTACATAGATGGTTAGAAGATTGGGCTTAGTTATGATTGTTGACCAGAACATCTATACATTGCTTCACATGCATATCTCTGAGTACTCAAAATTATTATGTAATTTATAAACAAAAACATTCTCATTTGAGATGCATGAAAGCAAAAGTCTCTGTATGACTAAGTCTTAAAATACATTGTCTTTTTTAACCACATATCTAGAGGGAATTAGACACCACTTAGAAATATTACAACAAAGAGTTGAGTTCAGAGTAATGTTGAAGATATGAAAATATAATTTAGTAAGGAAAGCCATAAATGCATGCTAATGAGGTTGTTTCAAGTTATCTTGCAACATAGACATATATGTTCATTCCACTTCAGGATATTTAATTTTACTGTAAAGTATTCACTGCACAGGCTACTTCAGTTTTCCTTAAGTCAAGCAATATTCTTACTTTCTTTTGGTGATTAGCTACAAACACGGTGTATTAAGAAGGATATTCGAATAAAATCAGCAGAGAGAGAGTGTGTGTGTTTGTGTGTGTGTAAATCTAAAATGATGGTAGGAACTTAGAAGTTGACAAATAACCACATGTATGCCAAAGAGGCTGAGAATTAGTAAGTGCTCGATGCACAAGTCTGGATGCCTCCTCTGTCCCAGTGCAGACCAATAGTCTAGAAGACCACTAGAGAGTGAGTGATTGTGTCCTTGGGATGACAGATAAACTGGTAACTCATATCAGCAGAGGATCATAGCAAAATTAGACATGTTGCTTTCCCTGTGTCTTCTTGTACCTGGACCATGCTTACATGAAAATTGGATCTTCTTTTAGGAAATCCTTTCTCTAAATGTCCTAAAGAGATTGCTCAGAGATATGTCTCCCAGCCATCTCTAAAGCTAGCCAAGTTGAAAATCAAGACCAATGATTACAATAGCATTCATGAAAGCTTTTATTTCATCAAAATGCTAACTATACATATTAACAATCCATCTACTACACTATATGCAATAATATGTAGGCTACAGAAGAAATAGAAAAAGTGACCATATGTTTCAAAGACCTTCTGAAGATTGGGGTGGTGATTTGAATGGATTCAAAGAACTCCGGCAAATTTCTATATGGGCTTTAGGGTCCAATCACAAAATTTTTCAGGTTGCTGAGCTGTCAAAGCAGGGATCTGCTTCAAGGTCCAGCTACAATACTACAGGTTTGACCCTGTTAGTTATGTATTCATGAGATCAAGAGATGCCATTTTGAGCTTGTGGATCTCCAACTCAAGAGTGGGTATACTTAATTTGATGTAGATTGCAGGATACTGAATTTAGATTTTAAGTGGAATAAGATGAGGTGTTAGTACACTGCATATAGCACAAATGTATATGCCAAAATAATGGATTAAGAACTTGAAAATGGCTCAAACATTCTTTTTCTTTTTCCCTGCTCAACCCCATAACCTGATACAACTGTGTTAATATTTCTTTCTCTTGCTTTAGATTCGTTCAGGTCTCTTGTTTGGGACAAAAAAAAACTTGTAAGGCCAGAGCTCAAGAAAGTTGATGAATTGGTATTTCTTCCCTTTGTCGTTTTGACAACTTTCATAGTGACTTGAGCGATGCCTGAACAATAATTGAATCTGTTCTATCCTCCAACCTGAGTGTGCCCTGTGTCAGCTAAAAATGAATAACATTCCAAGATCTAGAAATTTCCTACAGGAGTCCAGAAGAAATAATTTTCTGGATAAGACTCCTTGCAGGTTCATATGTTTTTAGATATTGATGTGTAGAGTTGCTTATTATACATCTTAGGCAATTTTAGGCAATATCTATTCTTTATGTTTCTTTTAAAACCATAAATAATTTGTTTTGATAAATATCAATGAAACAGTAAGCCTAAGGGTAAGAACTTTTATGTTCTAAGAAGTGAGCATTGTAATATGCTGAAGGCCCCTGCTGTGTGACTTAAAACCCTGTTGTTTTCTGTCCCTGATCAGTAACCTTGGTATTACATTTATTGGGCATTCCTTCAGCATTACATACTCTCCTGTGTAGATATTTCACCACAATCTAACATTCCTTCTTATTTAAAAATATTTTCATATTTGTAACATTCTTCTGAACTTGTAATGTTTCTTTATACTCAACATTATGTATTCTTAAATTTTACTATTATGAAACACATGCTTCAATTCAATACCTTTTGCTAGTATATTACATTACCTAGTACAGGTGTGACACAATTTATTAAAGCATTTTTCTCCTTGTGGACACTGGGTTATCATTTTAAGCCACCACATACCTCCATATAGATTGGCTATATATAGGCATTTCTTTTCAATTTTTATGTCCTGCTGTTCTGAGGCACTAAAGCAGTGAAAAGTCCTTACAACAGCATGTATTTTATTCATGTTTCAGGATTTGTCTTGTGTATTCAGCTAACAAACACCAGATGTAATGCTATTCATGTTGACAAATTCCATACTTCATGTGGAACCAGCAAAGCTCACAGAGACAGACAGGCCTCAGCCACTAAGAATAGTAACAACTTTAAAAACAATGTACATATCAAGCCTTAAATAGTCAATGTATTATCTCTTGTGAGATAAGTGTGAATTAATTGCTTACAGTTTAGAAGAATCAAAATATATTGTACCCATTTACTTTTTAATTATAATTATTAATATAAATGTCAACTAGAACAGAGAAATGTCTTTTAAATATGGAATTTATTATTACATTGTACTAAGAAGGCAACTGCAATAAAATGTCAAGTATCCAACAAGTTCTTAAATGGATAGGTTTGTAGACTAATAGCTAAATTTAACTTACACATTTATTTACTGCTCATATATCTCTTTCTGATTATTTGTAAATATTCTTTGTCTTAAGCAGGTATAGAAACATTACTTTTACAAATGAAAATGAGGAAAACTATTTTAATAAGTCCAGTCAAAGACCGTGCATTCAAATAAAAGTATTTGTGCTGTAAAAATACTAACTGGGTCTTCATACCCAACTAATGATGTCTTTGCTGAAATTACTAGCAATTCATTCATTTACTTTTCAGTGGAGGTTAGTTTCCAAATGTGAGAGTCTAAAAGTCTAGACATACACATGTCACAGAGCCACAGAGATGAATTTTCTTATCTAAGGCAATGCTATTTGAAAGGAACTAGACGGCTAATTATTTTCAACATAACAAATGCTCACGTCGTGTAATTGCCCTTGTTTTGAGTTGTGGCACAGCTCCTACCTCCTGTCATATCACTGTCATCTCTCACCATAGAAGCTAATTATAGAAAACTACCACTGTGCGAACTGCATGGATGCCATCTCTGATTATTACATTTACAACACAACTTTACACTTAAGAGTTTGGAAAAACAGTGAAGGGGGGGGGGTGATCGTAAAATTGTAAAAGCCAAGGGGACCAGGAAATATGCTGTTGGATAGTCTCCAAAAAGAAGATGGAGAAGTAGAAAGAGGAGGAGAGGACGAGGAAGCGGATAGGAAGGGAAAGGAGCAGGAGGAGAAGGAGGAAGAGGAGAGAGAGAGAGGAAGGAGGTGGAGGAGGAGTAGAACAAAGACTCCAAGTGGGAGTCTAGAGGAGGGAAAATCTGGTATGAGAGGATGTGAGTTCTTAAGGAAAGGCGTCAGGGTGATATGATCCAAGACATGTTGCATGAACGTCTTTAACAGTCAGTAAAAATATTGTATTATTATCAAACAAATAATTTTATCAGAAATTATTTAAATTTCATTATATTTTATTTACTATTGCCTTATGTTAATGCCTCTGCCACAGTCGGAGAGAGTTGGCTCCATGCAGGTCTTCAAGTTCAGCACTAAGTATCTTTACTTCTAAGCCACTTATACATCAGTGTTGATAATTGTTCATAAACAAGTATACTCTGTAGTATGAATAATATCTACTCATGTTGGCTTGCTGCATTCCATCTCAGTTTTAGTTTAGGGCTGCATGTGATCACATATTGAGATTTTTATTTTAGGTCATTTCTTAGGGTCACAATTTAGAGGCCATCTCTTTGTTACACTATCTATAAAATATTTTAATGTTTACTTTATATTTCCTTAAATTCTGAGTTCACTTAAATTTAGAGTAAAACAATTACATGTAAATGGAATCATAAGTCTAGGTCATCTATATATTTCAATGCCATAATTTTCAGAATCATCATTATACATAATTAAATGTTAACTTGGGGCAGTTCTGAGGGGGAAGTCTATCTGTTCATTTTAAAATTAAGGTTAGCGAAGACAGGTGTATTTGATTTGCATTCATAATCAAAATAGTAACATTTATTAATGAAACAAAATCTAATGGCTTAGTGGTGAGTTATTAATTTCCTTTTTTAATTCAAGTTCAATCCCCTAAAGTTATAGCTGTTCATATGGGTACTGGAGGCCTTTAAACTATAGGTTGCTATGCAACAGCTCACTCTACTAGGCTGTTTAATACAGCCTTTGTTATTTGTCACAATTCTGGAGGTGGCCTTAGCCTTAGTGGGGTCTATTAGCTTCACTCCTGTAGCTATGCTCAGCTTTGCAACTAAGGTCTCTGAGACTATTGGATGTTGATTTTTGTTGTTATTTTCTGTTTTCAAATCATGATGCTTTCGGGATCCCAAAAATGATAACAAGATATAGTTTTCATTGTGCAGTGAAAACACAGTGTTTATTCCCTTGTTTACATATTAAGAGCCTAAAGGGAACAGTGACAGGAAGCATTAAACAAAGACAACACAGTTCCTTCTACTTACATGTGCCTTTTGGGCCTGTAGCTTGCAGATCCCAGAAGCCAGCTGTACAAACTGACAAGTAAAACTTGTCACTCTACCTTTTCGTGAAGCATCTTCCCATTTCAACACTAGCCAAGAATGCATCCAGACTCAAAAGGGATGGATGCACACAATGGGGGGACTTTGTGTTCACAGTGTCTGAGTGAGTGAATCTAAAAATAACAACAACAACAACAAAAAAAATCATTTACAAAGAATCCTCATTACATCATCAGCAGATTCCCCCACAGAAATATTATATTAAAGGACTAGATAGTGTACACAAATCCCAAAGTATAGTAAAAAGTTTCTAGCCCAGCCCAGAGGTCTGGACCCGCAATACAAACAACATCACACAAAGGCTGATGTTAATTACATGCTGTTTGGCCTGGCTAAGTCATATAACTTGCTAACTCATGCTCTTAAACAAACCCATGATTAGCCAAGTGGCTCAGTACCTTTTCTCAGAGCATCACTTTCATCTTCTTTCCTCTGTGTCTGCTTGCATCTCTGCTCTGCTTTTCCTCTTCTCAGAGTTTTCTTAGTCTGGTAGCCCCACCCATACTTTATGTCTGTTTTCCGGTCAATGAGCATTTTATAAACCCAGTAGGAGGGACAAATATTTACAATGTACAAGAGCATAAGTCCTCAGCACCAAAAAAAATACGGTAAATGTTACTCAATATATTACACCAGAAAAATATGTCCTTCAGAAATGAAAGACAAGGTCTGCTCAGAGCAGGTAAAATCCAAGGCAATTTATCATGAGATTGACACTTCTGGTCACGATTAAGACATTGCTGCACTGCAAGTAAAAGGATAAGAAATAAGAACCACTATAATGAATGTACACAAAAGAATTAAACTACCACAGGCTGATGCATATGTGGGCACAGAGTCAGACTGGATGGACCTCACAGGAACTTACTGGCCACTTCTTTTAACAATTTCACATTGCATTGTATTCTTATTGGTGGCATATAGAATACCTTCTTGAATAGACATATCTTAGGCTACAAAATGGTTTCTCAGTGAACTAAAAGCTGAAATATTAATGTATATTTCCTCTATGTATTCTGAGACAAAAATAGAAATCAAGAAGAGGGATTTTAGAAATTAAAAAAAAATCATAAAAATTAAAAAAACAAAAACCTCTTGAATAACACATGGGCCAGCAAGGTAATCAGAAATAAATATTCGAAATTTTATGAAACAAATGAAATTTGGGTCGACAAAGATTAATCTAAATAATTATATTTAACTTATATTTTAAAGTACTAATAACACAAATCAACAGTATATAAAAAGAATTTGGGAATATGTTCTGGTGTGTTGTTCATATTTGTCCCTCCTACTGGTTTAATAAAATGATTATTGGCCAGAGGGCAGACAGGAAGTGTGGGCGAGGCTACCAGACTAAGAAAACTCTGGGAAGAGGAAGAGCAGAGAAGAAATGCCAATGAGATGCCAGAGAGACAACAGAAGAGACACCAGCAGACACAGAGGAAAGAAGACAACCATGTTGCTCTGAGAAAAGGTACCAAGCCACATGGCTAAGCAGATTAATGAAAATATATTGAGATAAGATGAAAGAGCTAGCTAGCAATATGTCTGAGCTATAGGTCAATCAGCACAAAATTAATGTAAGCTTCAGTGTTTCTTTGGGCTTTTGGACTCATGTTCCAGATCTTGGGGCTAGTCTGGGCCAGAAACTTATTACTACAGATTATGGTCCATTAAACACCAAGGCTAAAACCAGGTATGAAAAATATTTCAACATATACTAATCAGTAAACATAATACATTATATAAATAAAATAGAGCATGTCTCATGTGGTTTCAAAAGAAATTCAATAAAATTCAACATCTATTCAGGCTTAAAACTCTGAAAAGCTAATTACAGAAGCAATGTATCTCAATTCTATGAAGAATACACATACTAACTTTACAGTCTACATCATATTGGGGAAACATCTATAATTCCTTCCAAGATCCAGCACAAGATAACGAAGCTCACTTTTACCATTTACATTTGATGCAGTATGTGGTCCTATGTAGAGCAACAGATAAGATTAATGTATAAAGGGCACACAAATAGAAAATTGGGGGTTAAATTATATCCATTTGAATATAAAATGGTATTATAGAAAAAAACAGGAGACAAAAATATTAGAACTACAAATTAATCCACTAATTTTCAGAACACATGTCATCTCCAAAAGATCAGTTATTTATATACCAGTAACACACTGCAGAGGAAGAAATCAATATACAGCCCCCACCCCCCAAAAAAACAACGGCTACAAACATAGTATGGTAATTGACAATAAATTTACACATGGGATTGAGTGATCTCTATGGTGGAAATTCAGAAAAAATAAATAAATAAAGGAAATTGAGCAATATATGAATAAAAAGAAGCAAAGAGAAAAACTCCATATCTATGGTTTAGAAGACTTAATATTGTTAAATTTTCCTACTACTCAAAACAATTGTCAGATTTGATGTAAGTGCTCTAAAATGTCTAACACCATTAACAGAAATAAAAAGGACACTTCCAGTTGACATTTCTAATATGTGTGTAGAATTCTAAAACACCCTGAATAGTCAGAACAATACTAACTGCAAAGAGTAAATGGCAGCATATTACCTCAAAGCATATTCCAAAGTTGTAACAACAAGAAATTACACAAAAACACAGAGACCAATAAAATCAAACAGAAGATCAAGGATGATTCAAGACATTTGTAGACAGCTTACTTTCCACAAAGGCAGCAAGAACCTCTTCTCAACTGAGAAAAGTGGCTTGATCATTTTGAGCATCATATGAAAAGGCAGCGATAGGCATATGAGATGATGATAGACATGCAGAATGCTAGACTGTCTTCAGTTTCACATAATAATTTTGAAAAGATCCAGGTACACTCAAATTACTTAATGAAATCATCTTCAGATGGTGCTTGTAAGGATCTATATAGAATAATAGCATTTTGTGTTTATTCTTGTGTCTGATCCCCAAGATACCTGATTATAGATATTCAGAACCTCTAAAATCCTTCTGGTGTCAGGCATTTGAGATAAAGGTATTCTCATCATGTAGCAACATCTTATCATGAGAAATATTAACTTAATATTCTAAATGAAATATATATCGATAAGTATAAAATTAACTTTAAATAAAGATTTTCCAGGATTTAAATCATAATTATATTATTTAGTGAAATTAAATACTCTATGCCAATTCTAACAAGGTTTAATTTTTAAATTTCTATAAACTGTGAGGAAGACTGATAATAAACAACTAAATTAGAAGTATTTCTAAATTATAAAATAAAAAATAAAATTTTAATGTTTATTTGTGTATGTTTGATATGTGTCTGTTTGTGCACATCAAACGGCTAGACAGGTGGCCAGCTTTTGATATAGATTCTGGAGAACTAAATTCTGTTCTTCATGGTCATACAGAATGTATTTTTAAACACTACGCAAACTCTCCAGACCCAGAAAACTAAATCTTAAGGAATTAGCAAGTAATTTTAATAGACAGTGGAGAAATAACAACAATGTGATTTACTATGAACCAGTGCATTAAGGTGTGTGTGTGTGTGTGTGTGTGTGTGTGTGTGTGTGTGTGTGTGTGTGTGTGTGTGTTTGCGTGTGTGTGAAGCTATTCTGCTACTAAGTGCCTCATCATAATTACTAGACCCAGCATCAGTCTTGGTAAGGCCAGATTTTGTGTACAACTGAAATGAAAACAGTCTTTCAAGTGATAAACCTAACATGCCTTTCAGGGTATATTTGTGAAAAACTATTGCATGAATTCTATTTGGTATCATAATTAAAAAATGGAGCAGGATATTGGGGGAAAAGCTGAAATATCAGAGACACAAAAATAAGTTACAGCTACTTCTCACCCAGCCATTTCCTCGGGTCTCCACAAATCCTGATTCCAAGGCGCTCCAATCTCAGACAAAAAGGAAGTAGCAGGACAGACAAAGCAGTCCTGCCTGCCAGCCTTATCTTTCTTTCTCTGCCCAAATATCTCATTCCTGGTTCAACTTTCCTACTGCTAAGTTAAAAGTGTTTGGCACTACCCACCACTGCTTGGCTCTATAAGGCTTTGAACTCACAAGTAATGCAATTAAAGGTGTTGCTCACCACTCCGGATTTGGCTCTGTCCTCTGATATTTCAAACTGTTTTTTATTGAATATGCAATATATCACCACATATCCCCCTTTGTGTCAAAAATTAAGAAGTGTATAACTCTGGTTATACCATATGGTATAACCATATTGTATATTTAATAAAATTAGTCTAGAATATTAGAAAGCAGAACCAAATCTCTAGCCTACGGTTTTGTTTTTTGTTTGTTTATTTTTTCTAGACAGAGTTTTCTGTGTAACAGTCCTGGCTGTCCTGGAACTCACTTTATAGACCAGGCTGTCTTCCAATTCCCAGAGATCATCCTGCCTCTGCCTCCTAGGTGCCCCACCACTGCTTAGCTTTTAGGCAAAGACCTCTGTCTCCAGAGTGATGAAATTAAAGGCGAAGGTCACCACTCCCTGACCTTCATGCCTTGACTGTAGGTGATTCTGTCCTCTGATATTCCAGACAAATTTTACTAAATATGTAATATATCGCCACATAACTAATATAAAAGCTATATACAATAGGTAAAAGAACTATATATGTGTGTATATATAAGCAATAATTACATCAATGATGTCCAGTTCATTAACAATTGACAAATTCAAAGCAATTACTTCATTATCTATCCTATCTTGGCGAGTCCAAAGGGTTATACCTAATTCATTTTCTATCTAATTTATATTACCAAATGAAAATTATCTACTGATGTCACTCAAATTTATACACTTTACATCTCTTAGTGAGTTTCTTTTTCTAAAACTATAACTAAGAAAACTAAAATGATCTCATCTTCAACTCTCTCAGAGAAGAAGGAAATAATATTAACTAAGTAAGCAGGAAGTGAAAGTAAGCAACACCCAAAATTTGTATGAAATGACGGAAACAGCTAGCTGCCTGGACAGTCACCCAAGGTTCCTCTGCATCATTGTTGAAGCATCCATCTTTGCCCTACAGGCCTAGAATATCTGACAGAGTTATCTGTGGAGCAGGATATTCTTAAAGACCTTTCTCCCTTGTCTTGGAAAAATTTTGCATCTCATTTTTTAGTGTCCAGCTTGTCTATTTCAGACATCATACTGTCAGCAGTCGAGGCAAGAGCACTCTCTTTCCCAGTGGCTGATTTTTGCCATGAGGAAGGTAAACTCCATTTAGAATTTCTTAGATACCCGTCTTCCTCTCTAACGTAGATTGGTGCTGCCAGGAGCAGATGTCTCATTGTCATAAAGAAATAAAAAGAACATATTTTATTAAAATGTCTTAAATACCATATTCTATAGATCTCTGAAGTGTTAGAAGATAACGTGTGTATATAAAAATGTATCTGTTTGACCTTCAAAACATAACTAATATGACTATAAGTTTGATTGTAATGACTACTAACTTGTATTTCTTTTTATCCTAATTAGTCGAAAATAATAATTTTCAAGAACTATCAATTTGCATTACATTGTTAGTTGAGCTGCATAAGTACAATGCCCTGAACAAGAATAGAAATATATATACAGTAACAAAATTAATCTCAACTTTGTATCAATATACATAATTTGTATACAATGCACAAAATCTAATCCAAATGTAAATTATTTAAAATTAATAGTTGTGTTTTAAAAATAAATTCAGTACTCTTTTATCCAATCATATGTATATTTTCCCTTGTTCTCAGAGCAGACTCAATAATCTATGCTTTTATCCTATCATATCTCTATTCCTTTTTTTCTTTTGCTTTTTCTTCAAACAAAAATGCTGAATTTGTTTTAAAAGAAAAAAATGAAGAAAGATTTTGTAAACTAAGTTATAAAGCTACAGATCTAAGTTTCCACCATTTCCTATGTGAGCCACCCAAATCCTTAGAATAGCTGTTCTTACAGGGATTTGCTTTGATTAGTCACTGAAGACTGCTTTATAGTTTGTGTGTGTTTGTGTGTGTGTGTGTGTGTGTGTGTGTGTGTGAGAGAGAGAGAGAGAGAGAGAGAGAGAGAGAGAGAGAGAGAGAGAGAGAGAACGAGAGAGAATGCGTGCCTGCATACACCTGTAGGCATGCATACAAAGGTTTGTTGCATTGAGGCCAGAGGAAGTCTTCAAGGGTCCTACTCTATCACCACTAATTCATTTCCTTGAGTCAGGGTCTTTCACTCAATCAAGACCAACTTCTGGAGATACTCTTATTTCCTCCACCCTCTATGTACAGTTTTGAAGTTACAGGTACACACCATCATTCCTATTTAATTGGGTGCCACAAATTTCAACACAGGCCCTTGTAGCAATAAGGTATCTTGGTCCCGGGCCACCAGAGGTCCAGATGCAGCCAGCCCCCTTGGTCTAGTGGTTAAGATTCTGCGCTCTCATTGTCATGACCAGGGTTCGATTCCTGGTCAGGGAACAAAAAAGAAAAAAAAGAAAGAAAAGAGAGAGAAAACAGGACCCCAAGATCCCAGCAGCCTTTATGAATGGGGTTGGCCACTCCCCCTTCAGGAGCCCGGGAACCTGGATAAGCATCTTCGTACCTTATCTGCTTATCTGCTGACACCTGAATCCCACCACAGGCCCTCCTGAGTGCACACCAAGCTCTCTGACCCACTGAGCCATCACCCCACCCCTGTTTCATAATCCTGAGTGATTTCCTTCACTTTTCCATTGGCAAAGAGATGTTTTCAGCATCACTTATATTCTCTTTCTTCTTGATTTTACTTACTTATTTTTAAATGCAACTTTACTTCTAAAGAAAATGAACTGACTTCTCTCCAGGCATAATTCATTATAGCTTTTCTGTGTCTCCATTAGAATTCCCACTCTTTCTCTGCTGGTAGCTTAAAATATGAAAAAAAGACCCTGTTCTCCACTTATAATTTTGTCTTTTAATTAATGAGATCAAATCATTTGCTCAAGAAAGATAGGGGTATTGTTTTGATGTAAACTATGAAAACTAAGAAGAATGTAGTGGGTCTTTTGCAAGAGGAGGTAGGCGATATCCAGTGAGGCTAGTGGGCTTCCTGGTGCCTCCAGTGGGAACACAGGTCTTTTGTTGTTACTGCAGTTTTTCCACTTGATAAATACAAAGAAGCAGAAAATAGAGACAAGCAGGGGCATCTGCTTCCAACTTCAGGGTAATTGAAGAGTTGGTTCATTCTGCTGAGAGAGCACCAAAGAGAAGAATATCCATTACTGGACCAGAGCACAGAACCTAGGGAGAGTCCAGATTGCCAGAAGCTTGGATATCACACAACAAAAAGCAAGCCTGAGACAGCCCCCCCATAGCTCAGGACAGAAGGACTACCCCTCTACCCTGCAGGAATCATGAGTGAAGCTGAGGATAGTGAACAGTCTGGCCTTTGAGGGGATTTCAGCTTCCAGATGCCATGCAGTACTGCCAGGCTGCATTATGTTAATTGAACCTCTTCCTACAGCAGGGTTATTCCAAAGGAGGTCTGCCAATGTCCAGCCAGCTATGCATGCTGAGGAAGGGAGCACAAGACTATGCCAAACAAAAAGGGAAATCCAAGCACATGAGCCAACATGCGTTTATTAATTAATTAGTTATTGGGAAAAAATGGTCTCTAAACAAGTTGAGCATGTTTCTGTACTTTAAATGAGACAGTTTTCTCCGCCGTCATTGCAGTGCTATATGAGGGACATATCACACAGCCAAATAATTAGAATCCTCTCCAATGACTTCTTTTGCCAAGGACACCAAGGAGAAGAAAGCTAACTGCCTTTTCTGCAAAGTGACTGAGCAGTTATACACACCCTTCCTGAATGACAATGGATAGAGGGAGCTTCACACTACCCACAAGGGAAGGATCAGGCCCTAGGAAGTTTATATGAGAAGACTCCACTGGAAGAGGTGCAATGTTTTTGCATGATTTCCAATAGATGATGGCAAATTGAGAATAACTTACAATAGACTGGTATAGTTTAGAGTGATGTACACATAGAAATATGAGTCACAGACATGGGACAGAGCAGAATGGGAAGCAGGGAAAAGGAGAAACATAAAATAGAAAATGAAGATTAAAATACTGTGTCTTTTGAGATTTCTGAATGTGTATTGTTCCATTAAATTTCTGTATTTATAAGAACAGATGTGTAGTTCAATTGCAGAATTTGTGCACAAGTCACAACTATCATGTAATAAATAAAGAAATAAGGAGCATTTATTTAACATATGTTGCATATTTAATGGTAAAAATATAAAGAATTTTATCATCTGAATACTAATTTTCAAGTGGATAAACTTTCCCTGTGTGCTTTGTTAAGGGCAACTCTGGAGCAAGCATTAATAGCTAAGACAAATTGGCTAGAGCGAACTAAACACAATTCATGCTCAAAATGTAGATTCCCTTAGCTTCCTACTTAGTTATTCCCACTGACCCATCAAGAGCAGAGAAGTGGCATGGTGAATTGCGAACTACTAACCAGACACTTTAATGATGGAGTCAACCATACCAACAATAGCAGAATTGAATGGAGATCAGTTTCTAGATCAGCAGGATCCAGAAAGTACTTTTAAAAAAAAAAATCTATAATGCATTGATGAGGGAAAGAAAATTTCTAATAATGAACTGGATATCAGACACATGTACACAGGCATACGTGCACACACACACACACAGAAACACATACACAGAGTATAAGGATATTTATCTTTCTAGACAAACATGTCTCTTTAGAAAAAATATATTTTATATATTCAGATATTTTTATTATTTTATGTGTATCAGTATTTTGCCTGAACATATGTCTGTGCACCATGAGTGTTCAATGTTCACAGAGGCCAGAAGAGAAAGTCAGATCCCCTGTAACTGAAAGTGTACATGGCTATAAGATGCCAGGTGAGTTGAGGGATCACAAAACAAACTCAGGTTCTCTGCCACAACAAGACCTCTTAACTGCTAAACCATACCTTATATATAAAACATATTTTAAATCAGTTTCTGAGACATTACTTAATTTCTACACCTTTTCATTTTATCAATACATTATAGAACAAAGCAGTATCAGTTCTTTATAGTACTTTAACAAAAACAGAGAAAACCACTTTTCACAAATGTATGAGCATCTTGATTCAGTCTCTTCTTCACTATGCCGCATTCTGTCTACCAGCTAGCTTAGAGAAACCCTGATTCTGTTGTCAAGAGTTCCGCATTCCTGTCCCACCTCGGGTACCACTCCCAGTGAGAGCTATCTGAGCTTTCCCTCTGACTAGAGACCGATATTGTGTTCCTGTGCAGGAGAAAACGTGAGCAAACATCAGTTGCTTGGTCTTCATCAACTGCTCAGACAGAATTAGGAGTATTGGGGTCTGTTTAATTCCCAATGGGACAGTGACCTAAAATTCAAATGATAAGGCATTACAAAGAGAGGCCTGCTTGGGAGAATTTAGCTTCTTTGTACCTGTTAACACAGACACCTTGAATTCTCATGAATTTTGCCAATCCTGTCATCAATATTAAATCAGATGCTTTGCTCTGGCTGGTGGATTAGGAGGAGGTGGCCAGGCTTTGGGGAGTCACAGGTTATGTATCAGAACAGATGGATATTTTCAAAGGGAGTTGGAAAATAAATTTCCTAACATTATTTTTCTATGTGTTCCAATATTTCTACAATTAATAGAGTAGGAAGACTGTACTGCAACTCCCTAGACTATATTTGTATTGTATAAAGTATTTGTGGAATTGCAAGTGTTTATGTACCATCATGCCTGTGTGGAGGTGGGGCAACTGCTGTCTCCTCTCTTAACTTCTACATGGTTTGACACAGGGCTCTTGCCATTTGTGCTGGCATATGGCACACTAGCTGGACTGTGCGCTTCCAGGAGCTCTTCTGTCTCTGTCCCCTGACACGCCACAGGAGAGCTGGAACAATGGATTGTGTATCATGCCTGGCTTTACAAGAGTCCTGAGTATGGAACTGAGGTCAACAAATCTGTGTGCCCATTATTATCCTCACTGAGCCATCCCCCAAGGCTTTCCCTAAATCATTTTAACCATTCTCTAATTTAATACATGAGAATATATGTATTGAATTTTCCCTATAATATGCAATTACAAAAAATATATTTGATAAACGATTAGACATTTTTAATAGAATGTTTGAATTTTTGCCTGTGTCATTTTATTTGATCACAGAAAAATTACAAGAAGAAAACTAGTTTGTGAGTATTCTGGGACACTGAGCCCCTACTTTCTTACTATAACAATTGATTAATTAATCAGGCTTTGTCCTATATGCCTTACAAAAGTTGTTACTGAGTACTGTTTTGCTTCAAGGCTTAATTGTTTTGTCTGTAAAAGTAAGCTTTATATTTTGAGGTTAGTTACTCATGCAGTTGTTATAAAATTGTGGTTGAAGTATATAACAAACAAGGTAAAGGGATAAACCAAAACAAGAGTGTATGAAATGCCATGATGAAACTTATTCCTTAGGATGCTAACTTAAAATTGAATTTAAAATGTAGTAAAGTTAAATATTTGGCAAAATTGTATGACAGAAGATTATATAGTTTGGTGCTTGAGGTTATGATGCAATATTATTATTTGCAGGCATTTATAAAGCATCCTTATTTTTTTCTTTGTAGACAACATGTTCACTCTCACCCATCCTGTGACACTTGGCTGCCATTCTTCTCTCTGAGTCTATGAATATGAATAGAATTATACAGTGTATATTATTTTTTACTGCTTATTTTAGCATAATTATCTCAAAGTCTATTCATGCTGTTTCATTGTTGTAGGATTTCTTTCCTTTAAAATATTGACTTCTTGTGAGGCTGAACTGATAAAAAATAGAGAATAAGGAATGAGAAATAGCTATGTTGATTATGAAATGTCCAGGAACAGTAAACAAAGATTACTATACACATCAAATAAATATGCTGGGAGCAAATATTGTACCTATGAGAAAGACGTGAACCTTCTTGGCTTTAGGTAATTTGAACCTGAACTGTTGTTACAGGACTATGGCTTTGACAACTGTTGTTTTTGAGACTCTATACAAGTTATGGTGTAAAAACGAAAACCTGATTTCAGAATCAGTATGCCCTTTGTTGTATGCCTGTCAGCCCTGATCAATATTTATTGCACTGACAACGTAACTCAAAGGAGTCCACACTGAATTTAAACTCCGAAAGCTTCACACTGTAATTAGAGTTTGTCTGTTTGTTCATCTGAGCCTGTACAACTGGAACTATTCAGGCTCCTGACTCCTGTGAAATCTCATGGCTTTTAAAAAATTCTTCTAGTCATATACATTTATTCAAGTATTTTAAACCACAAGTTATTGAGGAACAAATCTCAAAAGTATAAACTTATCATCTAAGGGATCAGGGAACAAAGGCCACACAGTGGTACATAGTTAGAGTTTGTTCAAACCAGACAGATAAGGTGATTTGTGATGGTATAAATCAGAGAAGCAGAAAACAGGGTGATTCAGCAGTTAAGAGCAGTGGCTGCTCACACAGAGAATATGATTACATTTCAGTGCTCACGTGGCTGCTCACAACCACCTGTAACTCCAGTCCCAGGTGATCGGGTAGCCTGGCTTGACCTCTGGCATCACTTCAGCATGTGATGCACATACATACATGGAGGCAAAATACTCAAGCATATAAAATAAAAGATAAATACATCTCCTAAAAGAATTGGCTAGGAAAATTATCAAGGGAAGTTGGTGTTGGCTGTTATAGCTTTCAGATGTTCAGGGGGTATTTGTGTTAGCATCATCAAGAAAAAGTTATGATATATATAGTTTATCATAATTTTAAGTCAATAATACACTGTGGAAAATGTCAAAAAGTGAAAAAGCATGTGAACATGGTGGATAACTTAAAGAAAGCACACATTCTGGGCCTTATCACATCCTAGTCTATAAGAAATTACAGAACTATGAACTAGACCCAAGGGTACACAGATTGAATATTCTTTCTGACAATAATAGAGAAGGTCCTAACCTACTATCTCATGAGGTTTTCTAAATCCCAAATTATTTTGCCAGAATTTTTAGAAGTCTGTCAAATAAACAAATGTGATTATGTTTCTGACTTTATTATAAAATGAAAATCCTATCTGAATCAATAATTTACCAAAAAGTTAAATTTGACTCTTTTCCCTGGTATGCACAGTAAGAACACATATTCTATGTTTTCTAATTCTAAGAATTCAATTCACACTCCCAAATTACACCCATCCACAGTATTGCTATAAAATACCATACCTCATAAGGAGCTCAGCAAGTTCAAATGTTCGGAAGGGTGGTTCTGAAATAGAATGTAATTATTCACTAATAGTCATAGGAAATGAATCGCAGACACCCAATGCCACTCTATGCTGCATGAAGACTTTTCTTTCCATTAAAATGTTCACATAGTAATATAAGCAAGGAATATAGGTTTTATTAGTTCACATTTTAATATGACATTTATATTCCATTTTCTATTTCACTAGCTGTCATGTATATTTCTATTGTTTCTATATTCTTCCTTTTGCCAATAGTGTTTTTCTTAATAAGATTTTTTATAAAGTCAATTCTAAAATGTTTTGATGTTCTATATAATCAATTTTGCACAGTTCTGTAATGATTGCTTCATAACATTCTATGGCTGGTTTTTATTGCCTTTGTTTTCATTTATAAAACTATTATCAGAATTGGAAACACAAATGCAAGCGCACAGTCTTCCATATTACTGCAAAGATTTAAATTCAGAAGTTTTGTGCAGCAGTTTGTGGAAACATGTCGATAAAGATAGCTAAAGGATGGTGATTTTTTTTGATGGAATGTTGTTTTGTAAAGCAAAAATAAGATTTACAGAAAGAGTGTTTTGATCATGCTTCTGATTAACAATCAGGTTGTTCAAGTCTACAAATATCATTGCACTATACTACAATTAGTCAATAATCTCCTGTGTTTAATGAAACCTTAAATAATTTTCAAATATTAAAACAAAATAAATTGCTCTTGTATCTGGTATTTTGTTAGGTGATTAAATGACAGACAGAGAATACAAAACAAAAGATGTGTGCATTAAGATTATTTTTTAAACCATTAAGTGATTCTTAATTGATGGTCTGTCACTCAACATAGCAAAAAACACACCCACACACACAATCAGAGTTTTTAATATGAAAATTCTGGAAAAAAACAGTTTTTAATACGAAAATTCTGGAAAAAACATTCTGCAGAAAATAATGTATTAGAGGCAGAATTATTTCTAGGAGAACTTAACTTGTACAGCTCTTTTGGCTCTTAGTTGTATTATATTAAATACTTAGTTTACATAATTATTTTTTATTATATCACTTGATTAAAAGTTCACAGTTATTGCCTTTTACCAATCATAATTTAAATCTGAGGAAAAAGAGAAGCATCATATCTTAAGATAATGCAAAAGAAAACACAAATGAAGTTGTGACTTGCTCTATACATTCACTATGTTAATGTTCATAGTTGATTGCATGAGACACAGTGATGCAATCATCAGATGCTTCCTATTTATGGTCACTTTGAAAATGCTGCACATTCTACCCTATAAATGTGAGTTTATCTGTGTTTGAATAATGCTTCCTCAAAACAAACAAACAGAAAACATGCCAAAGTACTACTGTGATCAACTGAAAATTAAATTACAATGATATAGAAGAAAATTCCTGAATTGCCTCATGCCTCCTTTGACCTTAGTTTATGAGCTTTGAGTTGAAAGAAGCTTTTGTGCAAACTTTCTTTTGTTTCTGACTTAAAGATTAG
Organism: Phyllotis vaccarum; assembly: GCA_033318265.1. Lineage (NCBI taxonomy): Eukaryota > Metazoa > Chordata > Mammalia > Rodentia > Cricetidae > Phyllotis > Phyllotis vaccarum. The sequence goes on along the minus strand of JARWLC010000015.1, from coordinate 8,557,679 downwards.
TACTGACTCTAGACACAAAGCATCTCTCATCTTTAAAAATATTCAGAGAACACTAGATTTGGAAGTGACTTATGAGTTTCTATGTAATCTTAAATCTGAAAGATATAGTCACTCTTATCCATCAGCTGTGAGACTTTAGTAAGAAGGGCCAAACTGAAGCTTCTTAGATTAACATTTGCTCTACATAATGTTTTAAGTTTCAATGCAATTATGGAAGGAAAATCTGTAGAAACAGCCATTCTACCATGAGGAACAGGGAATTAGAGGAAGAGGCATACTGGCAGTCTAAAATATTTTCCTTTCTCCTTTTATTATTTCTGGTCCTATCTCATAGGATGCTTTTTTTCATACACAAGGCGAGTACTTCCCCTTTACTAATTCCTCTTCTCTCAGAAAGTCATCCTAGACCCACATAGTTGCCAGGAGTCACCATCTCCTAGATGACAATAGCCTCTCAAATTGGCAATGTATATTAACCATCCCAGCTTAAAGTACTTGTTACTATTTTTTAAAATGCTATTAGAATTTTCTAAGTACAGGTGAAGACATTGAAGCATGACCTAATATTATGCAATCATTAAAAACTCAGAAATCAGTGTATCTGGTAGCTCAATGTCAGAGTTCATGTATGATTTAATCATCATATACTCTTTCTAAACATGGTGAGAATGTAGAATAGAGATAGTATTATTTGATCTTATGTCTGCAGCTTTGAAATTGTATTACCTTTCTTTACTTTTTAAAATATCAGCTGGATAACTACTTCTTCCTTCTCTACCAGCTTTCTTCTTGTGCTGACATTAATTTTTGAGATAATGTCCAGAGCTTTCAAACATAGGTTTTTGGGAATTATTCTCTGGGTGCTCTTTATTTAAATGGCTTTCATTTTAATTCATGGCAAATGTGTTAGAACATTGTATTTCTACTTATAAATAGTATATTTCTAATATAATACCTTTAATTTTTCAGTATACACTTTTATTCCATTGATGACTAGTACATGCATAGTAAGTACTAAGTACTAAAATATTATAGCTTAAAAAATATGGTAGATTATATGCTGTGTAAGGACAAATAACAAATTTGTATTGGAGTTTTGCCTTTGTGTGTGAGTTCCATGCTAAAGCCTGGGAATCAATGGTATTGTTACAAGTGCTAAATAAATAAATAAATAAATAAATAAATAAATAAATAAATAAATAAATAAATGAATGAATGAATGAATGAATGAATGAATGAATAAATAAGTAGATAGATAAATACATAAATAAATAATAGATAGATAGATAAATAAATAATAAATAGATAGATAAATAGGTAAATAAATAAATAAATAAATAAATAAGGTTTTACAGCTGCTATTTAATTAAATGGTCGTTTAATTCATTCATTACAACACTAAAATACCTATTCCCTACTGTTTTGAATACTAAGCCAAACAATTTTATTCAATATTAGTTTTCAACACTGTCAGACAATTGTGATTTTCTCATAGGCACACTACAGCTTACAGTGCCCAGTGGAAGCTACAATTCAATGCAACTTCCAATTTCTACGGAAATAATTCCTTCATAATTCCAAAGCCTTTTTCATTAGGTTGAGTTACTATTTCCTATACATTAGTAATGGAAATAACTTTATTTATTAATTGTCTAGCATTTTAAAAATGGCTTCTCCATTACAACAGAGTTCCATCTCAGTGAGGGTATTCTCTAAGTTAACAAAGAAGAAGGAAGGGAAGAAGGAAGGGAAGGAGGGAGAGAGGGAAGGAGAGACGGAGGGACGAAGGCAAAGAGGGAGGGAGGGAGGGAGGGAGAGGCAAGGGGAGGGAGAGGACAAGGCTACTTTTATGAGAAGAACAATAATGAACTTAAATGTCTTGGTTTGTTTGATCATGACAATGCCTTTACTAAGCAGAAAGCTGCATAGCTAATTTCTCTAGGAAATCCAGGATGGAGTCTGCATCTGGATAACAAAAATAAAATACTTGTTATCAATCCTGTCCAGTGACATTAATCCATTCATGGGAGCAAAGCCTACATGACCCCATTGCATCTCACCCAATCACCCTCAACACTGTTGCTCTAAGGCTGAAATTTCTAAAATATCTAACAAGAAGCTTAGGGAAACTTATTCAATCTTAGTACTAAAAGCTCCAAAATCATCTACTTCATACATTTCCTATGACAACCCAAACTAGAATCACTCAAGAGCTCATGAAATATTCATCAACTCATTAAGTCAGCATGGGTTTGTAAAGGTTTACCTTTGTCATGATGATACAGCAATGTGAGATGACTTGTGTACAGCTGCTACTCAGACTGTCCCCACCTTGCATTTGATCAGAAATTACAAAGAACTCTAAAAGCAACCAAATTCTACTACAAAATATGTATGTAGCCACCCCCCAAAATATATACTGGGTTAATACATTACTTAATTTTTTTAAATGTATTAAGAAAGCATACAAGCAAAATAAAATTTTACGTATTTATTTGCTTATTTACTTATTTTAAAAAGTTTTGTTTTTCCCATGTATCACACTGCTCCCTCTCCAGTCCCTCCTCCTAATCTCTCCCAGTCAGCCTTCAGCTTCTCCCTTCCACATCCTCCAATCCTATTCTGAAAAAGGGCAAGAAGTCTCAAGGTGGGTCAGCTCAGCGTGTGGCACATCCACTCCAGGCAGGTCCTATTCCCTCATCCCAATATCAAGACTGGATTAGGTGTTCCTCTGCAGGGAATGGGCTCCAAGGTGCCAGCCCATGCATAGGAACGCAGTTTGATTCCACCACTTGAGGCTGCACAAACTGCCCATGAAAATCCATAGTTGCCTAAACTTGGAGGGCCTAGGTCCTTTTACCAATGATTCCCCAGTGACTGTTCTTGATTCAGTGAGCTCCCCGGAGTTCCTCTTGCTCATACAGACTCTCCTCCACTGCTCTCAGCTCGACCAGGAGCTCTGCCCAGTGCTCAATTAAGGATCTCTGCCTCCACCTCTATTCTTTGTTTAATGTAGGCTCTGTGATGACACTTAGGATGGTTATTCATTTGATTATAGTGGAAGTCCTCTTTAGGCACCACTATTAGTTGGAGACCTAGCCCAGAAACATCCTATGAGTTCTTTCCCTAGCAAACAGTCTCTTTCCAACCCCACAATGGCTTCCTCTATCAAGATATCCATCTCTTTTTTTCCCTCTTTGTTGCTCTTCTCCTTGCCTCATGATTTGTTCCCACATCTTCTCAGTTGAAACCCATTATCATAACAATTTGCTAAGGTGATTTTCACTATTCTCTTCCTAGGGGAATCTCTGGGTGTCTCTCTTAAGATCCTTCTGATCCCAAACTGTTCAGGAGTTGTGGTCTGTAGCTTCTGTATTCTTTGCTTTCTGTCTAAAGTCCACTTATGAGTAACTATATCCCAGGCGTATTTTTCTGGGCTTGTGATACCTTGCTCAGGAGGATATTCTTCAAATCCATCCATTAGCTTGCAAATCTTAGGAGGCCATTTTATTTATTTATTTAGTTAGTTAGTTAGTTAGTTAGTTAGTTAGTTAGTTAGTTAGTTGGTTACTGCTGAGTAGTACTCCATTGTATAAATAGACCACAGTTTGTTAATCCATTTTTCAGTTGAGGGGTATCCAGGTTGTTTCCAGGTTCTTGCTATTACAAATAGTGCTGCTACGAACATAGGTGAGCTAAAACCTTGAGATACAAATGTGCATTTTGGGGGTATATGCTGAACCCTTGCCAGTTTTCTGAGAAACAGTCATACTGCATTCCAGAGTGGCTCTACAAGCTTACACCCACACCAATAATGGAGAAGTTCACGTTGTTCCACATCCTCAACAACATAGACAGGGGGGGATTCAGGTGTCAGCTGATAAGGTCCAAAGATGCTTATTCAGATTCCATTCCAGATGTAGATTCCAACAGCCCCTTTTTTAATGGGGTTGGCCATTTTTTTTAGGAGCCTGAGTCTTTGGATAACCGTCTTTGGACTTTATCAACTGACACCTGAATCTCACCACAATAGACTGTCATCTGTGTTTTTGATATTAGTCATTCTGACAGGTGTAAGGTGGTATCTCAAAGGTGTTTTGATTTGCATTTCTCTGATGGCTAAAAATGTTGAGAAAAATTTTAAGTGCCTTTCAGCTATTTGTAAATCTGTTGAGAATTCCCTTTTTAGCTCTGCATCCCATTTTTAAATTTGGTTATTTAGGTTTAGGGCCTCTAGTTTCTTGAGTTCTCTATATATTTTAGAGATCAGTCCTCTGTCAGGTGTAGGGTTGGTGAAGATCTCTTCACATTCGATGGGGCTGTTGTTTTGTCTTATTGACTATGTCATTTGCCTTACAGAAGCTTCTTAGTTTCAGGAGGTCACACTTATTAATTGTTGTTCTTAGTGTCTGTGCTACTGGTGTTATATTTAGGAAGTGGTCACCTGTGCCAGTGCATTGGAGGGCATTTCCCACTTTCTTTTTTATCATTTTCAGTGTAGCTGAGTTTATGTTGAGGTCTTTGATCCACTTGGATTCGAGACTGTGCAGGGTGATAGGTTTGGATCTATTAGCATTCTTTTACGTACTAGCATCCAGTTATTCCAGCACCATTTGTTGAAGATACTATCTTTTTTCCATTGAATATTTTTGGCCTCTTTGTCAAAAATCAGGTGTTCATAGGTGTGTGAGTTAAGGTAGGTTTCTTCAATTTGATTCCATTGATCCATAAGTCTGTTTTATTGCCAGTAACAGGCTGTTTTTATTAATGTAGCTCTATAGTATAGCTTTAAGTCAGGGGTAGTGATTTCTCTTGAAGTTCTTTTATTGAGAAGGATTGTTTTGGCAATCCTGGGTTTCATGTTACTCCATATGAAGTTGAGTTTTATTCTTTCAAAGTCTTTAAAACAAAAGTGTTGTGATTTTGATGGGGAATTGCATTGAATCTGTAGATTGCTTTTGGTAAAATTGCCATTTTTATTATGTTGACCCTACCTATCCAGGAGAATGAGAGATCTTTCCATTTTCTCATATCCTCTTCAATTTCTTTCTTCAGTGACTTAAAGTTTTTGTCAAACAGGTCTGCTACTTCTTTGGTTAGAGTTACAGCAAAGTACCTAATACTATTTGGTAAAGGATGATGTTTCCCTTATTTATTCCTCGGCACTTTTATCCTTAGTTAATCTTGTACCCTTCTACCTTGCTGAAGGTGTTTATCAGCTGTAGGAGTTCCCTGGTAGAATTTTGGGGTCACTTACGTGTATGATCATAACATCTGCAAATAGAGATAGTTTGCCTCTTCCCTTCATATTTCTATCCCCTTAATCTCCTTTTGTTCTCTTATTGCCTTAGCTAAAACTTTGATCACTATATTGAAAAGATACGGAGAGGGAGGACAGGTTTGTTTAGCTCCCGATTTTAGGAGGATTGCTTTGACTTTGTTTCTCCTTTTAGTTTGATGTTGGCTGTCAGCTTGCTGTATATTGCATTTATTATATTTTAGTATTTCTCCTGTACTCCTGATTTCTCCAGGACTTTTATTGTGAAGGAGTGTTGGATTTTGTCAAAGGCTTTTTCAGCATCAAATGAGATGGTCATGTAGATTTTTTTCTTTCAGTTTGTTTACATGATGGAGTTGACATTCACAGTTTTTCGTATGTTGAACCATCCCTGCATCTCTGGAATGAAGCCTACTTGATCATGATAGATGATGCTTTTTAATATGTTGTTGGATTCAGTTTGCCAGAATTTTATTCGCTATTTTTGCATCAATGTTCATGAGGGAGATTGATCTGTAATTCTCTTTCTTTGTTGCATCCTCGAGTGACTTGGAAATCATGGTAATTGTGGCCACATAAAAAGTTTTCAGCAATGTTCCTTCAGTTTCTACTGTATGGAACAGTTTGAGGAGAATTGGCATTAGTTCTCCTTTGGATGTCTGGTAGAATTCTGCACTGAAACCATCTGGTCCTGGACTTTTTTTTTACTTGGGTGATTTTAATAACAGCTTCAATTTACTTTGGGGTTATAGGTCTATTTAGGTCATTTATCTGATCTTGAATTAAGTTTTATAAGTAGCATCTGTTCAGAATCTGTTCGATTTTAGTGGAATAAAGATGTTCAAACGATGACCTGATAATTCTCTGGATTTCCGGCATGTCTGTTGTTATGTTCCCTTTTAATTTCTGACTCTGTTAATTTGGAGACTCTCTCTATAAAACTATTTTATGGTTAGTTTGGATAAGGGTTTATCTATCTTGTTGACTTTGTTAAAGAACCAACTCTTTGATTCATTGATTATTTGTATTGTTCTCTTTCTTCCATTGTATTGATTTCAGCCCTAAGTTTGTCTACTCCTTCAGGTGAGTTTGCTTCTAATTGTTCTAAAGCCTTCAGCTGTGCTCTTAGGTCTCTTGTGTGAGATTTCTCTAGGTTTTTCATGTAGGCATCTAGTACTATGAGTTTCGCTCTTAACACTGCTTTCATTATGTCCCATAAGTTTGGGTATGTTGTGGATTCATTTTCATTAAATTCTAGGAAGTCTTTTATTTCTTTCTTAACTTCTTCTTTGACCCAGAAGTGTTTCAATTGAGAGATGTTTAGTTTCCATGAATTTGTAGGCTTCCTGTGATTTTTGTTGTTGTTGAATTCTGACTTTAGGACATGGTGATCTGATATAATACAAGGAATTATTCCATTTTTTGTAACTATTGATATTTGCTTTATGGCTTAGTATGTGGTCGGCTTTTTAGAAAGCTCCATAGGGTGCTGAGAAATATGTGCAATCTTCATGTTTGGGTGGAAGGTTCTGTATAACTATTAAGTCCAGTTGGGTAATAACCTCTGTTAGATCTTTTATTTCTCTGTTGAATTTCTATCTGGTTGACATATCCAAGGGCAAAAGTAGGATATTGGTGTCTCCCACTATTAGTGTGTGGGGCTTGATGTCTGGTTTAAGCTTTAGTAGTGATTCTTTTTCATACGTAGGTGCCCTTGTGTTGGGGGCATAAGTATTCAGGATTGAGACTTCATCTTATTGGAATGCCTTCTGGGTTTATTGTTGTTGTTGTTGTTTGTTTTTGTTTTTGTTGTTGTTTTCCAGTGTGTTGGGGTGTGTCTTTTTATAGGTGAATTGAGTCTATTGACACTGAGGGATATTAATGACCAATTATTGTTATTTCCTATTATTTTTGGTGGTGGCTTGTATGTATAGCTTATTTGGATTTTTTTTCCCCCTTTGTGGGATTGTTGATTTTTTTGTGGTTTCATAGATGTATATGGTTTCTTTCTGTTGAAGTTTTTCCTCTAGTGCTTTTTTTCGGGCCAGGTGTGTGGATAGATATTGTTTAAATCTGATTTTGTCATTAACTATCCTCTTTACTCCATCTACAGTAATTAATAGTTTTGCTGGGTATAGTAGTCTTACAAGGCAGCCATGCTATTTTAGTGTGTGTATAACACCTCATGAGGATCTTCTTGCTTTCATTGTTTCCATTGAATAGTCAGGTATTATTCTCATGGGTCTGCCCTTATAGGTAATTTGGCCTTTTCCTTTACAGCTCTTAGTATTTTTTCTTTGTTTTATAAGTTTAGTGGCTTGATTATTATGTGGCAAGCAAACTTTCTTGGGAGGTCTAGTCTATTTGGTGCTCTGTAAGTTTCCTGTATCTTTATAGGCATTTCCTTCTTTAGATTGGGAAATTTTTCTTCTATGATTTTGTTGAATATATTTTCTGTGCCTTTGAGCTGGTATCCTTCTCCTTCTTCAGTTCCAATTATTGTCAGGCTTGGTCTTTTCATGGTTTTCCAGATTTTTCTGGACGTTTTATTTTATGACCTTTTTAATTTTATTGTTTTCCTTAACTGACATATCTATCTCCACTATTAAATCTTCCACTTCAGAGATTCTCTCTTCCATCTCTTACATTCTTTGGTTAGCTTGTTTCTGTAGTTGTGATTTATTTTGTTAGATTTTTCTATTCCCAGATTTGTCTCAGTTTGTACCTTCTTTATTGCTTCTATTTCAATTATTAATTCTCAGATTGTTTCTTTCACCTGTTTGTTTTCTTTTTCTTGGCTTTCTTTATTTTTTTTTTCAGGGATTTGTTCATCTCTTCCAATTTTTTGTTTATATTTCTGTAAGGGAGTTTTTTATATCCTTTTTTACTCTTCTATTATCTTCATAAAATTGTTTTTAAGATTGTTTCCTCTTCATTGTTATGCTCAGGTCTTGATGTTGTAGAACCACCAACCACCAGTTTCTTCTGGTGGTGTCTCTTTATTCTTTAACTTGCTATATGTATTCTTGCACTGGCACTTGCCCACTGCTTTCTTGGTTCACTCTTAGCTATTAGTTGGCTCTTAGTCAGCTGTGGACCAGGAGGCTTTGAGGTCTCCAATTGTTTGTGTGTGATGATAAAGTTTGGGCAGGGTTTGGCCCATGGGATGTCCCTCTAGCTGTGTTTGGGCTTGGGGGAAGGCTCTCCAAGCTTTCTTTTGTTTAGGGCAGAGCTAGTTGTGGTTGGGTGTCAGGGACTATGTCACTGGGCTGGGGTTTGGAGACCAATGTCTTTCTTGGTCTAGGGCCTGGGGTGTCACTCACCTCTTAGTCAGCTATGGACCAGGAAACTTTGGGGTCTCCATTTGTCAGTGTGTTGCAAAATAAATTTCAAGGTTTATATTATTTCTTTAATTATGTGTATATGTGGTGTGTGTGTGTGTGTGTGTGTGTGTGTGTGTGTTTGCACATGCATGTGTGCAAGCTTGCACAAGTGCCTGCATGTCTTGGTTGTCTGCAGAGGCCAGAAGATAGACTCAGGTCCCTGGACCAAGACACACATGCAATTAGTTGTGTGTTGCCCTATCTGAGTTCTCTGAATTTGGGTATTCCAACAAAATAGCAATGGTTTAACCTCTAATCCATCCTCTGAGCTACAAAAATAAAATGCAGTATTTTAAACAGTAGGCCCTAGACCTAAGGATTGTAGGCCTTCTTCTGCTAGTTGTAAGAGCATTTTATAAGAAGTACTCCATGTCAATCGCACTCGGCTCATTCAACATATATTCTTATATATTTTAATAATGACACAAGTCAATATTAACTAAATAAAACAATATTCATAAATATTTTACACTCAGACCAAAAATATGCATAACTATTTTAAGTCATTTTTGACACCTTAAAACCTTGCCAATTTTTGTCAACTCTATATCAGGAAAATGACAATTTTTAAAGATTATCTCAAAGTTACAACTAACTAGTAATGCAATATTGAAAATTTCCTAAGAATTCCTAAGTATATATTTTTAAGAAATTAGAAAAATGCTTTCCACATGTTTTTATTTTCAAGTTTAAAAATCAAAGAACTTTTTGAAAATATGGAATGGACCAGAGAATATTTATAATTATGGATCAGGATCTACACAAGTATCTTGACATTGAGACAGCTCCTGAGTTCTGTTTTGTCTCAGGAGAGTCTACAAATTGATAACAGTGACAAAATATATTTTTGTAGGGTTGCATAGAGTTATATCAATTACTTTGAATAGGATGCTTTGTATGTTTGGTGTGTTAATATCTGTCATAAAGAAACTGACATTTAAAGTCTGATGACTCTTATATCCCCAGTTAGATGACACAGGATTAGAAATTGATGTGTTATAGAAAATGTGAACATGAATATAGTTGTCCCTTAAGATCTATGGAAGGTGGATTTGAAATTCCTCAAGATAGCAAGACCAAGAATGCTCCAGACCTTTACACCAAATGACATATTACTTACTTGTTTCTTGAACACATCTTATATACTTTTGTCGGAAAATTTAAAGCACCTATAGTTTTAGTGGCAAATTTAACACAAATACCTATTTGTGTTGTTCAGAATACCTGAATGTGTTCAATACAGATACATCTCTCCAAATATTTTTGTCTGTTATTAGATGTATTGGTAATGAAAAACCTGTGCATAAAGAAGGCACACACACACACACACATACACACACATACATGCACACACACATACAGGCACAAGGTAGGGGGTATAACCTATTTAAATATGACTGCCAAGATTATATGGCACCAACACTCATGGATTTGTCCTTAAGAGAATAGATATTTCCTAATAGTTTCTGTTTTTCACTCTAGATGGGACAATCTGAGGACATATCTCAACTTTATAAAATAGGAGCCGCCATGGGCAAAGCCATGCTTGTGTATACCCATAAATGTGGTTCCTTCTAGCTGAGGGCAGAGTTCTGATGTTTAGAACTGATTTCCCTGGAGAAGCCAACATAGATATAAAGTTTCTCTAAAATTCACACCAATATCAAAGGGCAGGGAGAATCACCATTAACCACAATGGGTCCATTCTTCTGGTGAACTCCTTATAGTGACAGCTATATTTAACCTGGATGTTCTTTCTGCAGCCATCAGGGCTACATATTAGTTGAAAATAGAATCTAGGGAATTCTTATATGTGACTCGATAACTGAAAGGATTTCATATTGCTTTGTGAATTTCTTCTGAAGCCCTATTAAGCCTTTTAAGTTGCTTTCATGATTCAAGAAGCAGTTCCTGGTGAACAGAGACATTTAAGGGTATGCTTATTATGGTTGAGAAAAAGAAGATAAATGTACACTACCACTCACATTGCCAATCTTGAACAAATTAGATAGGTAAAGTATTTCTCCCCTAAACCCAATAATTGTATTTTTCCCAAAATAATATGTTTTAATTCTAGTAAAAAATTATAGTTTAATTAAAAGTTTGCTTGCATTTGCTTGAAGGGGGATGACATCTTCTGATAAAGAATATTCAAAGTATGATCAGTACATTGTGTACACACTTATTTAACGATTGCAACCAATGGCATTATTGTACTTCTTAAGCTTACAGAGGAAGAGACTGTAGATCCAAAGGTGATGCCCATTCGAATTTGAGAGAGAAAGGAATTTCTGCAATGTTTGTGGACTTTCAAATGTCACTGTTGTACTTACCCTTCATGACTGTGTTGACTAAATGATACTTCTGTTGTGTTTTGTTATGTTTTTACAAGCCAGTTTTATTTTTATAGTGATCCATTTAGATAAGGTATGTTCTTTCAGCTTCTGTGACAGAGGCCAGAGCAGCTGTGTTTTTTTTAATTTGTTGTATAAATTAATTTTACTGAGTCATCTTTTAGATGAGAGAATAGAATATCTTATGCAAAGATCTTGACTTAGCATTGATTACAAGAGATTTCTGAGGTCATATTTGTGTCTACCGAGTGCAACTACAGTCATTGTGGTTCCATGCTCCTTCTTGGAGTGCTATATCAAAAGGTTTTCAACATTTTTATCAAAAATGGGTAATTTTTGAGCTCTGAGAGATTTTAAGAAAAGGTCCAAAGGCTTTTTAAGCCCCTTTCTGTACCAAAACAGCCCTCTCTTGTTTACCATGGAGAACATCTACAAAACTAAAGCAAATCTGTGTCTTCAAAGGTCTCTAACATACGTATAAATATCTTATCCTCCCCTTCAGTCCCAAGATACTGAATGCCACAATAATAAGCATAGCTTCCTGTTATTAAAAATTCTTAAATGATGTGATGATTAATTTTCAAAGCTATAGAGTTTTGTATTCTTAGTAGAAAACATGATATAAACTATTAACTTCTAAGCCTCCCTGGGCAATATCTATGAAACATGACTCTGTACTAAACCATCTAGAGAGACTATTAAAAGATATTAAAATTAATCCTTATTTAATTGATTAATTAAAATTAATCCTGTTTCTGAGTCTATAAGGACAAAGTTCTCATCTCAATAATCACCCCACCCCTGGTACCTTTTGTTGTATATGAGTAATCAGATGCTTAAAATGCATTGGAAAGGAAATTGGTAAAATATTAAATGAGTAAGGTGATAGTAGCCACAGGCATAAATAACTATGTATTCTAAGACAGAATAGAGCACTGCAAGAAAGTTAGAAAAGAAGATGAGAAGACAATATAATAAATACCTTCTCTTTTTGGATCTTTTTTTTTACTGTAAATGACAGCAAGACCTTACTGACTGCTTTAGAGAAAGCTTGTTAGTGCTTACCTTCCTATATACAAACAGCATAAAATGAGCTCTTGATAACAAACTTTTTTTTTTTTTACTTTGGGTCACTCTCCCATATGTATTGATGTACAAATGAATACAGAATGTACATTGAACTATTCATTTTTAGATTTAACGGTAATATTTTAAGGTTTATACTTTAGTTTTGAGAATTTCAAACGTGTACAATGAAATATGTACATTTTATTCCCCATATTTCCCTTCCAATTTCTACATGTATCCCCTATATGTCTCTTGCCAAGTTAATTCTTTTTTTTTTTTTTTTTTTTTTTTTGTAAGCCACTATATTCAATCAGTCCTGATCATTTGATCATGACTCTAAGACTCTGGAGCATGGCAACATAACCTATCAGTGGCAACATAATCAAACAAGTAAGTTGTACCTTCCCCTGCAAGTATCTATTGCCCATAGCTTTAGTAAGGTGTAGAGACTGGAGATTGTCAACCAAATCTATACCAGAATTATTATTACTGTGATCTTTTATATGTCTTGTGCTGGTAATCTCAGCTGTTGTGAGTTCATGATTAAAGTACGCATGTCACATCCATAAGGAGCATTTCACATCATTCTTTCCTATTTTTTAGCTCTTACATTCTTTCCAATGTCCCCAGAGCTTTGGTGGGGGGAGTTAATAAAGTTGTCCTGTTTATGATTGAGTTCAGTCTCTTATTCTAAACACATAAAATAGCTATGCATCTCCTTTTTGACAGATGCCCATCTCAGAAAAATGCTTCTCTGAATAAATTAAGAGATGCACCAGGTCTACAGATATAAATATTTAGAGAGCAGTTTGAAAGAATGTCCATTTAGTTAAGTAACATCAGGCTCTACTCCTCCACGGGTATGAGCTTTTGGCAAGGATTACACTACTAGGCATAAAATTTTCTCCTGTAGGTAAGATCTCCAATCCAATCAGAAAGCAGTTAGCCCATAACAGTCATGTTAATATTGTACAAAAAAATAAAATCTTGCCTGATGGATATTGCAGCATGAAAGATGTAGTAGTGGGTAAGAACCATGGTGTCTTACTCTTCCAACATACTTTATGATACCTTCTGTCACTATGGATGCTAGACAGAAATTTCTCAGCAACACAAAATGTGATATCTTCAGCAACAGGAAACTTACTATGCAGTTGTGCTGGGTAACCAAGGGCAATGGCTATAGTTTTTGTTGTTTTAGAGACCTGCAGGAGCTCCCTGGCAATAAATCCTAAACTTTGTACTGTATTTTTTATTTAATAACCCATGTTTTCTGTGAGTGACCTTGTCTACTCATGAGGAGTAAATATATTGGAATTACTGCTGTGTAAATCATACTGCTTAATCATTCTATATTAGCTCTTAAAAAGAATAAAAAGAAAGATTATGAAGACTATACCGAGGTAATGGTATTAGTCATCTTCCAATGTATTTCCTAAATAAGCACTTTAATTCTTTAATCAATAAGTTCACGTCAGTAGTTGTTATTAAGTAATATTTTGTGTGTTTGCTTATTTCAGGAGGAAAGAAAAGGGCTTGAAATTGATAGACTTAAGTAATTCATTAGCATTACACACAAATGTCCTTGAATTCTCCCTCAGTGTATGTCATTGTGTCAATACACTGCACAGTCTCTGATAAGTGGTGGTCACTTACAATAACAGCACAGAAAAGCTACATTTTTATGCCTATAAATTATTTATCAAAAACTAAAGGAAATGTAAAGACACTCAACACACTGTAAACATGACTTAGTGACATGATCAGAAAAGAGATTCAAAAATAAACAAACTCCAGTAGAACCTTAAAATGCAATTTTATTGAATATAAGCATTAACAAGTCTAACATAAAGTGATAATTAGATTTTAATTCAAATGAATTTTAAAATGTAGTTCTCACAAATGACTAAGGTTTTTATTTTAAGCTTTTGAAAATAGCATATAAAACACTTACTTGACCCTCATAGCTGACTGTAGCAGTAACAAGATTACATGTGATGTAACAAGATGCATGTAACATGGTGAGAATAAATCAATGGACAGGTTGACTTTATCTTAGCAGAAAACAACTTCATTCTGATTCTTAATATTTTATTTTCTTTCTATTATACTTATTGTATTTGGATCTATGGAATTCATTCAAGACAAAATGAAATCATTTCATTTGTAACCTGTTAACATGAATTAAAACACTTAAACCAGTGTGGGCACATTGTAATTTAGGATTATAAGTATAAGTGGTCTATTTCCCACCCTTGTTCCAAATCCCAGCACATTAGGAACAGCTCCTACATGTTTCGAAGGAAGCAGTTGGGGATGAAACTTCCTATTTTATAAGAGAAGTAGAAACCAGACCAGAAACCAGACCTTGGTCTCTGAGCTTAATCTTGATCCTTCTAATCTGCTGCTGTCATTTGTTTATTAAATAAGGAGAGTACATACTGACCCAGAGGAAAGCATGCTATCTGAATTATGATAGGTGTCCACCTCCAGCAACCACTTAAAAAGGCCTTCTGCATTAGTAACTATTCAATTTGACAGAGAAAATCTGAAGAGAAACATAATAAAAAATACTTTGGTGTGAAAGATAAGACAGGACAAAGGTACAGGACAAAGGGGTCACATAACTTTATTGTCTATTGAGAATGCAGAGTCATGAGCACAGAAGCTGGAGCTGGGGCAGTTAGATGATAACAGTCAAAGTAGCATTGCTTCTGACTTAACCACTTGTTCTTTACCTTATGCTTCAAGTCTTAAAAGTTTCCATAACAATTCTGGTAAAACTTAGAAATCCACAAAGACTAATAAGATTTTAAGATTTCTGATCTTTAAGACCTGCTTCTCATATAGTGACTGATCATTACCTACACAACTTTATATTAATTTTGATATTTTATTTTGATATCTCCTACAATATTGACCTGTCATAATTTACAATTAATGGGGCTATTATATATTGGGCCATAGAAATTGGCAGAGGGCATTATATGATTTATTTGTTAAATAAGGTTTTCATTTTCTGTACTTTGACCTCTGTCTATGTGAACTAACCTGTCTATTCATGCAACACAATGAAAAATCAATAGACTATGAGCAAGCCATTTGGGATAGGTGATGCGTGTTTGCCATGAACATGACATTCATTCACTTGAGTGCATTGAGCTTTGGGGCTCTTGAACTCCTAATGATATGGTGGATCAAATTGGGAAATTGAAGAAAAAAAGATTATTCAAAAATCTAGCTTCTTCTGTATGTTCCTTTTCATTCTTGCAATACTTTTTAGCTCTGTGTGCATGTTGTCTTCAAAACAAAAATATGACAGTATTGCCCCTGTGAAAATAAGGACAAATTTAATTTCCATATTCTTGCTTCTTAATATCTTAATGCTATTTACATAAATGTGATTGTTTTATTTTTCTGGATGTGCATTTCATGCTTATGTTACTATAATGTACATCAGAGTAGAAGCAAATACCATAAAGGGTTTGTAAGAAATACAGCAAGCTTGAAGCACTCTGGAGAGTGGCATCTCCACCTTTCTGGACAACACTAGAGCTGGCCATGATGATCCAGGTGTGAGAGAACTGACCCTAGGATGTGAGAGCCTGAAAGCTGGCTTTGCTCATTGCTGCAGGGAATAAACTAACTAGGACAATGCTAGAGAGCTCATTGAGAGCTGGTGTGCTGACCAATCCTGCAACTACTGGGCCCAGAACCAGGGTTGCGTTGGCCCACCCAGTGTCAACCCTGCAGACCTAAAACTACAGATTCTCTACAACACAGTGTAACAACAGGATATACCAGAGGAGTCCCAGTGAGAGTCCAGCATTGATAGAGTAGCAGAAACCAGAGCCCTTGAACCAGACCTGTGACTCTTTGCAATAACCACTTGCAAGTAAACAGATGGACGAAGGGGTTTATTTATTGTGTGAATCACTGTATAACAATACAACTTCAACTTCCATGACAGAATTTTTTTTTCTCTTAAATTTTATTCTATTTTGGGATAGGTTCCAAGGGCAGAGGATAGATATGAAGAGAGTGGATATGAAGGGATGGGAAAATGAATGGAATAAACATGTATAATATGAAAGACACAAAGAATATATTAAAAGAAGGTTTCAAAAAAAGAAATGCAGCTGGCTATAGCTGAAAGGAGCTGTTCTGTGAGCATTTTCCTAAGTTAAGTAAGTGCCCTTACTTTTACTTCAATGCATAAGATCAAGTTGCAAGCTGACAAAATAAAATAAAATTGAAATTTAGAAAAAATAATAGGAAACCTGTATAAAGAGATGTCTTTGACTTCATACATTTCAGTTTACTCTACACAGAGCTTTAAAGAAATCATTGGGGTCCTGAGCTGCTTTTCCTCCACCTTTCCCTATTCTTAGCCGTGCTTTTGTCTCATCAGCCATGTTTTCAGTGTGCTTTTCCTTCCTTCTGGCTCTGGTATGTGATGACTGCATTCTGTAATCTCAGTACTAACGATAGAAGAAAAAGGTCTAGGTTACAAAAGTTTCCCCAAATGTACAAGCTTAAGTTTTATTGCTCACATATAAATCCTGTTGTTACTGGTAGATCTCAGAAAAAAAACTACCTTATACCAAGACATGAGCAAGGCGTACACCCCCAAAGAAATTCAGAAGCATTATTTTAATAACATGTAAGTATGTTGTCATCTCAATGAAGACAGACTTAACCTTGTGTCTTTCAATAATGGCACTTTATCAGCATTGCCATCCTTCAAGAAATATCCATTCAATACCTGCAATATTGAAAGGCAATATTTTGCAACATTAAGTATTTAATTACTTTTAAATTAAAGCACTAGTCATATAAAAGTATTAGAAACACGATTCTAATGACAGCTATGAAATTGTTGATAGTACTTTCATCCTAAAGATTTATAAAAAAATTTCCAAGAATCTAGTCTAAAAGTTGATGTGATGTCAGATGCTTGTGATGCCAACAACTCAGAAGCAGAGGCAGCAGTGGGAAATAGCAAATCTTTATGTAAGGACAGACTATTGCTACAAACAAAGAAATTGGCCATGATGACACACACTTAATATATAAAACCGCGAGAGGTGACAATCAAATAAGTAAATACCAAAAGTATAAGGATGTAGTGATGTGGAATGTCTTCATGCTGTGAATTATCATCGGACAATAAGGAACTGTTTTGGCCTCTGGCAAGGCATCATAGAAGCAGGTGGGAAATTCAAGCATGGATAAAGGGGAAGGAGGGCAGAGTCAAGAGAGACACCAGCAGATGCAGAGGGAAGAAGACCAGTGTGCTGCTTTGAGAAAAGATACCAAGCCATTTGCTAAACAAGATAAGATTAATGTGTTGAGCTAAGATACAAGAGCTAGCTAGCAATATGCCTGAACTATAGGCCAAGCAGCATGTAATTAATATAAGACTGTGTGATTATTTAGGGACCAAGCAGCCGTGGTGGTTTGTTTGGAACTGCTGGTTAGTCCGGGCCAGAAACTTTCTACTACGGTGCAGTTCAGTGGTAGACTTCTTATTCACGTCTAACATGATCTAGATCATGTTCAACTTGTAGAATTTAATCAAAAAGAGGAAAAGGAAGAAGAGATGAGCAGCATCCTGGAACAGCAAAGATAAAAGAAATTTAACATACTTAAGCTGGCTTTGGGAGCAGGGGAACATTTTGATTGCATCTTGCTTTGCTCATACACATATTTATAGTCCATAAAGGACTGATATAGCCAAAACACTGTTCTCATCAGGGTTAGATATATTTTCTGGTATCTTTGTAGCTGATTGGTCCAACCATAAATCTTATCAACTGCAGCATCATTACCTGTACCAAATCAGCCTCGGTTACTGGACAGAACCATCTTAATTTTGCGACATGAAGTATCCAGATTTCATTCTAGACTCTAAGGCTATGTTCATGACTCATCCAGACCCTGCTGAGGACATCTTGACTTCCTGAGGAAGGAACCAGACAACAAGACATATAGCTTTCTGCCGCTGATAAGGTTCAGTGCCTTCTTGGTCACCCTGCCAGATTCTCCTTGAATATGACACAGATGTTATATGACAACTCAGGAAGTGGAGCCTAGATCCATGGGTTCTCAGAAGAAACATTATCCTTGTCATTTTTTTCTATATTAAGTCTCTTGCTTGGTTTTTTTTCCTCTCTTAGAGATAATAAATTTAAATGCAGCTTCAATTACAGTCATATTTTGATCTAAATCTTAATTTTTAAATTACATTTTGTCTAAGATAATTGGATCACATTTTAAAGATCTTCATTTTTACATGCTACAAATAAGGTTACAAGAGCATCATATGTTTGCCTTTCAGTATCTGATAAAGTGCCCTCCCTGTCCATCACCAGCTCAGTGTTCTGTTGGACAAAGATGGCTTAAGCCCTTAACCAATGTAACTCAAAAGATAGATTTAATATCTTATACATCTTTAATAATTCGTGTAATTTGACAATAGATAATCTAACAGAGAATATTTATAATGTTTTCTGACACATAAACTATTTGAAATTACTTTTGTATCAAGTCTTTGCCCACATGTGGTGCACGCTATGGCCACTTCAGATCAACAGGCATCAGATATTTTTGATAAAGACACCATGATAGGAATTATAGATTGACCATGTTTTTAAAAGTGAATCTTATTTGACAAAGTTTTATGGTACAGATCTATAATAATGAGGTTCATAATTTCTGTGCTAAATCAGAGTAATATTTGCACAGGATTCACATTTAAACTGCAGATATGTGGATAAAGTAAACTTATTCTAAAGAATGCAGAATAATTTTATTAACTGTTGTTTCTGGCTAATACTGAAGGGAGAAATAACAAAATAAAAAAGCGGAGGAGGAAGCTAGTGAGAGGGCAGAAATACAGGAAGAAAACAGTGAAACAAAAATCGCTTTCAAACTTTCTATAAACCCTCAATGGTTTAAGAAAGAATAATACTTGTAGCCCTTTAAATTACAAAATTTAAAAACTATCCTAAAATAGCTTTCATGAGTCAATAAATATTATAATATAATCTGAATATAGTAGATTTCCAATAAGTATTTGTTGAGACCCTCTAATAATACGACTGAGATTCCTCTAAAATGGATTTTCCCTTTTGCCCTTTAAGCCAAAGTATGCGAGGAAATCATAAGCGTGCATGAGAAGAAGAAAGTAAGAGCCCATTTCACTTGAAAATCACTGGCAAGTGGCTTTCTTCACATCCTTTGGACACAGGCCTATGTGAGAGTTGAAACCTGTGAAAACACTGTATATTGTTCAATTGAAAACATCACGGGCATTCTTAAACACAGCAAATGGGAAATACGAAGCTCTTTCAATCACAAAAAGTTAAACATAAGAATTTATGGTAATGTAACTTATAGGCACATCTATAACATATAATTCTGCACACAGAGGAACAAGTATTAAATATTGTAATTAAAACACCCATTAAAACACACATGGACTTGAAAACCTCACTGGAATTCCACTTTTAACTTTTAATGGTCTTAAAGCCTCCAGTTCAGCTGTTTAAATAGTAGGAAGACTTGTAATAGGAACGAATTAGGTCAGTGTATTACAAAAACATGCCTTTTATATCACTTTAACGTTGGTATTTCTGGGATATTCTGTACTATTTCATCAATAGCAGAGCTTTAGTGTTATTTTATCTACAAAAAAGCTATTTTAATAACACATGTAAATTTACTTTACTAGACAGAAACATCAATGAAAATGTTCCATCTCATTTTCTTAGGTTTTTCAGGGGGGAGGAGGGTGGAAGGAGGGTTGCTTGGATTTATTTTCTTTTTAATACAAGGTGTAATGTATTCTAGGATGACTTTGAATTTCTGATACGTCTACCTCAGCATCCCAGGCCCTAGGATTACATGTATGTGTCATAATGCCCTTCTAAAAGTGTATTTGTTTTATTGTTTTCTGTTTTTTTCCACATTCTTCAGTCTATGAAGGTTATTATGGCTTATGAAGGCAAATTCACCTTTTGGTCAAATTTATATCAGTGGTTCCATTCTACATTTCTGTAATGAATTCATAGAATAGATAAAACTCTGCATAGTTTATACTATCAAAAGGCTCAGTCCTAGATAGAAGTGCTCTATAGATCAATTTAAACATTAGTTCCCCTTAGAAGGATACATCTAAGCTCACCACAAGAGGCACTACGGGCTGCCACCATGCCCCTGGAATGCAGCACACGGTGTGACTTTAATAAAGAACTTAAGTGCTGACAATGTCTTTACATTAAATTTTATTTATTAGCATTTGTCTAACATTGCTACACACAATGGAGCATCTGGGGTATTCCAGGCTTCCTATTTTCAATCTTGCCTTTTTTTTTTTTTTTTTTTCTTTGCTGAAGTGTCCTTCCTGATGCCCATTGCTGATTCATATTTATCAAATTTTCAAGAATTTGATTAAAATGCCTTTTTCCTCTCCCTCCTCTCTCTCTCCTTCTCCCAATCCCTAACAACTAACCCCTTTTCATCTCCCTGTGCTCTGTCCTTTCCCTCCCTTCTAGAACCTATTGCTAGATTAATGGATTCATTTTGGGTTTCCATTCTTCTATGTTCTCCTTGGCAAGCACCTAAATTTAAAATGTTGAATTCATACTTTAATCTCTTCATACTTATTGATTTTCTCAACAATCTACATGTGTGCCGAACACAGCATTGATCTCCTAAACAAAGAGCCCCACAGGAATAGGAATGAAGTCTCAACTACTATATTGATTTTAAAAGAAAAGATCATGGTTGAAATTTTTTTGCAAGTTACTACATGTAATTGTTTTTTCAAAAACTGAGTCCCCTCCACTTATTGAGCTCATTTATTGCTAAAGTTAACATCTGCTAATCTGCTAGAGGCAACATGATTGACCCTACTGACCCTTCTCTATCATTTACCAGCCGTTCAAACATGGGAATTTTTTGCTAACAACTTTAACCTTGGTATGGAAATCAGCTGAAGAAAATAACAAGTAATGTTCATACATTCTACATTTCAGTTATCAGAAATTAACAACTTTTCTATGTGTACAAAGTCTACCTTCAGGTTTTTTTAAAATGTAGTTCAGAGACATTTAAAATTTGTTCCTGTAAATGAATCATGGTCATATTTCAATGTTGTTTATAAAATGGAAACAAGGAACTTGGATAGAAATAAAAAGCATAGAATTATATGTAGCCACATCACAGCATGTATACACTTTCCCCGAGTTAATTTATCAAGAATCAAATACTTTCCCTGTACAAAGGACTAAATGTTTTGCCTATATTTTAAAGTAGAGGAGAAAATTTCTCCCATGAATAAAGCTTTTGAGACACATTATATAAGTGAATTGATACTTTATTCTGAAGGAAAAAGAAGAAAAATAAAACCGAGGCTTGAATCAGCCAGCATAGTAAAAATCTGAAAGACTAGACCCTGGGGAAGGTACCAAATGTCTGACTAGAATAAGAGACAGTATTCCTCCTGATTATCTTTAGGTCTGTGTGACAGAGAACCTAATGAAAAAATGCTGAGTAGCATTTGAAAATATTATAGCTTGACCATATTTATTGCGCACCTACTCATTTGAAATTTGACAAAACTGCCCTACTCTAACAAGACAATAGGTGGGATTGGGTAAGGAGATTAAAAATTGAGCTTAAGATATCAATGCCATGATATGAGAAAGGAGGCTAAACAATGTAGAGACCTATAAAAAATAAAGTGAAAGAGTCCACGACATGGGTGTATCACTAGGAAGCCTTTGACTCTGCACCTCAGTCTACTATCTTGCCACTGGAGAAATAGCACATTGGATAAGTCTTTTCTATTTGCTGAGATACTGATTTATTAGTGGTGGGTGAGAAGATTTTGAAAATCATAGTCTAAATTAAATATTAGAATTTCTATATAAGACTAATAACAGGTTGGTATTCGTACTCAATGTATTCTACCCACTAATGTTCTCTGCCCTCCATGAGTTAAATATCAAAGCTCCACTTCTCCATCAGACACTTATTCCAGCATCAATGGGGATAAAATAGGACAATGATGTAGAGAATTATGGGTCAAGAGAAGCTGATAATCACATGTTCCATATATACTCATTTCAGGTCTGAGGTCTGACGTTTCCATAGCGAATTTCTAGATTAGTCAGACAGTAGCAGAGGCATATGATGAAACTTTCAATTTCAGGTGTTTCTTTCAAGAAAATAAGTAATAAGTTGTTTTTACTAAGAGGAATATTAAATTGCAGTAGTAACCTAGTCCACAATTTTAGTCGTGAAAAATATGAGTATATAGAAATATAATTGTTTAGTATAATTGATATTATTATTACTAACATATTAATTTTAAAATAATGAGAGGCTGAATACTTCCTGAGCAAATGGGATATTGTAAACAGTCTTCATGTGCATATTAAAGTATTTGACTTTATAATATATATTATTTTCATAGTCCTATTTGAATGTAAAAATCACTAAATTTCAATGTTTTCAATAGTAGAATCCTATTTATATACACATAATTTTGAGTTTTTAATAAGTGCTTCTGATGTCTATACCTTTAGATAATGCTACTTTCTATTTAAATATCCATTAAAAGGCCAGAGAGATTTGATATTAGATTGATATTAGTGATAGCAACCTACTCATGTGGGTGGGTTTTGTGTTCAGATGCAAGTGTCCCACTTCCAAAGCCAGAAGAAGGTTTTGGAAATGTCACTCTATCACTTTCTTCATTTGAGGCTAGATGTAGAGATAGGTACAGATATCCTCTTGTCCCCATCTCCTTCTCAGGTCTGAGGTTGCAGGACCTATCAGACACTGAGCCATTTCCTCATCCGGAGTTTATTAATCTCTAAGGACAGCAGTACCTAACTCTAGGAAGGCTTCTCTCATTCTCTTTTATACATTATGCCGTTTTTAAGGGATAATGATTTCATCATGCTGATAATCAAATTAAAAAATTCCATCTCTGTGTACTCATAAAGAAAAAAATCAGATGTAGTGTGAACTATTCCAAAATACAATTTGGCTATGAAAATAACAATTTTTCATTGTCTTCCAGTTGTTTTCTTTTTTTTTTTTCAGTTTATATACTCAAAATTTTATTCTTTTTCTAATATAAGCTTGAGAGAAAGTCTAGACTTCGTAAGAACTGATTGAGTGTTGAGGTTTTGCTTTGGTTTCATAAGGAAACATTTGTAATAAACCTACGTCATCGTACAAAGGTGCTTTCGGGAATAGCGAAAGGCACTCAACTCCCCAGAGACATTCTTTTAAGACTTTAATTATTGGTTTTGAGATAAAAGCTTTAAATGATTCAAAAAATGATTTGAGGTATTTCCTGCTGTTTTGAAATATAAAATGCGATATTCTTCTGACCAAGATGTGAGTTGTTTTTCTGCATTAAGGATCTTAAAGAATACTCCACAGATGTGAGTGCTGGTCTGCTGGAGACATCAAACATGACCCTCCTCTCAGAAATCTAAGAAATCACATGATGCAGTTCAAAGAATCAGTGGCAGGAGGAGGCATGTAGATAAATGGCAGGAAGAAGAAAGAATAGTGGAGACTATTTATGATAATCTGTTTAATCATCCATTTTTATAATTTACAATGTATTTGGAATGTAAAAAGGGCACATCCAAATTTTTTAGTTTAAATTATATTTTTGAAGATCTCCATAAACAACATAGTGACAAAATTTACTATTCAATCTATTATTTACTTTACATATAGGCTATAGTAGGGTCAAATATATGTTAAATGTATTTAAATTGAGATAGTTCACATATACTGTTACTAAATGAACAGATGATTCCATTGGTTGTGCATAGCATATTTATTTTACATAATAAAGACCAAAATATTCATTTATACCCAGGATTCATAAGGAACTAATGTTCCATTGTCATGATTTGAAAAATGTAGTTGCCTTAAGAACTTACGGCCCTATGAATGAGGCTCAGTTTCTTCAAGAAACAGTATACTTCCAATTTATTTGTTGATTAAATAAAATAAAATCCATTACTTATAAAACAAACACAAAATATAAAAGTACTTGTATAAAGTTTTCTTCATTGACAATTATGAAATCATAATGGTTCTGAATTTTTCATAATTGTTTTATGATTTTAGTCATGTAATATTTCAGAAATAAATTATTTTATTTTTATTATATAATTTAATATTTATACATGCATACAATATGTTTAGGTCAAATCCACTCACCCATTTTTCCCTCCAGTTCCTTCCTTATTCCCTTATTGCCTTTCCCTCCCAACATCATGTGTTTCTTCACACATGTTCCCAGCCCTGAATGACTCCATTTAGTACTCTGATAAATATATGCATTCAGGAAGCTGAAGCATAGGCAGCATATTTGGGGCCCTACCACCCCAACAATTATAAGTATCTTCTCAGATATGGGTGTGAGTCAATGAGCTCCTCCCCCATTCATGGTGGGATTTTGGCAAGATTGTGCTTCTGTAAATCTAGCAATCCTAGCCACTGTGAGCTGGTATGCGCCACTGATATTTTGCTCCTGAACTGAAGCCATTTGTTTGCCTTTGTAGAATACTTTAAATCTCATGAGCATGTTTTATATTTATCTGTCCTGTAATTAGTAGCAAATGGTAGCAACATAAAACTAATCGTTATTGTATCTGATAAATGTGTCCTATTGAGCATGAAGCAGAATCACACTGTGAGTTGAGAGAAGACATTTTTGTTTCCTGACTTGAGAGGGTATCTGAAAGTTTTCAAAAGTTAGTAGCCCATTCTGTCTTTCAGAGTCTCAAGAATTTAATTTGCTAATCATGGAGTGAAAATAGTAATATAATCTGTTTATGCTATCCCTTCTCTTTCTTCTTTGCCTTGTAAAGGGATTTATATGTTATTTTTATTTTAAATGATTTTACTGAAATTTAAAGTGACTATTAAGTTAAACACTGAAATTTTAATTTTGATACACTATTACCATATATACATACACACACACACATATACACACACACATAATTGAAGAACCATCCATCACAATTGTGATAGTGAATCTGTCAATCACTACCATCCCACCAGAGGGTCTAATGGCCCTTTTGTATCCCCTTGTCTCCTGCCAATTTTACTGCAACTGAGAGCTGGCATTTTAAAAGCATGACATAAATGGAATATCCCAAGACTCATTTATTTTAACCTTTCTAAGTCCCATCTACGCCATTTCATTTTTCAATAATTAATTCTTTTTTAGTGTTGAGGAGTATTCCATTGAGTGGATTCTCATAATCTGGGTTTTACACATTTACCTGTTAAAGGACACCTGGATTTTACTTGTTTGGGAAAGTTACAGATACACCCTCAGCCAAGACTCATGTCCCAGCCATCACGGTGATGCCAGCTTTGACTCAGGTTGAACATGCATCTAGTATGAAATGACATACCCCATGTCAGGTGTGCAAGTAAATAGCTTTAGGATATGAACAAATTGCTTCTCAGAGTGGTTTATAATCAAAAATATCACCAACAGAGTGAGAATTCCAGTTACCTCAAACTATGGCCAGCACTAGGCATCATCAGTCCTTTTCATTTTCAAAAGACTAAGAGAGATGTAGTAGCACCTCACTGTGATTGTGTATTTTTAATTGTGTTATTTTTATATTTGAATACGTAAGAATGTGATTATGTGTGTATATGTTGCATAAATGTGAGCATATGGATTCATGCTGTGCCCATGTTTATACAAGATCAAAAGGACAGGCGTGTCTTTCTCGCCTACATACCTTTCTATTGTCTTAAGAACGGTCTGTAACTGAACTGGCAGATTATCATCTGCTCTAGGCTGGCTCACCATTGCACACTCAGATTCTGCCTCTAATTCCATTCCACTCCAGTGTTTGGCTTATAGGCATCCACAGCCTCTTTCCACTTTTTTGCATAGTTCTAGAGATTCAAACTCAGGTCATTATGTTGTGAACCAAGTATTCTTACTCAGATGAAACATCACTATAGCCAATTTTTGTTTATAAATAATCAGGAGTTCACTTTTATTTTTAAAATCTAACCAAATATGATGCACAATTTACAAAGGCATCCTAAAAGATAAGACAGGGCTAATAGCACATCACACTCAAGGGGGTCACAGGGGTTCAGTGAAGATACAGACTAACTCTTCCTCTGAAGTGGGTTTTTATTGAACTTCATAGTCACACCCACCTTCTTTTATATAGTTTGAATTTTTCTCTATTGTAGTGGGATTATGATACATTGTAAATAATTGTCCTGCCTACTGAGTTAATAAAAATACTGATTGGTTGAAGGTAGAGAGGAAGTATGAGTGGGGCTATCAGACTAAGAAAACTCTGGGAACAGGAAGAGCAGAGCAGAGTCACCAGAAAGACCAGTAGAGAAGCTAACAGATTCAGAGAATAACTATGCTGCTCTGAGAAAAGATATTAAGATATGGCTAAACAGATTAATGGAAATAGATTGAGGTAAGATGAAAGAGCTAGTTTGCAATATGTCTGAGCCTTAGGTCAATCGGCATAAAATTAATAAAAGACTTTGTGTGATTGTTTGAGACTGCTGGTCGGGATCTTGGGGTAAGGCTGGACCAGGAATCATCTATTACACTCTATTATTTTTCCATGTCTTTTTTTCTTAGCTTTTAAAAGAAAGTCAACCACTTTCTGTTTATCTTGTTTAATTTACAGTATATCAGAGTAGGTCAATCTATAATTCTCAGAGTATTTATTCCATGTATTAAAATACACATTTATAGCTCACTATTACTGGCGTTTTAATGTTACGTTCGAGAGCAGAAGGCTTGAATTTTCTAACTAATTTTAGACACTGAAAAACTATTGTGTTGCTTTATTTGCTCATCCACAAATTGAATGTCATGAAAACAGTAGCTCCATTTTTGTATCAACCATCCACTATGATCAAGGACAGTCATGAAGTAGTGAACAGTATTTTACTTGCCCTGTTTTATAATCCACTAATGTTCTTTCTTTTCAGGGCCTTCCATTTGTATTTGCCTGTCATTTGCTCCAGGTTTGGAGAACTTTCTGTAGCTGTTCTTTATGGGTAAATTCATTAGCAATAAATCTCACCCAGATTATCTTTGTGTTTTCATTTTTAAACATAATTTTTATGAATATAGACACTTATAGGCTTGTAATTTGTATCTTTCAGTACTTAGAAAACTGTGAATCAGTTCCCTCCGGTCCCATAAGAAAAGTGCAGTCCTAGTGCTGTCTAATGATTATTGAGCTACTTTGTGCCTGGACTATCTTCTCTCTCTCTCTCTCTCTCTCTCTCTCTCTCTCTCTCTCTCTCTCTCTCTCTCTCTCTCTCTCTCTCCACCCACCCACCCACACACACACACACACACACACACACACACACAGCTTTTCATTTTAACTATATCCCATCTAAAATGAAAGACTTCTTTGGGATACCTTGTCTCTTCCGGGTTGAAGCTTAAGACCTATCCTCCTTTGGGCTGCTGTTTTGTTAAGGGAGACCTGTGAAGAGGAGACAGCTTAAAGGACTCACACCTAGACTGCGCTGTGCTCTTTTCAGCTCATTTGAGCTAATACTCAGCTTTTTGAAACTAAGCTTGTACGTTTGCCTGATTTGAGAAATTTCAGCCATTTTTGATGGAAATCTTAACATTTGACCTTGTTCCAAAAGAAAATTTTAATTGTTGAAGCAGAAATTTGTTAGGGTATATTCAGCAGCTGTGAGATAATATTAATATGAATCATTCTTACCAGCAACTGTTACTTATATATTCTGTGTGTCCTTTCTATGTTTTTAATACTTATTTGTTTATATTTTTATTTGTTTGTATTTATGAATGTTTGGCTTGCTTCTGTGTCTGTGCACTACCTCTTTGTCTAGCGCCTTTGAAGGCTGCAAGAGAACATCAGATCCCCTGGAACTTGAATGACATATGGTTGTCAGACACCATGTGGGTACTGAGAATTGCACCCTATTGCTTTCTGGGCCCTGCCAGTTTCAGTGCAGGAGGGGAGAAAGGCATGGGGTACAATGGTTCAGACTCCAGGAGTAAGTTTATTTCAGGAAGGAGCAAACCTCGCCCAGCCAGGGGGAAGGGCTGTGCTTTGCTGGCATCTACTGCTTGGCATGGTCATTTCTAGCTGGTCCAGGTCATCTCACATCAGGACTCTGCCTCTGTTGTCAAGGCCTCCAGGCAGACCGCAGGCTATTTTATGAGATAAGTGCTCATTCTGCTTGAGGGGGCCTCATGACTTACAAGGAAGTGTTAAGAGCATATGCTTCAAGGCACCAGCTATACTTTGAACTGGCTAAGCCAGGCTGTCCCTTAGACCTTAGAAGCTTCTTGGGCCTATATATCTCATATATTTACCATTTACTTTTTCTTGCCCTGGCCTTATTGGCCCCACCTCAGGAGGACTAGCATTTAGAGTGTGCCTATCTTAGGTTGGCCTGCCAAACAAGCCCTTACCCATTTCTACCTAACTGCTCTTGAGTAGCACCATACTTGATGAATAGTGCAGGTGATGATCTTAGGTAGTAGTCTTTGGATTTCAGTGAGCCTAAAAGCACATTCCCTTTCTAGGAGGGCTTTGCTCTGGGTGCCTGAGGGCTGTTAAGACCTGAAGGGTTGGTTGCCTGATGGCTGCTCTTTGCTAACAAATGTGTGGTAGGAGACAAACAAGAAAAGAATTAAAAGTATCACCACACTAATCAAAGGAGATTTTAAAAAGACCTTAATATTGTTCTATACATAAGTCAGAAAATCAGTTTCCAGGGACATGGCCGGCACCTTGGTTATATTTAATTAATGGATAATGGATTTGTTCCCAAAGCAGGATGGATTAACTAAGGGACTTATCCAACCAGGTACCTTTATGTATTGTACCAGGCAGTTTCTCTCTAATGAAATACTGGAGACTCTATAGGCAGTGAGGAAAATTGCCTGATACCTAAAATTGCAGACTGATAATGACATGTCCTTTACTAATGCTAATTCTTTAACCACTAGGTCAGGTCAAGTGGATACTGTAATATATGTATGGCCTGGTGAAGATGCTTATTAATGACTTCCTGAGCTTGCAATGCCTCTGCAGAATGAGCCACCACCTGCTTCAGGGTCTCTGCTGTGGCTGTAGTTTGAGTCAATGAGACCATTCCAGAGACTGCCCCCTCAATGTTAGCAGTATTGCTGTAATAATGGCAGTGTAATTACAAAGTCCCCCTTTTCTCTACTCTCTGTCACCAAATGGGTTGGAGTCATGATGTTAACACATGAATGAGTGGCGTTGACAAGTGGCAGCTGGTTCTCTCAGCAATATAGATATTTCTGAATATCCTTGCCAGCAAACTGTTAGAAAGAAAATTTCTTGGGAGCAATTAATAACATTTTTTTACATTAGAGGCATTAGCTACCAAAAGGAAAACTGGTGGCTGGACACAAACCACCATCATCCCTAACTAATCCTGTGAATTTATTGTACTTTTACCTTTTCCCAATTTATACCTTGTTTCTCATGAGAATAAGTCTCTGCCACCTTTTAAAAACATCAGGGGGCACATATTAAGACAACTGAACGGTTCTCATAAATCTCAATTGCCTATAATTGGAACGCATCTAGATTTTAAGGGTTCTCTACCATACTATAGGGCAGTACTTGAGGCATTTATTAAAGTATACCTAAATAAGCCAAAAGTAAAACTATAATCCCCATTCCAAAATTCATCATAGTGACTTTTATCATGAAGTACTGGAAAATGCTGAAATAATCCAGATGACAGAGCTGGCTGACAATGCTCCCAAGGAATGGGAAGACTCACCAAAGTAGAAAGACTGGGGTATGCTTGCACAACAAGCTGATGATGGTGATGATGATGGACTCCAGTGAGTTTTTAATATAAGAAAGGGGTACAAGTACCTCCAGGCCCAATATATTTGCAATGGTGGAGGTATCATGAAAATATCCTATGGTCATCTTATATAACTTCACACAGGGCTCATTAGAAGAGGCCTTTAGGGTAAAGCAAAGTACTTTTTCCCCATGTGTTCTTTATTCTTTTGTGTTGTAGTTATCAGGTCTGTGAAAAAGCAGTCTCGAGCTTATATTTGTGGTGAATAAACTCAGGAACAGAGGAGAATCAACAGCCACAGGCAAAAGAACAGAGAGCTATGGTACAAGGGCCCATAAGTCATTGTGGGGCAAGCAGCAATAAAAAGGGATAGAATTATATCCATTACCTGTCTGTAGCTGATGTAATGGAGAGGTTAGCATTCACTGTTCCTGACAATGTTTGCTATGAGCCTCAATGACTTCCTCAGGAGCCAAGAATTTCAGGCTGGCAATAATGGTGAGTAAGATGGGGGGAAAGCTCAAGGTCTCTTCTCGCTTCCTAGCCAGGAACAATACTCTCATCCACAGATCTGGCTCTGGAAAGGTCCATGGGACAAACACTGCCTCCTTACTCTAGAATTCCTCTGACTTGGCTGTTTTTCCACAAAGCCTACAGCTGATGAGAAGAGATTTGAGGGCTTCTATAGGGACCTCCTTAAAATGAGAGGAGAAATTGCTCATGATTGAAAAGCAAAGCAATTGTAGATTTCAAAGTATTGCAAAATGAAACAAAAAAAAGTATATATTGGACCCAGATATTTTGTCGTTAGAAGGAAATTTCAATGATTCTTTAAGCAATGGTCATATGCTCACACCATGTCTTGGTTGGGGGTCAGAAATCAGATCCTAGTTCTGTATCCTGAGGGATAAGCTCTTATGTGAAAATGTTGGATGAAACTGAGCAAGATTTTATGTGCCTTCTTAACACCTTAAACAGATAAACATATGTATCAATGAAGTTTCTGGCCTGGACTAGCCCCACAGTTTGGACCTGCCTGTTGTATGAATAAATGAGACTCAGAGATGGATCTCTAAGAAAGTCGGAGATATTAGAGAGAGTAAACACCACAGTCAGATCTTACCCAGCTGTCTTCCAGCTTCCTCAGCCTGGTTTCTCTTGGTTTCCTACCCTTCTGTCTTTCTATGCCCGCCTTAAGCCTTAAAAACTCTCTTGGTGAATTAAGATGTGGCCCCACCACTGCCTGCCTGGGAACCTGGAATTCCTTCTGTAATCTAAAATGACCTGGAATTCAGTTGGATTAAGGGCATAAGTCACCACTACCAGGATTCTCCCTGTGCTGGGATTAAAGGTGTGAATCACCACTCTCTGATCCTCCTAGACTGACTGTGGTTAGATCCCTCTTATATCTCTGAAAATTCTGGAGCTTTTCATTAAATCTCCACACCTGCCCACAGGTCGGGACCAGCAATTTAGACCACCAATCCCAAAGACCCAAAGAAACACAGATGCTTCTATTAGTTTCATGTTGTTTGGCCTATGGCTCAGGCACATTGCTAGCTAACTCCTTCATCTTAACTCAACCCATTTTCATTAATCTGCCCTGCCACATGGCCAGTGGCTCACCTGTGTTCCTTACATGTTGCTTCTTTGTCAATCTCTCTCTCTCTCTCTCTCTCTCTCTCTCTCTCTCTCTCTCTCTCTCTCTCTCTCTCTCTGACTCCACCCTCCTTCTCCCTCCTGTGATGATTTCCCTGCCTACTTCATCTACAGTGCCTGTCATGGACCAAAACAGTCCTTTATGCACAGCACATAGAAAGACATCCCCACATCAAACATAAACAAATGGCGGAAAGAAAAGAGAGGAGTCTCATAATGAGGCTGAAGAGAATACGCAACACACAGGGGTCAACCTACCAGCTGCAATGCACTGAAGGGATGTTACTTTACACTGAGTGGAGAACAAGTTGAAACAAGCAAGCTCAGTTTACGTTAGGAAGGGGCAAACCTCATATACTTTCCACCCTGCCAGGGGGGAAGAGCTGTGCTTTGTTGGCATCTGCTGCTGCAGAGAGGTCTGTCTCTCACAGATCCAAGTTATCTCAGATCAGGACTCCGGCTCTGTTTCAAAGGTCCCCAGGCTGGCTTATGAGAAAGTGCCCACTTGACGAAGGGCCCTCGTGGCTTATGAGGAAGTACTATGAGTACGTGCTTCAAGGAGCCAGTTGTAACCAGTTTGAACTGACTAAGACCAGGCTGGATCTCAAACCCTTAGAAGCCTCTAGGGCCTGGACAACCCCAGCACCCTTCTTTTATAGAGGAGCAACAAATGTTTTTAACCTCGTAGCCATCTCTCTATGCATTCCTGTTTGTTAGCTTGTTATTATAATTGTGTTCTGGATATATAAGATAATATCTGGACATTATATCATAAGATAACCCTCTTTAGCCCTTATGTGGCCAGCTCTGTCACAATATTCTGCTAAATTGGCTGGGATGGTTGACAATCCTACTGTGATGTTAATATTCTCTTACAAGCCTATGTCCCTTCCTGACTTATAGTGTCTTATTTAGAGGAGCTGAGTGACGGAAATGATAACCCTGGACCAAATCCATCATCCCATTTAAAGTATAGGGGTATTTGACAGTATCTCATTACTTCTCATTGTAGGTGTAGGATCTACTCCTCTTTTGTGTTCAGTACTTACACAAATTTAAAAATAAGAGACAGGAAGTAAAGGTTCACAGCCACATCATTCTATTTCTGTGGGACCCTGGAGGTAACTAGAAGTTCAGACTTAATGACAGATGGGAGGCGTGGGAAACAGAAGGTTAACTAGATCTGTCTGCAACAGATCTCTACCTCTTGGAATGGATACTCAGAAATCCACAAAACCTGCAACCCATGCTGAGGAGTCAAAGAGCTATGCTCAGAAACTGGCATGTACCTGGCCCTACATCAAGCTTCCCCATTCAGCTTATTGCTATATTGCTATGTTATGGACATTCCATCTCCAGTTAAGGCTCAATGGCATCAGCAATGGAGAAAGGTGAATTCCATACATGTGCACACATTGATTTGGATGTATTAATTACACATTGGTTATGAATTAATCTCCTCACTAAATATTGGAAAAGGGTTGTGAATGCTAATGGATGCCAGTCTTCCCACAATGCCTCATTGCTATTGCATAGAGACAGAAGGTCCATCTGTCTACTGTACTCCACTAATTCTATCCTAGTAGAGAAAGAGGAAGCACCTAGTACCATCAGAAACACTGCAGAACACATCTCCCTGATCACTCTTCTCATACCAAATACAATGTTAGAGTCAAAATTAACTTATTTCTTTCCCCTTTCTTGGTGTCTAGTGTCTTGATACCAACTTTATAGAATTACTGATTGTACTGTATGCAAGTTCTCACTTAATTCTAATTTTGTGAAAACATGTTTGAAATTAATAATTTAAGCTTAAATATTGGACTTTTAAAAAGATGAAATTTGGTTAGTGTGGCCTTCACTGTTAACACACACCATATGTAATAAACTACACCTCATCAAGGCACAGGTATAGAAAGTTTATTGTTGTCCTATCACCTTGTAATTTCAAAATTTAAAATGTAGGGTGCCTCTCAGTGATAATCAATGCCATATTGGTTTGCTGTGTCTAGAGTTAAGTATTATTTTATAATGAATAAAAAAAAATTGAAAAAATGGGCAAGAAAACTCTCAAACAATAGATTTAGATTAAAATTTTTATTGCTTGTGAAAATGTGTGAATAAATTTACATTTGAGGTAATAGTATTGCAGAAATATTAATCTTTCCATTTTGTTAATTCTACCCTGGTTATGTAAAAGTCCTTAAAGTAAGACAGGTAGATGGACTTTATAAACTTTCTTTGCTTTTTCTTCTTTTTCAAAATCCCTGTAAGTCTAAATTAATCTCAGGCAGATAGTTTTCAATAACCCTGTTCTCTACATTGTGATTATCAGAGTCAGTGATTTGAATTGTCAGAATAATCTCCAGCTTTAATCCACTCTGGTGCCACTCACCGAAGCATGTCTTCACAACTATGTAGTCTCTTATTTTGAAAAACAAAACAAAACACTCTTTGCTTAAATCCCTTAGTCTTAGCTGAGATAATTACAGGGGACTCTAATTTAGCTTCCTCTACTAATACTTTCATGGTACTTCTATGTTTAAGAAGAAACAACTAGGAAGTTCCAGCAAAGAACTGGCTAGAGCTTACTGATTTGGTTTGTGGACAGTCAAGTTATCTACCTATGTTGTAATTTGGTTTTTCTTTTTTATTTGGGGGGGGGGGGGTGACAACCAGCTTCCAAATAAATCACAGGCACAGAGGTTTGTTCTTAATTATTAATGTCCATCATTAGCTTGGCCTATTTCTGGCCAGCTTTTCTTAACTTTAAATTATCCCATCTATCTTTTGCCTCTGAGCTTTTTTATTTTCTATTCCTGTACATCTTTCCTTGTTTCTTACTCCATGACTTGCTGTGTAATTATGTGGACCCCAAAGTCCTCATGATTCTCTGGCTACTTCTTTATTCCTTCCAGATTTATTCTTCTATATTTTTCTCTTCATTCCAACCCTGCATATCTTTTCTCCTGCCTCACTATTGGCCATCCAACACTTTATTAGACCATCAGGTGTTTTAGACAGGCAAAGTATCACAGCTTCACAGAGTTAAGCAAATGCAACATAAACAAAGCTAACACAATTTAAAATACTGTACAACATTCTTGAAATACAATGTTCTCCGCTACAAAATCAGTAGAATCTAAGAATCTTATAGGAAGGCTGTGAGAGACTAATTTAGATAGATAAGCAAATATGTAGATACATTACAAATAAAATGGGAAAATAATAGATGATAAATAATATAGATATTAGATAGATAGGTAGATAGAAAATATTAAATAGAAGGTAGATAATATTTATATACTAGATGATTAGATGATCTTGGAATCTGCAAAGGCTTCCCTATTAAGATAGCATGACATCATTACTTCTTGGATAAAAGTAGTAATGAACAACTCTTTTAAAAATATTATTTTATCTGGATGTTTGTATATGTATTTAATCTTAGCAGATGCATGAAGACCTCTATAAGTATGGGCCCAACATGGTCTACACAGAAAGTTCTAAGCCAGTCAGTGCTATGTAGTAAGACCCTCTCTCTCTCTCTCTCTCATATATATATATATATATATATATATATATATATATATATATATATATATATATATATTTATATATATATGAAAATGTTTTTAAGGCTTGAGTGATTTCCCATAATCTACTCACATAGAGAAGTAGAAGGAAAGGTTGAATGGAGAATGTAGGGGATTTATATACTAAAATACATTATACTTAAAAGTGTGTATAAATATATATCAAGAATTCATTGATTGAAAATAGCCTTAAATGGTGTTGTTGAAACACAGCATGCACTGGAATTCCTTAAGCCCAGGTTGTTTTTAATATTGGGGGTTTTGTTTGATTGTTTGTGTTTTGTACTTTGGGATTGGGGGGGGGGGCATTACAGAGGTCTCTAATTCTGTCTTACTCAAATGCAACCATGGAACAGCAACTTTCAATTCCTTAAATGCGTGCACTTTTAAATGTGTACAAGTTATTTTTCAGACAAAAATTGGTCAACCTTAAATGATTGAATTGCGTTTTCAAATTCATGTAACAGGAACCATTAATGAATGAACCTATGGTTATACAAGGAAAGCTGAAGAGTATATGTTTCAAAAATCTTTTAAAAATTTAATTTCAAGAAATAATAAAGTATGTCCTTAAAATTATTCATGGCCTTTACAAACCATCATTACCCACACAATTTGTCACATTTTAATGCTGTTTATTAAAATGAACACAAACGTGGTTTTCAGCCTTTTTTATTTGGCTTTTTTTTTTTTGCAGATTTTTGTTGTATACATCACTGATATAATCTGTCCAACTTCATAAATCCCCCTTTCTGATTCTCCTGAGAGAGATAAGGCTTTGCCTACAATTTTTTTGATCTGTGCCTTTTTTTTTTTTTAAAGAATTAAATTACATGTTTGAAAAGCTTAGAAGATAACAGTGAGGGTTGCACTTTAGTAAACTTTGCAGTTCGCAATAAAAAAACACCTAGAGTATAGCACACATTTGTTAGATGTAGAGTGAAGGGTTAACAGAAAATTCAGTTTCCCATCTGAACCTCAGAATCATAATGGCTTCAGACCGCCTGCTTATTTCCAGGTGCACCCACTGAAATGGCATGGTCCACATTTCCATAGAGCCCCATTCAGTGAAGAAAATCTATCCTGAGACTTTAAGCCTTAACAAATTGCCTAAGGATGAGGCTAGAGATGACTGCGGATCTTTGAATATTTAAATATTCGGAAGCCACACATAGTAAATATGGGGAGTAAGGCTCTGGAAAGTAATGTGAAAATTTTACAGGAGAGATATAAAAGCTTCTCTGTTTCCTCCCTGGCAGTCCACTGGTTGGCCACGATGTTAAGTAAGAACCTTGGCTTTAAGTATTGACAGCTGAATGATCTGAAGCTTGAGGTCTTCCAGCAAGCGCTGTGAGTCACATGAACACCCCCTGCTTTCATTCTGAGGCACTTGGCATCACGCCCCTCCACTATCATGTGCAGCTTGAGCACGCACAGCTGGGATGGCAACAGACTTGTTATTTGTAAAACAACCATGAATTTCACCACAGGCCTTCTACCAACATGGAAGCATCTGTGAATCAAACTGTTCCCCACCTGTTGATCTGCTACCTGCAGGGAATTGTGGTACAAAGTCCTATTAATACTCTGGCTACACTGGCCCCCAATGGGTTCGTAAAAAGTCAGTACCCTTCACTACACTTCAGGGCTCGCAATCACCCAAAGACAAATCTTGTTAGATTCATGGATCTAGTTTTTATTTGTGTGTGTGTGTGTGTGTGTGTGTGTGTGTGTGTGTGTGTGTGTGTGTGTGTGTGTGTGTGTGTGTGTGTGTGTGTGTACTTGCTCATGTGTTTTGGACCACCTGGAATCATAGGCAGTTATAACTCACGCACTCTATGTTCCTGTTGGAAGCTAACCTCAGGTCCTTTGGAAGAGCAGCAAGCTCTCTGATCAACTGAGCCATCTTTCCAACCCCAATTTGAATATTTTTATTTGAATACTTTTAGTTTATCAAATTTTGCATGAGGTTTTTCAGCCTCAACAGGAATACCCTTACTGCTTTTCTATATAAAATTTAGAAAAATTTTCCATGAAAGTGAAAGTCAACCAGCACTAGCCTGATATTCAGACACACCTTTACTTCAGGGATCTTTAACAAGCAGCTTTTCTTGCTGAAGCTCAGAACATTATTTCTTTATAACCAACCACACATATTTCAACTTTTAATTAAAAGCTCTGAGTAGTAATAATTTATAACTTTGTACAAATGTACTTTTATTTAAAAACAAATTGCACTGATAAATCATTTCTTAAAAGGTGCTTAACAGATTTACTTTGGAAAATAGAAACGGTCACACTTCATATTAAAAACTAAATAATGATATGTATAATTTGCAAAGAACATTAATTTTAACTCAAATACTAGATAATAATTATAATAAATGAATGATTCCAAAATGTGGTAATTCAGCTTAGGTTTTCAAGTGTTAATGAAATACAATATGTTTTGTGTCAAAATTCAGACATCATAAATAGTTCTATTTTGCCTAATGGTGTCAAAATTTGATTAATAACACACCAATGCTTATAAGCCATAGCCAGATATTTCTACAATGGAGTTCTAGAAAATTTTAAAAATGAATTCAGCTGTTTTCTTACCCAATGTTTAGTCATCTGTCAGTTTATGTTTCTTTGAATCTTTAGAGTATAAATCCACTTTTATTAGAATATAGTCACATAAATATAAAATACAATAGCATTAATTGTTAATACATACTTTGTGATTAAAACTATGAACAAAATTTTGCTTTATATGTAGATTTCAAGGTTCCATTTATATTCTGTTACATTTTAAAATTTTCAGATAATAATCGTATTTTGGATTTTAGGTGTGTTTGTTTTAATTCATAAATGAATGCCAACATACGGGGCTTTCAAGACATACTCCTAAAACAGTTTACCTGCATCAGGACTTGATTTTTCTTAAGAATATTGAGCGTTTAGTCTACATAAAGGTTTGGGGTTTTTTTTGTTTTGTTTTGTTTTGTTTTGCCTAAGGTGGGTCTTATAGATTTCTCATGATTGTGTGTTCTGCACTATTCCAAAGAACGGCCCACTTCCAAAATTCTTTTAAAATCCATGGATCTTCTCATATCTAATTATTAAGAACTGTCTTCTTTAACTATTCATTGTTCCAGAAACACTTAAAAATACAACTTTTGGGACAGTGAAATAGCTCAGTGGGTAAAGGCACTTACTGCCTGAGTTCTTTCCCTGGGAAGCCACATGGTAGAAACAGAGAACTGCCTTTTACAGGCACACATGGGCATGTGAACACACAAAAATATAAATGAATAAATAAGCATAACAAAAATTTAAAACAATGAAATATAAGCTTTGCCACTTTGAGCAATGATGATTTTTGTTGTTGTTGTTGAGAATGAATATAAATTTTGGATATGTCATTACCCATAATTTATGATGCTTTTTGACTGCTTTTACCTTATCAAGTACTTTTGTTTAATTAGGGATGTAATTGCTACACCCCTATTCCTATCTCTTTCACTGGTTGACCATGTAATTTACAAAACACTACAGCCCATGATAGGAGGTTTATGAACATTGTTTAGTAAAACGCAGTAAGATTTTTTTTAACTTAATCAAATAGAAATTTTAATTTATGCACTACAAATGTTAAGTATGTATTTCCAGAAAACATTTTCACTATTTTGCTTGTTAATTATGTCAATGATTATAAGATGTTATATTTCAAAGAATTATCAGATAGAATAAAAATTGACACATTGTTTGAATATGAAAGTAATATTATTTACTGGTGTGAGATGTCTTTCTGTACACTGTGAAGTAACATTGGATAATAAAGGAACTATGTGGCATATGGCAAAGCAGTTTAGAAGCAGGTGGGAACTCCAGGCTTAGGTAAGAAGAAGGAAGGTAAGGTCAATATGAACGTTATCCAACCACCCAAGAAGAGAAAAGTACAGGTAAAGCCACATGGCACATGGCAATACAATTGATTAATAAAAATGGGTTGAATTAAGTTGTAAGACATAGGAAGTAATGAACCTGAGTCATAGGTCAAAGAATTTGTAATTATATGAGCCTTTTTGTAATTATTTGGAGCTATGTAGGTGAGGGACTGCTGCAGGTCCTGAACTCAGGCTGAATGGGCCAGAAACTTCTGGCTACACTTTACCATAGAGTTAACACTTGGCACTTTAAAACCTACATATGCCACTCTCTGATGAAGATACACAAGAAACATCATTTGTTTTTCATTAAAATATTTTTGTTCATGCATTTTATTTTTTATAAAAAAATATCTTTTTACCCATGTATTTTCCTGCTCTGCCTCCCTCCCCTCCTCCCAATCCCTCCCACTCAGACTTCAGACTGTCCTCTCCCTACTTCCCAATCCCCTCGCCCAAAACAACAAGAAGTCCCAAGGTGGGTAAGCTCAGTACGGCACATCCACTCCAGACAGGTCAATTTCCTTATCCCAATATGAAGAGTGAGTGGCTTAGGTGTTCCTCTGCAGGGAATGGGCTACAAGGTGGTAGCCCATGCACAGAAACACAGTATGATCCTGTAGAGAGCAGTGTGGCGGCACCTTAAAGATGGTGCTGGCTTCCGCCTTCCACCTTCCCGAGGTGAGAGCTCTCTGAGATAAACAACTCCTTATTTGGCTAAGGCTAAGCTCGTGTCTTGCTTCCAGGTGTGGCTTGCTTCCGTGCACCTGGATCTATTGGCATGGCCCACGTGGCACCCCGTGACTAGCAGTCCAGAGGGTATATAGCTGGGAGTGGGTTTTCCCCAGTAGGAGAAGCAGCAGAAGAAGTTTCAAGGTCCTCAATAAACCACTGAAAGAAGAGCCTGGTGTCGTGTCGTCCTTGCGGGCGAGGGTGCGCGCAACATGATCCCACTGCTCAAGGCTCCACATACTGCCTATGCCAATCAACAGTTGGCTACATTTGGAGGGCCAGCTCTTTTTCCAGATGGTTACACAATGGCTGTTCTTGATTCAGTGAGCTCCCCAGAACTCCAGCCAGTCATCAATGTGGGAATTTTCCTCATAATCCCTATCCCCTTGCTCATAAGGACTCTCCTCCTCTGCTCTCGGCTAGGCCAGGAGTTCAACCCAGTGCTAAGCCATGGATCTCTGCCTCCACCTCTATTTATTGTTGGATATATGTTCTGTGATGACACTTAGGGTGGTTATTCATTTGATTATAGGGGAAAATCTGTTTAGGCACACCCTCCACTATTGATTGGAGAACTAGCCAGGGGCACCCCGTGAGTTTTTTGAAGGTTTCCTAGCACCCAGTCTCTATCCAACCCCACAGTGGCTTCCTCTATCAAGGTATCCATCTCTAATTTTTTTTCTCTTCTTTGAAGCTCCTCTAATTCTATTGTCTCCTTCTCTCATTATTTGTTCCCACCTCTTCTTGGTTGCAACCCATTATGATTCCAATTTGCTAAGGTGTTCTTCACTATTTTCTTTCCTAGGGGAATCTCTGGATGTCTCTCTTAAGATCCTTCTGATCTCAATCTGTTCAGGGATTGTAGTTGCAGCTTGAGTATTTTTTGCTTTTTGTCTAAAGTCAATTTATGAGCGAGTACATCCCATGCCTCTTATTCTGGGTTTGTGATATCTCATTCAGGAGAATATTCTCCAAATCTATCCATTTGCTTGCAAATTTTAGGAGGTCATTGTTTTTTACTGCTGGGTAGTGCTCCATTATGTAGATGTACCACATTTTGTTAATCAATTCTCAGTTGAGGAGCTCTAGATTGTTTTCATGTTCTTGCTATTATGGATAATGCTGCTTTGAACATAGTTGAGCTAATGACTTTGGGGTACAAATTGTGCATTCTTGGAGAATATGCCCAATATTCCAGTATTGCTGGATTGATTCCCAGTTTTCTAAGGAACCACCATAATTCATTTCAGAGTGGCTGTATAAGTTTACACTCCCACAAACAATGGAGGAATGTTCCCCTTGCTCTGCATCCTCTCCAGCATAGGCTGTCATCTGTGTTTTTGATCTTAGCCATTCTGTCAGGTGTACGATGGTATTTTAACGTTGTTTTGATTTGCATTCCTCTGATGGCTAAAGATATTGAGCAATTTTTTAAGTGGCTTTAAGCCATTTGTAATTCTACTGTTGAGAATTCCCTTTTTAGAACTGAACCCATTTTTAATTGGGTTATTTAAGTTTTGGGGCTCTAGTTTCTTGAGTTCTCTTATATAATTTAGAGATCATTCCTCTGTTATATGTAGAGTTGGTGAAGATCTTTTCTTAGTCCGTAGGCTGTCATTTTGTCTTATTGACTGTGTTCTTTGCCTTACAGAAGCTTCTCAGTTTCAGGAGGTTCCATTAATTAATTGTTGCTCTAATGTCCGTGCTACTGGTGTTATATTTAGGAAGTGATCACCTGTGCCAATGTGTTGGAGGGTATTTCCCACTTTCTTTTCTACCAATTTCAGTGTAGCTGGGTTTAAGTAGAGGTCTTTGATCCACTTGGATTTGAGTTTTGTGCAAGGTGATATATTTGCTTTCTTATACATACCACCATCCAGTTATACCAACACATTTTGTTGAAGATACTATCTTTTTTCCATTGAACATTTTTGGCCTCTTTTTAAAAATTTTATTATTTTTTATAAAAGAAAATATTATCTTTATCTATTTATACCTCTGCTCCCCCTGACTTCCTGTGAGATGTTGTTTTGTTTCATTTTAAATAATAGTCCCAACCACTGGTTTAATAAAAAGAGCTGATTGGCCAAAGGCAGGCAGGAAGTGTAGGTGGGACTACCAGACTAAGAAAATCTCTGAGAGCAGAATGCCAGACAGAGCACCAGAGAGAAGCCAGAGGAAGCCGAGGACAACTATGCTGCTCTAAAGAAAGGTACCGAGCCGCATGGCTGAACAAGAGACATGGGTTAGATGAAGGGTAGAGAGCTAGCAAGTGATATGCCTGGGCCTGAGGGTGATCAGCCAAAAACTAACAAAAGCATCTGTGTGTCTCTGTGGGACTGTGGGACTGTGGGACTGCGGGTCTGTGGGCCTAGACCTTGAGGTTAGGCCCGAAAGTCTGGGCCAGAAACCTCATACTACAAATGGCGCCCAACTACAACTTCCCTCATCCCAATCCCTCCCAGTCAGCCTTCAGCTTTGACCCTCCTCCATCTACCTATCCACTCCCCAAAAAGAGCAAGAAGTCCTAAGGTGGATCAGCTCAGCATGGCACATCTGCTATATGCCAGTCCTGATTTCCTCATCCCAAAGTCAAGGCTGGGTTAGGTCTCTTCTTCTGCAGGGAATAGGCTCCAAACTATAAAAATCCATGCACAAGAGCTCAGTCTCATCCAACCTCTTGATGCTCCACAAACTTCTCATGACACTCAACAGTTGCCTACCCTTGGAGGGCCTAGCTTCATTTCCTGATGGATCTCTAGTGGCTCAGTGAGCCCTACAGAGCTCTAGCTAGCCATCAGATATTCATAGGTGTTTGGGTTATGGTAAGGGTCTACAATTTGATTCCCTTGATCCACAAATCTGTTTTTATGCCGGTACCAGGCTGTTTTATTACTGTGGCTCTATGGTATATCTTGAAGTCAAGAATTGTGATTCCTCCTGAAGTTCTTTTATTGTGAAGTGTTGTTTTTAGCAATCCTGAGTTTCCTGTTATTACACATGAAATAGACTATTGTTCTTTAAAGGTGTTGTAAAAAAAAATG
The DNA here is from genome assembly GCA_033318265.1 of Phyllotis vaccarum. NCBI lineage: Eukaryota > Metazoa > Chordata > Mammalia > Rodentia > Cricetidae > Phyllotis > Phyllotis vaccarum. The sequence goes on along the minus strand of JARWLC010000015.1, from coordinate 8,514,732 downwards.
TGTGGGGATTTTGATGGGAATTACACTAGATCTGTAAATTGCTTTTGGTAAAGTTACCATTTTTACTGTATTGATCCTACCTGTACATGAGCATGGGAGATCTTTCTATTTTCAGATAGCCTTCTCAATCTCTTTCTTCAGTGACTTCAAGTCAAACAGGTCTGTTACTACTTTCGTTAAGGTCACACGAAGATATTTAATGCTATTTGCTGCTATTATAAAGGGTGATGTTTCCCTTATTTTTTTTTTCAGCCATTTTATCCTTAGTGTATAGGAGGGCTATTGATTTTTTTGAGTTAATGTTATACCCTACTATAGTGCTGAAAGTGTTTATCAAATGTAAACTAGAAGTTCCCTAGTAGAATTTTGGGGTCACTTATATATATATATATATATATATATATATATATATATATATATATATATATATATATATATATATATATATGATATGATCATATCATCTGCAAATAGAGATAGTTTGACATCTTACTTTCATATTTGTATCCCCTTAATCTCCTTTTGTTCTCTTATTGTTTCAGCCAAATTCTTGAGAACTAAATGAATAGATTAGGAGACAGAGGATAGTCTAGTCTTGTTCCTGATTTTAGTGGATAGTTGTGAGTGATTCTCCATTTAGTTTGATGTTGGCTGTCGGCTTGCTATATATTGCTTATTATATTTAGGTATTTTCCCTGTATTCCTGATCTCTCTAGGACTTTTATCATAAAGGAGTGTTGGATTTTTGTCAAAGGCTTTTCAACATTTAATGGGATGATCGTTTTTCTTCAGTTTGTTCATATGATGGATGACAGTCGCAGTTTTTCATATGTTGAACCATCCCTGCATCACTGGAATGAAGCCTACTTGACCATGGTTGATGTTATTTTTGATATGTTGTTGGATTCGGTTTGCCAGAATTTTATTGCATATTTTTCTATCAATTTTGATGGTTTCTTTAACTGACATATCTATTTCCACTAATGAGTCTTCCACTCCAGAGATGCTTTCTTCCATCTCTTGCACGCTATTGATTATTCTTGTATCTGTAGTTCCCATTTGTTTCTCCAGGCTTTCTATTTCCAGTGCTGTACTAGTTTGTGCTTTTTTTTATTACTTCTATTTCAATTTTTAATTCCCAGAGTGTTTCTTTCACCTGTTTGTTTTCTTTATCTTGGCTTTCTTTATTTTCTTTCAGGGATTTGTTCATCTCTTCCAATTTTTGTTTGTATTTTGTTCTATTTCTTTAAGGGAGTTTTTTTAATATTTTCTTTTAAAATTTCTATTATCTTCAAAATTTTAAACAACTAATATGTGCAGCCATATCTTACTGATATCACATGTATAGTTTTCTGAGATGAAAAAAATCCATTTGTTTAATGAAACTGTGTGGTGATAAAAATAAGTTTATATTTATTATCACTGTGATTTTAAAAGTATTGCAATTTAATTCCAGCATGCAGCATATAATAAATGGCATTCTACTAATTGTGAATTAAAAGGCTGTATTACTTGTTAAGCTTTAAAATAAAACAATTATTTATACACCTGCTAAATATATCAGATATATAAATGGTTTAGTTGAAATACATTAAAAGATTCTAACAGTCTAGCTAAGGGCACTTAATGGACCTTTTAAAATACAAGCATTCCAGACTTACAAGCATGTCTAGACTTGAAGTTACTATCATCAAATCACACCTTATCTGGAAGCAGGCTTCCTAGGAAAGCAAAATTTTTATTGTTGAAAGAAAATGGAAAACCCATTAATTGTCTGGCTCATTTTCAGTGTCTAGGATTAACAGAAATGCTATTTATTCAATTGTCAACACTTGGAAAACAAATTCCAAAATCATAAAAAGGATGTTTTTCATTGATTTCAGAGGAATGCTTTGATAGTTTGTAAATACGTAACAATTTTAGAGAAATATACTGTAAAATGATGTGGTTCTTTTTGCCACATTACTCCGCAGTCATTATGCTTGGCTATACTTTAAAACAAAACAAAGACAAAAAAACAAAAACAAAAAAACAGTGAATTCCTAGAGACATGACTAAGGAAATTAGGGTTGTTGCTTAGCCTAAATTATACAAAATCACAGAATTGGCTTACAAGTAGAAGAAAACACTATAGATTCTAGACAATAAATCTGTGTTTAGATCATTACAGGTTCTACCAGTCAGAATACTAATTTTTTAAAGAAATTATACCCTTTAAAAGCCTAGGAAGATGCCATTTGCTATGACAATGATTCCTGAAAATAAAAAGAATAAGAAATTAACAGACCACTGCTCACTTAAAAGGCATAGGTAGTATTTACATTTAAAACAAATTTTACACATGTGTATACATTCATACATATAGATGAACATAGGTATATGTAATTTCCATTGTTTACTTAAAAAAAATAGGCAATCTCATAAGACACTTACATAAATGTCCTACAATGAGTTACATGAAATATAAAACAGACTGTAGTTTCAGATTTTAATTTTTTTATTTTAGAAATAAATATTTAATATTTATTTTTATTTATTTTTAAATGACATTAGAGTCAACTAATGAAACTGAAAGATAGTACTTCAACCTTCAAAATATTTTCATAAATAATACATATTCTTATTACTGTTTTTAAATAAAAATGAATATCTTAACTTATTTTCCATACCAATGATAGGATTAATAGTCAATATTTCCAAATAGTCACTTTATTTGGTACTGAATACAGACTGTACTGTGCTGTAAAACCATTAAAATTTTCAGATGAGCTCAAAAGTAAGATAAAGTGATTGACATGTTTTTAAAGGTCAGAGGATAATTTTATAATGGGATATTGTTGAGAATAGATGGTGCATAATCATTACCTGCTAGTTCTCATACAAAATTTTTTACCATTTTTATTAGTTACATATCTCAAAATTGCAGAGATAGACCAGCAGTTAAGAGCATATAGTACCCCTTCTGAGGATCGAATCTTGAGTTTCAGCATCCACATCTATTGTCTCATAGTAACCTTTAACTTCATTTTTAAATTGAGGGGATTCTAGCAACTCACACAAACACAGGTATACAGATAATTAAATCTAAAATCTTAAGATTCAATAAAAATAAAAATTACACAAATAAAACAATGATAGACTAAAGGAAGGAGAAAGGTAGGCAAGGAAGCCGTGTTTTGGCATTGTGCTGAATTCTGTCTGGCTAAAGAAAAAGACAAAGCAAAGCATAATTCACTTTTTTAAAATGCATTTTCAAAGAACTCTTTGTAAGAGATTCTATTGTCACTAACATCAAAGACCCTTTCTATCTGTATCTTCTTTCCTTATCTTACCTTTCTACTCTTTCAACATGGCTGTGGCTTCCTTTTCCAAGCAAATATGCACTATTCACTGAGCAGAGTGCCACACCAGCACATCTCCTTCTATGGCTCTGGCTCAGAAAGCCATGGGACCATCCTGGTGAGAGCCCAAATTACAGGAAGAAACATAAGTTTCATTAACAGATGCAGATTTTGATCAGTTGTACTTAATAAGCTACTCTTTAAGCTATGGATGTGCTGCTGAAAAAGAAGCAGACATTTGTCTCTCGGATAAATGGGGATTAAGAATAATAGTAAGGAGGTAACTGCGGACATTTAGAATTAAATTTGCACTAACACTTATTGGTTAATTAAAAGTTGATTCTTGTTAAAAAGTGTCACAGTGTTTTAAGAACATTAAAATTTTTCTATTCTGAATTCTAGTTTGGGAAGACTGTTAAAGAAAAATGGTGTATATGTCTTTGAGGATCTAGTTTATTCCTTTTGTACAAAAACTCACATATCTATTATTTCTCCTTAAAAATTTTTGTTATATCTGAATTTTAAGTACTGAAAGATTTCAGTGTTGTAATAAATTTATGTTCTATCCTTGAGAAAACTTCAAATTGCTTGCTATTTTGATATCTATTGAGATATGTTCATCATTTGTGAATGCAAAACCAATTATTCAAAATGTTCTTTATCCACAAGAATAAAGATAATGCTTTCTGTGCATCTGAATATTGTATTTCCATTTTCCATTCATGCAACACATTTTCCTGAAGATATTTCATCCTTTATATTCAGAACGCTTTTGATATAACATCTGAATTTTCTATTTTCACTGAAAGAAGATAAGTAAAAGAAATAATTACCATTCAATATTTGTGATTTCTCCATTTTAATTCTAGGAAGAAAATAAAATTCTGGTTTTTTTTTTTCTTGGCATATTGCAACTGAAGTCCTTCAACTAAATGACTTTAGTTTGGAAACTCCAAAGAAAATTCACCCATAAATATTCAGATACTAAAGTAAACTCAGGCCAAATATACTGGAAGATATGACTTGATAAGATTCCATGTGGGATGGCAATCTCACCAATTTGCAAGTGAGAGTATATTTATATATATATAAAATTTAAACTAGTTTTCTGAGGATTTCACAAACAGTAACAATATTTTCTACTCAAAGATGTGTATTGTGTAAGAATCCACATTGTCCTCAGAAGTGAAGCTCCTGCAGTCCTTTTATCCTTCCAAGGAGTTTTCATTCTTACATAGAATTCAGCTGTTTAGCATATTGTAGACAGAAAACATGAATATTAAGCCATTATTTTTACATTAGCAAGTTTTCCCAGGGTAGATTTTTATCATTTTAAGACACTTTGTTTCATGTGTTAGTCCCTTTTTGTCTAATCACCCCTAAAATTATGAACACTACAAGAGTAATACATGCAGAATAACAAAGCAGCTTGAAATATTCATAACCTTAGAAGGCAACTGTTAAATGTTCATAAACAAAGTTGTTTGGAGACTCCTATATTAATTTTTAATTTATTTTCAGTCAATTTCTTATTACTTCCAAATATCTGTAGGGGATTCTGTTAATTAGTCATGTGTAAAATATTCATTAAAACCAGGATCCTATTTTTTTCTTTTATTGCAAATTTACATTTCTAATCTTATAACCAAAATAAATGCCATTGGGTAGAGGAACCATATTAATTTTGATCAGCCATTCAAAATAGAAACTCATACACAAAATATATGGCAATATGAAGTAGACTAATATTAAAATTTTGTGTGGCATGTTTCTGATATTGAAATAGCAGATGGGTATCTATTCTATATTTGAAAAAATATCAATATTATGTAGTTTGTTTAAAATATGAGTAGGTAGTCTAATAGGAAGAACACTGACATTGCACATTTTTACTTGGGTGCACTGTAACCATGAGAATACTTCAGAGATTAAATACAGACTAGAGATCCAAGGAGAGCCAAGAGTGCTAATTCTCACAGTAAATTCTGGTTGTATTGTTTATGGTTGAGTAAAGTTTTTTTAAGCTTCATATTTACTTATTGAAATGAAGTTGTTAAATTTATTACTATATAGTATTCTATTTGTATTGTTTTGAATCTGTACTTCACAAAGCAACATAGCTTCAGAAATGAGCTTTCACATATAATATTATTATTGGAGATGTTTTGAGAGGAAGTTAGTGAGCTCTTCACACAATCATTTCTAGGAGGGTCTGGAGCAATAGCTCAGCAGTTAGGGGCAGGGGCTGCCCTCACAGATGACATAGATTCTGCTTTTAACAGCCACATAGCTGTTCATAACTTCCTCTAACTATAGTTCCATAGGACCTGACACAGTCTTCAGACCTCCACAGATACCACATAGTGTGGGATGTCTTTGTGTATGCTGTGAATACCATTGGATAATAAAGGAATTGCTTTGGCCTATGGCAGAGCAGCTTAGAAGCAGGTAGGAAATCCAAGCACAGATACAGGGGAAGGAGGGTAGAGGTCAAAAGTTGTGATCTAGGCCTCTAGCTAACAATAAGCCTGAGCAATAGGCCGAACATCATGTGATGGTCATAAATTTTGTACTACAAATGTCATCAGAATGTGGGCCATTGATCCAAATAGACCTGAGAGACCTTTTTAAAAAATTCTAAACGCACAGAAAGGTGCCACAGTGACCTTCCCAGTCTGTCTTAGCAGCAACCTAAGAGAGGCAGCAGCACCAGCCACCATAAACTGATGAGCATAGCCAGTTTATGCAGTCCCTCTCAAGGGCAGTGGTAGAAAGAGGCTTCTTCTAGTTGCTGCTTTCGAGTTGGGAACAAAACTATGGGCTTAAAAGCATAGCTCCACAATATTTAATACTGCTTCCCAGAATTGGGAATGTAAGCATAACTCTGTTACCTCTGCCATGTTGAAAAGCCAACCAGGGCAAAACCAGCAGTCAAAGCAGTGCTTTGCAGTTTAGTATTTTAAAAATAATCCTGGTTAGAAAATGATTAAGGATTTGCAATAAAACAGATTCAGATGAAGAAAACCTCTAAATTGGTTACAATGTTTATAAAAAAGAATATGTGGTCTGAGAGAAAAAAGAAAAAGTGTAAACAAAATGGTTAAAAAGAGAAATAGATAAATAAAAATATAATAAGCCATGTAAAAATGAAAAATACACTCAGTCTGGATTATGTTTACTATTGTGTTTTCTTTAAATTTTTAACTCTTACTGAGATAGCTGAAGAAACTCATTTGATTGTGCAGGCTGCTAAATTAAATGAGCATATGTATTTAAAGGTATCTTGACTTTAAAGTTTGAGTCTAAGGATGTGTTGCTTTGGAAGTGAGGTTCTTTTTGTTTCCACAGAAGATAAGAACCTGTGAATTGCTTCCAGACTAATATGGTTTAATCCAGGCAGACCTCCCCCTACTCCCGAAAAATCTCTGATGGGAAAAAATAGCCACATCAGCTTCAAGGCTGCCAACTAAAATAATTCACCCTCAAAATCCCTACAAGATTGCCGGTATCCCCAAAAAGCAGGAAGTAGTTTATGGAAAGATATTCCCAGAAACCTAAAATATTTTTTATAAATGTTTGTTTTCATTATAAATGGTTAGTGTTCATAGTCAATCTTTTTCTAAGAAAAAAAATGGGGTATATGATATAGAAATGGTTTTAAAAATAGATTATTGAATCTACTGTAATCCAAAACAGTGTTAATTTCAAGATATTTTACATTAGTATGGATTATGGTTTATTGATACAAATTCAAGGTCAATTTTGTTATACTTTATGTATATTTCTACTCTTCTTTAAGATATTATGTGATTCCTTTAAAATTGTAATGTATAACTAAGAAATATAGATTAATAGTCATCTATGATAATGAAACTTGTAGTCATGTTAGTTGGGTATTTTAGACATTCAAAAATATATTGCAATTAGCATATGGCATTTAAAATATTTTAAGAATGTATATGTTTCTGGACAGTGAGACAAGTCTGTTCCTGGAAGTATGAATATACTTCAAGATGGTGATGAACCTCAAAAAACTCCATGTGGTGTTCACTTTCTTTGTGGCAAAAGTGAGCCATTGGACAAGAGATTGTTCTTACATCAACTGTCTGACAATGTGCTGTGTAAACTGGACATGCAGGACTCATAGGAATGTGACCTCTGAACTTTGGCAGAACAAGCTGAGATGTTCCTTCAGGTTCCTGCTTCACAGAGAAAACTGCCAGACATTCCTCAGGACACAAGAAGTGACTCACATACTACTCACTCCAGAATGGACAGAGCAGTCCTTTAAATTCCCTGCTTCAAAAAATGTCTGCCAAAGACTATAGGCCTGTAGGCTGAAGATGGATGCCCCAACATTAACAAAGGAACTTTGGGTGACTTCCAGAAAGACAAATATCATCTCTGTCATTTCTAGATTTTGAAAGTTGCCTAAACTTTCTGTTTACTCTGATAGTATTATATCCTTCTGTGATCTTCCATATAGTTGAAGATTTGATAGTTAAATTATAGTTTTCTTTAGTTAAAATAAAAGATAAATTAGATGTGAAATTTTAGACTCATACAAATAAGGTAGATGATAATTTTTTTTTTATTTTTGCTAAATACAAGTAGACTAAATCCTGTGACTGTAAATCTAGCTGTTTTGTTATATGTAATTTTTTATGACAAATTGATACCTTCCTGTTTGATTAAACAGTAAAGAGGAAATGAGTTGGGATGTCTTTTTGTATGCTGTGAATACCATTGGATAATAAATGAGTTATTTTGTCCTATGGCAGAGAAACTTAGAAGCAAGTGGGAAATTCAAGCTTAGATTCTGGGAAAGGAATTTAGAGTCTCAAGAGACGTAATCCAGCATGAAGCAGTATTTAATAAAGTACAGGTAAACCACAGCCATGTGGCAGGGCAGATTAAGAGAAATGGGTTGACTTAAGATGCAAGAACTAGCTAGCAATAAACCTGAGCTGGAGATCAAACATTATATAAGTAATATAAACCTTTTAGTGATTATTTGGGACCAAGTGGGGCTACAGGTCCCAACCTTGGGCTAGATGGGTCAAAAATTTTGTACTACAACCAAGTATGCAGGTAGTATACAGATATACATATGTTACAAACAAAGGAATGTCTCTAAGAGAAACATGTGGCAGCCGGATTAGAAGTGTTACAGATGCTAATTGAGGTAAAAATGGCAACATGTAGAAACCTGCTCTGGTTAAACATCATGCATTTTTTTTGAAACATTAAATATTTTAGATGTAACTATGTCAATTCTAGAAATCTAAGTTCTAAGTCAAAATTTAAGCATATACGAATGTGAGTATGTAAAATACAATATTATACAGATATGTATTTTCCTAAAAAATCTGTCTAACCTATCAACCACTCTACATGATTTCACCATTTCTGATTATGTGGGTTTTTTTTTTTTTTAAAGATAATTAAACAAAGTTCTTTCGGAGTTCTTTAGAGTCAAATCTTATGCAGAACCTGCATTTTGCCTTAATCATATACATTTATTGCTTAGGTAACAATTTTGTACCATGGAAAGGAGAATGAAGATAATAGAAATGTAAGTCTCTCCAGAAGCTCAAGTGTAAAAGTCCCACCCAAAGGAATTCCAATCACCAGACTCTGCCCACAGAACACTCTAAGAGCCATAACAACTGGACCTAGACCTCCAGAATGGAGACATCACACATCTGCTTGAAATCTAAATCAAGAAATAGAAAGTAAACTGAGGAGCCAAATAGTGTTTGAGACTGTGTGTTACTAAAAAATAATAAATCTCATATATCTGATGATTAAATAATTCCTAAATCAACTGTTATATTTAGGTATATGTGTAAATATTTGAAATAAGAAAAAGAAACTGCTTTGTCACCATACTTGTGTGAAACCTCCAAAATAAAATGCTTTACCAAACAAGCACATGCTATTATACTAATATCATAAATTAGGACACTCCTTACTTTAGCCAAAACTTTTTTTCACATTTTCCATCTTTGATATTTCTCAAAGGAGTTCAAAATTCTCATATTGCATCTTAATTCCAGAGAAAGTTTCACAACCTCTTGTATAAGTAATATTGCTTTTTTCTCTAGCATATCTGATGACTACCTTTAGTAATTTTAACTCTGCATTGCATTCTGTGGATTATATGTGTATGTTTCATATGTTTCTTAAAGTAGTTTGAAAAATTTAACTACATGCTGAGCTGGAATGATAGCTCTCGTAAAGAACCAATGGCTGCAAGTTCTTACAACTGTAAGGATGCTATTCCCTAGATGTAACTCATGCTAGATTTGGATAGACGTCTAAAGACCAGCTGATTGCCTCTACATTGGTTTGAATAGTCCTCCATAAGTCCCAGCGTAAGAATGCTTGTTCTCCAGGTGGTGGATGATTAGGAGGATTAGAATGAATGCTGGAAGAAGTATGCCACTAGGAGCAAACTCCAAAATTTCAAAAGACCCCTGCCTGAGTGAGGTAACACAGGTCTATAAAGATAGGCATGAGATGTACTAAATCATAACTGGATTTTATACAAAAAGCAAAGAATTCCAAGGCTGCAACCACAATCCCAAAACAGCTTGGGATCAGAAGGAACTTAGGAAAGCCATCTGGGAATTCTCCCTGGGAAGAGAAATTAGAGATGATCTACTGAGCAAATTGGAATCATAACGGATAGTGACCAAGGAGAGGTGGGAACAAATCATGAGAGAAAGAGATGGTTGAGTGAGAGGATCAACAAAGAGAGACGGAAAAAAAGAGATGGATATCTTGATAGAGGAAGCAACTGTGGAGCTAGAAAGAGGCCTGGTGCTAGGGAAATCTCCAAGAACTCACAGGATGTCCCTGGCAAAAACTTCAACTAATAGTGGAAAGGGTGCCTAAACAGGACTTCTCCTATAATCAAATGAATGATCACCTAAGTGTCACCATAGAACCTTCATAGAACAATGAATAGAGACAGAAGCACAGATTCATAGCTAAGGACCAGGTTGAGCTCCCAGTCCAACTAAAGAGAGAGAGAGGAGAGAGTATATATATGAGCAAAGGGATCCAGATTATGAGGAGGAGTCCCACAGAGATGGCTGGATAGAGCTTTTGGGAGCTCACTGAATTAAAAACAGCCACTGGAAAATGAATCTTCAGGAAAAGGAAGTACATCCTTCAAAGCTAGATGACTGTTGAATGGCATGGGCAGTGTGAGGAACTTCATGGAGTAGTATCAGACTATGTGCCTGGTGTATGAACTGACATCTCGGAGCCCATTCCTTTCAGAAGAACACCTAACTCTTCCCTAATATTTGGATAAGGGAACTGTACCTACATCAAATAAATACACTAAACTGAACTGATTAACCTTGGGACTCTTGCCTTCCTTGGAGAATGGATGAGGGGATGGGTTGGGGGAGGTTGAGGGAGGACTGTGAGGGATTGAGAGGAAGGTATGGAGGGTGAGCAGAGGTATGTGTAGAAAAACTTTTAAAATATATATAGAGATAGATAATAGATAGATAGATAGATAGATAGATAGATAGATAGATAGATAGATAGATAGATAGATAGATACAAGGCCCTATACATCCACGAGATCAGTGTGTATATATATATAAACTCACAAAATGTAGGGGAAATATGTTGTTCCATTGTAAATAATTGCCCCATCCACTGGTTTAATAAAAAGCCCTGATTGGCCAAAGGCAGACAGGAAGTGTGGGTGGGGCTACCAGAATAAGAAAACTCTGGGAATAGGAAGAACAGAGCAGAAAAGCCACAGAGACTCTGGAGTTGCCAGACAAGACAGAAGATGCAGAGGATAACTATGCTGCTATGAGAAAAGGTACCAAGCCGCACAGCTGAACAGGATAAGAATCATGGGTTAGATTAAGGGTAAAGAGTTAGCAAGTTTTATGTCTGGGCCTTAGGCCGATCAGCCTAAAGTTAATGTAAGCATCTGTGTGTCTCTGCGGGTCTGTGGGTCTGTGGGTCTAAACCTTGAGGCTAGGACTGAAAGTCTGGGCCAGAAACCTCTTACTACAATAGAAACTAAGCAAACATATATGGGGCCTATAACCATCTATATCAGATGGATACCTGGAGCTAAAATGACATATGCCCCCATGCCTAACAGAAGCAAAAACACAAACAACAACAAAACAAAAGACCCCTACTTCTGTATGTTGCTTTGGGCATGGTGTTTAATATAAAGTCAGAAGAGTAGTTAATACAGGCTCCTATTCAGACACACACCTCCACAAGTGTTCCTCATTTAAAAATACTGTCGTGCAATAAAAATACGTGTAATTTTAGTTATTTGGCAGTATGGAAAATTTGAGTTCAAATATTAATTTTCAAGAAAGAACACTAGATTTTTAGATTATTCCAAAAATGTAACTGTAGTGTAGTGACAAAGACTCATAATTTACAAACTCAAGATCAGAATAAACTCTGTGATGAGTTTAAAATGAACGTAAACTATTTCTTAAGATAATGTCTCAAAATAAGAAAAACCAAAGGAGGCCAACAATCTTACTCACCAGGTAAAGTCACTTTTCATGCAAGCCTGGCACCTCCTCATACACATAATAATAAAGAAACTTTTCAAAATAAAAACGAACAAAGTTAGTGTGTATGTCACTATCAGAAATTTTACCTATCATATGTAAGCTACAAAGTTCAAAACTCTGTAATGTAAATAAATAATAAATAAATAAACTAATAAATTGTTCAATAGCTGATAGGAATCCAAATATTTAATCCAACAATTAAAAATATGATAGCACGTAACTATGGAAAATGATAAAACATATATGTATTTTCTTTATAAAATCTTGCCATGAAATTGTTCACCAATATAATCCAGTTCTCTTGATGCAATTTTCTAACAAAATTATAATTCTAAGTCGTTATAAAAGGTATATTACAAACTATTATGGAATAACTAAACAAATATATGTTATAAGTTATTAAATAGGCAGTTCTATTTCAGAATATAAACTCGTTTGTACTTTTGATATTTTTATCTATTCTCCAAAAATGTGACCACCATATTGAAAAAAAAATCTAAACATAGAGGTATTATTCAGTTATACTGCTGGGACCTCATCATAGAATTCACTCTCATCTGTGCTCTACCATACAGAAGAAAAGGGAAAATTATTCCCAATAATCCCTTTAAACAGTAGTAACAGTTGAAGCTCAGGAATCCCGGAAAACAGAGTCCTGAGTTTTTTAAATGATTGCTTTGTATTCGCATTCCATAAACTTTAAGATGAGGCTCTGTTTTAAAAATAGAGGATATGGAAGAAAGTCAAAGATTAAAAATTCATCATCGCAGGATAATGCAGCTTTTGACAACACAACTCACCTGCTGTGTGGAACTAAATCACTGATGATTCAAATGCTGAGAATATTTATTTGTGGCATTACCATCACCTGTCTCACTTTCCCCACAAGTAGAATAGAATGTCTATTATTACACAGTCAACATTATTCTTGGTGGCAAAAGCCTCACAAATGTGAGTACACTAAAATAGACAATAAAACTTTTCGATTGTTCTAATAGCCATGTGAAGTGCTGCTAGAATTATCCTAATACCCTCCACTTTTTCTAAAGCTATAATTTTATAAAATACCATTCAAATACAGCATTGGAAAAATTTATTCAAGCCACTCATAAAATGATATTAATTTGAGATTTAACTCAAGGAGGATCCAAATCTTGCACCACGTCCACTATCTAAGTCTCTCTGGATGCTAAACAGCTTGTTTGTGTCTATATTGTTATGAGCTGCCAAAAATTCCTTTAAAATCTAGTCATATTGTTTACATAATGACGTTGTGTAAGTATAATAGAAAGAGTTAAATAAAACACTTAGACAATTAACTTAGACAAGATACTACTAGGTCCTGGATAAGAATGAGCCATGTTTTAATTCAGTTATTATTTATTCCTGTACTGGTTACATAGAACCATTGCTATGACAAAACACTGTAGGTGGAAGTTTCTTTCCCACCAGCAGATTCCAAATAAACATACTGAAGCTTGTGTTAATTACAAATGCTCAGCTGATAGTTCAGGCTTATTGCTAACTAGCTCTTACAACTTAAATTAATGCGTATTGATTATTTACACTCTGCCATGTGGTACATAGCTTATTGCCTCATTTTCTGCATGTCCTGTTTCTCAGTACTGGCTAGTGTCACAGACTTTGCCTCCTCCTCCTCTCCCTCCTCCTCCTCCTCCTCTTCCTTCTCCTCTTCCTCCTCTCCCTCCTCCTCCTCCTTCTTCCTCTTCTACATCTTCTTTTACTTCTTCAATACCTCTGTTTCTGGCTGTCCCACCTATATTTCTTGCCTGGCTACTGGCCTGTCAGATTTTTACTTACCAATGAGAGTAATACATATTCACAGTATACAGAATAATTATTATACAACATTTCCCTCTTTTACCTAGTTAAATAAGTAAGGTTTTAAGTTTAACATAGTAAAATTATATTTATATATACACATATATTTATATGTAATATATACTATAGTTAAAATATTCAGTTCATTTGTATTTTGCAAAATTAGACACAATTATCTTCTTCATGAGTCTAAAGATTTTATAACTAAATTACCTTTTATTATATAACTATATATAATATATAAATTATAACTATATATATATATGTATGTTTATATATGTATATGTATATGTATAGGTATATGTATATGTATATATATATATATATATATATATAAACTATAACTATCTAGTCTTCAACTCCATCAAAGATACCAGAAGGATGAAATGTTTCCTAATGAAAGAGACTTCAGGCTGCCTGACAGTCACCCAAAGTTCTTCTGTAATGTTGGGGTGTCCATCTTTAGCCTGCAGGCCTAGAATATCTGACAGACTTTTCTGTGAAGCAGGAATTTTAAAGGACTGTCCTGCCTTGTCTTAGCAAAGTTCAGCAGTCACCTTCTTTGTGTCCTGCTTGACCAGTTTGAACAGACACTCTCAGCAATTGTGGCAAGTGCTGTGCCTTTGCCCACATGAGTAGATTTTTTCATAAAGAAAATAAGCTTTCTATCCAGTTTCTTTTTTAATGTCTATGATATTCTTTTAAATAGATTGGTGCTGCTAGGAGCTGACATGTCTCACTGTCATGAAGAGTCAAATTATTAAACATATAAATGCTATGTGCTGCGATCTTTGAAGTGTTTAAAGGCCATTTATCTATTCAAATATGTCTGTTTATGGCTTTGAAAAAATACCTAACATGACTATAAGTTTAAATATTAGAGATGACTATTAATTTGTATTTTTAATTATACATTATATCTTTAAATGATCTTCATAAGCCAAATAGCACAAACAAAAATAGAAACATAAATACAGGTTAACAAAACTAACTTTAAATTTGTTTCAATGTACAAAAATCCATAACAAACAAAATTTTAGATTAATAGCTGTTTTGAAATAAAGCATATTAAATAATCTTTTTATCTTCTCATTTCTACAGACCCCCTTTTCCTCCTCAGAAAGACAACTCCAAATCTAACTATTTTGTTCAGATTTTTATCTGACCATTACAGATAATAACTTCTAACCAATCCCATTAAATTATAATAAATATCCATAACCCATCTTTGAAGAATGTGGGCATACTTTTCTAGACTACTTCTCATTGGTTGTGGACACTACTATTATTGCCAAGTCTTTACTGGAGTATTTTGTAGGACTAGAACACCTCAGTCAACAATTTGGAAGCTGATCTGGATGTAGAATTCTGAGAAGAGTATTTTGAAACGCTGGATCCCCTGGGCTACTTGTTTTCATTTTTGTCTGGTCTCTTTTCTCTTTATAGTACACATACAGATATGTACATTAAAGGTAACGTACATATCTGCATTAATACTGTGCATTGTATACAAGTTAGCCAAAAATGTGTCTGAGAATGAAAAATACACGTTTGTGGCTTATAGGTTTTTTAGTGTTTTTGTGTGTTTGATTGTTTTAGGTTTGTTGTGTGTGTGTTTGTAGCTAGGATTTTCAGGAGGTCTTCCTTGATCAAAACTGATTTTCTTTAACATGGAATAAATCCACAGCCTCTTGTTTCCTGTGTAAATAAAAGGATAGCTCTTTTCTCAAAGTAACATATCTTTTGACTTAAATTTTGAAGTCAAGATATTTTAAAAATTTGAATCTTGCCGCTTTTATAATGCAGTGTTTATTAGCAACCAAAAAATTTAAAGACAACACAATAACATACAGGATCCAGACTCTGCATATTTTTTATTCTTACATGGCCTTTTTCTTTTTTATTACTTTGTTCTGTTTAAAGGAATTTATTTTATTATTTTAAAACAACATCTTTTTTATTACTTTGTTCTTTTTAAAGGAATTTATTTTATTATTTTAAAACAATATTTTTTCTCTACCAGATATATATGTATATGTATGCATATATATATATTTATATCAAACAGTTTTGAGAGTTTTTTCACCTAAATCTGTCTTTACTATATATCTCTATCTTTTTCTGATTCCAAAAGACGTGAAACTTCTATGTAGCACAGCTATGGCAAAAGTGGTGGCATTGGCAACTGATTTAGACGTAATCCTTGGTTCTCTGAGAGCCTAGCTTAATGGTAGAGGAGTTGTCTGGAGCCACATTTACCATCTCAACTCTGGGAGTTTTGGTGTCCATGCTGCTACCAACTAGCATGCCACTTGTCACACACAAATATCATTTGTTTGGCAGCAGGACCTTTCAAAAGAGCCACCAGCCAAGACTCTTAGCAATAGTAGAAAGGGTGCATGAACTGGTCTTATCCTGTAATCAGATGGTTAACTACCCCAGTTGACATCACATAACCTTCATCCAGAAACTGGTGAAAGCAAATGTAAAGATACACAGCTAAACACTGGTCCGAGCCCCAGAAGTCCAGTTATAAAGAGGGAGGATAGAACACATGATCAAGAAGGGGTCAAAATAATGATGGGGAAACCCACAGAGATGGATGATCTGGGCTCATGGGAGCTCAAGGACTTAGACAGCTAAGGAGCCTATATAGGGCTAGCCTAGATCCTCTACATATGACAGAAGTGTAGCTTGGTCTGCTTGAGGGGCCTCTAGCTGTGGGCATTTGGGAACTGACTCCCTGTAGTGGGATGTTTTGCTTATCCTTGATGCAGTGGGAAGGAACTTAGTCCTGCCTCAACTTGATATTCTTTGCATGGTTACTTCCATGGGAGGCCTTACCCTTTCTGGGAAGTGTAAGGGGTAGATAGAAAGTTAGTGTGTGGGGAATGGGGGATTGCAGGAGAGAAGGGAATGGAAACTGATTGGTATGTAAAATGAATTTTAAAAAATTAATAAAAAATAAAAAGGAAAAACTGACCCACCCATTTTGCTACTACCACTGAGCCAGCAAGCCATCATTTCAAGAAGCCATGCCTCTCCTTACTGTCATCAAATCGTGCCCAATGAAAAAATACTGCTACCAAGAAACCATGCTTGACTCTGTTCTTTTCTGTGCTTAAAAATTTTTTTTAAGCTTTCTCAGGTTTTATATAAAAATTTGTGCTGAAAATTTGGGCTTTGAAATACTTTAACTAAAAGCAACTTAGGACAGAAAGAATTGTTTTACCTCACAGTAGCAGCTGCAGTTCATCACCGTGTGGAAGTCACAGCAGCAGAACTTGAGACATCCACACCTAAAAGTTACATGCTATCTACTTGCCTGTGTTCAACTCTTATGTAATTCAGGATCTCCTGCCCAGGGAATGGTTCCACCCTTGGCAGATTGAGTCTTGCCAAATAAATTGACTTATTTAAGACAGTCAGCATAGAAACATCCCTACTACAAGCCAACCTTCATAGAGTCAACCCACATAATGGTAGATTATAATACATTGGCAGCTAAAAATAGTCAGCACAACCTTCTAAATAACATACTACCTTTAAAATTTTAGATGAGTTTACCTCTGAACTGAATACACTTTTTGAGCATGCTGTTTGTTGTATATCAGATATATTATTAAAAATATTCTCCAGGGTGAAAGATTTTTGACAAGGCATTAATACTCTCTAAAATGCAATAAGAGATATCTCTTACTGTTTGACTAAGTTGATGTTTAACGAATAAATCAGGCTATTAAGTTCTTTTCCTATACAATAGAATACAATGGTGGTTGTAGCACAATTAGCACCAATTTAGCACATTCAACCTGATGATTAATAGTAGAGCCACCTTGTTGTGGGATTCAGGTGTCAGCTGATAAGGTCAAAAGACACTTATACAGCGCACCGGGCCCCCTGAAGGGGGCGGGGGAAAAAGCCCATTGAAAAGGGGCTTCTGGAACACGAGATGCTCTCTTCCTGGTTCCTGGATGATTGGGGATAGGATCGACTCCACCATCTGTCCATCACTCGTTCACCGTTCCAGACTTCCAGTCCCTGTTCAGGTGCTACTGTAATCTGTTAACTGTACCGTGAGTTCTGATTTATATTTTAATAAATATTTATCTGGTACTGGTGCCTTCTAAGTAAACTCCGCCTACACCACCTACCGTAAACAAGATTGAGAAGGACCAGATCTATAGGAGAGCTGAATGCTATTAGAATCCTACTGACAAAACTAATTAACTAGTACACGAGTCAAACCATGATAAGGTTGAATATTCATTGAAAGAAGTCAAGAATTTCATGATTTAGTAACTTGACAAATCTTGTAGTTGGGTTTTCCTGAATGTTAAAAACTATGAGTTGGATTACTTATCCTCTCAATTTTTATATAGAAGTCCATATTTATTGTAAGAGTGTGAAATCTATATTAATCACTGCTATGAATTCAACAAAGTTTTGTCTCCTTCGGGCACCTGTGTAAAGGGTCTGGTCCATAACTGGAGGTGCTATATCAAGAGGTCCTAGAGATAGATGCGGCAGGAAGGAAGAAAGTCATGGAAGAACACACTTCAGAAGACAGTCTCATCCTCTTTTGTTTTAACAGATTCAGTATCATCCTATGAGGAATTTGGTCATGGTGAGAAGGTAAAGCAATTACCAAGATTGCAATGTAAATCAAAAATGTACTTATGAGATTAATATTATTTTCTGTCAACTATCTCAAATAATCTTCCTATCCCTCTTCCTCAATAACTCCCTGAGGGAAGGAAGGTAGGCATTTAACCTCCCTCCCATCTTAGAGTTGGTGAAACTAATGATAATTCAAATTGCAAAATGTCATGAATGAAAGTATACAATCCACTACATGTGCTGGAACATACCTGCTCTTCGTCTTTAAAGAAGAAATAACTTTGAGTTTTGTATGAAACACACAAATTTTTAAAATGTCACCTATAGAACATGTCAATTTCCATAAAAAATGACATTTCTTAATGTAATGCTAAGTTAAAATACACAGATATTGAAATGTGTTATGTCATGTATAAACATACAAAAGTGAGAAAAACATCTATTTATTTATATCTCATTAAATATTTAAGCAAATGACTACCACTTCACTTTTTAGCTATTAATTCTTTCCCCTTAGCAGATTGTACTTTTATTTCAAACACAATATCAAAGTTGAAAATGCACATTATCATAATATTTTAAAGTACTGGTACTTCTCTGCTTTCTAACAATAACAAGTAAATCACATTCTATTTGCAAGATATTCAGAATTAATTAGAATCTATTTTAACAATATACATATTTTATTTTAGGGCCAATTAGTTCACTTAGTAGTCACTTACGCAATGATATAGATTATTTTCAGCTATTGTATATAGGTCTTTGATTCAATAGTAAAAATCTTTTTGAAGTTTATATAATATATAATGTAAATAAATATTTTATAAAATGATCTATAATTTTATCCTGAATTTTCATGCTATTTAATATAATGTGCCAGTTTTTATATAGTTCATAAAGTTTGAATTACAGACATACAGACAATAATTAATTTAAACACAAAAGACATTTCAATGTTAGTTCTTAACAACTTCTGTTAATGATTTCCTATTCAAAACAAAAATTACTGATACACTGGAAATAATACAAAAAATAAAATTTGCTTTTTTCAGTACACTCAATTTAGACAGAAAGTTTATGAAGACGTGTGGGTTTCTTTCCTTTTTTTTCCTTTTGGCTGATTGACAGCAAGTGTCAGTGCATAAATGCTAAAATCATTAGCATATAGACTGAGAAAAGACTATTTTTGATTTGAAAAAAAATAAATTTCCCATGCAACCTAAAATCTTATTCCTGTGTGGACTCTCTCTTCCCTTTTTCAGGAAAGTGAAATTGTGTTTCATTTCAGAACATTAAGAGCCTATCTACACATTTTAATAATTACTTTTTGAAAGATTTTTGATCATGGAATTGTATGCAAATAGTATTATAACTTAAGATCCTGAAAAGAGCTTAAAAGAATGAATGGAGGAAGAAGAGGTTTGAAAAGGAAGAGATGGAGGGATGGATGGCAGAGAGCAGATGGAAGAAGACAAACACCCTGAAGTCTGATGTGCACACTTGCCTTTCATTGCATTGGTTTCATCCAACCAAATGGTGCAGCTTTTGAGTTGATGGAATGGAGAAGTAATTCACAGATCCTGCAGATCTCAGTCACACTCACAGAATGGATTCTGGCTTTCCTAAGAACTCACCAAGATGAGCCCTGGCAGAACCCATGTGGAAATTCATTTCATCGGTTTCCATTTTATACTGTCTATCATGCAGTTTTGAAGACTAAATGGAAAAGAAAAAATGAAGTTCAGCCTTATGAATTTCCATCAAATATCATTTTAGCTATCAGTTGTCACACCTGCTATTTGTTGCATTTCAGTCAATAGACACAATTATATGTTTTTGCAACCTGTATGATTGCTTGAGGTCTTATTTATTTTGTAATAAATCCAATTTATTGAAAACTTATTCAATCATGTTAACACATATCACAGATCTTTTCCTAATATATTTAAATATTCTTCAGAATGATTGTGTAAGATACTGACTAATATGACTTTTTAAGCTAAGATGAGTGACCATTTCTAAGATAATGTGCCAACTCGCTCAGCTTTCTTTAGAAATACACAGCGGCATATCTACTTAGATTTACCCATAATTTAATTAAGCTTCTTCTCATCTCCTCATAAGGTCGTCCCAACCTCTAAAGTCTATCCATTGCCTGCAAATGTTGTTAAATTCATATTTCCATTACATTATTAGTATATATATATGGACATGTCATATGTATTTATTGACAATAAATATAAACTCAAAGAAGTATAAATATGTACAAAATGAGAGTTGTAAAGAACAAAATGAGGCCAAGAACAATATATTACTGCTTCTGTATTGAGATGTTACTATATCTTCAATAGTTTATAATTGATTCTGTAAATATCATATAAACCAGATTTAAAAGAGGCCTCCTTGGTTGTTACTGATTGTTTTGTGGTTAATTTTATTAAATCTGATTGTCCCATTTTACTTCTTAAAATCTCTTATAACAATATTGAGTGCTAGCATTTTGTTTATTTTGTTATTTATTATTACTCTCTCTCTCGCTCGCTCTGTGTGTGTGTATGTGTGCCTGTGTGTCTGTGTGTATGTGTGCCTGTGTGTCTGTGTGTGTGTGTTGTATGAAGTTTATGGCTTGGACTAGGCCCAAGATCCTGGCCAGCTGTCCCAAATAGACTGCGCACAGCTTCTTGGTCCCAAATAATTACACAGTCTTATATTAATTACCTGCTGTTTGTCCTATGGCTTATGCATATTTCTTGCTATCTCTTACAACTTCACCCATTTCTATTAATATATATCTTGCCACGTGGCCCATGGCTTACCTGAATTCCTTTATATCCCACCTCCTCAGCTGCAGCTCACAGTGTCTCTGTCTGACTCCACCCTTTTTCCCCTTAATCAATGCTTGGAGTTCCTGCCTGCTACTAAGATGCTTTGCCATGGGCCAAAACAGTTTCTTTATTATCTAGTATCACAGTATACAAAAATACATCCCACATTGTGTGTGTCTGTGTGTCTGTGTGTGTCTGTATTTGTTTCTTCATATATCTGAGTGTGGGCACAAACTTGTCATAGTGCAAAAGACAACCTTAGGTATGCTTCCTCTGCTTCTCTCCTGTTTAACACAGGGTTTAGTTGCTGTTCACTACTTTGTGTGCCAGACTAGCTAACCCATGAGACTCCGGGGAATTCTCCTCCTGTCTTTGCCTCTATCTCAATGTTTATGTGATGGTGTTATAGATGTACATCCCTTAGTCTGACTTTCCGTGGGTTGTGGAGATCTATAACCAGCTATATTTCTAATATATATAAATATTCTTCAGGCTTATTATAGAAGGTTTACTAGCATGACCTTTTAAAGATAAAATGAGTTATCTTTTTTGAGATAATGTGATAACTTGTCCAGCGTTCTTTAGAAACATACAGCAGCACACCTTATATATAAAATTTTGAACAAATATCATTTCTTCATAGCACACGTGCATCTTGTATTTTACTCAAACAGCCATCATCCCAGCCAAGAACTGTATTTTCATACTTTACTAATCTCCACAAATTACAAATATGTATCCTAGACTGCCACTAATCTTCAAAACATGGCTCATAAACAAATTTAACAAATTTGTTTAAACAAATTTCCCAGTGGAATATTAATGTGAAAATGTATACTTAAATTTAAATATAATTTTCTTAGATATCTTGTACCTGTTTTTCTCTTTACTTATATATTTCTTATATTAAAATCTTAAGTGCTAATTATACTAAAAACACTTAAATTCATGTTCTGTGGAGTCCATTCACATGTATATATTGGCCCTGCATTGATCTCCAGCAGAGCAACATGGAGTAACCTTTAACCTTTAGGACACTGACAAAATTAAGCCACCAGACCTCCATAAAAGCCCTGAAGAAAATTTGAATAGAATAATAGGTATCTCTGTAACTAAAGTTATGCAACAGGCCTGTAGCCAACATTATAAGTGGCAAAGTCTAAAATCCTTTTTAAAGTAAAGGGTAAAAAAAGGGTGTCTCCCTCTCTCTCTATTCTTCATCTTAGTGAGCCAATCTTTAGCCATAGCACAAAGGCAAAAGACTATGAAAAAATAATATAACACATAAGAAAAAAGTCAAATACTTCTGCTTTGCAGGTGCTGTGATCCCTGTTTAAAGACTAAAGAGTCCAGGGAAAAACTTCCAAACCAGATAAACACCATCATCAAAGCAGTAGGGGACAAAATCAGTATAAATATTACTAGCTTTGTATTCCATTAATAATCATAGTGAGAATAAAATTAAGAAATAAATTTCTATTTCAGTAGCCTCAACTACAAAGAAAATACCTAGGAATACACCTAAACACAAGTAAAATACAATGAGAGCAGTAAAAGAGAGAGAAAGAAAATAAACAAAACACTAGAAGTTAAAAAGATCTGTACTTATTAATCAGCAAAAATAATATTGTGGAGATATGTATGTGCCAATTGAATATTCAATGCTGAGATCTAATGTAACCACCATCAATATGCTTTCAATGACACTCTTCACAAAATTAGAAAATTTTTCTGAAAATTAATTTTCTGAAAATTTTAATATGCAGAGCAATTATAAGTAAAGCTTAGCACTACAAGGATTCCAGTACCTACTGACAGATTATGCAGCATAAGTAGAGCAGAAAATCCAGCATGATGCTGGTACCAGAAAACAGGCATGTCCACAAATGTAATAGAATATAAGGCCATGGTATAAGCCCATATAGCTAAAGCATCTTGTTTTCAACAAAGAATCCAAAACAAACATTTGATAAATCCACCCTTTAACAAACAGTGTGGAAAGAAAATGAAACTAGATACTTATTTCCCACACTGTACAAAAATCAATTCAAAAATGAATCAAATATTTTAATGTAAGAGAGGATATTGTGAAAATGCAAGGGAAGCAAATTATGATCTAGACATAGGCAAGGATTTTGAGAATAGGACTCTAATATCTTGGAATATAATACAAAAACTGGGAGATTGATAGTACCAATGTAAAGAGTATTATTAGAGTGAAGAGAAAGACCAGAGAATGGGAGAAGGCCTTTGCCAGAGACTCATCCAACAAATATCTCTACTCAAAATATACAAAAAGTCACAAAATTAAAGGAACAAATGTCCCAATATGAATCAACAAATCTCTCCAATAGCTCTGAAAAGAAGAACTGCAAATAGGCAATAAAATACATAAAGCTATGCTCAACATTTTTAGTCACAGAAAAAATGAAATTTGAAGTGGCACTGATATTGTCTCAACAGAATGCTGATCACAAAGAAACAAACAGGACCAGAAATAAATATACCTCAGAATCAGATTGCTCATCTATAACATTTGAGAGTGTGGGTATAATCTAAGTGTCACACAAAAGATAAAGTAAAAGGAAAGAGGAAGAGAAGGAGAGAGGGAAGGAGGGAGGGAGGGAGGGAGGGAGGGAAGGAGGGAGGGAGGGAGGGAGGGAGGGAGGGAGGGAGGGAGGGAGGGAGGGAGGGAGGGAGGGAGGGAGAAAGGAAACAAGAGCAAATAAATGAATAGAGGATAGAAAACAAATTTTGGTTGTAGAGAATAAAACCATGCATGCTTGGTGAGAATTTTAGTTGGTTCAGCCAGTCTGGAAATCAGTACCATGAACAGGTAGATGAACTGAAAATGTGATGTACTCAATGAGGCTTTATTTGACCTCAAAGAACAGAACAGAAATGTGTTATTGTTAGAAAAATGATTGAAAGGAGACCATTGTGGCAAGCAGCATCAACTAGGCACAGAAGTTCAAATCATGACTTTCTGTCAATTGTAATGTCTTAGTCAGGATTACCACTGTTATGATAAAACATAACAAAAGCAAATTTGCAAAAAGGGGGTTCATTTGACTTACACTTCCACATTGCTTTCACCACTGGAAGAAGTCAAGATAGGAAGTCAAATGGCTGAACCCTGGAGGCAGGAGTTGATGCAGGGGCCGTGGAGGGGTGCTGCTTCCTTTTTCCTTTTTCACATCTTGCTCAGGCTGCCTTCTTATAGAACCTTGCCAGGGATGACACTATCCAAAATGGGCTGCCTTGCCCTATTAACTGCTAATGAAGAAAATGCCCCACAGGGTTACCGATAACCCCATCTTCTGGGAGCATTTTCTGAATTGAGGTTCCCTCCTCTCTAATGACCGTAGCTTGTGCCAAGTTCGTATAAAAGTAGCCACTACATGTGATATCTAAATTCATAAATGAGTGAAGAATGGCACCAACGTGGGGAGGACTGTCTGTGAGAGGAAAAGGGCAAAAGTGGATAAAGAGGGCCGAAAGTGATTGAAGTACATTGCATAGGTGGGTGAAAATGTCACATAAAAGCCCTCCTCAATAGATATTAATTTTTAAAACATTACTTTTTTAAGCTTTATTTCTTCCTTGTAGGATATGTCACAGTGACATTATTTCTGTCTCGTTGGTTAACTAATTTAACAGAAAAAGAAAAAAGAAGAGAGAGAAAAAAGTATGTCTCTGGTAACAAAATGAATTCCTTTGTAATTTTTCTGCCAAATATTTTTACAATTACGGCAGCTTTCTTTTAGTAAAAGTATTTATGACTTGCATTTCCTAACATTGAGTTATTGAAATATATTTGAATGCATATCATGCGTGTGCACCATGCTGAGTGAAGCCTTTTCCATCAGTCGATATCTGCTTCCTCCCTTTCTATAACAATTCTCTGTCTTCAGTTTATTGAATTGACAGGGTACCACCCAGGTTTCCTCCAACAGTGTTGTTAATTTGCTATAAATACTCCTTTTTCCAAGTCAGTAGAAAATAGGTGGTCCCTATTAACACATAGAATGACTTAACCGTGTGTGAATGAGCACATGAGAATCAGTTTCCACTCCTGCAATCCGAGTTAGAATAAACCCTGGAAATAGCAGTTATTTTATCAGGGAGTGTGGACCTTGCCATTTCTATACTTAGCCGGCTTAACTCTTTGGTTCTTAAAGGAAGGGGAACTGACTTCATCATCTCAGCCTCCAAATTACATCATATATAGTGAGTCTTGAAATGAAAATGTACTTTACAGAGCTAATCTTTAAGGCTGATGTCCCTTCTGTGACAAAGTATTTAGGAAGACAAAATGACAGATGTTAGGCACATTAGCACAATGAATAGTCACTTCTTCCCCCAGATGAAGCGCTTTTATCAGGGCGATTTATCATGAACAAGATAGTGATTTAAGATCAAACCGCAGATCGTACTGCAAAGTGAGTTAGAAAACATGGCTGCCTGCAAAATGTAAGCAGAAGCCTTTCAACGGGCATGAATTGCTGGGGCATTTTTATTTCTGATTTTAATATTTTGAAATTAAATATCGTCACTTAGAAAGCGAAAAAAAAATATACAGAGCTCAGAACACTTAGAGCTTCAGTTAGAGACAAGGAGATAGATGATCTGTTATTCAGTCAGCAGTCACTGCTGCCTTTCACTGAACTGGTACTCCTACACTGTTTTATCATTTCACTAATATGTAGCAAATACTGATTCCACTGCCTGATAACTAGTGAAAATTTCTACTGTGTCCATACACATTCTAAGAGCAAATAAGTCAAAGTTCTAAAACAAAAGGTTTATAATACAGATAATTTATGTTTTATTGCATTATTTATATTTTTATTAATCACTACTAATTTTAGGATGTATTCTCTTAAGTCTTTGTAAGAAGACCTTCCGAACGCAAAGATGTGAAGACATCAGGTGGGGGAGCTGTACGGTTGGTAGGAACAGCCCGTCTCTGCCCTCCACTATGTCACTCACTGAAGTATGTGTGGAAACTGATTCTCCTGAACTGTAAGAAAGAGGACATTCAACATCAGGAGCTCACAGCTTCTTTTTAATATGACATTTAAGATGCAGTTTGAATATAGCACAGGCTTAAAGAAAACATGTTCAATACCTGTAAGGGACTAAACAACTGGGGAATCGTTGCGGAAGACTGTCAAGAGCCAGGTGTCTGTGGGTGAGGACGAAGCGGGCCACAGGAAGGCTTTCATGGAGCCACCTTCATTCGAGTGGCAAGATGAATGTAGCCAGTTCAAGTTCCTTCATTCTTCAGAGCCCTTTGCTGATTAGAAATGGCCTAGTAGAATGGCACTGGGCAACGCAACGGTAGGGAGAAGTGCCCACAGGATCCTGGAAACATCGAAGAGAACTCTAAAAATTTTCACACCCAGACAGGCATCCTCTCTTTCAGTATTTAGAGAGCCAGCACTGCCACTTTCTTCTGACTCCAAAGGAAAAGTCAGAGAAGCTTTGGAAAAGTCACTTTGTCTGAACATGGTACAAACTTCATAATTCGTAGAGACATTTTATATGTGTGAGCATAAGCGATTAGCTTTCTGATCAACAAACACTCTCTGTATCTTTCTGTGTATATCTGTGTCTCTGTTTCTATGTGAATCTCTGTCTCTCTGTGTGTCTGTCTCTGTTTCTACCCACCCTCACAGACACCCCAGAGAGAGGGAGAGATAAAATTCAAAGTCCTAGCTTGTCCAACATTGAAATTTCATCCTAAGTGATGCACAGCCCTGATTCTTGTATCAAAGACTGTCTTTGCATAGCTAGCATGAGGAATTGGACAAGCACATGTTATCCACATCGTGACACTGTATAATACTGTCATCAGGTCAGATATAGACAAGGTAGATGTTGAAGAAGAGGCTACAACCAAAGAACAACCTGAAGGAATGTCAAGTTACATTTCATTACTATGGAAACCAAATGTATCTACTTCAAACTGTTGTCTACCTCTGGTCTTTGTGCTGAATTTTATTTAGATTTTACATCTGAAATTTATTTTTTTCTAATTTCTTTTCTAAGCAAGTCCACTACCAAAGTGTGTGTAACAGGGTAGCGGTTAAAAGTACTCCATATTAGCACTGTGGCACTACTAAGAATCGGTTGTTAAAATCGCTATTTTTAAATGACAATGTTTAGCCCTGTACTTTCTAGACACTAATGTATTTAAGCCTTGTAGCAAAGCAACAAGGCTCATAGAGTGTGTATTCCTCCTAAATCAAGAACTTGAGAGTAGTAATGGGAGACTTCTGTTGGACTTTTTAAAGACAAGGTCTATGTTCCTTTCATACCTGCTAGCTGTGAATGCCAGGCTCCTCAGACTCTCCATCACTATTGTTCGGCTATGGCTCCTCTGTGCCTAGCAATAAGTACCTCAAGTCTCCATTTCCTAATTCCAAAATAAACTATAGAAGTTGCTATATTTGGAACGATACCCCCAAACCTCAATATGAAGGCATGTGAAGAGATACATAGAGCCTTGAAGAGAATATGAGCCTTAACAACTATGTTCATGAAAGGATCAATGATTTTGATATGAGATTAGGTTACTGTAGAAGTCAGATACTAAAGTTGTAAACTTGGCCCCTTTCTACACATTTCCAAGGACTCTCTCACAGTGGGCTTCCTTTTGCCATATTGCAACTCAGCATGAGGTCCCTTCCAAATTGTGGCTCAGAAATCTTAAAATTCTTAGCCCCTAGAACCATCAATCAAATAAATGTTTGTGTTTTTAAAAATAATTTACCAATAATAATACCAATACCAAATACCAATAATAACCAAAGACAGAAATGGCTGTAAATTTTCAGACAAGTGTGTCAAATTCCCTTTTCAAGAAATATTAATATTTCCTAAAGGCCTAAAAACACATTTCAGATTATCTGAAAATATTTCAGTGACAACTTATAACTAATTTTATTCTATACGTTTCTTTAAAGTTTATATTTTAAAATGTATGCCTAAGTAGTAATATTAACAACATATTTTGAAATTTTATGGGAACTAAAGAGTTAATGTTCATAAGTTATGTTACAGTCCCCAGTGAAAGTGTTAAGTTTAATGAATGTGTGAATCCCAATGAAGAGGTCAGGTGTGGAATTTATTGAACTGAAAAAAATTGTCCTTCATATGCAGTTATCACATCACTACAGATGCATAAACTGATACACCGTCTTGCTCAGTGAACCTCAGCCTTACTTGAATACTAAAATGAAAAAACAAATCATCCAAAATATACACTGGAAGAAAGTATAGACACAATAGTTTAACACTTGTTGACTCCCTTGTGAGTGAATAGAAGTATGAATACTTCGCATCTTTAAAGCAGAAGAGAGTACCATGGGTCAATAGCACAGGTAAAATGCTACACAGAATAATATTAACACTTCTAAAATGTACTGTGAGCACTGTGCATCTAGCATGGCATTGCTCAAAATGTGTCAGTATTTTGTTTTAAAAGTTTGACTCAGAAGAAAGGCCATTTGAATAAAACATTGTAGCTACAAAGTTACAAAGAACAATAATAAACAAGTTACCACCATATGGGTTGTCTATTTTCTAGTATGGCTCATTTTTTTCCTCTCATTGATAAATAACTACTACACTGAGTATGTATTATCAATCCCCTTGCTTCGGATACATTCCATTCAAAATATCTATTCTAAGACAATATTTGTATGTTCTTAAAATATACACAAATTGTATCAGACCTGATGCTATCGCTTCTACCTGTTTTTCTCCCCATAAATTGTTAGGGAAACATCTATTTTTTTGAGGTTTGCTTCGACCTTTTTCATTTTCATACAATGTCACAATACATGAGCATAATTGTCCTTTTATGAGATTCCCCTCCCTGTAGTTTGCTTCCTAAAATGTTTATTTCTGATCACTTATTTTTGTTGGCTTTTAGTATTATAAACAAATTGTTTTTGGACCTTTGTCTGTGCTAAGAACACATATCCAAGGTCTTCCTGACGTATACAACCAAGAGTAGAACTCTTAAGTGGCTGGTATTGTATTCAGTGGATAGAAAATACAGTATCTTACTTCATTGGCATCCATACCAGCAATGGTGTCACTGTACTTGCTACAAATGGAGACAGACAACTGTATTTCAAGATTTTATTTCATTGCACTTCTTATTTACTTACAGATTTGTTTATGAGAAAAATGATCTGCTTATACTCAACATCAATCTTAACTTTTTTAATGTTGTTTCCATAGTATCTTTCATGTTTGTCTTCTAAATAATTACATATTTTAAAGTACTTATATTTTCATTTGTTTTGAATTGTGTATGCCTGCATGCCTACGTGCTTGCCTGTGTGTGCCTTCCTCCCTCTCTCTCCCTCTCTCTCTCCCTCTCTCTCTATCTCTGTGTGTGTGTGTGTGTGTGTGCATGAGTGTATGTGAGAGAGAGAAAGGAATTCCCTCAAAACACATTCTTAGAATTATTTATTTCTAACCTCTCTTGTTTGCTCACACATGATTGTGTAATGTTAGTACCATGAAAGTCAGTTAAAGAAGGTCGGTAAAAAAGCAGGTTTCCAGACAAAGAGTCTAACTCATTCAGGGTTACCTATTATAATACCAGGTCATTTTGTGTACAACAAGGACTATGATATTTCCATAATTGATAATCACATGTTTTCCTGACAATAATTGGCTGAAACATCTGGCTCCCTTTTCAGGCCACTCCTGGAAAGAGGAAGTTCATTTTCCTGTTGCTCTGACAGGAAGAGGTGGACCTTCTTTGTAAAATACCACAACAACTTGTTTGGATACTAAATCAAGAGAGAGAAGGTAACATAATGTGTTCTTGACATTTACATGTCTGTGAATAAAAAACAGTACTGAAGGTTTGCAGCTGTGTCTGTGTATTGAGTGCTCAGTACTAAGCAGTCTATTATCTGAGTCGTATTAGGCAGGTCCTCTAAAGAGTCAGAGCCGGCAGAATGGGTATATGGTATAATAGGGGACTTACTATTTTATAACAAGGAACTTATTAGTACTCTGGGAATGAAGCTGGATGCTTCCGCAGTCCTAATCTGATGCAGACGGCCTGGGAATTCTTATAGTTCTGCGTTCACTTCATGTTAAAACATTCCTAAACAAGCTTAAGCCCTGTGTTAACAGAGGACAGCAGCAGCAGTGGTAATAGACGCACTCTCTCAGGAGGCAAAGGCCAGCAGCAAGCAGTCCAGCTCCTTAGACCTCCTTATATGAGGATAGATTCTGAACATGCTGTTCATCCTGAGGGAAGGTCTTTACTCCTCATGTAGTAAATTCTTTCTAGAATCTGTTCTCACTAATCTACCCAGAAATGTGTTTTGTAGATGACCCCAAATCTCATCAAATTGATGGTATCTAACAACTGTCCCTCACTAGTAGACATTATTAAATAGATTTTATCACCTCTGTACATCTCCATGTTTCAGTCCTATTGAGCTGTGATTAGATAATACAAACTGCATCTGTTTAAGGTATACAAATGATCTGATACACAAAATTGACTAATTCTATGGAGGAAAGTGACCATTATTCAATACATGTGATTAACTGTTATATGCATCCATGTATTGTGAATACCTGAGATCTTCCCTTTCAGCCAACTGCAAGTACACAGTCAATACTATCATCTCTTGGTGCTCTTGGAGGACCAGTTTCAGGAGCATCCTAGATGTCAAGATTTATGAATTTTCAAGTCTCTTTGTAAAAAGGCATGGTGGTTGCACATGATTCCTATACATTCCCCCACATGTTATAAATCATCTATAGGTTACTTACATCTCCTTAAATGTAAAATGTATTTTTAGGCAATAATGAGAAAGAAAAGATTATGCATATTATGTTAATGGTATCTGAATATGTGGGAAACATAAATCAATGTCATGATGGACAAATTAAACCTCTAGTGTTTCTATAATGAAGATATAAGATATTCCAAATTGTACAGCAAATGATATTCTTCGTAAAGATTGCACAATTGTAGTATGAGACTCTTTTGATTATTTCCCCTCTACTTTTCTGTAGACTATAATGCTGAAGTTTTATTTTATTTGTGACCAAAAATAAAATACACTTAAGTATTTATTTTCTTAATGTTTGTCAGTGTCTTGTTTTTAAATGTATTTTATCTATTAATTAGGGTTATTAAAGACCACAAAAAATAATTTTATGTGAAGAAAAGTGTGGTGTAAAGCAAAGATATTAGTGGCCAGGCTATTAAAACCTATCAGTAGACTACTTTTGAACACAAAGGGGCAGACTTCATCCCCTGAAAGCAAGCCCACTGACATCTCTAAGCCTTCATGCAATTGAGATAAAAAATAGAACTGAAATTTACTAGTAAAATTATTAGCTCTAAGATGTCAGCTACTTAGAGGCTGTGAGACTTTATCAATAAACCACACTTGCTGCACTCAAAGCTCAGAATTCTGTAACAGAAAACACTATGTGATCATTATAAGAAATAAATTCCATTATCACATACAGCATGCTGGGATACTTTCCTTGTGACTTCAATAAATACTATCTCAGTTTTTAATGACTGTCTTCATAATCCATCAAAGCCACCATGTCAACTCTATGAAAATATTTCTGTAGCCTTTTGAGCAGAATCATGGTGGACTTCATTGAGATCCTGAAAATGTTTAGTTCTCATAATAGATGAAACAAAACACCTGGAGAGGAGAATCGAGAGTGGTCAAGTGAACAAGGCATGCTTCATGAAGAAACTCTCAAGCATAGCTTATACAGGGGCTACCATAGCCCAGGGAGTTCCCAAATAAAGGGTCTGTTACAAGCTCGACTTATGGAAAAAATTGTACAGATAGGGTTATACCATTAAACTATTATCTTATAGAGATTATTCAGAAAATACGTTTCTTAATGTGGTTTTAATCCATAGACTCCTTATAGGAATTTAAAGATTGTAATTTTGTAAGGGCTGAAGCTTACTTACTGCTCTTGCAGAGGACTTGAGTTCCTATACTCACAACGATTTTTGCCTCCAGCTTCTGGGAATGATACCCTTTTATGGCCTCTAAAGATACCTATATTCAAGAGACGATACCCTTACACATGCGTACACATAATTAAAAATAAAAATAAATCTTTAAAAACCCCAATTTTAGATACCTTTATTTCAATTTGAAAATGTTATAATTACAAATTTTAATTTGTTATTTCTAAAACTTCACTATATATATTATATATATCATACATATACAGATAGATGTGTTTATATGTAGCAACGTATTTAGCTTCCTAAATTGCAGTCATGGCCAAACTGTGGTTACCCAAGTTTTTTCCCCATTTTTATAGTTCCTTCTTTGCATTTGGACTTTCTTTTTGAGCATTTGATTAGCCAAAGGCAAATCAGATCAAAGATGCATATTTTATTAGGACATAGGTAACTGCGTATCTGTGCAGAAGGACAATTACAAAGCATTGGCCTTGGTATCTCTTTATCCTGCCATTATCTCCAGCTACCTCAACTCCAGACCAATAATATATCTGAGATAATTAATCAGGTAGAATTAGGATTTTTTTCATACTTACAAGTATATCCCAACTTGGCAATACTTCAAACAAGATGTGAGGCAAATTATCTACCAACTAGATTAGGAATAGCCACTTCTGCCAGTTTAGAGATACTGCTTTTGGGCTGGCACTTTTTAGGAATGGTACTAGACTGGAAAAGATTATATGACCATATAACTCTTTCTCCAAATTCAAAACAGCTACTAAAATTCTACTTTTTATCGCTATGTCATAAGTAGCAGAATAGAATAGGCAAGGAGACAAAGAAACATCTAGGATTTCCAAATTTGAAATCCAAAGCTTGTACTAATCCTTCAATAGTCAGAACTCAGTCTCAGCTAGCACAGATGCAATATAGAATGTGCCAGGCATCTTTGAGAACAGGGTCACAGCCTCAAGTACAAAGCATGATTATGAAAAATAAAACTAATATTTCTTAGTTAATCAGATAACAGATCACACTATACTCATTTTTCTGTTATTTATAATTGTACTGGCATTGTCATTTTTATCCTATTTTCCAATTTCTAGTATCACTGAACTATATCATACCATGGCATTTTCATAGTATAGGGACATTCCTTGGTGTAATCCCCTGAACTCACCATGGACATCTATCAAGAAAGCTTGAATAAGACACTGCTTTTTGCTAACAGGATACAGCCTTTTCCTCCACCCTTACAACACATCAGAAGATTAATCATCTCCCAAGGGCCATACTGTCCTCCCTGCTAGGGTCTAAAGTCAACATTGTTAACTTTACTTATTTGCTACCCTCTAAAAAGGTGTTGTCTCACATAGGCCCTGAAAGAAAGAAGAGAGACAAATTTCTTCCACAGAAATCCAATTAGAATGTCCTGGAAAGTACTCAACTAAATGTATTTAAAATTTACTCTAGAGAAAGCCTGCTTAAGCGTGCTTGTAATCATAGCCCTTGGAAAGGTCTTCTGAGACATGCAGCAATGGCCAATCTATAAAATATAGGGAGAAAAAGAAGAGATAGAGACAGTGATGAAGATAGGTTGAGAAGGGCAGAAAGATAAAAGAAAAAAAAAGAACCAAAGTCCTTATGCTCTTAAAATGACAGGTATTCTTAGAAGCTCAAATGGAGATTGAATCCTCATTATGCAATTTGAAGAGATAGATCCAGGTAGGATCTGAGAGAGTTGTATAGTGCCTTATGTTCAGAAAAGAACTAATTAGCCCATGTGATTAATGCCTCAGGACTTACCTTGAATGTGTTTCTGAGACAAATCCAGCCTGATAAATCCTGAGGCAGTCCCTTTCTCTCCTTTGCCCCGAGCCGCACTGAAACCTTAAAGACAAGATGTTCATCAACCATACCTCAACCTTCAAACTTATACCAGAGCCATGAGGAAAATAAACCTGTGTTCACCATGACTTGCTCACTCTTTGCTAGTGTGCTATAAGGGACAAAAAGAGGACCAAGATGCAAGACAAGGGTCGACAACAGAGAAGGTCAGGCATCCTGGGGCTCATCAAAAGCCTCTATGATCACCAGAAGTTGAATAGCAGCTTCTGAGTGGCAGGGTCTTCCATTCTTTAGTGGTAGACTAAGTAGGAGTTCAATCTTATGTGCTTTAGAAGAAGATTTCAGTCAACCTGAGTGCCAAGAAAGCTCAGTTTGATGTCAGTTGTTGACAATAGTTGTCTTAAAAAGCACTAGTCAGCTGGAGTCCCCTAAAAATATAAATTATAAAAATATAAATATAAATATAAAAAAGGTACAAATGATCAATTCATGATACATACAGTCTAAGATGCAATAGCTATAATATGCAAGAAATTAAGACTATGACACTATATTGCTCCTGGTATCTTAATTACTGTTTTCATTTAATAAT
Organism: Phyllotis vaccarum; assembly: GCA_033318265.1. Taxonomy (NCBI): domain Eukaryota; kingdom Metazoa; phylum Chordata; class Mammalia; order Rodentia; family Cricetidae; genus Phyllotis; species Phyllotis vaccarum. Next base: position 8,480,083 of record JARWLC010000015.1, on the reverse strand, counting down.
AGTACTTGCATATGACTCAATGGCAAAGTGATTTGATACTTGAATAACAGATTATTACAGGCAAAGTTAAATAATATTTTTTCAGGTTCCACTTCCCCCCCCCCAATATATTACTTTTATTGATTATTTGGGAATGGACCTGTATCAAACTCATCATTTCAGGCCCACCATCTCACCTTTGTGTACCCCTACAATAAAAGATACACACACACACACACACACACACACACACACACACACACACACACACACACACACACACACACACATACATATATGTATATCTCAAATCCAATTTGTTTTGCCCATGCACTAACTGGAGCACAGTCAATACTTAGTTCCTTAAAGATAGCTGAGTCTTTTCCCATATTCCACACCCACCCAGAAGCCAACAACTGTGAACAGCTACAGATCAGTGTCCCTATTACAGTTTTTAGCGACTCTTTCAAAGGCTTCCTGTCTAGATTGTTTTATGGGTTTGTTTTGCTTTTCTGTTTGTTTTGGGTCAGGGTGAAGGTTGTCATAGATGCCTTCTATCTCTCATTCTCCATTATGAATCTGCTGCCATAGATACCACTACAAAAGAAGTTTACATCAGACTAGTTCCTTCACCACACATACACTTCAAAATTATGTTCAAAATATTGTACTCCTTGACAGACTCACAGACTTACAAAAATTCTGTTAAGAACAGATTCATTTATGAACCGCATTACCTCTCAATAAAATCATTTATTGTATAGCACACTTTAAATTCAGATAGCATTGTTTGTTAGGTGTGAGGATTTTATGTTGACAAATGCACGAAATTAATCTTTACTCTTGACAGCCTTATAAGTCCTTCAGAAAACATAAGACAACAAAACAAACAAGAGATTTAGCCACTGACAAGGACAGAAGGGAAATGGAACAAAATTAGTGTATTTACAGGACAACCTTTAAGACCATAATAACATGGTGCTTCTCAAATGCTATGGTAATGGACCACAGAAAATGATAAACAACAGGCCTCACTTAAATATTGCACAAATCAACCTTATCAACTTTAGCATCTAAAGTAAAAGTGATGCATAAAATTACTATCAGCTTTCCAAAAAAAAAAAAAAAAGTCCATGAACAAAGGACTTACAACTTCAGTAACAGGAATTTTAATACACTTTTAAAATGTCCTTTCCTTTAACTATGAGCAAAATATTTTTTATGCTAAGAAATTTGGGGATTTGGAGAAGCAAGAGAAGATATATTACTCCTGATAGGATACTAAGATTCAAGGAATAGAATCAATAATAAATCAGGACAATAATAAAAATGTTAGTATTTTAATAGAAGCATCAGTAATTTTACTTAATAGAAATTAGAATATACTAAAGTAATTTCATAGGAATTTTCTTAACAATATAAATTGTCTAGAGTAAGAAAATATTTTTTTGTGGGACAAGGCTCTAGTATACTTTAAAGGTTCATCACTGGCATTGGTTTAATAAAACGCTTATTGGCCAATAGTCAGGCAGAAAGTACAGGCAGGGTGACCAAACTAGGAGAATTCTGGGAAGAAGAAAGGCAAAGAGAAGCAGATACTAGCCAGATGCAGAGGAAGAAGAAGAGAATGTGCACCAAGAAAAGGTACAAAGCCATATGGATAATCATAAAATAATTATAGATTAGTTTAAGAGTAAGAGCTAGACACTAATAAGCCTGACCTCCTGGCCCAATAGTTACTATAAAATTAAACTTCTGAGTCAATTATTTATTTGGGAAGCAGCTTCTGGGTTTCTGTGAGTTTCTAGACAGGACAGAAACTTCCAACCACATGTTTATTTATAATAGGATTATACAATTACATTCTAATTCAATTTGACAAAATTATATAAATACATTCTTAAACAGAATCTCAACTTCAAGCTTAGTGATCAATTATGTTGACAGTAAGTTTCTAACTTCAGTCTTGTATAATAAAACAAATTCATATGTATCTATCAATGTAAGTTTAGAAAATTTTCTGTTTTAAAATTATGCACTTTATCAAGAAACTGGTTTGTAACTCTCTGAACATATGAATTTTTATAAAAGTCTCTCAGTAGTGAGGATATAGTTCAGTGGTAGAGTATTTGCCTGATATGAACAAGCTTGCAATGGAATAAAAGCAGAATGCTCAAAACAGAAAGAAAAAATCCTCATCTTCTAAATTTCTGATCTAGGCAATCATATTTAGCCTGTTTTCTTCTCATTACTGACTATACCTAAAATATTTTTACTTCTACTTCACAAATGCAATTCAATTGAAAAGATGAAGTTTTAACTCTGTTCCACTTTCAAAAGATGCAGGTTTTAGTTGTGTTTATAGCCCCCAGAAGTTCACTTGTGGGAATGCTCTTGGAAATACAACTAGATCCTGATAGCATCTGTGTGAACGAGTAACTACTACAATGTAATCATACAGCAAAGAAACATGAAGGTAGGAGACAACTTTTCCATCAACTGTACCACATTATCTAATAGAGACCTAGAATAAGTTATTAGGATAATTATTATGCAATATAATTAAATGAGAATTCATAACTTACAAAAGAATTTCAGAGAAATGGTTTTATAAAATGATGAGGCATACATCAGTAAAATAAAACTACACAATAACCTCTTTTTGATGACACTAATTTATGAGTTATGTGCCAATAAAGATTTTAGAAGATGGGATGAAAACCTACAAATTTGTCTAACCACTTCATTATGGGTAACAGTATATTTGCAACCAATAGAGTTGATAGTGTTTATGATTATTCATAGCACAGATTGAGAAATGTAGATGATTAAGAACCTGATGCCCATTATGAAAAACAACTTAAAAATAAGATAAAATGCAAAAGATTGTCAGTTAATACAACCTAGACTTCCAAAGCAGTTTCTACTATTACTACTTCCCAGAAAGATATTAATAAAACATGTTATAAAGAGAATCTTGGCCAAGATTAGAGGTGTGTGACAAAGCAGAAAGAGTCTCTAAGAAGGTAATTCCCAAAGAAATAGAAAGTTAGAAAGGATGCTCCCAAGAACTCTGAATCACAAACTCGTATTTTTTCGTATGTCCATCAACAGCAATGGATGCTAGTTGCTCTTATATTTAATTATAATATTTAATTTTCCTGAAATAAATGATCAATTGTGAAGGATTATAAAAATCTAAAATAAACTAGCAATTGAAAAGTCCAAAGGTAGATGAAGTGTAATATAATGTACACTGTATTGCAAACCTAAAGAAATGATTTAAATTACTCATACATCCTGATAGATTTGGTAACCTCTTGAGATGTTATTTAGATCAATTTTATGAACCAGAGCAATCAACTATGAATGAATCAGCACTATGACATGTGGGAAGCAGAGTTAAAATGTGTAACGCTATTAAATAGAAAGCTATTTCACTGCGCTATCTGTTTTAGAAGTGCTGCCCTTTGAAAAGATGAGGTCACTTTAATATTTGTATGACATGGAAAAGGTCCAAACAAAGGAAGATAAATTAATGAAGCAATTTGGAAGTTTGACAAAAGGCAAATAATTAGCATAGATGTGATTCTCTCTCTCTCTCTCTCTCTCTCTCTCTCTCTCTCTCTCTCTCTCTCTCTCTCTCTCTCTCCCCCCCCCACCCCCAGAGGGAATCCCCAGCTAGAACAAAATTAAGCAAGTATCTCTGATTCAGGAAATCAGCTTTAAAAACATTTTTAAATACAAAACTATCTCATAGTTGGATAAAAATAACTGATAATGAAGTAAAAATGTATATTATGACACACGAAACGAAACACTACATACATATGGATGGGGGTGTGGTATGAATGAGTATGAATGTTTGCATGTGTGGGAGGCTAAATATGAGTGTGCGTGTGAATAGTAGTTTGAAACGGGGCGTCTTTCTCGCTTGTTCCTCACATTACACACGAAGGCAGGGTCTTTCACTTTGAAATCAGAGCTCACCACTCCAAATGTAGCCCCTTCACTCTAGGGAACCCTGTTTCCTTCCCCCAGTGCTGGATTTTTATTTGGACCTGATCCTAATTTGCATATGCATGAGTGTTGGAGTCTGAATTCATTCCTATCTCCACTCTTGAATGGCAAGAAGTTTATTAGCTGAGTTGTCTCCAAAGCCCTATTTTTGATATAGTATATTTACAAAGATTCAATATACTATAACCTATAAAGGACATATGTTTCGAGATTTGCTTGCAATTCTAAACATTGCCAATATCTCATTCTCTTCTCAGTTCATAAATTAAATAGATGACAATAAAAATATTACCCCACATCCTTCCTATTTAGAAAACATAAATTCTTGTTCAAATATTTAAGTTTAGCTATGGATTTTGTTTTGTTTTGGTTGTTGTTTTAATTAATTAGAGAAAATACAGGCCTTTGTAGTTCCAATGCCATAAGATGCAGCTGGAACAATAAAGATACCTGAGGCAAGCATTTGCCTAATCTCCTAAAACAAAATAGCACTGTGTACAAATTTTACTATGCATTTATTGTACAAATGCATCTACTTAAGGAGCAAGACAACGAGAGTCACAGTTTTGCTATCTTTTTTATGTTATAGTAATAGCTCATCAGGCTAGTCTGGAACCAAATATGTAGGCAAGACTGGCCCAGAAGTCCAGGTAATATTTCTGCTTTGGCCTCCCATATGTCACAGAAACTAACAATCAGCCACTGTTTAATTACATAATTACCATACTGATGTAGTGTATGAACAAAATAACAGAACTACAGCCCTGACCTTTACATTCCAAAAAACTAGGTTAAAAAGAACTTTAAAAAGACAAGTCTACTACATGTCACCTCAGTCTTCATCTACTTTTGAAGATTGTCATATTCTGTAGGTGCTGAGACACTGCTAAAGATTTTGAGCTTTTTAATATTAATAATTCTGTATTGAATTAGTCTTTGTTTACACATAATTTGTTTTCCTTCTTTCTCTATTTTTCTATACTATGTTTGCTAAGTATAGTTTGTAAATGCTGTATTTGTGCGTTGTCTTCTTTTCTATTTGAGACATTATCACTTATCCAGACTAATCTCAAAATCACAGGGTAGCCAAATATACCTTGTATTTCTTATCCTTTCTCCTCCTCCAGAGTGCTGCAGTTACAAACCTATGCTAGTATATCTGGCTTATGCGATGCTTAGAGGTGGTTTCATGCATACTAGAGAAGCATTCTACCATCTGACCCCAGATCCTCTAAGTGTTGCCTTTGAGGCTAATTGAACAACTTAGAAAAACTCTAATAGAAACTTTCGTTTTACTGAACATCCTAAAGAAGTAGATGATGTGAACTCATAATGAATTACTTCAATTTACAAATTGGAGACAAAAAAAATACTAACTTTATCAAAGTTTAATTGTGGAGAATAAATAATGTTTAGAGCAATAATCACAGGCTTAGAAGAATCCAATCACATGATTTACATGAAGGTTAAGGTTATTCTAACAAAGGTGTGAGGAAAGGCATAGCATTCCTGTCACTGGCCTTTATGAGAACAATACATGTGGCTCTGGAGGATGTTTTCATACCCACTGTGCACTGATGTCTTATATTTGCTGAATATCATAAGCCAGTATGTTTTGTATGTAGTGTGTGACATACACTGTGCTCTGGCAGGTGATGGTGCTGTTTCTGTGTAATGGAATCAACTGACAATAACCAATTTTCCCAGACTTTACTCTATATGGAAATGAAGTGTGAAGCCCAGACCTTCACAGTCTGACCTTCCCAAGGTCATCTCAAGGCTGTCCTGTTGAAAACAGAAGTGAGATAAAGCACTAAGACCTGACATCTCATCAATGTCCATTCTTTACCCAAAGCCGCACTCAAACAAGAGCCTTATAGTGACTTCTTTCTATGTGCTGGCCTTCAACAAAGTAAAACCTTACGTTTTACTTTGGTCTTCAAACATCACCCATGAAGCTGGAGAGATGGCTCATAAACTAAAGGCACATACTGCTCTCGCAGAAGACTGAGGTTCAATTCCCAGCACTGTATAGGCAACTCACAACAGCCTGTTGCTTCAGCTACAGAGCAATCATTAGGAACCCTCTTCTTGCCTTTATAGACACTGTACCCATGTATACATAATGCCACAAAGACAGGCAGACGTACACACACACACACACACACACACACACACACACACACACCACATAATTCCTTTATAATTACTGCTTTAAATAGATTTTTTTTCTTCACTGACAAAATACTTTTATTGAAAATTCTCAGTATCCTTCTGAAGTACTATAAAGACAATGGATTAAGACCCATAGAGTGATCTAACCTGTCACACAATACAGACTTTCTCAAACAATGCCCTTTAAAATGATTCTGATCTTACAATGAGTGATCTTAAAACAAGAAGCATCATTACATGATCTATGCCATTTGTATAATATCATTTTTGAAGTATGAATAAGCTTCCAGCTTTTAAGAACAAACAGGGAAAACATTTTATACAGCATTCAAGTGTTAATTTGCTTTCATTAATTTTTAATGCAAGAGTAACATTTTCAAAGATGTTGCTATCTTCTGTTATCTGTGAAAAACTAAAGGCTAAATGTGTGTGTCTGGTAGGTGGCGTAAACGATTTTAGGTTAATAACTTTTTCAAATAGGTATTGTGTCTGGGTTTATAACTTTTCTCTTAAAGTAATGAATTTCTATATTTAAGCCCTTTGAAGTTAGTCTCTATAAATGTACACTGAAACTCAATTTCATTTTACCTAAGAAACTCACATCACATAGATTGATTCAGATCACTAGATAGTTTCTAGTTTAATACAATGAAGGTGAGTTTATTTGTCTTTTCCTTTCAAAATGAGTCCTTTTCTAGCTTATCTGTGTTTGTAAAAGAATCTAACCTTTCCCATCTAAACCAAAGTGAATACTTCCACATGCTCTGTCTCAAAGTCATTCAGACTACTCATGGTTAGAATACATGACCATCCATGCATGATCACACCAAACAAGCTGAGTCATTCTGGCTTCATCCAGTTTTTTCAGGAATCTACCCATGTCTCCCACACCATCATGTTGTCCATGTCCAAGCAATTACTGTCTGTATCTTCAAATGTGTATAAAATGTTCCTTGCCTTGAAAAGTTCCTTAAAATTCATCACTTGGATAATCCTGGAGTTCCCATACTACATTGGTATCCGGTGCTTAAAAAGAGAAAAAGAGAATACAAAAATTATTTTAAATTAATAAAAATCGTTTCCATGAAATTTAAGCCATCAACTCACCTTTTCAGCCTCCTTGGCTGTATTCTCTGACAGCTCCCCCTTCTTGACACAATCTCCAAAGGGGTGTACCTTGAGAAAAAGACCATGTCAGGGCCACTTGATGGGCTTGGAGCAAAATATCCTGAGTTGCCATCTGACGAATTCCTTGGGCTAGCTGTGGGACTGTGGGGAACTCACATGACATCCTGATCCTTATTTTCTTATCATGTAGAAACAATGTTCGTTCATTCATGTATGTATGTATGTATGTATTTGGCTCACCTTAAATTAAGCTATGAAGGGTCTTGGAGAATACTGTGAAGGACAAGGAACATGTGCTCCATTTATAAGCTCTTGAACCTTAATGACTAGTTTCAATAGCTGCCTCATTATTCTAAGACCCATGGAGTTGAGGGACACAGATGTTTATTGTGAGAAGATGCTCTGTACAAAATGCAGGTGCTCAGCAGTCATTTGTTAAACCCTGGATGTGTCAGAGTTGTGCCTAGTTCATAAGGTAAAGTGGCTTGTGCTAATGGAGTTAGAGCCCGTCATTTCTTTACACCAAGTTTAAACATACAGTTTGATAAGTTTTAACAAATAGTAACACTTCATTGGAGAAAACTGATTTTCCCTTTCCCAGCAAGAATAAATTCCAAATAGCTCCATGTTTAGGAATGGGAATTAGTGTCCACTGTCTGGTTTGAACCTGTGTAGGTTTTGGGGATGCTGTTTCAGCCCATGTGTATGCACGTGCATCAGGCTTGTTTGTTGTGCCTGGAAGATACTGTTTCCTTGGAGTCATTCGCCATCTCTGGGTCTTATTATCATCTTTCCTCCATTTCTATTCCCAAACTTGAGAAGCAGTCACTTCCATATTGGATTCATGTACAAACAATTAAAATAAAGTTGGTTGTGATACACCAATTGTTCTAGGAGTGTAATGAGTGTGTGTGTTGGGGGGAGGGGCGGAAGAGAGGTTGGGGAGGTGCAATCATGAGTGGTATTTGACATTTAGTTGAAAAACAGAAAAGAACATTTGTGCTTTCACATTTTTTAGCCATAAAACTTGATGTTTATTACTATTTGTTTCTATATTTTCACTCTTTCTTCCGACACAGTTTTACGCCTGGGTCCTTGAATCTCCCGTCTGGTAAAAACTGAACACTGACAACATGCTGCAGAGAACCCAGACTTCACTTGCTGTCTTGGGCCCCTCATAGGAGAGCTGTTAGGGAGTCAGAGACCCCCTGAGACGTGAGTGCTCTGTTCTGGACACTATCACAGAAGGAGATCCCAATAGGTCTGTGAGTTCTTTAAGTGCAAGCTTTGAGGACACTCTGGTGGCGGTCCCTGGAGCAATGCAAAGCCCCATCAGAGTCTCATCTGTAATCCTATAAGGAACTTGCATCTACGGTTTGGGAATGGAGCCCAGGCTGTTTGGGTGAAGGGGCCTGGCGCCGGACATGGCCTGCAGACTCAGGGCCGTGCACATAGTCACACAAAAGAGGCCGGAAAGTGACAAGAGGAAGCTGTGCGTCACAGGGGACCGAGCCGGACCCTGCCGCGCTTGCCCAGCTCCAGGACAGACCCGCACTCCAGCCCTGAGCGCTCAGCAGCCAGACCTGGGCTTCCAATGAGACTCCTCCGGATTCTAGGTATGTGCTGTGCCTGGTAGGCTGCAGAGCAGCAGAGCGACCACCTGCAGGGAACCAGGGAAGGAGACTTTTCACTAGCTGGGCTTAGGTGTTAAGTGTCTGGCAAGGTCTCCAAGGAAAACGGACTCAAGGTTTCACAGGATGTTTTTCTGCTTGTCCTTTCCACTCTGGGCCTTGCTACTCACGACTCAGGGCTTTTACCTCTTTATTCTTCCTGGAGAAATCCCGAAAGTCTTCTAAGTCTCAGACTTTGACCTTTCTTATGATTGCCTCCAAGAAACTTGGGAATTCGAAACCGCAAATGCTTGAGAGAGAGGCTTGCTGACATTTTTAAGGCTACTGCCTGCCTGGACTTTGGGTTCATTGAAAACCCTGTTTAGGTGATGCATGGGGAGAAATAATAAATCACTTTTTTGAAGGCAAATTAAATTAAGGGTTTAGGAAGGATGTATAGTCTTATAAAGGGCTGGAATTTAGAATTGACTTGGTAAGAACTCTGAGTACCAGATAGCAACGTTTTCTTCAAGATAACTCTTTCGGAACAGCTGCTTTGTGATTCAGTCCTGTTCTTAAGTGGGCCTGAAACAAGACAATAAAAAGAAACACTATGATTTTGCTTATCCTAACAGTCCTCAAAACATAGTTTTGTTTGTCATGATAGGCAGGTGTTCTGCGGTTGAGAGATCAATCGTAGAATTGTGTGTTGAATTGTGTTTTAACTTTTCTTAATACAAGATACCATAAAAAGTCAAAATAGTTTTTGTCATGAAAAGGGCAAACTGAAAATTGTCAGAACAAGGCATGAAGGGAAGAGACGTGCATTTTTTTTTCTCCTAGATATGACAAGTAACATCTTAAAAATAAAAGATTTTAGTTTGTGGAGACCCAAATACTCAATTTACCTTGATTTCTGGGGGGAAAAGGTTAACTCCCAGAGAAAAACAAGCAAAATTGCTTTGCAATCAGGCAATACCTTTGTAGAGACAAGAGATAGTGAGTTTCCAAAATTGGATGACCTCATAGTTTTTTTAGTACTTTATAAAGCTGGATTCTCCAGATATATTCCTTAGTCTTTAGGCTTAGGCACGTCTATGATTTAATAAATGAGTCACCGGGAATTTTTTAAATTCACCTTTTTAGATGAAAGGAAATGAGAGAATTTGTGGGGTATTGGTCTTTAACACAAGAATGGGAAGTCTCTTGTTTTTAACAAGGTCTATGTCTGGATTTTATTTAGTGGGTTTCTCCACTTTGTTGAATTGTTGCTACACACAAAATTGCACCAAGACACCGTGTCTCCCAAATGCCAAGTGTGAAGTCCACAATGGTGTGGAAGCCTGCTTCTGCAATATGGGGTTCTCTGGAAATGGCGTCACAATTTGTGAAGGTAAATAACTTTGATCTCTTTTGATCTGCTCATGAGATTCAGTTCTGAAATGACTCCTTTCTGTTCTCTAGAAAAGAACTTTCTTCATCCGTGCTGTTAAGTTCATGTGAAACTAAAATAGAAACTTATTTAGCTGCCCAACAAGCATGAACTTCTTATGTCAAAATGTATTTTTAGTATTGATTTTGATTACCGCATCATATTTTTGTTTTGAAAGTTAAAGATTGCTCTGTCGTTAAGCCAGAATGTCCAAGCACAAAGAAGACAGTTAATAGTCCTGAAAGTTCCAAAAGCCAGGTCGATATTGCCCTGTGTCCTCCTTGGATGTTTTCTGGGGTAGTTAACTACGAAGTTTTAAGCTTGATGTTAAGTAAAAGAAACAGAGTTGTGTTGTGGTAGCGCACGCTTGGAGTCAGAATGCTTTGTGGAAGGACAAACATAAATATTTTGAGTTTAGGGGCAGCCTACCCAATACAGAGCCCTTCATAGGAAAAGACCAAAGGATAGTAAGTTATAGAAGAAAGGAAAGGGGTAGAAAAGAGAGAGAAAGGGGGAAACAGAAAGGTAGGGAAGTTTTAAAGTCAATTCTTCTTTACGAGTACACTCAGCCCATAGAATATCATGGTGGAACCCAGACAGAGCCTGGCAGGAAAAGTCTTTGTAAAATGCAGTTCAGAGAACTGACTGGGTAGAATGAAGGAAAAATACCCAGTAATCCAGTCACGTTGAGTCCCACCCTGTAATCACCTCAGCCAGTGTTTGTCCTTGCCAGCAATACTTACCTCTTTCTTGCTTTTCATAATCCTCAACATAGGCTACTTTTAGGTAGATTGTTAGTGAATCATTTTGTATAGAGATAGAAAATGTTGCAAGCCATATAAATTAGTTTCGAACATAACTAAATACTAAGTTCACATTAGAGCTATGTGGTGTTATACTCCTAAATGTATTTAAGAACACATGGACGTTATTCTAATTAAGCTAGGATATTGTGCTTTGTTAATATTCCATATTGCTGCTTATAGCATAAGCAAGTTGTGTCTCGTGATTCAACTTGATAGGCTCTTAAAAAGATTAAATATGCAGCATATAGTAAAATCCAAACCTCATCATAATTAGTTTAATGCTTTAAAAATGTACAGCAAGGATGCAGTTTGCTTAATGGTGCATTAGATCACCAGTCTCTGCTCTTACATCTAGACAGAATTTGTAATCTACTACTCTACAAGCACTACAAAATACTTTTCATAAATAATCATAGATTTTTTTTAGTGTGTATTTAATTGAATAGCATGAAGGCTAGCTGATAGCTGAATGACCTTCAAAATACTGCTTCCATATATCAGCATGCTTTCCCACCAATCATTACAAATTGTTCTGTAGTAACAGACACCAATGCCTTTCAGTGATTTAGATACTTTTACTGTCATGATTATCATCATTAACATCAATAAATTTTTGGTTCGGACCTTTAACAACCAATGAGCTGATAATCATAACTTTCATGACTACTTTGAAAAATATATGTCCTGATACATAGTTGTCTCTGCTTCTATTGCCTGAAAAAATAGAAAATATTTTCAGGTGGGAGGGGAAAAAAAAACCCTGAAGGACCTGTGACTTGCAATTTCTTCTCACTTTGAACACAAATGGTAATGGGAATAATTTCTTTTTAAAGAATGTATTAACTTAAATGCCATTACCTATTTAAAGAATGTTTCGCATTCACCTGATTTAGTAGTCATTATCTGAGTTTGTAATGTCTTCTAGAACTGCTAAGAAGTGATTCTCCTCTTTTCAACATCACTTCACTCGTATGCTAATAAGTTCTTTAAAATCAAACTTAAAACATTACATTTTCAATTACTGAAAGGTGTAGATTATATGTTGACTGTGAAGATCTTTTTTGCTGGATCTTTCATCTCTAAATAAGTATATCACATATTTCTTATGTGTCTTTGCAAGTTTGGCACTGTCAGTAAGAAATGTCTGGGTAGGATTTCAGCTATAAAAATGCCAAGTGATTTAAAATTAGAAGTTGTTTTCAGTATCATAACCATCTCCATCATGATCAATACAGAATATGATTTTTTTTAATGCCGAATATGTGTTTTGGTGATAACTTACTCCCATGAACTGTATGACAAGAGTGCATTTTAAATAAGTCACATAGAACATAGCTTACACATGACTTACATGGTTACAAACAAACAAGATTTAGCAGGACTGAATTAATCTTACCTAGTCGACTCGTTGCTTAACAGGTCTTCATTGGTCACCTTTGTCATCCTCATCCTCATAGTGTCATCGCTGAGACTGATAATAAGAATCACACATTGACTCTGAGGCATGAGTTAGTACAGTGTCTCCCCTGTTATCTTTGGAGAACAGATTTAGAGATGCCGCCAAGAAGTGTTGAGAACAATTGGTTCACCAACGTTGTACTGCTCTACAGCATTAACTTTTTCTTTAAATATTCATATATATTCCTGAATCCAGCCATTTAGTGTTACCTGAATGCATATGTTTTCAGGGCTGATCACCTGGTAGTGTATAACAAATTCAGTTTATTTCCCCCTGGGGAAGACAATTCTCTTTCTGTCAGTAGTCATTAATTGATTGAAGCCTTGTGAGTCCTCTTTCATCCATGTTGCCATGTCAACTGGTATTTCAATTTTCAAATTCTATACAGTCTAACATATTGTTGAGATTTCATAGATGCACGTTTTGCACCCTGTAGGAAGACAGTCTGTTAGCAGAAATCCTAGTCCTCTGCATCTCATGTTTTTGCCCCTTCTCTTGCGATTTATCCGAGCCTTAGGTGTAGGCTGGTTGTAGGTGTGTCTACTCTAGCTGTGTGCCCAGGGTCCGTTGTCTCCTGTGGCTATTGTTGCCTCCATATTAAAGAATCTATGCAACCAGAACGCGGAAGGAGTATTCAGTCAAAGGCACAGCACAATTCCAGCTGGAAGAAAGTGAAAGCAATGTTGATTGTTTCTGTGTGAGACTTAGCTCCTCAGCAGAGCTGAGCCTTCCTTGACACTTTCTCCTTCCTCGGTCGCTCTTGTCTTCTTCCTCACCCTCATCACACTTTCTCATTCTTCTAATCTCTCCTCTACTTCCCTTCTCTCTTTTGCAAAAAAATATTGTTTCTAAGTGTGTGACTATTTGCCAATCTCTCTCTCCGGGGTGTCCATGTGTGCCTGTGTGTGCATGCATGTGCATGTGCGTGTGTGTGCATGAGTGTGTGTGTTTGTGTGTGTATGTGTGTGTTTGTGTATTGTGTGTGTGTTTGTGTATGTGTGTATGTGTGTGTTTGTGTATGTGTGTATGTGTGTGTTTGTATGTGTATATATGTGTGTGTTTGTATATGTATGTATGTATGTGTGTGCATGTGTGAGTATGTGTGGGTGTGGATGTGTATGTGTGTGCATGTGTGAGTATGTGTGGGTGTGTATGTGTTTGTTTGTGTGTGTCTGTGTGTGCATGTGTGTGTGATTGAAGAGCCTCAGAAAGCCAGAAGAGGGTGTTGAGACAGTGGAACTGAAGTTACAAGCTGTGCGTTGTCATGTGAGTACTGGGAACTGAACCCAAGTCCTCTGCAAAAGCAGGAAATGCTCTTGGCTACTAATAACTCTCCCCAGCCCATGGCACACAGGTGGTACACACACATACTTATGGGCAAATATACACACTCTTTCCCCCCTTTTATTAAAAATGCATGTTTTCTTACATAATATATCCGGAGTAGTTTGCCTTCCATCTATTTTACATACTTCCCGTCTCCCTTCTGATCCAGAGCCCCTCCTTTATAGCCTCTCATTTTAAAACTAACAAACTTCTCAGGGATAATAACATAAAACAGGAAATAATACATCAAAAGTTGTTCAAGACAAACTAGAAGGAAAGCAATACAAGGGAAGGCACCAGAAATGGAGACATAATCATTTGCACACTTGCTAATCCCATAAAAGCACTAAACTGGAAGCCAGGATATATCCAAAAAAAAAAAAATCGCGTCCAGAAATGTGCAGCCTGAAATTTTCATGATTTTATTTTTGATAGCTGAGTAATACTCTATTATACAAATGAAGACTATTCTCTTTATCTACTTTTTATGCATTTTTCTGAGGAACATTTAGGTTGTTTCCAATTTCTGTCTATTCTGAATCCATAACCAATAAACAAAGAAGCAAGTGTCTCTGTGGTAGGATGAGGCATCCTTTGACTATGTGGCCAAGAGTGGGGTGGCTGGACATTGAGGTAGCTAGTCCCAGTTTTCTGAGGAGCTGAGTTTCCATAGTGGCTGTGAAAGTTTTCATTCCTATTAACAATACATGAGTGTTTCCCTTGCTTCACATCCTTACATGAGCTGTCACTTGTTTAACTGATTTTATTCATTTGGGGATATGATTAAATCTCAAGGTAACTTTGATTTGCATTGCCCTGATGAACAAAAGTGTTAAATATTTCTTTATTTTCAACAACATAAATTTTCTCTTCTAGGAATTATCTATATAGATCTGTATCTTTCTTCCTAACTGGGTTATTTGGGAATTTTTCATATCTAGTTTCTTTAATTATGTATTTTGAATATTGACTCTCTATAAGATGTAAGATTCACAGTTTTAAAAAACCTACCATCTCCACTATCATAAAATAAGCTCTGCACTCAGATTCCTACTTTCTGTGTCACAAATCTACTGTTTAATGCTTCCACTTTATTTTGAAGAATTGGTGACATTTCCTTTGTTCTGTGAATGTCAGTTACCTGTAGCCCTCTTAAAGGGTAGTACTAAATCACACATATCCCACTGTTTTTTTTAACTATATATTTTTTCTTCTATCTGAGTTATTCTTTAGAATGCTCAAATTGTTTCGGGATCACAGCCTATAAACTGGTAATATACTGATGCTATCTTTAATGTTTTCTGGCAAGTTATACGATACTCTAAATACTTTACACGTATTCATAGATTCAGTTCTTGTAAATCTTGTAAATCTGATCTAGTATTATCCCAATTTATAGATAAGTAATTTTTTGGGAAAAACATATTCAAGAATTGCTTTAGACAGTCTTTAAAGTACTGAGTGAGATAGATTGATAAATAAGGAAATTAAGTAAAAGTAACTTTAAGTAAAAGTTTCTCCCACTCACAATATTATCAATGGAATTAATAATATAAACTGACATAATAAATAAGCCACTAGCTTATTTAAACAATGTTTACAACTTTTAGTGTATTTGTAAAAGTCATAAATAAAATGCAAATGTTTAATTATTTTCCATACACTTCAGAAAGTCAAGGAATTTCAAGCTGGGGACTCACAGGGGACCATGAGATGCCCATAACAGAAGATTCAAGTCTTGGAAGCTGTGACTGCCCACATAAATATGTACATTAAGATGGCAAACTGCCCTTGTAGTGAGGGTACTCTTTACATTTAAATAAATGAAATGAAAATCTAGGTGACTGGTTAATACACTATATACATTGGAGATTTTCATCTATCATTTCTTGACCCCGATAAAGCCAAATGAATATGCCCAAGGAAACTTGATCATCTTCTGGGAAAGACTTTTTGTAGGTGGCAATTGATACCAAAATTGGGCTTTTTCACCACTTATGATACTAAAATAATGCCAAAAAATAAATGCCATTCCACAATCATATACACAGAAAAATTTGAATTTTTTTGTATTAAACAGGCTATCTTAGCTAATAAAAAAGTCTGAGCTAAGCTATCTGTGATAACATATTACTCTGTAATTGAAAATGTGACAATTATTGAACCATAATCAGTCACTGAAGAAAGACAATATTGTGAATATAAAAAGGAATAAATAGAAAAACTAAGCTTGAAAGTAAAATGGAATCAGTTTCAAGGGAAAATGTTGAATATAAATAAGCTCAAGAAAATCTTCACAAATTTTGCATCTAAATCACAAAACAATTGAATAAATGTCAAAACTTTAAAGAATAGGCCATGCCAAACACGTCCTCTTGTAATATATCTTGAACTTTCACACCTCTCACTTTCTTGCATCTAGATACTCTTCCTATCCCTTCGCAGTAGTGAGTCAAGGCAATCAGCTGGTAAATTTTCAGTATTGCAAAACAGTAAAGAGGATCTGAAGATGGGTCAGTGGAAAATGCTTTCCATGGATGACTGCAACCTGAGTTCAAACTCCAGAAACCATGACTGAAGGAAAGAACAAACTCTACCCTCTAGCCTCCATGTGCACCCTGCACGATACTGTAGAATGATAACAATAAAATACCCAAAGATTAAAACTAAAGTCTCTTACTCCTAGGTTTCTTGTCCCATAGGATTAGCCAGCACACAAAATAAAGAAGACAGAAGAATAAAATTCATGTGCACATCAATGAATGAGGGTATATCAAGGTTAGAGAAATTGGGACATTTAGATCACTGCAATATAACCCTTTTTGTAATACCTCAATTTCTTCTCATAACTTTTCTCAAATCTCCTTTTACTTATCTCAAAGACTAGATGAATAATCTATGTGTTTTCTAACCTTTGTTCTATGATTTGTCTATGATTTTCATATTAGAAAGCCAACAAGATAGGAATAGATTCCACACCTGGTACTCAGGTAAGGTGCATTGCTGAGGAAACTCAGTGTCTCCACTTGACTGAACTCATTTTTTTTTCAATAACTTATATCTTTTGTGGTTATGGTAATGTGAGTGACATTTTAGCTGATCTTTGAAGCTGGCATAGTCAAGACAAAAGACATTTTCATCTTCTTGTCCCATCTCCTCCTCACTTAAGACCCTGGGTATAGATGCTACTTCCTGCTGAGCTTAATATGACCTCAGATCATCTCTCAATACAGGCAGGTGTTGTAAATAAACCAAGGCTGGCATGTTGCTGATAGCTCTTTGCTATATTCTTCTTTTAAAATTCAGTTTTGAGCCAGTCTTTAGAAATTCTTCCTGTATATATTACAATTACAGTACTAAAATGCAATATACTAAATATAACAAGATAACTGAGAACATTTCTGCATTGGTATCTATGAATAACAAAATTAATGTCAGCAAGGCAAATTTTATATTTGTCCACCTACTTAAGGAAATTTAGTTACCAACATGTGCATCTGTGAATTTACTGTTTGAGAAATGTATGTATATGTAGAGCTATAGGTATTGCCTCACATACACACAGCTTTGTACCATGCATAGTGAATGGGAAAGAATGATCAGTTAGCGTTTATAGGAGAAATTGAGTTATTTCAATATGGGAATAGCATAAACTAATATTTATTATCTTAAGCCCAACTTATAAGTCAATTTCTTTGTAACACTAAAATATTCTATTTAATATGAATTATCGGTTTTTCATATCATAGCAATTTTATTTTGTTTTAGATCAATACATTTTGAAGTACATTTCCAGAATGTCTTTGTGCATTTCAGTAGTGACTGAAAACACTGGTGACTGATTCTTATTCTTATTTGTGTTCTTAGATACCAACAAAATGTCTGGTCAATCTGGTCAATCTATACCATGCTTCACCTGTGAACAGTGCCTTTCCATACTGCTATTTCTTTCTCTTTCTTAAAAAAAAAAAATGAAAATAAATTCTTCTCTTATACAGTACATCCCAAGCCCAGTGCCCTGCTTCCACTCCTCCTAGCTCACCTGACCCTCCCTCCTCCTTTATTCCCCTCTGCCCATTTTTTCTTTAGTAAAGACAAAGCCTCTAAAAGATGAAAGCCAAACAGGGCAAAACAAGATACAATAAGACAAGGCAGAATCCACCATATTGAGGCTGAACAAAGCAATCCAATAGGAGGAAAATAGTCATAAGAGCAGGCATAAGAGTAGCTATACACCTGTTCCTACTGTTAGAAATCTAACACCATGCTGGCAGCCATAAAATATACACAGAGGACCTGGGGTATTTCATACATGGAATTTACTAAGACATTGTAAATAATGAGCTAGAGCGATGGCTCGGTGGGTAGAGCTCCTGTAGAACTAGCATGGGAGCTTGAATTTGGATTCTCAGCACCCTCACAAGTGAGCATGGAGCATGAGGAAAGAATGAAGAAGAAAGACACCAAATAAGGTTAAGGTCTATCATGAAAGAGACTCAATGTTAACCTCTGTGGTGTAATTCAGGTTTAAAATATTCACACATTATTGTCATGTCCACTATACAATTACTACCTCCATTTAACTATACTAGACATAATATATAATTACTCTAATTATACATTTACACAAGATGTTTTATATAACTCTGCTTAGATTATATATATAATTTGTTCTGCCTGTTCCTAGAGTCTTCTTAGTCTGGTAGCCCTGCCCACACTTCCTGTCTGCCATTGGCCAATCAGCGCTTTTTATTAAACTCATAGGTGGGGACAATTATTTACAGTGGAACAACATAATCCCCCTTCAATAGTCAACATTACATAAGTTGCCATGTCACAGTCTTCCCAGATACAAGTTAAAATACTGTAAATAGACAAGAGTCTTCAATCATTTCATAGACCAAAAATAAATAAATAAAGAAAGAAAGAAAGAAAGAAAGAAAGAAAGAAAATTTAACTTTTTTTATTCAAAATTTGGCTATAAAAGACACAACAACTCCTAGTGTCACTGTTCCTTTCCTTAGATCGTGTTAAGCATCAAAGACACTCCTTTAAAGTTTGTCCTTTTAACAAAAAAATGGCCTGTTAAATGAAAAACTGCCCTTACTTTGATTGCTGACAATACACATATGATGTCCAAACTAAATAAACAAAATAACAAATAAAGACTGACAAAACCTGCCTAAACAAGATAAGACGGTCCTTCCAAAAATGCCCTGCTTATAAAAAGATCTGTCAGATATCATAGACCTATAGCCAAAATGATAGATGCTCCAATGGCACACAAAAAAAAAAAAAAAAAACCATAAATGATTGTCCAGGTAGCTGTGTTGCTGTTCTCTCACAAATTTTAAATACTACCACTCCCATATGCTTCTGACTTTCAAGTGATATATTTTTCTTCTCAAGTCTTAAAAAAGTTAAAAAATAAATATTTAAAATTACAATCCTTTCATCCCTTAACAAAAACCATTCAAATGTTAAATTTTTCACTATCCCAAATAGTTTTAAAATAATTTATACACCCCACCATCTACCAATATTCTAAATATATATAATAAACTTTATGCATGTTAAGTTTTAGTTATAGTTTGTGCCATTTACCCTCCCAGATATTACCTCATAATAATTCCTATTGTATATGGTCTTAGTTTAAAACCTTCTTAGTTAGACAAATGGGGGAGATGTGGTGGGATTCAGGTGTCAGCTGATAGGGTTGAAAGACACTTATCCAGGTCCCGGGCTCCTGGAGGGGGTGTGGCCAGCCCCGTTCAAGAGGGGCTGCTGGGATATTGAGTGCCCCGTTTGTTCTTGCCTTCTTGAAAGATTAAACCAACGTCCATCGCTTAGACCATCTGATCACTCAAGTATATTCCTAAGCTGTAGCCTTTTATCATAAGTGTTAATTTGTTTTCCAATGAATATTAATCTTATATTGATATAATTTAAATAAGATTTGCTGCCAGAAACCTCTGTCCTGTGTGTGCTGACACACATATGTTGTCGTATTTTAGTACTGATATGAACATAACACACACACACAGAGCACCATGATATAAATTTCTGTTTTAGTTCAGATCTTACCTTTGTTAAATTTTATTCGCTGTGTAATAGTTGCATAAGCAAAGAATCTCTAATACATACTCTCAGCATAAGAACATAACTAGAAAGAAATACTGAGAAGCATCAACTGAAAATCACACAAAAAATGAGCACAGATAGCACAAAATTTCAGGTTGATTAGTTTCATATCTTTTGTTTTCCTGATTCATTTTGAGTGATCAGTCATGCAAGCCTAGACTTTAATTTGTTGCTTTGGAAACTTCTTCAGTGATGAATAACCAGTTAGCACTGACGCAGGCAGCTATGCTGTTGACACTCAGGTCTTGCTAGGATCTTGTGTTTGAGGATGAGAACCCTGACTTTTGTCTTTTTAAAAAGCTCAAAAATTTGGCACTTAGAATAAAATGAACCTTTGCTTCTAATTTGCAAATAGCTTTGAGAGTTCTTCTTTAGTTATAAAAAGAACTTTCTGTATTGTTCATAGAGCTATTTAAGACCCTTCTCTCTTTTTTTATAACTAGCCCTGTATAAATACTACTTAACATGGAGCTTTGTTTATTTCTAAGATATTACCAAAGATTAAATTTTACCTGTTTACATTAAAATGTACAGTGTGAAAGACTTCTTTTTGTTATACTTAGTTACTACAATATTTCATGTTACTATCCAATTATAAGCTTGAATGAAATGGATGAAATTATAACAAGTATGTTGGGGAGAAGTAAAACTTTCTACAATTTCAAATCATTTTATATGATTCTTGATATCATAAAATATAAAACTTAGGAAAAAATTCTATCTTCAGCTACAAGAATTACTTAAAGTTGTGTTTTAACATTCATAAGTATGCCTACCTCAAATAACTTTCCTCTAAAAATTTATCCATCCTATTTAGCAAAGATGTAATCAACTAGATTACTAGCTCAAGAGAATGGTAAGGGACCCGTTTAAAAATTATAAATATCCTAAAATTTTTCATGATTGTGGTATGATTTTTTTTCTCTTCTTATGAAAAAATCCAATCTTTAGTCTAACATTATGTTGGATTTTAATAACTTTCTAGGTGGTTTCATGAGATGACTCCACTGTACATCATGTATTATGCATCATGTACATATGTACATAAATGTGCGTAACATTTAGTCCACTCTTTAAAATGAATAAAAGCATAAATGTAGCATGGAGATTGTAATTCTTCTGAAAGTCGATTATTGAAAAAGACTAGTTCAATGCTTTGGCTGGTTTAAGTAACTATTTGGTCCATTCCCACTGGCCTCAAGTCTACGGGCACTGGTTTGGAAGCAAGACAATTTACTTGTAACTATGATTGGGATGAGAATGAGACTCCACTGGGGGAGAGGCTGTTTTTACGACAACTGGAACACAGGAAAATAGTTCCAGCACCCGGATGTAATAGATGATAGTATTTTATATTCAAATCAAAGAATTTTCATTAAAAATGTGATTATCTTGAGTGGCGTTGGCCAGACAAACCCAGCTCCTGAAACATCGCTTCTCCTGGGATTTACTGCATGCTAATGCTATTTTCCATATTAACAAGATTTTTCAGCAGTCTTATGTTCAGATACATAATTTATACTACCAAGAAATGTGAATTAGTATACAGATTCATAGATCCGCATTACAAGTGTTTTAAAGTTCCCAAATAAATTACCATGAGATAGAATGTCAGAGGAGTTCAAACCTTGTCCCTAGACTAAGAAGGAAAGTAACATTTGGGTCTATTATTGCTGTGGAAAGAGATGGTGACTTTTTTTCTGGGACAATGAGAATCTAACCAAATATTGTAGCTAAATATAACATACAAAGCTACTGCCATTTCTGAAGATGCTATCGGGGAGAAAACCCAACGACTAGGCTTCTGTGCTCTAGTTTTTAGGTACACAGATTCAATTTAGAGATTGGAGTTTGAAAATAAAATTTACTGCATGAGTGTTTTTGGCTGATAAGAAATGGATTTTGTGACCCTGGCGCACATTAATTGAAGTATCTGGCAATGTGTCTCGACCAGGTTAAAGGGACCATATGTACTTGGAACCATATTATTGCTTCGCATTGAGCTCCCAAGTTAAATCTATTCATTACCATGTAAGAAAGCATACTTTACTACCAGGACACTGCCCAAACCAGTCTTCACTCACTACTGCCTAATGGCTGAGTTTTATACAATGAACATTCCATTTAGTTTTAAATCTATATTGAAAACTGATTTTTAGCTTAAGAAATGACATAATCAAGAGTTTACTCTTTTCTATTTTCTAATATTTTAGCTTTAATACGTGTTCTTTCTTTTTTTTTGCCTGTTTGCTTCTTGTTTGTTTCTAAGATAGCTTCGCACTCTAACTTAGATGACCTAGAAGTCACTGTGTATTCTGAACTTGCCTCTAACATATAGTTCTCCTATTTCAGCTTGTTAATTCCTGAAACCATAGGCACTCAGCACTATGCCTGGCTAATATCCTCTAATATCTTAAATGGTCTGTTCATTAAATAATAGAAGCATTTGCTGATGACTGTATTCAGACATAGTAGAAGTGATATCAGTTTTAGATTATCCATTCACTTTCATAATATACTTTTAAAGATGGTAGAATGCATGTAACTACAACTTTAAGATGGTAGAATATAATATGCCCACATCAATGTTTCTGTACAGCTTAAGTACTAGCTGTTTCAACGGTTTTAATTCTGATTTCATTTACACAGGGTACAATCACTTCAGAAGTCTGAGGCAGTTGGGAAACTGTAACACATATCACCCATGAAATTCTTTGGGCTTAAATGACTGAGCCAGTTATCTGTTCAATAACTATACACGGGCAGTATCCTCTTTGTCTCTTTTGTGTATGTAATCAGAACCAAAATATAGACTATGTCCACAAAATGACTGTGTTCTGGCCCGCTGCGAAACAAGAATACATCTTAAAGAAATTAATACTAAAATTCCAACTAAAGTCATGGTCAACAAGTAAGCCTAAATTTCGAGAAGAATGCACGGACTTTTGTTTGTTTTTATTTCACTAAAATTGACACACACACAGGACCTAAATCAGTTTTGTACAATTAAAATAGGGTGGTTTCAACATTTGTTTAATAGTTTTGCCTCTGTGGCAAACTTTTGATATTCTGTAATAAGAGAGCCATATATGCTTTCTGTCAGAAGAATCTTATGCCAATTTTCCTGGCACCATATGGAGAAGAAATTCTGCGATTATTTCTGGACCTTTATAAACACAGAAACCCATTGAGAATACTAAAGAAAGTGTGGCAGATCTCTACAGCTACACAATGCAGGATGGCAAGCAGATGCTTGATTAGACCGAGATGTTTGTTCAACTAATGTTATGCTCATTGCAGCAGCTTTGTAATGGAATGCCATTCAGAGGAGAATGATCTATAAAGTCTGTTTTGGACTTTGAATTTCAGTTCATTAGGACACGAGTATGTCTGAAATGTTCCCGTCTATGCATTAATTGTTTTATAGTCAACAATCCTTTCATACTTATTCTTTGGAAAAATTCAGATGGCTGCAAGACAAATAAACAAGCACAGAGTGAATCTGAAGTTAAGGAAAGCTTTACACATTGTGGGTATGATAAATCATGGTTGTAATCTCAGCACTCAGGACACTGAGGCAGGAGGATTGTTGTGTTTAAGGCCATCCTGGAATACAAAACAGTCTGAGCTATAGTGTGGAATCCGATTCAAAAACCAAACCAAACCAAACCAAACAAACAAACAAAAAACCCCTACCATAGCAGTGCTTGCTCTATAAGCCTGACTACTTTAACCCAGGCCAATGTGGGGAAAAGTCCATGAGGTTTTCAATGAGCTCTACAATTGCCTATGCAATTGCATTCATGCCTCCAAGTACATGCATTGCACACCACACACACACACACACACACACACACACACACACACACACACACACAGAGAGAGAGAGAGAGAGAGAGAGAGAGAGAGAGAGGAGGGGAGGGAGGGAGAGAGGGAGAAAGAGTTTCAGATAGTAACCATAGTAAAAACTTCATTATTATGCTAAAAAAAACCCAAGTATGACCAAATTTTAGTGAAATAATTGGAATTAAAAACTAGTAAGATTTCCTAATTTGTTATCCCATCCCTAATGCATAGCACAAACTGCATTAATTTTCTAAATACTACTACTAATAATAAAGCCAACATCTTACCAAATTTTAGTGAAATAATTGCACTAGAAGCTATTGATTCCTAACTGCTGCTTCTAATGTCTTCGTAATTTAAAAACAGGGTTTAAACTATGATCAGTGTTTAGAAGCAGGAGATCAAGGGCAGATAATAACTATGAAGAAGAAGCAATGGCTTCTGTTTAGACAGAGTAGGTTTCAGATGGTGAAGTTTCATGGTGAGATGCTCCACTGAAATATGGGCTTCAGTATTTCAGATTTAGAAAGTGCATAAGGATGATTACAGTCCAAATTGATTGAAGCCTGATGAAACTGCCCCTCTAATCTGTAAAAAGATGAATTCCAGTGCACAGTGGAAAGCAAAACCTCTTAGAAAGCCATCTGTGGTATTGAATCCTCATCCTAGAATTTTTCAGCTCCTAAATCTATTGAATATACACAATTCTGTCAATATCAAAGTCATTTTTGAAGATTAAAGAAGATAATACAAATTAAGCACTTAATTAAAACGGTCCTATGGAAAGATCTCAATAAATCAAGACTTATTTATGTAAGTTTGCCAGTCACTTAGAGTCAAAAGCGTTTTTAAGCACATTTTATGTCTTCGCTATCCAGCCACTGAGGGGTGTAGATGAAGGTTGCTGGGCTACAAGCTTTGAAAGTTACTGTCATCACAAAGTTAGGAGACATTTTCCTGCCTTCCCCAAAGAACAACACACATGGTCACCTCCATTTGTGTACAATGACAACCTGTCAACTCTCAAGTTACAATTTATGCTTCTTATGTCCATTGGCAATTTTTAAAAAGCTATTTGACATTAAATACCTTTCTCTGAAGAGTGAGTTTCTTTACATCTTCTCTGTATGGATTACCTGATTAGCATGGTGGAAGCCGGCATTTGAAGGAGAAACAGTTTTACAAAAAAAAAAAAAAAAAAAAAAAAAAAAAATCTGGAAACTAATTTCTCCTTAATCAAATATAATTGCATTTATGTCAATAAATCATCTGCTATACTGTATACAATATAGTGTATAATTACACTACATATACCATATTAACCCAAATTATATATATGTGTGTGTGTGTGTGTGTGTGTGTGTGTGTGTGTGTGTGTGTGTGTGTGTGCACATGTCTTTGTGCATATATGTACATTAATTAGTTACAAAATCGGGAAAATTGAAGAGCTGATTCCCGATGGGAGATCTAAACTACAGTAAAACGCACATTTAAATAGCATACATTTGTCCCTGGAGAGATAGCTCAGTAGTTAAGAGCACATATTGTATAGCCAAGTTCCTTTCCCAGCACTCTGCTGGGAGGCTCACAAAGGTTATCTGTAAGTCTAGCTTCAGGGGGCCTGACACTCTAGCCTCTGTACGCACCTGCATTAATGAGCATATACCCATAACAAACACACAAACTAAAAATAAAACTTAAAAGAGTGTGAATTTTCATGCATTAGTTTGTGTGTGTGTGTGTGTGTGTGTGTGTGTGTGTGTGTGTGTGCGTGTGTGTTTGTGAAGATTATTCTTGGAAAATGAGAGGTAAATTATTATTTTGTACAGTTGAAGGATTAAATACTAGCCATAATTATGCCTCCCAGATGATCTATAAAAATCCCCTGTCAGATTTTTAAATGCAGAGAGAAGCATGCGTAAGACAATGTGATAAGACCACACTCATGGGGTTTCAGTGTTTGAAATGACTCAAATGAAGCATGGTTAGAATCTGTCAGGACTTTTCCAGTGTGACTTTGCATCCCTGGGAAGGACAGAACTGAGTTGAAACATGCTAAGACAATTCAACTTAGTTTAGCACCGTTTCTGAGTTATGGTTTAAACATCAGTTCAAGATGACCAGATATTTAACCATGGCATTTGAACCAATTGTAATTTCTTAGAAACTGTCATTGTTTGAGGATTTTCTTTTTTCATGATTAGTTGTGTTTCCTGGGGGTCTGTGGTGATTTGGGGCTTGATTGATCACTGAGTGTCTGGTTGGAGGTCTTCAGAAGTTGGGAACATGTACTTGGAAGAGATCTAGGAACTCTGTTCTCTTGCTCACTTCCTGTGTCTTGTTCAGCCCCCAAAATTATGGGCTCAGAAAAATGATCTTTTTCAATAAACCCCTGGAGTAAAATATAAATTCAGTTAACTGCAAAGTATCTTTTTAAGTGGAACATTTATTTTTGTTACTTGCTTTCTTTCTGATTTGTCATATTGTGTATTGTTTGGCTTTATTTAATATGGGTTCTATCTATGTAGCTCAGGCTCTCTTTCAACTCCTGATTGCCTGGCTTCTTCCTCTGAAGCCCTTGTATTACAGGATTTTGTTTCCACACCCAGATCAACTACCTACTTGTAAAGTGTTGAAAAGCTAGCTAAGCACTTGGCCAGTAAGAGAAACAGCCACCAACCTCTTCTAGGCAGAAATTTTCTATCACCAGTTCCAATTTGTCTTTTCAAAATGATTGTTGGGATGCTGTTGATCAAATTAATTTTCTAAATTGTTCTGAAACGAAGTATATAAACTCTTGACATGACAACATTTGTACATCATTACTTTTATTTCCTATTTCAACAGAAATAGCTATTATGCTTGAAATACTGTTGGTTTTATTTTTTTATTTATAACTATATTAGATTTTACTCTAATTTGTCAATATTCTTGAATGATATCAATATTAACTGTGATTTTTTTATAGGAAATACTTTAACAAAAACATGATAAATAATGCTCTGGCATAAATCTAAAAGTCCATTACATAGTTAATGATATTGCCTTTTTTAAAATAATAAAGCAATACAGTTGAATCGAGTTGGAAACTCCCATGAATAATTTACCATTCCTTAACTCAAACCTCACTCATTCAATTAATACTTGATCAGTAACTACAATATATTTCCTAAGAAAAGTATAAATTAAGAAACAAGCAATGACCCTCCTGGGCAACAGACTATAGGACGATAGACAGTGGGAGCCGGCTTCTAAAAGTGAACTATTTGAGTGATCTGAATGAGCATGACATGTTCACAAGAAAAAATGGCCTAAAAGTTTATCTGTGAATTGGATCTATAAACCATGTATTTTTGGAGTAAAAGGAAGGAAAAAAAGAATAGTCATTATATGTGCTTTAATAAAAGAAAAAAAACAGTAAGTTTGTGCTATAATTTAGTTCGATGATTACATCTTTGGTATATCTATAAAGTTAATTAGCTGCTGTGTTATGTATAAAGCTAGAGCTCTCTACATATTTTTTACATTTTTAAAAGTCACATTAGTTTTTACATAAAGAAAATATATTTGGAAACTAGAAAAGTTGTTGATGCTGGGTGATTAGGAACATGTCTATTCTACTATCTAGAAAGAAATAATAGTATATTTAATTGGTTGGTTGGTTGGTTGGTTGGTTGGTTGGTTGGTTGGTTGGTTGATTGGTTGGTTTCCTTGAGATAGGATCTCATTATAACCCGAATATGCCTCAAATTCACTAGGTGGCTCCAAATGACACTTTAACAGGAGACAAACAGGAGGGCATTATAAAATGAAGAAGTCTCACAATCATCATAAAGGATTGTATATTATTAGTATGAGAAAAATAGATGTGACGAATGATGTAAGCTTGTATTGTGAACAACTGGGTAGATGCAGACACCATTTTAGTTCAGGATGTAATGTGTGTGGAGAGAAATGGTGAGTAGTTTAGAATGGCATGATTGCAGAAGACTGAGCGGAGACAACATTTATTCTCTGTAAGATTCAGATAAGAGTTAAATACATGAATCCAGTATTAAATTGTATTAAAATGGTAATTATTATATTCTCTGCCAGACAGGAATTTAGATATTGAAGTTGCAGTGCCTTTTAACTAATATTCTTGATTTCTAAAATATCGTAAAAATCTAGAATTTAAAAACAGCACTAATATCACTTTGCAAAATGTCTTTATCTATTTTTGTCCCATGGGAGGCTTATTAATATTAAAGTGTCTTTGAAACATATTATTTCTACAAACACCTGTCTTATGGTCAAATTCAATTTAGACTCCTTATTCAATCTCTTTTCTAAGATGTACTTGTCCATCTTCAGGAGTTCTGGATTAGATTGTTTGCAGTAACTTCAGATGAGACGACTAATGCTCTTAGGTATGATGACTCAACAATTTGTAAAGTATTTGAATTTCATCAGCAACACAGTTTGCACTGGATTTTATTTTTTTACTAGTTGCAGAATATCATTGCATATCCATACCTTGAAAACTCTGAATTGGAGAAAATAAATGAATGCATGATGATTTTAAAATCTGGCATCTTCCCTGCAGATTAGTTTACATAAATGATGGAGACAATAACTCTTAGTTCTGCTGAGTAAGAAATGTGAATCAAGCTTTTTATGTATTGCTGAACCTTTGCTTTGCTCTTTGTATTCTGACTTCAAGAATCTTATTTCTAAATAAAAATTCTCTCTGATTTTACCTCTAAATTTAGCCTTCCTTTACTGTAGCTGCTTTGCAAAACCAGATTAGCAGTCGGAAAATAACTTTATAATTTGTGTCGCGTGCTTGCTATTTAAAGGTACGTGTCATGTGTAGGGGTTGACTTGTTTGTTTATGATTGTGTTGAGTCTGTTTTATCTTTTGCTCATTTCTTCATTTAATTTTTAATAATTTTTTCTAAAAATAAAGTTAAAAATAAAATCAATGTAGGTAGAAGCTAAGATGTTATATGATGTCTGTCAACTACTTATAAATTCTATCTAAGGAAGATTATCCTCAATGTACAACTGCTACCAAAAGGCTCAAACTCTGACTCCAGTACCTGAGAATTCCTCCACTACATGTGTTTTATCTTTCTTTAAAAATATTCTATTTTTATCTATATCTGAAAATATCTTACTTTTCATATTTGTAGATCTTGTTAGGATACATTCAAAAGGAACTAATTTTTGTGACCCAGAATTCATAAATTTGAGCACTGACAGTTATCATGTCCAAGTCTGAGGCCTATCTGGCATTTGTTTCTCATCAATATATGCCATTTCTGTGGATAATAGGTACATTCAAAACTGATGCAGGCAAGGTCTTGCTGGGGATTTTCCTTTGCCATGCTTTTTAACCATATTCACAATTTTTAGTTTGCTTAATTACCAAGTACGTAAAAAAAAAAAAATGAGTACTGTATGTCCTTCAAATTCCAAGCACTGTACGGTCTTTATGTTATTGTGATCCAGAAACATGCTTTATTTCTATTTCCTCTATATTAAAAAATAAAAAATAATGTTACGGAGACTTAGGGAATGACTCAGTCAATGAAGTGTTTGCCATGAAAGAGTAAGGATCTGCATTCTAGATTCAGAATCTGTGTGAAAAGTTGCAGGACAGCTTACATACAATCCCAGGACTCAGGAGGCATAGATAAGAGGGTCCCTAGGACTCACTGGCCAGCAGTCTAATCTGACCAGCAAAGCAAGATCCCAGAAAAGGATTCTTTTTCAAAAATAAGATTTGTGGATCCAGAGGGAAAACATTGTAGGTTCATATCTGGCCTCCATGCAGTCATCACACATTCACTGTATACACATGAAAACATACATACACACACACACACACACACACACACACACACACACACACACACACACACACACACACAAGAAGAAATAGTAACATTAAGAACTAGGAACTGCTCCTTACTCTGTATCTGGGATCACTTTTATATAATTCATACAGTTTGCTTTTTGTTAGAGAAAGTGATTTGTTTCCTAAGATTAGTGACATTGTGGTGACTTAGTGCTGCCAAAATGAAGGCATTGCCTGCATGGTTACACACTTCTGCTCACCAGCCCTTAGTGTTCGCCTTTGCTTCCATCTGAGCTCAATATATCTTTGTCCTAAATTTAACTATAAATTGTCAGTGTTTATCAATCTGGAACTCTAATATTTCTTGTTCCTTAGAACATACCTTGAGCTCATGGATGTATTTTCTGAATCGTTGAAGGAGTGTGAAACATCATATTCTCGATGCTGTCACTTAAGAAGAATGTCTTCTACTTCATTTTCCTTTTGCTGCTTTTAGCACCCGCTGAATGTTCACTGTAATTGTTCAACGTCACTGCCATGTTTAGATTTCCTTTCATTTGGCTAAGGATCATGTCGCCTGAATTTCAACATTATAGTTATCAAATCTGTATTCTTCAATTATATAAAGCTGGGTCTCCCTCTGTTGCCCAGGATGTCTTCAGATTCAAGGCCATTCTTCTGCCACAGATTCTCAAGTGCTAAGATTGTGAGGCAGAGACATCATGGCAGTTTATTCATTGTTAGTTTCTTAAAATAACCCTTGTTTACCAAGATTGGTAAATTACATTACCAGCAAACGTTCTTTGCCTCTTGTTTGTGGGTTTTATTTTTTTAAGTTTTTCTTCATTTTCATCCCTTTGCTCAACAAATTTCACGTCAAACATTTCTAGCTCTGTCTCCAATCGCGTAACCACTTAAATAATTAATTTTAATTTAAACTAAATTAATTAATTATTGCGTATTTTTATTCAAGCACTACTTGATTCTTTTAACTCCTTGTGTATTTCTTAATGGAAGAGCTCTTACATATTTTAAAAGCCAACCCTTTTCATTTAAACATAACTTATACTATGCATTATTCTTTTTAAAGTTCTCTAAATTTATTAATTATTGTTTTTGCTCTTTTTTACAAATAGTGGGATTTTTAGGGGCCTGTTTAATTTTGGCAAAAAAGATTAATTGTAGACTTTATGTTTGGGGAAACTGTGATGCTTATACCAAAGATATTTCTACACAGGATAAGTGTTCATTTGTGTTCCCTTGGGAGAATGCCCCATCCACCCTAACACCTACAGGTCTGTTTCTGCTCTTTTTAAGCTTAGACTTCCTTTAGTGGGTTACTGAATTACGAAATCTTAAACATCTCTCCCACACAGCCCAGGTCATAACAAATAATTTTATCTCTTCTGCCAGGTGATGATCTTTTTCCTGGCCCTGCCGTCGCTGGCTCTACGGCCCTTTGATGTCTTGGCTTTTGGCAGATGCTTCAGTCCAAGCTCCAAAGGGCCATTCTAATCACCATTGCCTTAAAAGTCTTAAATCCTTTGTTTTATTGCCTAGATTTTCTCACACATTGTTAGAATATGAAAGAAAACTCATTTTAAAAAAAACCATGTTATAACCAGGAATACAGTTATCTAGTCCAGGGGAAAACACAAATCTCCAAATGACAGAAAAGACAGAATAAAACCCTTGATGACCTGATTGTTCAGCTAATCAACTCTATACATAATTTCTGTGATCGTTTTATGTTTAAGCCACTTTAAAATAGGCTTTCCTGGCACCGTTGGGAAAGGGAGGTAGGCAGGAAGTTCTGTCCTTATCTGAGGAGCTATTGGCAAATGATAACAGTGGGAAAGTTCATTTACTTTAAGGGATTGGACCCTTTTAGGGCAACTCTGCTTGAGTGGAGGTGTATACACCCAAGAATATATGCGCAACACAAAAATAAACTGTGTTTGGTTATTGTTCTAAAGTGAAGACACAACATTGGATATCAGGGAAATAGATGGCGGATCAAATAGGCGAGCTGACGGGAGAGGGGAACTATCAAAACACATTGTATAACACTCTCAAATAGGTAATAATAATTTAAAAGCCATGTCTTTTCCATTATATTAAATGAAGAGCATCTTACATGACCAATAATTAACTTGTTAACTTGCATCACTAACTCTTACCACTTTAAGATTAAAGTGGCAAGATTAAATTTAAGAGTTTATTTGTGGAAATTGTTGACTCACCTTCATGCAGAATGTAAAACACAGATTCTACTGGGACTAATAAATATTGGTGCAAAGATTTTCAAGCCAGTTGCTTTAAAATGTAAGAAGCAGAAATGGAGCTTTGCTACAAATCTACTCTGGTTAGTGAGATAAAAATTTAAGTTTATAATTCTATAATGAATCAACAAACTTAACAATACTTAAATATATCAATGAAAAATTATGTCTATCTCAATTTACCAATACTACTTAAGATTTTAAGGGCTGAACACAACTGGAAATGAAAGACAGGCAGAGTGAGTTCAATGTTTAAGAAGACTACAAAAATGGGCATAATAGTGAAATCAAATGATAATTACATTATATATTGAACATAAACCTAAGATGATAAAATGTTCTGCAGATGTATGAAGGGCCAGAAAGTAGAAATGTAATAATGCAAATCATCTAATTTGTATTTAAGCTCTATTTTGCATTAATAATTCATCAAGCTTAATTTATAACACAAAACATATTTTAATGATGCTTAGGTTGTACTTTTATAAGACTGAATAAAATTAGGATATGAAGTAGACTTTTTCCTGTTAAATACTTTTCCTCATCATCTCATACTCTTTTTTATTTTTGTTTTAGAATTAAAATTATACAGTGTGGCCTGGGAATGCAGCTCAGCTGGGAGACTGCTTGCCTAGTTTTCATCAAGCCCCAGGCACTATGTTTAATACAGTTCAAACTCAATGTGAAGGCACACTCACAGGATCAGAGGTTTCAAGGTCATTGTCTGCTCTTTAGTACCTCAAGGTGGGCTTGCACTCACTGCATGAGACTCTCCTTCAAAAAAAAAAAATCATAAAGGGATGCTCATACATTGTCAGTGTAAAAGTTAAAAGAAATATTTAAAAACCAAATAATATATATTGAGGACCTGCTTAACCACTACAATAGCTTTACTACCCAATGCTCACAATGCTCCCATCAGCTGCATGAGCAGAAGTCCTTACTCTTTTGTAGCTGATAAAAATAAATGCACTTTTCTCTATATGAGTTGGTTGTAAAATAAATTGACACAAATTTTAAGTATAAAGCAAATAGATACTAAAAATTATGACTTCATAATAAACCAGTGTATTTTCCAGTCTTCCCCATTCTGGAAAGCAAACACTTCATAGCAACTAATTCATCTTACAACTTCAAACACTGAACTTCAGATTTCCTTTGACCTGGCAATTTTTTTTTTCAGTTTACTGGCCAATGGATCTCTTTATTTTTTTTTTTTATTCTCTCTCCTTCAGCTTTGCATAATAACATGATTGCTCTGTAGAGGGTTTTATGATTTAAAGAAAAGAGTGGAAATGATAGCTGCTTTACAGAGGAGTTGATGGTTTCTGCTAGAACACAGATGTGGAAAAGATTAATAGCACATTGGAAAATGGCTGTTTAGCCTGAGACAAGGAATAAAAGGATGCAGTAAAAGAATGAAATGTGTAAGAATTGCGGCATCTGCACATGGAGAGATGATCACCCTGCTGGCCTCACCCTGGATGATGCCAGTACTAAAGACAAAGGAATGGAAGGGTCTTGTTTGTTTTGTTTTTTTCTCCCCCCCTCCCCCCCCCCCCGTATCTACCACTGTTTCCCCTCTCTTCCCTCCTCAAAGTCCTCCCTCAGCTCCCCTCCCCCATTCATTCCCTAAGGAGGGAAAGGAATGAATCCCAAGGTGAGTCAGTTCAGTCTGGCATATCACTTGAGGAAGGTCCGAGTCCATCACCCCAGTATCAAGGCTGGGTTAGGTGTTTTTCTGTAGGGAATGGGCTCCAAGATGTCAGTTCATGCACCAGGAATACACTCTGGTCCTACTTCAAGAGGCTCCACAAACTTCCCCACACCATTTGATTGTCATCTGCATTTGGAGGGTTTAATTCCTTTCCTTCAAGGTCGCTCAACTGTCATTTCAGAGTCAATGAGCTCCTAATGGCTTGGGTCAGCCGTCTCTGTGGGTCTCCTCCTCATGATCCTGACCCCTTTGCTCATATCCTCTCTCCTCTGTCTCTCTCCATGTGAACTGGGAGCTTAACCTGGTGCTGTGCTATGGATCTCTGCTTCTGCCTCTATCCATTGCTGAATGAAGGCTCTATAATGACAATTACGGTGGTCATTCATTTGATTACAGGGTAAGTCACCCTCTCCACTATTGCTTGGAGTCCTAGCCAAGGACATCTTGTCGGTTCTTAGAGGATTCTTCAGCATCAGGCTTCTTTGGCAGTCCCCTATCTTTGTTCTTCCCTCTCTGTTGATTCTCCCACTCAACCATCTCCTTATCTCATGATTTGCTGCCATGTCCCTTTGCTTGCTCCCCCTTATGGTCCCAATTTACACAGAAAATTTCCTCTATTTCCCCTTCCCAGGGAGATCTATGGACGTCTTATTTAATTTCCTCCTGTTACCTACCAGTTCGGGGGGGGCTTGGGTGAACACTCCTCCATTGCTTATGGGAGTGTAAACTTGATTTGGAAATCAGTGTGACAGTTCCTCAGAAAACTGGGAATCAGTCTATTCAATGATACAGCAATAACACTATTGGGTATATACCCAAGGAGACATTCTTACCTCAATGACATTAGCTCAGCTATGTTTATAACAACACTATTCATAATAACCAGAACCTGGAAATAACCTAGATGCCTCTCAACTGAAGAATGGATTTAAAAATTGGGGTACATTTATACAATGGAGTACCACTCAGCAGAAAAAAAAAGACATCCTGAATTTGCAGGCAAATGGATGGATCTGGAGAGTATCATCCTGCCTGAGGTAACACAGACTCAGAAAGTTAAACATGGTATGTACTCACTCATAAGTGAATTTTAGACATAAAGCAAAGAATAAACAAGCTACAATCCATAGCCCTGAGATAAGGGATGGAAATTTAACATGAGTAGTTTAGGAATAATCAAGGAAAGAGTCTTACTATGGATGAAGGTAAGTGTTGGAACAGTGGCAAGAGAAGGCCTCACACACACCTCCTCAAGGCTTTTATAAATACCATGGTTTCTCATACTGTGTGATGATATTAACATGAGAGATGCATGGCATGACCTTCCCATTTCATTCCCAACCTTGCAATTCTGTAAAGCAATAAAATAGTTCCAAAAAGCTGCTTATAAATTCCATTAAACTTCAGTTAGGATTCTCAATGGTAAGCCCTGGCAAAGGACTTCTAAATTTTCTACCTGTATAAATAAACTTTAAATCCTCTGTGGCTGTAAAATTTCTTTCTTTCTTTCCTTCTTTCTTTCTTTCTTTTAATTAATTAATTTATTTATTTATCTATTTATTTTTACAAATATCAAGTAAAAATACTCTAACTGTAGAAGTCAGCACTGTTTTAAAATAAGACTCTAATATGAACTTGATATTTAGGTCTCAGTCAAAAGTTATGATACATAAACAGCAGTGTTTTGTGTTTTAATTTGCTTTAAATTCTTTTTGTGTGTATTC
The DNA here is from genome assembly GCA_033318265.1 of Phyllotis vaccarum. Taxonomy (NCBI): domain Eukaryota; kingdom Metazoa; phylum Chordata; class Mammalia; order Rodentia; family Cricetidae; genus Phyllotis; species Phyllotis vaccarum. The sequence goes on along the minus strand of JARWLC010000015.1, from coordinate 8,444,596 downwards.
TGTACCAATGGCAATTTAAAATGTAAATAAAAATATTTAAAACACAGCATGAATAAGCATAATTAGGCAAGGTAACACTCAGGGGAGGGAAAGCTGTGTGTGTGTTTGTGTGTGTGTGTGTGTGTGTGTGTGTGTGTGTGTGTGTGTGTGTGTGTGTGTGAGAGAGAGAGAGAGAGAGAGAGAGAGAGAGAGAATTTGTGTGTGTGAGTGTAAGTGTATTGCTGTGTGTATGTGTTTGTGTTAGAGTGTATATGTGCGATGTGTTGTGTTGTATGTCCTACATTGATGCTCTTTATTAAAGTGAGGTTATGTAAAAATCATTATTAATTTTTATAAAGATGATGTATGTGAGTTATTTGAACATCTTAAAGAAAGTTCCTAGAAGATTAGCCAGGATAGATAGAAAGACAGAGGAGTGTTGTTAAAGACTGTAGAAATTTTGAAACACATTATTTCTGTCATAAAAGACCACTTCATTATTGCTTTCATGAACAGTGTTTATTGTTGAAGGTTTGATTCCTGATTCACCAGCTATGATTGTAAATTGGATTGATTTTCTTAGGAATTTCAGGGGTGTGTGCACGACAGTTCCAAGTCTAAAAAACTCTGTCTGCCCCTATGTCCTTATTTAGCTGCATTTGGAGAAATATTTATACAGATTTTAACCCTCAGCCAATTCTACAAACTAACATGGCTGTCTATAAACATCAATGCACTGGTGCTACATACTCAAGGTGTGTACTTGTCTACTAAGCTGTCTCCTCAACCACTTCCTATGTTTCTAAAAACGTGATATAGTTTGTCACTATTTCCTCCAAACTAGCTTCAGTACTGGGCTGTGGCTCAGGGAAACCTGGAATTTGAAATATTTTTTATGTCAATCTGCAGAGTAGCTGGAATTACAGGCCTTTATCAGAGGGACCATTTGCATTCTGAGCTTAAAAATACTAAAATGTGGAACACTAGTATAAGATCATCAATCTATTATAGATACCATAATATGAAAAAAGAAATTAGAATATATTTTTGGCCTAAAGCTTATGTTTTTGATTTCAATGTTTTAAGCGGTGAAACAATTCATAAAGTATAAAGGATAAGATTTTTCATGAGGACTGTTTGAAAGAGCCAGGGTAAAGCATGCATAGATTACAAGACTGAGGGGTCACTACAATAATTCTTTCTTCTGTGTTTGTAAAATACATTGAGGTTTTGTAGCAGATCATCATAGATAAGTATGTATCACGTATGTTTAAGAGAATTGTTATTAATAACATATAATTATTAAAACTGTAAACATCAAGGATTGCCTGCTTAATTACGTAAGAGATGTAATGGAGTGTTGAACGATGTGTGTTTTTACTTGTAGATTGTAGCTTTTCATCTCCTGTTTTCTGGGCCAAGACACATGCTTGCATTTTAAAAGTTATATCTGTGTGGTAGGCAACACGTTTTTAAAAATAAAAAGTACTATGAATAAGATGTTCTATTACATGTTCAATTCCAGAGGGCTGAACAGTCCCTTGATACAGTTTCCAGAACTCTAGAATCTTACAGTAGACGCAGACACCATATGTTAAGAGACATTTCCAAAGGGGAGGAAATCGGAATGACGGAAAGATTTGATACAGGAGACAGAGTCCTCAAACTTAGTATGCAAACTTCAAAACATGGCATACCAAAGATCTGATTCTCAAACCTTTCCCTCATTTTCATGGTAAAACCTAGAGAAAAAAAATACTAGAGGTACATATAAATAATTATATGGAAGCAAATTTAGTTTACAGTACTAAAATTTTGAAATGTAATTTAGAAAGACGTACTTGGTTGCTTAATGAGTTTCTTCCCACTTCTGCCAGCCTGTATTTAGTTGTGAGCAATGGCTACCACCGTCACACTGTGGAGTGAGAACCTATTGTTCTAACAGGAAGAACATTTCCTATTAAGTCTATCTGACGGTTAATACAAAACACTCTCCACTGATGGGTAAGGGTGATTACAGCTAGGGTCTGATAATGCCAGGTCATACTCAGTACAGAATCTCCACACTATTCCATCAAACACAGCCTACATTTGCTTGTGAAGTTTTGTCTGGGTTTCTGTTCTAGTGCATCTGCCCTTATAACAGTATCAACACTAACTTGTTACTACTGAAGTCATCTAACCTGTTTTCCTATATCCATGAGTATATTATCAAAGCATCTCTTTGTATTTTAAAATTTTTTACTAAGTGTAATTATCATTATTTCAACAATCAGAGGGCTGCTATAAATTTTTAAATCATTGATTTGATATTAATATCTAGATTGTCTAATCACCTCTAATACCTTCCTATACCCTCATTGCCATCATTTTGGGACTCTTATGAAAGATACACTGGAAGTATTTGGATACATGGTTGAATATAGGCTTACACAGATGCTCTTCTTAAGTAAATGCCTTGAAGTAGACCTGCCAGTTCACAGATAACTACCTATTCCGCCATGTAACACAATGACATATAACTGAAACATTTTACTTACCAAAAGGAAAATGGGAGTGTGAGATGTTTTAAATTTAATAAAACCAGTCTGAGGTATCAGCCGGATCTACTCACAGTCAGTCTAGGAGGATCAGACAGTGGTAACTCACACCTTTAATCCTAGCACGAGGAAAATCCAGGAGTGGTGACCTACGCCCTTAATCACATCAAATCTGAGTTTGAGTTCATTTTAGTTTACAGAGGGAGTTCCAGGCTCCCAGGCAGGCAGTGGAGGTGCCACGCCTTAACTCAGCAACAAAGGTATTTAAGGCAGGCAGAGAAGACAGGGAGGCAGAAGAAGCCAGGAGGAGCAAGGCTGAGGAAGCTGGAAGACAGCTGGGTGAGATCTGACTGTGGGGTTTCCTCTCTCTGATATCTCAGCCTTTCCCAGAGATTTGGCTCTGAGTTTCCCTCATTCATGCAACATGGGAAAGATTTGCTTATTCTACGTATTTGGTTCAACATTTGGATCTGGGAAGTATTACTGACCCAAGAACAGGTGCAGGCAGGACACAGTCTATCACTCACCTACATACCTGGATTTATAACGAATCACTCCAATCTTAGCTTTCTTTATGTCTAAATTTTTAAATAGCATTTCGATTTATATGTGAGAAAATAGTAAAAAGAAAGTCTTCAGAACTAAAAATTAGCTACTTAATTTTGATTCCTAGTTTAGAATTAAACAAAATGCCACTATTTTTCTCTATCCAACCTGTGTGTCCTTTTGTTTGTATCTAAGTATTTCCAGTAAGGATTTATTTTTGTTTTTACTCTGAGAGAAGGGTATGGGTAGTGAAGCCTGAGCCCATGGTGGCTGAGAGAAGGCATTAAATCCCCTAAGGGAGATTTCCCTGTCTAATATATATGGACATATGCAATGATATTAATACTCATACACATATCTGTGTAAGTAATACATTAAGTTTATATGCATTAAGATACACATGAAGCTAAAAGATACTTAGCCTCTCATTTGGAAATTAAATAAACTCATGTATAAAATATACACAAGCAGGGGCTGGAAAGAAAGTTCAGAATTTAAAAAACCTACATTGTCAAGAACCAAAGTTCAGGGTTCTGCCTCTAGTATCCACATCAGGTACATCACAACTGCCTGCAACTCCAACCTTAGGGGATTTAATGCCTTCTCCAGGCCACCATGCACTCAGCCTTCACCACCCATACCCTTCTATCAGAGTGAAAACAAAATAAATCCTTACAGCAAGTACTTAGATACAAACAAAACGACGCACAGGTTGGATAGAGAAAAAAGTGGCTTTTCGTTTAATTCTAAACTAGGAATCAAAAATAAGTAGCTATTTTGTCCAATGTTTTGAAACTGGCTCCTGGGGGAAGGGGATGGCTAAACCAGGAGGGATATGGAGTGCGGAAAAGCAAAGGAAATGGCATTTGAGAGAAAAATGCAAATGTTGGAACCTAAGGGGACCACCTGTCTGGGTTCCCTTTACAAACAGAAATATGTGAATTCTGTCTGATGTCCCTAGCTGAGAGGCCTGCACCTGGCAAGAGCTGGGTCCGCTGGCAATCGTGTGCCTCACCCAACTTCCCACGCTTTTCAGCACCCTGGGATAGACGACAACAGATGGAATACTGCTGCAACATAAAAAACGTTTGCTGGGAACCAGACACAGATGTACACCAGCCATGAAGTTGTGTGGAAAGTTTTATAATTTGAGAAATTAATCATAAAATAGAACCATTGCTGAATCAGAAAATAGAATAGCAAAGAACTGAGTAGAGCTTTGATGATGAACAGATTTCATTTATGAAACCAAGTAGTCAACAGTATTTTTCACATTTTCTAACAAAAAAATGCATTTTTATTTTTGATAAATGTATGTCATCATACTAATAGTGAATATACACTATAATTAAATTAACTATAGGAATAAGACCTATTGCTTTTCATTTTCTCTCCATTAATTAATCTTTTGTCATGTTTTTGGGTTTTATCCTTTATCACTATTCATAATTTTCATTTGTGCTAACTATACAATAGAGTATTGAAGAACTAATAAGACTATTTAATTGGAATCTTAGAACTATTTCAAAACTTGTAATTCTCAACTCGCTGCCTGAGTGAAGAGTCCATTTTGAATGTTAGCATTCATACTGACATCAAGTCCAACCTTAGTGCCCTGTGATGGTGACATGGAACTGTTAACACAGTTTGCATCTGCTAAGCTGGAATTGGTAACCCAGATGTGAGTTAAAGTGATTATGAAGTTTCTCACACAATGACTCATGAGTTAGCCATGTTTATCGTCCATTTCATTGATACAACCTTTATAGTATGACTGGCACTACCTTAAGACTCCCAATCTTCTTCATTCTTCAGATCATCCCATGTAGACATCCTCATTTACCTTATAGATGAAGAAAGTCTGGAGAGGTTACAAATAGTCACATTTGCTCTTGATAGTTTTTAATCTGCTTGAAATCCACGTGAATATGTTGTGTAATTATTTGATTATACTTCTGTGTTGCTAGTAATATTAAAACAAAATAATAATTATTTTTCTTTTAAAGAATTGTTCTTTTAGCAAGATGTATACTTGACAGAAATCTTACCAAACGTGTCAACACAGATCAGGGGTCAAATTTAAAAGCTTTCCCTGACAGTATAATGCTGTATTATGAGCTACACAATATCTCTTTTAGGTATTTAATACTATCATCTGTAAAATGGGGCAATAACATTGAAGAGGTTTCTTTTCATGTTTAAACAACAGTTTGGCCTAGAACTGAGTGCTCAGTTAGTATCAAATATTGCCTTAGGTACAATAGCTAGGATCTGATTCAGCAAGGTTTGATACACATGTTCCCTGGCTGCTTCAAACTTTGGATCTTTATTTTAATGAAGACTCTAGCTACTTTTTCTTTTGGAGACATTTGTGTTGCTTGCTACAAAGCCATTGATTTGTGATGTAAGCAGTAGACCTTACTGTTTTCTTAACACTTAATTGCTCTAGTATCCCTGGGACACTTAGAGCAACTGAAATGTTAGCATGTTGATCTCTAGCATTTACTTTTCTATGGCCTGCAAGGTTTGCATGGAATAAACAAGCTTGAACAAAGAGGCAGTGCTCCAAATAGCTCCTGTTCTAGCATAGGTGACATTGAATGTTTAGCCACCTCTCTTTTCTCACTACAAAATACTATACAGAGCACGGTTTTATAGAGTCATTTTTAAGGACAATTGTTGTGGAATGCTATTTTAACTAATCAAGGATGCTGAGGAAACTACTTCATGTGAAAGTGTGTTACATTTGCTTCTGCTGCCTGTTAACAACGTAAAGATGAGTTGCATTTGTTTGTGTGCGTTTGTTTAATTATGTAAAGATCTGTTCCATTTGATTTATCTTGCCTGCCTGGGGTACCTGATTTGTCAGGTAAAGAGCTGAATGGCCAATAGCTAGAGAAGAGAGAAAGGCAGGGCTGGGGGGGGGGAAGAGAGAGAGAGAGAGGGAGAGAGAGAGAAAGAGAGAGGGAGAGAGAGAGAGAAGAAGAAGAAGAAGAAGAAGAAGAAGAAGAAGAAGAAGAAGAAGAAGAAGAAGAAGAAGAAGAAGAAGAAGAAGAAGAAGAAGCAGAAGAAGAAGAAGAAGAAGAAGAAGGTGGGAGAAAGACATGCCTCTGAGGCTAGAAGCCAGTCATCTGCCAAACTGACATGAGACACAGGAAAGTCGGGAATGAAGAAAAGATGGTTAAAAAATCCCTGGGGCAAAATGTTGATAAAGAGAAACCATAAATAAGAATTAAGCTAAGGCCGAGTATCCATGACTAATAGTAAATCTGTTTTGTGGGTTGGGAGTTGCTTGATGGTCCAAAAAAAGAAAGGTACAGAAAACTGTCCTTTTTTTAAAAAATTTAAGCTACATTATTTTAGTCTTTAAGTTTAAAAACAATTTTAAAAATTAATATAGGCATCAAAATAGAAATCTGGAATTGATAATCATAAGCATCAAGTAGGTTTCTATTTTATGACTTAATCAGTTTCTCATTTTAGAGATTAATAAATATTTTATCTTAAAAAGGATTTCACTATCTAGCCCTGGCTTGCCTGAAACTTCTTATGTTGACCAGGCTATCCTAGAACTCAAAGACGCATGCCTTTGCTTCCTAAGTTTTAGATAATAAAAATCTAGCAATTATTTTAGTTTCAGGTTCATTTTAATCTCTATCTCAATGCTGAAAGTAACTCTTCAAAAACTTAAAGACACATAATTAATTTCCTAACTTTGTAGCGAAAAAATAAATAAATATAAACATGTCGTAAAGAAACTAAGGCTAGAGTTGATCTCAACTCAAAGATATCACAGCAGTAAGCAATACTGCATTTGAATCACACACCTTTTCTCTTCTGGAGTCCTCAGTGTGGGCCCTTTAACTAGAAGTGTAGAGTGCTCACTTGCAATAAGTCAGTACCCAAGGAATTATTATGCATAGCTAGCTAACTGTTATTGCAGCCATCATTCCAAAGGAAGGACTTTGAATCAATAACCAAAAAAAAAAAAAAAAAAAAAAATCACAAAGGGGGAACACACTATTGTAGTATTTGATGAGTTTAACAGTATCTCAACTAATAAATTGGCTGTCATCCTTGTTCTGCATAAAGATAAGGGGATAGGACATGAAAATGCCCTTTTTAGCTTGCCAACTTGCAATTACTTCATGACAGAAGACAGTTTTGTCTTGATTGATGAAGAGCTGTAGGAAGAAAGGACTTAAGTGGAAAGATTTTATTAGGTTTTTGAAATGACATCTCTAACAGTAGCACTAAGGGAAAATTAAGCATAAAAACATCTTAAGCAGATAGTAAGAACTCAGGCTCACAAATTGCTTCCAAAATCCTTGTTTCCCTTGCTTGTCCGTTCTAAATAGGGATGGAAATGACCTACGTCTAAGTCTACTGTGTAACCTTTCCTGCTTTGTACTTTAATCAAAAATAACACATGGAACGAATAAGATACCTTTAAAACCTCAGTGGATTGTCATAAAATGCTGTTATTGAACATTAAAACATGCAGTAACAGCACACTCTGAGGTAGAAAAGCAACCGAGTGTGATAAAGAAGTGTACATTTCACGGGTACTATCATAATCACTCTGATCCCGAGCAATCGTTTCCGAGTTGTACAGTGTTTCGGAATCAGTCTCCTTTGCACTTAAGCATTCGTATCTCAAGGTATAAGATCGGTTTTTCTACCCCATGTTGGGTCCAGATCACTGGTCCAGAAAATAAGACCTCATGTCTGTTCTCGGGGTTTGAGGTATTAGTTGAATCATCTCCGAGAAGCTGGGTCTCCCTCACCAGTGGTTTAGGCTGCAAAACTGTTGGAGGAAAACAATTTCCAACTGACCCTTGAGGCAATTATTTTCAGGGTTGGAAACCTGAAATTTGTCTACACTCAGTACTGTTTTCTATTTAAATAGCTATAAATTACTAATGCCTTTTTTTGAAATGTAACAATTTTGAAATCAATGAAGTCGTATAAAATGGAAGGGATGCCCACAGTCTTGAAAGCAAAGCAAGGCCTTTTTTTTCATGCTTTAATTTCTTCTTGGGCTTTTGTTTCATATTATTTTGTTTCATATTCAACTAATTCTATGAAAGAATTGAATAAGACTGACTGATGGTTTGAAACCAGCCAGACATAAATAATAAAAGACCGGGGGGTGGGGTGGCACAATTTAAGAATAGAGCATACCTGTCTTAAGTTACAAATCAGTATTATACTTCATCTTGCTAGCACGCAAATGGGAAATTTAACATGTAAAGCCCATTTGATGTAGTCCCAGAGGAGTTTTAAAATGGACAAATCTGATGAGATGGTTCTGTCAATGGAGATTTCAAAGACAGTGAAAGACAGCCTTGACTGCACCCTGGAGTGAGAAGGCTCCCATTCCAGAATTTCTGCTCAGCTTCTTCTACGGGGTCTATGGAACTGGCATCAGGTATTAAGTCAGTAAAGGGGATTTGAGGCAAAGAGATGAACTTTGGAAGCTAGCTGAGCAGCACAGCCTGGCTGCTCTGTGGATGAAAAGGCAATGGAGTGATACTCACGTAAAACAGCTTGTTGATAACAGATACATCCGACACACCCAAACCAGTTCTATATCCAAACAAGAAAAGTCAACATTATGATTTCCCCCATTGTGCTAGAATTTGTTGTGTGTCTTGATTTGGCTGCTATGTACACATCTGTTCTGACAAACATATTTTATAGCTTTTTTACTTGAGAATCTCAGTTCTAAACAGAATAAATTTACAAAACATTTGTCAACTACAATAAAGAAACAAGAAGAGCTTTTATAGTTACAAAGCTTGTATATAACTTTTCTAAACTTCCTTGGCCTTTATACCCAAAGTAGATTGGCAACTTCATTTTATATTGTTTTTTTAATTTTACACAGAATTTAAATATGGTGTCACTATTATTATACCTCATTTATGTCTAAATAATTTCTAAAGGTCTAATCAACAATAAATGACTAAAAAGTCTAAGACTACAAGTCTGCAAGTCTAAACTTCTAACTGCCCAAGTCCAAAAAACCCCATTGCTACACAGAGAGATCATTGTTGGTCAATCTAAAATTCCAGCTACAGACAGAGATAGGAAAGAATCATTGAATTCTAATTTTTATATTATTTTCTTTGAAGACATATTTGTGTTTCTGACTATATACAGTTAGGAAACTGTACACAGATGACATTATACTATCATTTATAAAAATGATTAGGCATTTGTGGGAAGTATCTAAAGAAATGGATAAATTTTTGTTTGCATGGGAAAAGCAGGATGAGGACAGAGATGTCGTCAGCATGGACCCAGAGGAGGCTGGCAGAACTACAGCACGAACAAGGCAACCTACAAGCTTCTTTGAAGAAGAATACAATATATTACAACTTGTAATGTTCAATTCCAGGAAACACTGAGGGAATTTGCGCATATATATTTGTAGAGATTGAAGTACTATACATAAACAGTTAGTAATTATGGGACTGTAAAAAATATTGTAAGAGATTATCCAAAAAGAAAGATAACAAATTAGTTTCTTTGGTGTTCTTACACCATGTCTCAGACCCAATTTGCCCTGCTGTGTTCATGATCTAAGACAGAAGATAATTCTGACAATTATGATAAGCTGTCAAAACCATAGGTATTGTTCAAGAGGAAACAACTACAGTTTTTATATACTTACAGAATATACCAAAGTCTTATACTTATGAAGAAGCTAGAAGGTTTTTTTTTTTTTTTTCTGGTGGTTAGATGGTAATTTTAAATGATAAGTATTATTCACATCACTTGTAAACTACCATGGAGATAGATATCATGGACTCAGCTAAAATATATTGTGATTTAGAGAAAGCATGCTATTAGATGATTCTTCAAAAACAAATGCCACATTCACATTTGGAAGAATTAGTCTATATGGCAACACGCCCCTAAGTGTCATTAAGAAAGATGTGGGTGATCCCTTTAAGCAATCAATAAGCAGTAGGAGGTAGGCTTATCTTTGCTCTTCAGAATGTCTGAACCATAAAACTATGTCTGAAGCCAGCCAATATTTTTCAAAATGTTGCATTCAATAGCTGTGCATTCTTAGAAGAAGAAAAATCTAGTACAGACTCCAAAGTAAGATAGAATAAGCAGTTCTCCATATATATGCATATACACATACATATACACACAGACACACAGAGACAGACACACACACACATACATACACACAAACACACACACATACACAGAAACACACACAGACAGACATACATACACACACACACACACACACACACACACACACAAATGTATCAGCATGCTAATTACCACCTGTAAGAAGTTTCCTTGAGGAAGCAGCTTCTCTTTCTGTGATTACAGTTAACACTGCTTAACAATGGTATTGATTTAATAAATGGAAAATTTACAAATGAATAAGTAACAAGTTTCAAACTGAGCAGAAATCTGGATAGTTTTGTGAAATATCTTGGCATATCCATTGAAATGGGCATCATCTCATACCCAACATTTTCTTTCAGTGTACCCTATCACTCACTAACATTCTTGGTCAACAGTACAGGGGCATCCAAGACCTTGTGTTTAAAATTCCCTTTTTATATCTTGGTGATTCCAAAGTGTAAAATAGTGGTGCCAGATATTCAAGAAACCAGGGGGCACTTCCTTTCAATGGAAAAGAGAAAAGTTTCAACTTTATAGAAAAAAATCACCTATGTTCTTATAAAATATTTTTTATGAAGTTGATAAGAAATATTATACAATAAGATATTCTGAGACAGTTAATATCCCCTTAGCTTGCACTGCAGAATAGTATTGCAATGGTCTTGTTTTATTGCTATTATTTTTGTTCACATATCATTGTGCTTAATTTGTAGGTTAAACTTTATCATCTCATACAGGACAAAACAAAGTATATCTAGTATTCCCTAAAGTTTCAGGTGTCCAGCGACAGCCTCAGGAGAAGCAGACTCCCTATACATAAAGATTGCTAGATTTTGTCTTGATCAGCACGTGGTCATCAACCCTGTGAGGTTACGTAGGATTTGTTACCTATGACTTGTACCAGAGTGATTATCCTTTATGTGTGGATCTGTCTTCTGAAATGATTGGCATTTCCTTGCAAATGTTTCCTCCCATGATTCACATATGAGTTGTTGTGTGACCCTGTATCTCTGCAAATGTCTTTCAGCAAGATGAGCATTTTTAGATGATTAGAGAATAATAGAGAGAGAATCATTTTGTCCCGTAACTTACATGTACTACTCTTTTGTCTCTAAGCTGCATAATGTGAAGCAACCCTTTTCAGTGTTCCTTTGTAAACCATCAAGGTTTTTGAACTGAGGGCTTGTACGATTTTCTATCCACGATTTGGTTCCCCATTGCATATGTATCACTCCAACGATTAGAAACAAAAGTCAATAAAATGAGTTTCATACAAGCAACTTCATAACCATCATTTGAGTCCCAGGGAGATTATGAGAATATTACTCATCTACACTATCAGAGCTGATGGGTACAAGGGAATGAAAACGTTGCAGAATCATTGATTGATAGTATGAAAGAAATGTGTCCGAATTTTGTCCCAGTCTCATATCCAATGAGCAAGAGAAATGGTTTCTCGTGTATAGAAAGCTGGTGCTGTTCCTTCCCCTTTTCCATTTCCATCTCTGCTTGTATTCAGTGCCTGTTTTTATAATATGTGTGCATTAATAGTTCTGACAAAGAGAAGACCAGAAATGATAGTAGCAGAAAATGGGAGTATTTTCTTAAGTGCTACATTTTCATCCAAAAAAGAAAAAAAGTAATTGCAAAAACAGCCTCAGAGAATGTTTTGTGCATGTATTATTTGTCATCACCTTCTGCCACCCCCGGCTTCTACATCCCATTCAAAAGCTGATCCATCGTCAAAGGCATATTTTTCTTTTCAAAAATCTTGGGATAATAGTTGCTGTTTTTAACAGCTTAAAAATCATATTTCCATTAAGGAAACTAAAAAAAATCATGAACAAACACTTTATTCTTGTATAACTCTACTTTGTTTATCTTGCAAATTGTAACTTTTTTATTGGATGCTTTTAACTTTTCCCTTAGTAAATTAGACTTAATAAAGTCCGTGGTCAAGGAAATGTCATTTTCCACTACTGCTTCACATCAACAGTGGGAAAGAGGGGTACATCACCTTCAATTTAGGATTTATGGTTTCATGTTTCTTTGTAATCAATGATCTTGCAGGTGCTAATGTGTATGCACGCAGAGTTGGGATATCTGTGCATTGTATTGAATTATTTTCCTCCCTGAAATATTGAGAGGTCAAAGACATCGTCAGAGGAAAAGGAAAAAAGCATATAAATTTATATCTTTCCTCTCCTTCCCTGGCTTTTCATAGACCAGAACACTGGCATCAGCTGTGGTATGCACACAAGAAGAACATCAAGGGTGGCCAACAGTGGTTCTACTATTTCCCTTGACTGATTGAGCTCATCTGTTCCTGCTGCAGCTCTTCTTCGTTCCTTCTTCTTGGCTGACCTTTCTTTAGTGCTTACCTCTGTAACTATCGCCCGAAAAACACAGTTCATGAAATGTACAAAATTGATGCATTGGAGTGATGGTGTTCTTTCTAAGTTCATTAGAGGATCAGGTGTTAGAGATTTTTAAATGCCACTAAGGGAAAAAATGAGCTGAGCTGGTGCACAGGGATAGAGGTGGCAGATAAGCTTTTGTAGTGCTCCAACTTTGGTACACAGGGCCTGTTTCATGCAGAATCCCTTAACAGTTATGGTTATATTAATGTTCCGATTTGTTGAGAAATACCAGCAGTCATAACCAGTTGGAAGATGGGTCCAAGAGGGAAGCTGCTTTTTAAATTCTGTGCCATTAAAGTTGTTATAATCAATTTTGAGCCTAGCCAATAGTATCTCAATTTTTAAGGTTGATTTTCCCTGAAAACAGATGCAAAATAAAATCTAGTTAGTATTTTAGAGTATCTGTGTTCTATAAAGGTAGTAAAATTCTGTTTTATTACATATGGAACAACTGCAGTCACATGATTTGGAGACTCAACTCTGTCATCACTAACATACTTGGATCTCTTAGATTTGGAAGTATAGGTCCTTGCTGCCTGCTATTTAGAAACATTGTTTATGACAAAAATATTTTTTTTTTTCTCAACGATGCGAACACATTGTCTTGGAAGATGAGCATAAGAGCTACATCCACCTGATTCTGCCCCTGTAGTTTCCTAGTAAAATTAGGCATTTTGTTGCTGTGACAAGTAATTAAACTGTTCTAGTCAAGAGTACCTGAAACACATGATCTTTTCCTGCTTTTAAATTGTTGATGTAAACCATGTGCTCCAATACTTAATCTAACCTGAAAAACAATAACTAACCAATCACATCAGAAGTTTATCTTAAATGTTAGCTTACCATGAAAATGTTTAAGTAGATAAATCTAAAACAATTCTGCATTTTCCCATCATTCAGATGAAACAATTATCAAGTCATATTTATTCTGCTCTGACTCCACCCACTTTCCTCTTTTCTGAGTCATTGACTTTAACTTACAAGTAGTTTTAAAATGTAGTGTGCCTCTTTCCTTTACTGTGCGTTGGTGACATCCTCAAGCAGTAGATTCCTCATGGATCTTTGTTAGTACTTCCTATATCTCAAAACCGCTTTGATATTCAATTCAAACTTAATTTTTACTACATAAAATCTGCCGAAGACCATCTTTGACCCAGTTCCAAATGATGAGCATGTTTTTACCCAGTGTTGATGACGCCTCTCCATACTCACGTTTCAATAGAATAATTTTCCTTATTGTATGCTGACAGTTATTTATGAAAACTCTTCTTTGACTGAGTGTATGGTCAGGGTGATTTTTATTTCCATAAACTATTAAATACAGTTGATACCTGGTTTCAGCTTCACTTTATCTTTGAAATCACTGCAAATAACTTAAGTCCTATTGTCCAGAAATTGGTCTAAGGAAGCCACTCCCTTGTCTGCATTATAACCTAATAACGCATCTGTTTACTAAAGACTCAACATACTTAACACAAACACTTCCCTCTATTAATTTGGGTCTTGATACATCTTTTCCAACAACCACACATATTTTGGGGAAATGTGTGTGCCCTTCAGGTTGCCATACTAAGTTCATTAAGGATTAAATTAACTTCATTAACTTCAGTTAAGGATGGGCCAGGGGCCAGCAAGTAATACTAAAAAGGTTCTAAGTATTTCTTCCTATTAATAGTTTTTAGTTATAATTATCTTCTCTGATTAAACTATTTATGAAATATTTTAAATAATAGAAGTATAAATATGATTATATGAATATGGTGGATTAATGTAGAAATATATTCAGTATATAATCACTGAAAGTAACTGTGATTTAGAGTAAAGAGAACAAAAGCAGCTTTCAAGCATGTACTTGTTATTGTTTTAAATTATGTATATGCATGTTTCTGTATGTGTACATGTGTTGGTGTGAGTATATGATTGCCAGAAGATGCCAGCCTGTGAAGCTGGAGAATAAATTGCTGTGGGCACCCTGATAGGGCTGCTCTCTGCAAGAACAGTACAACCCTTAATCACGGAACCATTCCTTCTAGCCCAAGAAGCAGCTTTTATTTTTCTACAGTCCTTCCATCTAAAGGGAAATTTTTCTTTAAAGGTTAATTATTATAAAGCTAGACACAGCAAAGTTTAAGGATATTTAAATAATTCATATTTATACATTACTTCTAAAAATATCTCTTACCCATCCACTATCTGGAGGTTACTTTCAGATAAATGGTATTTTACTGAACAAGATTTGAATAGGAACTTTGGGGAATTTGTCTATATTATATATCCACTTTGCAAGACTTGGACATAGCAAATATTTTAATTTTCTAATTCTTGATAAGAAGGTTAAGAGGTCGTGTAAAAATCTATGCTCAAAGAACAATACAAAATTCAATATCAACATTTTTCTATTAATATGTTTTATAATATTAATAAAGGTATGTTGGAACTAACTAGCACACTAATATGTTGATTTATTTTAGAAACCATTCATTTAGGCAGTATAAGGTGACTCAATTGCATGTTCTTTGACAGGTAACTCAGATCCAATGGACTCTTTCCCTGTGCGTGTTTGCATAATATTCTTGTAGCGGTAGCCCACATGGGGTTCAATCCTCATCATTTTCTATATCACCAATAACTGATATGAAAACACAATTTATTTTAAAGTTTAATATAAACTTCTGCCAACATTATGTGACAGGATTCAAATTTAGAGATATAAATGAAAACTTTTATTTTAATAAAAACTCAATTATCTGCTTGTGTAGTAAGTTAACTTCAGAATGTGAACTCTGACAGGAGGGCATAGATTCTGACTTTTTGATTAATTTTTACTTATTTCCCAATATAGTCATTCACATTTGGGAACTGGATGGCTCCATAAATATTTGAGTAATGGAGTGATTGACTCATGCCCAGTGTGCGTGAAATACTTTTCTTTAACCTAATTTAGATGCTTTGCATGCAATTTATGAGCTACTCTTGGTTAATTTTCATAAAGCAGTTTAATTTCTGTAATATGACCATGTAGATTTATAAATACAGGTAGATAGATAGATAGATAGATAGATAGATAGATAGATAGATGGATGGATGGATGGATGGATGGATGGATGGATGGATGGATGGATGGATGGATGGACGGATGGATGGACGGATGGATGGACGGATGGATGGATGATGGATGGATGGACAGATTGATAGATGCCTTTATCTCCATTTTGTAGGTACAGCATTATAGATATTTCTGTTTTCTGAGCATGTACATATAGTTGTATCATAATTGATTTATAAAGAGAAATTAAATAGATGTAGATGGACAAAGTATTAGCTTATGCTCAAGAACAGTGAAAGGCTTTTCTGTGTGAACACATTTCAGATAAAGAGAGAAGTAGACTCACTTCTTATGCCCAGAAAGCCATTGTTTCCACCTGCGAAACAGGGTGAACCTCAGTACAATATTTGCATGTTTCTCTGCCCTACTATGTGATGGATCACTCTCTGCCTGTGTACAAAGACGATAAAAAAAATTCTCAAATGCTAACTGAGTTTCTCAGGCCTATGTTTCACTTTTTGATTTCCTTAGAATGCCATACACTATGACTCATTGCTAAGAGATAATTACATATTATGTTTCTCAGTAAATAAGAGTAGACTGGGGAGGGAGGCCTAATAATACTTAACAATTAAAGAAAATTTTAGTTGTATTCTAGTTTTTTGTTGTCTCCACCAAAAACTCATATCATGGGCCTACGCCTGTGTTATCAGCTCCTGGTTACGAGAGGCCTAGCCCCTGCCCACACCAGAGACCAAGGGCTCCTCACATAGTCCCAAACAGCTTCAAGATTTAGACTAGAGACTGCTGAAACCTTCCAGACGAGAAAAGACGGTTTCTCAAAACGCCCTGCTTCTAAAGGGATCTGTCAGATATGCTAGGCCTATAGACAAAAAAGGTAAATGCTCCAACTTCACAAAAAGCTGTTGGTGACTGTTCAGGGAGCTGACTGTTGCTATCCTCTCCTAAATTTTAAAAGTGCTTTCAACTTATTCAGGTAATATATTTTCCTTCTCAGGTCTTTAATGGGGTTAAATAATAGATAACTAAAGTTACTATCATCTCATAACTTAGCTAAAAACATTCAAGTATTAGATTCATAGTATTCAAGATAAACAGCTTTAAAGTAATTTCTGTATATTGCCACTTGCCAATATTGTAGGCATTCAAGATATAATGGTGGTTATTAGTTGTAGGTTAGCCTTGTTTATGTTATTTGCCTATTCCCTCTCCTAAACATTACCTTATAATTATCTCTATGGTATATAGTCTTATATTTAGGCTTAAAACAGTTTTATTTAGACAAAAGGAGGATATGTAGCAGGTTCAGGTACTTTTGAGCAAGACCTACCTGTGGATTTGAAGTTTAAGGAGACCTGTAGGGGCGTGGCCAGCGCCCTTTGAGGTCCTGTTGCAAGCTGCCTGACTTCCTGTTGTGTTCCTGCTCTCTGGGAGGGAAGATTGCTGCCTCTGCCTTGTGGAAAATTTCTAGCCTCTAAAAATTCCCATAAGATTCAAACCTGTATCAGTAAGAGTTTATGTAACCCCTTAATAAATATTAATCCTTTCATATAATCAATTTCCAGTTAATAATTCTTACCATACTCCAGTAGACATTTATCTTCTCTCTCTCATAAGATTAGATTTATTACTATTTTTCAGTTCAAAGAAGATTTTGTTTCACAGACACCAGAGAAAACAGACAGACGTACATACACACACACCCCACACATACCCATACACACACACACACACACACACACAAGCACACACACGTATGTAAATGCACAGATACACACACACTCCCCACACATACCCATACACATGTACTCACACACATAAGCACACACACATATGTATATGCACACATACACACACACTCCCCACACATACCCATACACATATACTCACACACATAAGCACACACACATATGTACATGCACACATACACACATACTCCCCACACATACACATATATACATACATAAGTACACATACATATGTATATGCACACACACACAAGCACACACACGTATGTAAATGCACAGATACACAACACTCCCCACACATACCCATACACATATATTCACACACACATAAGTACACACACTCCCCACACATACACATATACACACACACATAAGCACACACATATGTATATGCACACATACACACACACTCCCCACACATACACATATACACACACATAAGCACACATACGTATGTATATGCACACATACACACATAAGCACACACACGTATGTATATGCACACATACACAGAAGGATAATTGTTAACATTTAACAGGAGTGATCATTGTAATGTAAAACTCTTCCAATCTTTATTTCTCCTGAGATGCTGCAGAATTGCTCTAAGCCTTAGCTAGCTCCTTTGTACCTCCTTTAAGAAGTTTGTAAACATAATAACTGTATCAAAACCCAATCCCCAGTCCTGAGTCCTATTTTTTTACCTGTTTCATATGATGGATTATTCAGTGAAAAACTCATTCTTTGGAAAAATGTTATTTCTTACCAATTTTGCTGTCCATAAGGATTACGCTATTCTGAGAAGCTGTTGCACAGTCCCTTCCATTTCTCTGCTTCCGTGGTAATTTTCATTGTTCCCTCTGATAATCCTCAGGGAGTTCATACAGAGTCATAAATCCATTTCCTCTTAGTCTTATTATCACCTTCTAATGGAGTGCTTCTGGTCTGCAATTCAGTTAATTTTTAAATGTGACATATGTAGTAATTATGGTCATTAAACATCAATATAAAGAAAACGAAGCTTCCTATTCGAAGCAAGAAATGATTCAATAAAAATCCTTCACCTTTAGTACATATTTAAATGCAGTTCTGCACACATAGGGTAATTTTTCAGGCAGGTGTGAGATGAGAGTACCATAAATTATTTTCTTCCCCTGGGAATCAGAGTAAAACAGAATGTCAGCAGACCAACCCCTAAAAGAATAGTTTAAGCCAGTGTTTCCCAGATGATGGGAAAACTTCAATACCCAGAAGGCAGAGTGACTAAAAGCCGAAGAGCAGAAACCATTTCTTCCCATAACCCTCTTCTTGGAGCCATGGTTACCGCTCCTGTTTTTATCTTCTACTTATCTTGGATTTTCCCATGTAACTTCTCTTTTAACCTGAATGATACTAAAGCTGAATCCTATCTTTGTGAATTATTTCCAATAGCTAAATATTTGCCTTCTTCATTCTGTAACACAACAATAGGAATAACATGATTAACAACCTCTATAAACAACATATGATCAAAAGCATCGTATAATCACACTTTGAAAGAAGATTAAAGTAAAAATGCTGCTGGGTTTGCCAGTCGTGGATGTGGGGAAGCAACGGTGTCCTTCTCAGTTAACATTAGTGGATGTCTAGAGGTTGGAAAGGTTGTCCTTCTTTTTGAGTGATACTGATTTTTTAGTTAAAAAGGCAAGAGCTGTTAATAGCAGGGAAATTAAATTTTCTCACTCAGTCTTAGCCAAATACGGCTAAAATTGAGTTTTCATTAGGATGGAAGCCAGGGCTCTTTTTCTCTTAGACAACTTTGGTAATTACAAAGACATGACAACCTCCCAACACATTTCTCTGCATCCCCAGTGTGCATGCTCTCAGGGTTCCTGCAGTTAGGAGCACTGCAATATAGGAACAGAGTCACTGGTTTTGATTTTCCAATCATAAAATCAGGTATCAGTGGTAGCTTTGGCACCACTACTCCCTTTAATTCATTCCCTTGTGTGTTAGGTTATACACCTCTTCTGCATTAGGGCTATTTGTTTACTGTAATACAGCTACAATATAAGAGGGTTAGAATATAAACCCAGTCAACCCCATCCTTATAATTGTAAAGAAATAGAAACCATGGATCTAGTAGTTTTAAGTCATTTGGACCTTATAAGAGACTTCAGGCAACATTAGCATGGACCTTGTTATAAGACAGAAACCATATTTATTTTATCCATGCCATCTTCAACACATTATGAGATAGGATTTTCTTTCCTTTTTTGGTATGTTCATTTTATTATTTTTATTTTAAAAATGTCATTTTCATCCATGTATTCCCCTGTTCCCCCTCCCTTCCCTCCTCCCAATCCCTCCCAGTCAGCCTTCAGCCTCTCCCCTTCAGTCCCCCATTCCCTCTCTCAAAAGGACAAGAAGTTCCAAGGTGGATCAGCTCAGCATGGCACATCCACTCAAGGCAAGTCCAATTTGGGATCAGACTGTGTTCCTGTGCATGGGATGGCACCTTGGAGCCCATTCCCTGCAGGAAACACCTAACCCAGTCTTAATTTTAGGATATTTCTTTTTTAAAAAACTTAGGTAAAAGATGGACACAGAGTGATACCCCAAAGATAATAGAAGTATTTCTGAGTGCTCAGACATTCTATTTGGACCATCGCCTGCCATTACTGTATTAAACCTGAGCACTTCCACCAGGAAAGCCCAAAGTATCAAATGTCAAATTTAGTAAAGTACACACTTCTTTTTCTTAAATGACATTTCCACTTTTGTTAACATATATCAAGTACATATAATAGTAAGTTTCATTATGACATTTTCATGAATGTATAGTCTGTATTTTTCTCATATTAAACTACATTATGTTTTCTTAATGGGGGGGGGAGAAATCCATGTGTGAGCATTGCACCTTTATCACTTTCTCATCCCCTCACCCTTTTTCCAAATCTTCTTGCATCATCACCCTGTTTTATATATATATATATATATATATATACATATATGATCTATTATATTTTATATGATATATATATATATATATCATATAAAACAATTTGTGTGGGGGGGATTGTAAGAACCATAGGAACAGAAGGTCTGATACTACCTAATGTCCTCAAGATGTGACACAGAAGTAAATGTATAAATCAGACTAAAGTTTAAGAAGCATTCATATGATAGGATAATTGATATTATCTCATGCAATATAGATGCTAAATATAAAAACTTTGCATGAGCTTAAGCTTGAATGCTAGCATCCCAGGACACTACTACTGTCATTGTTACGATTATTAGATGATCATACTGCCATTCAGTAAATTCAGAAGCTGAAATGCCCTATTTAGTCCGTGATGATGGGATGGCAGCCATCTGAGGGAATGTCAGTAGGAAGTCATCAAGGACCCCAGTGACCATGGCACTCATAAACTCAGCTAAGCTCAGTTTTCTGCTTAGGGGCTTACAAGACAAAACTCATCAACATTCAGTTATGAATAGAGGGAAGGTTCCTGTGCCCTAGCCCTTCCTCAGGGAGATGTTGGCAGCTGAGGACTATTAACAGAAGGGGAGTCATTGTTCTCAGAGATGTAGTGACTGGGGAGTTGCTTCTCAGTGA
Organism: Phyllotis vaccarum; assembly: GCA_033318265.1. NCBI lineage: Eukaryota > Metazoa > Chordata > Mammalia > Rodentia > Cricetidae > Phyllotis > Phyllotis vaccarum. Next base: position 8,423,540 of record JARWLC010000015.1, on the reverse strand, counting down.
GTTCCGGGAATAGCTCTTTTTTTTTTCTTATATAAATCGATATGAAATCATTAACCATACATAATACTGTTATCAGGAAGCAAACAAGTAAGAGAACACTGATTTAAGAAAATACTTTTTGAAATATTTGAAGATATAGATGATTGCCATAATTTTCTAGCTGTGGTAATCACCCTGTGTGTGAAAATGTGAACAGAGAAGTTAACTGCTTCTGCAAAGAAGGTTACTAGACCTCCATGGGAAATTTGCAGTTCGCACCTAATGATTTTTTCTGAAGTATCATGGAGCTACATTCCCAAAGCTACACAAACCAAGATTTTAAAAAGCCAAGATCACCAAACAAAATCAAGAATAAAACAAAAATGATATTGAAGAGGATAACTTGTTTGGGTGAAGATATTACACAGTGGGATGAGAGATGCATCATCAAGGCATACTATTATCATGTGTGAAATCAGCAGATATAAACAGTAGGGCTGCGAAATGCTGCCATCTGGACATGGCATGACTACTGCACATACAAACCCACAAGAGCTATAGTTACCTCCATAAGATCTGAAGTCAGTTTAATGAAGTCAGTTTAAAATTCTACCATGAACTAGGGAGGGCAGACTGGAGGCTTGACCCTGTCTGAAGGAATATTGGTAGTTCATAACTTCTGAAAGAAGAAGACAAAAATAAAGATACACAAAAAGAAATGTATTAACTGCCTCACATGAGAAATGATTAGTACCCTTTGTGATACCTAGTGAGTCTGTACACAGCCTTATCTGGGATTTTTCCATTGGAGTACAATATGTGCTTCTAAACAGCCCTGGGTGAGAAGGGTTCTTAGTTGGCATGTATGGTGGCAGCCCTGCAATCAACTGAACTCAGAAGACTCTGGTAGAAAGATTGTCATGAATTCAAGGGCTCCAAACCAAGGTTGTGGATACCCCATCTCAACACGAGAGTCTTAAACCCCACATTCTTTTTTTTTTCCTTCATTCCATTATTTTTTTTATTTAAAAGGAATGTCTTTTTATCCATTTGAGGCCCCTGCTCCTCTCCTTTCCTTCCTCCCAATCCCTCCCAGTCAACTTTCTGCCCCCACCCTCCCCAGCCCCTCCCCCAAAAGGTCAAGAAGTCCCAGTGTGGTTCAGCTAACTGTGGCTCATCCACTGCAGGCAAGTCCGATTTCCTCATCCCCAAATCAAGGCTGGGTTAGGTGTTCCTCTGCAGAGAATGGGCTCCAAGGTGCCAGCCCACGCACAGCAACACAGTCTGGTCCCCCCTCTCAAGGCTCCACATACTGCCCATGCCAATGGACAGTTGCCTACCCTTGGAGGGCCTCCTTGACTGATTTTCCCTAAACCTATGCCTCATTCCTTTTATCTTCCATTAAGCTTAGAAAGCACGTGTGGATGGTTTTTCCATAGAGGAGTCAACATTCTATATTTCCATTTTTAGTTAGTAAGCATTAGTTTGTATTGGATGATAGTATTTTAACATATACACAAATTAAAATAGATGAGAAGTGTGTTTCTTTATGGACTGTACATCCAGGTTGATAGACAATATACAGTATAGATACATGGCATCATCAGTACAGTTCTTTTAGCATTTCCCTCTGTTAATGTTCCTTATAATTAGTATTATCACCTTTCTAGCTAATGGAAAGTGCATTAAGAACATAGCAAGAGGTTCCATGATGGCTTTCTAATCCGTGGCTTGAGTCACATGTTTTCCTGTGCCCACACTGTATTTTTAAATTTAAAATTGGGAACAGCTGTTTAAGACAACAGCCTAATGACATTTTAAATTAGACTTTAATAACACCTTTCCTTTTTACATGAGTAAATGGCACAATGCCATCTTGTTACTTTAATAATCAAATTATAAATTAAAATTGCAGGTTCATTCATTAATCTGATAAAAAGTGCTTCTATGATGCCAGAACTGGGCTCAGTGCACACACACATACACACACACATACATCTTTGCATTAATTCAAGGTAATGATCTAGACTATTCCATTCCTTGGAATCATTCCCCAACCTGGCAGTATATTTATATTGTATTTATAACTTTAAGGCACATTTCACTGCAGTGTATAAAATTTTAAATTAAGATTATAAATGATGTGAGCCTAAAAACCCAGCACCTTTATTACAGTGTCAATATATAGCTACTGAGAAGCTCAGACTTAATTCTGTGCAATTTATTTCTTCATCCATACTGAACTATGATGATTGCATATTAGAATCATAGTCCAAATGTAATATGAATAAAAGTGATCAATCATGATAAATCTTAAGAGAGTTAGATAACATAATGTGCTGGACCTTAGTCTTCAGTTAAATCACATGCAGAAATGAAGCTTTAAAGACAAAGTCCATCTTTATCCTGCAGATTACTTTAAACTGAGTTATCAGTTTAGCCTAAAACCAGCAGGCAAATAATTTTAAGTGCACTTTGAAAAATGAGTCTTTATTAAATTAGAACTAACTGTTACATCTTAGGTGATGGGAATAGATTTACTGACTTTGTTGATGAATCACGCTACTCAGAAAACAATTTGAGAGTGTGGCCCATGAATAACAGTTTCAATACTCTGTCAGAACCGATTGGGCAAATTAGAGTTAAGAAACGCATGCAGCCAAGTTTGTTCTCTCTTTTCCCAAATGATGGGACTTGCCACTTTCTTGTATCAGTTGATAAGAAATCACCAACCATGTGTAATATTGTTATCAGGAAACAAGGAAGGAAAGGAACACTAATTTACGAAATTACTTTTTTAAATCTTTGCAGATATAGATGAGTGCAGTGAGTCAGCTGTCTGCGGTGATCATGCTGTCTGTGAAAATGTTAACGGAGGATTTAACTGCTTCTGCAGGGAAGGTTACCAGACCTCCACAGGGAAGTCACAGTTCACACCCAATGATGGTTCTTCCTGCCAAGGTGATTAATTGCCTTCAATCTTAAACTACTTAAAATATTTACTACATATTTGTGAAGTATCAAAGAGCTATATTTCCACTATCAGTCCTTAAGACTGACAAAATAAATTAAGAAAGGTGTATTGTTTCACTTAGTGGGAGATGGAAACAATGTGCTTAATGTAGTTCACATTTCTTCACCCTTCTTAAACTATTTCATCCATTTTCTAATACATTATCTACTCTGGAGCTCAAATAGAATCTCAAATGTTAAAGAATGCACTTTAGTGTTTAAGTGCACAAAATTATTCAGGTCAACACAATCAGCTTAAGAAAAAATAGTTCATAGACTCACTGCGGAATGTGTTTTCTTTTTCTACAGAAAGTGTGAATTCAAGTTGCCACTTAGAGCATGCTTGCATTGCTGCAAACGTTAATAAAACCTTAAAAAGAGTAAGTATACACTTTAGGTTAAATATATTTTATTTTGACATTTTGATCTCCGTTAGAAGTGCCACCAAGGTCCTATTTAAAAACATTAGCAGCTGAACCTCATGTAGAACTGAAACTCTTTGGATGCACCCATGTAAGTATCATTTACACTGCATATAGGACTAACATGAAACTTCCCAAGCATTGTAGAAGACTTTATCCTGTTTATGTTATTCTTTCCATTATTTGGTGTATTGGAAATTATGTTCAACTTGAAAGGAGGTTTTGTTGAGTAAGGTAGTAAAAACACACATTGACTCAAACCCAGTCCCACATTCTAAGGAGATGTATGCAACTAGATTTTGTACTTTAAAGTGAACACTTCAAAGAGCAAATAAAGTAGGACATTAGTAAAATTATTGTTATGTGATTGAATGGGTGAATGTGAGAAAATTTTCATCCAAGGAATTTTTCAATTTTATCAAATACTGAAGAATATCTTGGTGGAAAACAATCTAATTCAGGCTATTGAGTCAGAATGTCTGACTTAGAATATACAAACTCATACATGTACATACTGAGATACCTTCACTGGCTCAGACATATTTCTATTTTGGAGAAAAAAAAAGTTATCCATTTAAATAATTTTCAAAATTATTTTAAAATTATCCATTCAATTATGATTTGTGTGCTTCTGAAGTATACTATAGCATTTCCAGTTGCTTGTGAATGCTTTCTAAATAAATTCTGTTTTTATTGCTACATGTCATGATTTCAGTCTAATCTATTAACTTATTATGCAGAAAATTAATCTCTGGGTAAATTTAAAATATGTTTTATCTTGGATTTTAATACATGTGGACTTGTATATGGTGGACATACATGTATGTATGTTCATATATGTGGCTGTCATGTGCAGGTGAAGTCCAGATGCTGATGTAAGATGACCTTTTCAGTCACTTTTCTCCTTAGTAACTGAGACACAATTCTCCTTCCCTCCCTCCCTTCCTCCCTCCCTTCCTTCCTCCCTCTCTCTCACTCTCTCTCTCTAGCTCACAGGATAGACTAGCTAGATAGCTTGAGCCAGGGATCCTCTGTCTCCACCTCCAAAGCACTGGGATTGTAGGTGGGGCGCCATACTCAGTACTTTTACATAAAGTCTGTATCTGAAGGCTAATATTCAGGCTTAAATGCTGTGTTTTTCTCACTGAACTATATTCTCAACCCCAGAAATCTTATTTTTAAAATCCACTAACAGAAATCAGATTCTCTTTTTTCTGAACTCGTTTTTTCCCTAAGATTGAACCCATAAAGGAACAGATGGCTTTACTACAAGAAATTTACAGAAATTCTGAGGGTGAACTCTCCCCAATGGATATAATCACATACATAGAGGTACTTGCTGAATCATCCCCGCTATTAGGCTCCATGAACACCACCATTTCATCCAAGGAGGATCACTTCAATTCAACTCTTATTGTGAGTATGTTTTTTTTAGTTCATAGTGTAGTGTAGTAGTGGGGTTTCTTGATCTCAGGCGGCCAGGGACCTGGACCCACAGACCTGCCGTGCCAGACCCGTTAGCTGCCCGGCTGCCGACCGCTCAGACCCCCAGAAATGACTCCGACGCTTATATTAACTTCATGCTGTTTGGCCTATGGCTCAGGCACATTGCTAGCTTTCTCTTACATCTTAAATCAACCCATTTCTATTAATCTGTCTGCCATGTGCCCGTGGCTCACCTGTGTTCCTACATGTTTCTTCTTGGGCGGCTGCTCGATCTGCTTCAGACTCCGCTCTTCCTTTCCTACCTATTCTGATTCCTCCTCCTACTTCTTCTATGGTGCCTGCCATGGCCCAAAACAGCTCCTTTATTTAAATATTGAGATTCACAGCATACAGAAAGGCATTCCCACAACAGTGTAGCTGATCTTAAATTGTTTCCTGTTCTTCTGCTCAGTGTGCTATAACAATATTTTTAAAGACATGTTTTTCCTTGAATAGGAATTTGTAAAAACCATCAATAATTTTGTTCAAAAGAATACACTGAAAATTTGGGACCAATTACCTACAAATCATAGACGACTTCATCTCACAAAACTGATGCACACTGCTGAGCTTGTCACCTTAAGAATCTCTCAGAACTTCCAAAAGACTACTCAGCTTGATATGAACTCTACTGATGTGGGTAAGGCATGAAGGTAAATGGTTTACTTCAGATAAGCAGTGTTGACCAAACAAGACAGCATCTTGAAATACTACTGAATTGTACACAATTTTGCCAATGCAGATATTAATGTTGATTCATATTGCCAAATCAATATGAATGAATGTCGCGCGCACCCTCGCCCGCAAGGATGATGCAACACCAGGCTCTTCTTTCAGTGGTTTATTCAGGACCTTGAAACTTCTTTTGCTGCTTCTCCCACTGGGGAAAACCCGCTCCCAGCTATATACCCTCTGGACTGCTAGTCACGGAGCACCACGTGGGCCATGCCAATAGATCCAGGTGCACAGAAGCAAGCCACACCTGGAAGCAAGCCACGAGCTTAGCCTTAGCCAAATGAGTTGTTTATCTCAGAGAGCTCTCAGGTGGAAGGTGGAAGCCAGCACCATCTTTAAGGTGCGACCACGCCGCTCTCTACAAATGAAGAATTATCCTAGTAGAAAGATTGACTACATAGATGTTCCCCCATCTTATATTTTCTTGCTTTTTTATTCATAAACTGTGAAGCATTAAAGTTTGCAAAAGACATCACTCCCTTTTCATATTCACTCAGTGATATCCTGGACTTAACTTATAATTTTTTACATCAGAAATTATGGATATAGTATGTTTTAATTTCTCTTTAGAAATACTTAGCCTTGTAGTAACATGAGGCCATTACAATAATGAAGTATGGTTTTATGTTTTGGGCAGTTTACAGAAAAATACTGAAATTATGGATAAAGTTGAGGATGGTTATAAAATTATTCTGAAGAAACAAAGTGTGTTTTCTTGAGTAATCATTACACGTGTCTGTGTTGCATTTCTGACTCATATCCAGATATGTGGTAGCATAGTGACAGAATGGTTATCTCACTGATATTCACCAGTTACCCAAATTAAAAGTGAAAATGATGCGATTAATATCTAGGCATATATGTCTATGTTTCTGCATGAAAGAAGTGCTAATGTACTGCAAAAGGGAATTATTAATCAAAAAATTAATTTTCTTAATCTTTAGACAGTAAGCTATATTTACATTACAACTAGTTCCGTAGGTACCTCCAACATTTTGACATTGACATAGAACGTTGTCATCTACAAATTCACACCTGAAAGACAAGCAACTGAGTTATAAAAACAACCTCACAAAATCTTAAGGTTTTAGCTAAATTTGCTATTTCTTGTGATGCCATATTCAAAGTTTTTCTGGGTAAATGTACCCCATACGCTGCGGGTTAGGCAGACTACAAGACACTGTAGACCTTATTGCTTTAATAATGGAGGGTGGATATTTTGCATGTGTAGAACTTCAAGGTTTTGTTTTAACTCACAGAAGTTAAAGATTAAACCATAACTGTATTCATGAGGAAAGAAAAAGAAAGCAAAGTTTTCTTGTTTTCTCCACTTTCAGATTATGCACTGAACCTCAAAAAGCCTAAATGAGATGATGTTCGGTGCAATTGTCTCTAAATGTAAACATTACATTGGTTAAACTAATTTTAGAATATTTGTGATCTTATTTCAGCTCTCAAGGTTTTTGTTTTTGATTCAAATCACGTGAAGCATGCTCATCCCCATATGAATGTGGACGGAGGCTATGTAAAAATATTCCCAAAGAGAAAAACTCCATATGACTCAGCTGGTAGGACTTTAACATTCTTTGCAAATGCATGTATTAATGTGCCCATGGCTATATCACATACATTCATACAATTTTCTATAGAAATATTTTAACTTCTTATATAGAATATCCATGTTTACATTTGAGATTCATTCTGACATTGACTTTCTAAGGAAATCTGTGGTTACATGAAGGGATTTTTTTAATTGCTTAGTTATGTTTTAAGCTTCAGCTTTCCTTTGCATTCATCATTCCTAGTCTTTTGTATAGTAAACTCTCTATCAAATAAAACATTTTTTAAAAATTAAGACAGAATTCTAGTAGCAAACAGTTTATTGATTATCTAATTAAACAATCTCACTTGGTAGATACTAGAACTAAGGCACAAAGTTAATGGATTTGCCTTCTTATTTATCAGCAAACGGTTTAGAGCAATGCTAGAAAAAGGAAGAAGTTAATAATGAAATCAATTCAACGAGCATTTCCTTGTCACCTAACTAAATTCAAAGAAGTAGTTACTATCTTAATTTATGTTACCATTTATCTCCTCTTGGAGAAATGTGCACAATAAATTCTCCCTATCATAATACAACTTATGTTAAAGTTCTCTTATCGTAGACAAAATCATAGTATTAAATATAAACAAGAACTGGAACCTTTGCCCAAAGAGTGTGCGGATATTTATATCATAAGTATAAATAAAACTATACAGTAAATACATATATTTACTTTATGAAACTGCTTTATGAACAGCTAGGATTTATTTCTAATGACTATGCTACAAGCTATCCTTGTGATATTTTCTCAGTTTTGCTTCATTTCATTTTGTATTCTACTGCTTAGGAATTTTTCTCTCTACTCTTTATCTTCACCGTTATTTATTTCCCGATCAAAGTGAGAAACATTTAGTTACAAAACAAATGAAAAATAACCAAAATGTATTGCCACTGAACCCTTAGCTTGTATGCTACTAAATCATACTGTAATCAACAAAGCATACATATAATATTTATAACATATCCACAGAACCTGGTAAACAGTTGAAACTTCAAAGACAATTTGAATAGTGCTTAGAGTGGTGGAAAACACATTGAAAATACCTATTATGGTGACAAATGCTGAAATTGTCATGGAATTAAAACCTCAGAGCGATGCTGGCTGATTGTATGGTAGCTTTGTTATGCTTACTGATGGCACACATAAATGGACAGTTGAAAAAGATGATAATATTAGATCTCAATATGGCAGGATGGAAAAAGATGTCTTTTCCTCAAGGATCTTCTTACCTTCAAATGACATCTGCATGAGGTTTCATTTGTAAAATTCATTAGAAAAGACACACAGTGCTATTGACAGAAATACAGAGGTAATCAAGAGCCTCTGACGGATTTTATATTATTTTGTGAACTGAATTTAGAAATGTGATAAGGATGGGATAGAGTGTCAAAACAAGATTCAGTGCACTGAACCATGGCTTTGCAATAAAATCATAATAGACTTTTAAGGAATTCTACATATTTTCTTTTAAGTATTTGTGAAATTGGGATAATAATCAGATGCCCCAAAAGACCACTGAAGAATGTCCTGCTGAGAAGATCATTAGCATACTCAAAAATAAGTATAAAAAGAAGCATGAAAAGCCATTTGGAAATAAGAGTCCTTGTATTTTTACATATTTTTATTTAAAGTTTTTTTTTTTAAATCAGTTCCCTTTCACTCTTTTCTTCCCATTTATTTCCCAATTCCCCCTTTCCCCACCTCACCCATCCACTGCTCAAAGAAGATAAGGCCTCCCATAGGGTGTCAACAGAGTCTGGAAGATAAAGCTGAGATGGGACCAAGTCCCTCCCTACCGTATCAAGGCTGAGAAAGGTATCCCTCTATAGGGAATGGGTTCCAAATTGTGGTGCAAGCCAGTGAGATTTACTGAAGGAGTCAGAGGCAGGAGGAACACATGTTGGAGATCAGCCGGGGGAACAAGAGTCTTTAAGAAGTAGACGTCCTACTTCCTGAAGTTTCCAGTTCTTCCTCCAAGCCTGGTCAATTCAGAGAAAACATTAGCATCATAGTCATGTCTAAGAGTCTTTATATCACTAGTCCAAATACTTCAGATGATTATAGTTAGGATTCTATAACAGTGGCAATGAGGGTGAAGAAAGAGTTTATTTGACTTATAGGTTACAATCGGTCATGAAGAGAAACCCAGAGAGAGCCTGTAGAGAGAACTTAACAGAAACTCTGGAGGAACTCTGCCTATTGGCTTCTTCTCAGGCTATGTCAGCTGCTTTCCTCACACAGCAAAGACAGAACCTTCCAGTGAAGCACTGACACCAAGGGTTGGCCTGTCCTGCGTTAACATGCAGGAAAAGGCTTCACAGACATGCTCACAGGTCATTCTAATAGAAACATCTTTTCAATTGAGGTTCCTTCTTCCACAGTGTTGAAAAGCAAGTTTAATTACTACCTAGATTAATATCTATATGGTTTATGGATAGATATCTTTCAAATTTGCTAATAGGTCAAAGAAAGATCATGTGATGTATCTGAGTCAAATAAGGCCTTATAAAAATTAAAATGAGCAGTAATGTAATTTAGAAGCTATACCTCACATGATTATATGGAAGGAATGCTCCTTTTCAGTGTGGTGTGGAGGAGCCCAATTTTGTGACCACAATATTTTATGAATAATATCAGTAGTTATGTTTGTGGTTCTACAGCAATGTGCTCTATTCTGATACTGCACTTAAGGTAAAACATGGGTCCTCTAATTCCACAGAACTGAATGTTTTGAACATTAGTATGAAACATCACAGTAGCATGTTGTAGCTCAATCAGTTCTCAGTTCTCTTTATCCCAATTCGTTTACACAAAAATTAAACCACATTTCTTAAGGAGTTAAATGTCTCAGATTCTGGCTCTGTTAGGATAAGGCTGTCAGTCTATCTAGGAACACTTTTGGTCCAACTCAAGTTTGTGAAGTTAAGGTTCATAGAGGTCAAAGAACATAAGGCATGAATATCATATAGTGTGCATATGGGATATTGAACTTCACGTTTCAGTCAGACTTCTCATGATTTCTATGGAGTATAACTTTTGTCTACTCGGTTTGCATATTTGAGAACTCTGATGCACTTTCGTTTGGTGAATCCACTGACCACATTTATTTGATTAGCAGGCAGTGTTGTCGTTGCCTTCCTGTGCTATAAAAGTATTGGCCCCTTGCTTTCTCCATCTGACGACATTTTACTTGACCCTCAAAATAATAATAATTCTGAAGACAAGGAAAAAGTCATTTCTTCAGTGATTTCTGCCTCAATTAGCTCAAATCCACCCACGTTGTTTGAACTTGAAAAAATTACATTTACACTAAGTCATGTAAAGGTAAGTCGTTGTCTAGTATAAGTTAAAATTGTTATGTATTCAGCAAACTGGAATAGGATTTGGTGGCATTGTTTTAATTGTATGTGAGTTTTAAAGAGTCAGTATTATGAAAATTAAACCTGAAAATGCAATATAGGTTGATCTTTCCTTTTTAGTGATAGGAATAGAATCCAAAATGTTCTTTTGTTCTGTGTTTGAAATTGACAAATGAACTCCAACATCAGCTAGGTTTTCTATAAAATACTTCGCATTTCTGTTTCTTCTTAAAGCTAAGAAGTCCCATGTTTAATGTTCTAAGATCAAGCTATCTCCTAGTTTTATTTTAAGGACATTATTAACTTTGGCAATGTGTAAGCCCATATGTTTAAGAATGTAAAGATGGTATTTAAGAGCTTGTGAAATGGTTCAGTGAGCAAAACCTGACAACTTGAATCAATCCTTCAGAACCACATACACATGACAGAAACTGGAAACCGACTTCTGCACGTTGTCACCTAATCTTCGCATGGATGCTGTGGCATGTTCAGACACACACACACACACACACACACACACACACACACATGCACACACACACGTGATGTACCCACATGACTAGACATCTCCTAGGAAAAGTTCTGACTACTTCCCATTCCGTTTTCTTCTGCTTCTTTTCTCATGTCATAATTTTTATTTACAAATAGAATATAAGATCAACAATAAATACACATTGTTTTGGTTGTTATTGACAAATGTTTGATAAATATAAGCATTTTCTGAATAAAGACAGATAATGAACATCGGAAATGCTCTTTCTGTTTGCAATATATATGATCTTACTTAAAAATTATCTCAACTCTACAAAATTAAAAAACATTGCTGCAATATAAATTTCCAAACTGCTATAAAAAAAAAAAAAAGATGTAATTTGTCAGCATTGGTTCTGTTTTTACAAGTTAAGCATTGTGCTGATCCTGTCAGGGATGTTCTAAATGCAACCAAAGCGGTGCTGCTGGATGTGGTCTCCTGAGTGGAATGCCTGTTTTTCAGGTCTCAGATAAGTACAGGACACACTGTGCCTTTTGGAACTATTCGGTCAACGCCATGAACAATGGCAGCTGGTCATCTGAGGGCTGTGAGCAGACATACTCAAATGACACCCACACCTCTTGCCGCTGTCATCACCTGACACACTTCGCAATTTTGATGTCTTCCAGTTCCTCTATTGTAAGCAATTTTGTTCTTTGTGTTCTCAGAACTGCCCATCATCCTTCACTGTCCTCACTGCCTCTCTTCTTACCTCACATCATCAAGGCCATTCTTGTTTCTCTACGGATTTTAAATAGTTCACTAAGTTGCTAATTTGAGGTCCCTCAAATGTCTTCTGTGAACATACACTGCTATAAACTTCCCTTATGGGACTACCTTCATTGGATTTTTACAGATTTTGATATGCTGTTTTTATTTTTATTCAATCCTAGTAATTTTTAAATGCTTTCTTGATTTATTCTTGATGTAATTATCATTAAATATTGTGTTGTTTAGTTGTAATGAGATTGTATACTTTTTCTTATTTTCCATTACTTGATATTCAAATTTATTACATTGCGAATAAATGGAATTCATTCCATTTCAGATAGAATCAATATATGGTCTCAATTTTCTTATATTAAAAAAAGAGCTTTATACTTCACTGGGGCCAACTATATGTTTACTGTAATCAAAAAGGTGGGCTTTTGTTTGGGTTTATCTCTTTTTTTCCTTCCCTCCTAAGATAAGCATAATACGAAATTTTTAATTTTTTTCTTATCAAGGACTTGTCTTTTCCATAATGTCTATTAGGTTGCATATTAAAGGTAATATCTTTCCATTTCTCTGGAGTTTACATGATATTTTAATAGCTACCTATGCATTTTAGTGTGATGGTATCTAGAGACCTTTTCTTTTATAGTAGAGTCATTTTGTTATGTGATAAAATTTGGTACTGTTCATCCAATATATACAACATAAAACCACAAGGATTTTCAAACAAAAAATTAAGGTAAATATCCTTGTAATACACGTTTTCTTCGGTAGTATTTCCTTAGATTGCATTATTGTTATTATTACATAATTTCCTTCTTTGTATCTCTGTGTTGTAATCATCATCCGGTTGCTGATTCTAAGTTTCTTTATCAGCTCATCCATTTGCTTCCTTTAATACCTTCCATTACTCCATGAACTTTATTAAATGTCACAATACATTTGTTTAAAGTAGTATAAATCATACAAATGATTTTCTTCCAGGGTGTTAGTGGAGAAAGCTTCTATTTTTTTATGTAAAAATAAACAACTTATCTCCATTTCCATCTCAACTACACTATTTTGGTCTCCCACATATTCTGTTTCTCTTCTACCTGCATTTAATGTGCTTTAGATGAATCACCTCATAGACACAAGCCTCGGACTTACCACTGATAAATCCGCCTTAATTAACCATTTTCTCGTTACAATGATGAATTACCTTTCGAATATCATGGAACCGATGGTGATAACATTATTCAGGCATGTACTAATATATACTATGCTTAAAGAAAAAAATTACTAACTATTGTACTGCTAGCCTGCTACATGATTTATATCAGAGTTCTCTGAGTACCAAGTAAAAGTTTTTCTCATCTAAATGTACATTTTTATTTTTACATTTTATGGACATCATTTTGATTAATGCTTCCCTGAGAAATTCATTAGGGTTTGTAGTCCCTTTGATAAGTCCGCCTCTTAACAACTCTGCTATTATTTGCCCTTAGGGAGTTAAAGATTATAATATCCTGACAAGGATCACTCAGCTTGGAATAATTATCTCTCTGATTTGCCTCGCCATATGCATTTTCACCTTCTGGTTCTTCAGTGAAATTCAAAGCACTAGGACCACAATTCACAAGAACCTCTGCTGTAGCCTTTTTCTTGCAGAACTTGTTTTTCTTGTTGGGATCAACATTAATACAAACAAGGTAGGAAACCCACTCCCCACTGCGCTTTCTTCTTATTGGTTCTAGTATTTTCTAACTGATCAACTCTCATAAGCATGAGCTATAATAAAGATTTTAGTGGGTCACACATGCTGGATAATTGTTTAAGCTATCTTTTCTAGGTTTTTATAATGCTAACATACTCATCCAATTCATTAATCAAAAGAAAAAAATCTTTCATTGTGTGAAATATTTGGAAAACCAAAATTTTATGCCAAAGGAATTCTTGGTTTTGCATGGACAATTAGCAAGGACTAGAGAGAGGTGGAAATGGGGTTTCTTTTAGGATTGAAAATAAGCACAAAACCAGGTGAGATGACCTGGGGGCCTTACCAAAAAATTTCATATTCCATTCATTTGTACCTGCAAAGTAGTGGACCCTAAAATGGGGATAAACATATAACACGTTTATTAAAAGTTGTGCTCATGAGAGAATATTGGAATTGCCTATTGGAGAAGCCAGCAGACAAAGTCTGACCCTAAGTGAAGGAAAAAAGGAAGACAGGTGCACTTCTAAGACATTTTATCATGGTTGCCATGGAGTCCTTTGAGGAATCCTTTGCTGACCACAGGAATCCTCCTGGGTCTCTAGGCAACTAGAATGTTGGTAACCCAATGGCCAGCAGCAGTCCTAAGTTAGGGTGTGAACAGTACTGAAGTTCATACAATGGCACCAGTGAGAAACCTAAGCATCTTCCATGCACTGATTAGAGAAACAAATTCTTGGGACCACAGACCAGGAAAGTGCTTGTGCTTTTCTATTTCTCAAGAAAATCTTCCCAGGGCTGATGCTAGTAACCAACCAGTACATTTCCTTCAGAATTAGGTACCAGGAAACATCCATTTTAATTAGTTTACACAAACTGTTTCTACACTGTGCAGGAAGATTCTCGACACCTCTACAATTTGTGCCCTCAGCCCTTCGGGTGTATTTCATTTTCCTTATCTTTGCTTTACAACTACTACATAGAGTGTTTTTCCAACTCTTCCTTATATCGACCCATTTTAAGCTCTGTCTCAACACTAACTTCCTAAGTGGCTTCCAAGTTTCAACTTTCAGAAATATTTCTTTTCCCTGACTTTATACAGATGTCTCCAACATATTTTGACATGTAATCTCCTATTCTTGAATTATACTGTTTCAGCTTTTTCTACATTTATTTATTCTATGTATGTTTTATCTGCCTGTATGTATATGTACTTCTTGCATGCCTGGTGCCCAAGGAGTTTACAAAAGGCAATTGGATTTCCTGGAATTGTAGGTAGCCGTGTTTGTGAGCCACAGTGGGTGCTGGCAACCATACTTTGTCCTCTACAAGAGCCAGTATTTGTAACTACCTAGTCATTTCTCCACTATCTGTATTACTTTATTTAGTGAGGGAAATAAGTATGCACATTGTGTGACCTCTAAAGAAATAGATGCTAATAATTCTACTAATTACTAAACTTAACTAAATTACTAAAATTTACTAAATTACTAACTACTGAAATTACTAGTCAAAGTCTGGTTAACTACCTTTTCTATTAGTTCTTATAAACCTAACTATAGGTAGTGGGGAGATGGCTCAGTGCTTAAGAGGACTTGCTGTGCTTGCTAGAGATCATATTTCAGTTCCCAGTACCCTCATCCAGTGACTCAAACCATCTGTTAAGGCCATTCTCGAGGAATCTGACACTCTCTCCTGAACTCCAAGGATACCATATGCACATAGTACACAGACAGACAAGTACATGCACAAATATACACCTTAAAAAAAAACTAAGTAATAAGTAAATGCTCATAAAAAATTTTAACTAAAACATATTTCAAATGTATGCAGTAATCTTACATCTAGAAGCAATTCAACAATGGATAGTTTGGTAAAATGTTCTATTTGTACATTTTACATTTTGGCGATTTATCATGATTGGTCACATTGCTTTGATGATTTAGCACTAATTTACATTTTTTGAATTTCATTGAAATGAGAAGGAGAATTATCTACAGTCAAGAGTTAGTTTGAACCATCATATAGGCACTAAAAACCAAACAGTTTACATGTGAAGAGTCTAAAATTTATCCTAAAATATCAATGCATAAAAATGACAAATCTCTGGACAAGTCAGTAGTTTAATTTTATCACAGGGTCTGCTGACACTTCCACAGATGACGTACAGTTCTTTTAAATCAACTACAAGCAGCATATCTTAAAAGCAAAAGTGATGAGACCAGGGTAGTTTAGTGTAATCAGTCATGATATAAAATGACTCATGAAGGAAGCTGAGAGATATGATACTTTTAAGAAAAATGTTGCTTATGGATTCTTCCTTCTTTTGCATTGCAGTTGGTCTGCTCAATTACTGCTGGCCTGCTTCATTACTTCTTTTTAGCTGCATTTGCCTGGATGTGTATTGAAGGCATACACCTGTATCTCATTGTTGTGGGAATCATCTACAACAAAGGGTTTTTGCACAAGAACTTCTACATCTTTGGCTATGTCAGCCCTGCTGTAGTTGTCGGATTCTCAGCATCCTTGGGATACAAGTATTATGGTACCACAAAAGTGTAAGTAGATGGACTCGACACTACTGAGTTCCCTGCACACCTCTGAGAATGTTATTTTGCTATAACCCATGCAGCATATTTACTGATTTTTATCGCTCACTTTCCAGATGTTGGCTGAGCACCGAAAACAACTTCATTTGGAGCTTCATAGGACCAGCGTGTCTAATAATTCTTGTACGTATATAAAAACTACTGGTGAAACTTAAGGGTTAGATATGGTTGAGAAGAAATATCCCAGATCAGATATCCTGATTTGTAAGAACTGATTATGAACATTTGTGCCTGTCATTTGGTACCATTTAACATATTGAATTAGGGTGGAGAAAAATGCGTAACATATAAGTGAAGAGCAATTACCATCCATTTACTTTCTTAGGGAAAGATAGATTTTTGCATAGGATAAAATAAGAATGACAGATGGAAGGTCTTCTCCGTCTCTGCAGCTGAAACACCGAAAATGTGCCAAACACCTGATAATCTGGCCTTTCAAATGTTTACGTTATTTAATCTTCTATTGATGATTGGCCATCTTGGAAGATTAGACTGTCATCTTTAGTGTTTTGTCATCTTTATGTACCCTGTCATCACAAAGTGATTTTAAACTAAATTGCAACATCAGAGACAAGAACCCACTATTTCTCACAAGCAGACAAGTCAACCATTGATAGTCCTATTTCAACAAGGAAGAAGGCCTTTTAATTCTCATTGAAAGTGGTTTCAAACCTACAAATTTGGCAGGTATTATATGTTCCATTCTAAATAAAGACATTTTTATATGTCTCCGAAATATTTTTGAGAGCTGAAAGTTTGCAGCAGTCATTCTGAATATAATAGTCTGTCAATGAGTCGGGAGGCCTGACAGGATGCAAGGATAGAACAAATCATCAGAACACAAACTGTGACAATATTTTGGACAACCTTGTCCCATATGATTCTGCCATAAGCTAGCCTCCTTTTTTCTTTTTCTTTTTCTTATGGAATCTTTTATGGCTGTGAGGCAACTGCTAAATATAAATGCCTTCATATGCAAAGCAGAGAATTCTCATCAAGCTTTTATTTTTTTCCTATGGATGTAGTCGTTAAAAAATTATGCTTCCTAATGACCACAGAAATTTTTTATTATTCTCACATTCTCACAATTATTCCAGCAAGTGTTTCTAAACTACTGACTAGATATCTACTGCAATTATTTGATCTAATATAATTTATTACAGCTCCAGTATTAGAGTCCATATCATAATACTGATCAAGTGATATCCAATTTATTCAGCTTTACTGGTGCTTTTATATGAATATTTCATGTTAAGACATTTTATGTGTTCTGTTCTACTGATTTTTTCTCAAAAATTAAGTGAATATTCTGTGAACAATGTTCTTTATGCTTAGATGAAACACAGAAATGTAGGAATTATGCTAAAAACAGGAAGAATTTGGGGCCATGTTTCTCTAAAACAAGATTGGATAGTGTTTTCTCTCAAGTCATGTTTTAATGTTGTTTAAACAAACATAGATGCCCCAGAGTGAATTACTCAGACTATGGGTAGACTAAATCCTGAAAACTTTCTCAAAAGTGTAAATTTCCTCCTTCACAATGTTCTAGTTTGAAATGAGCAGTTGAGTTCACCTTTGTGCAGTTCTAGCAATACTAACCTTTTCTATGTTAAGCAGAAGGTGTGGTTCCTTTACGAATGGGTGAGGAGTCTCAGTTTTATCTACAGCATTCTAATTACTGTGTCTTATAAAATACCCCATCTATTAACTACTATATCAAGTGCATTAGTTAATTAATGCACATTAATAGTGATTCTGACTCTCCAGCCACTGTTGCATGTCTTGTTAGTGCAATGGCATAACATGATATCAATTGAAATGTTTCCTCTTGCCACAGACTAGTTTTTTGTTCAGTGATAAAGTCAGAGAAACTGTGCACAGTCATTTTTTTTCTTGGCCTGAGTCTTACAGACTTTTTCTAAAGAGACAGTAGGGAAGCCGATATCTCAGCATAGATAGTTCACAGTTGGGACTCCTTGGCCACAATGGTGTGCAATGTTTCTAGACCTTTTTGGCTTTGCTGCCAGTGATGATCCAAGAACAGTAGGGCATGATGAGCACCCTTTTATGAGTTCTCTGAAATATGTCTCCTCTTTGGAGGCCTCATGTGAGCACAGAGACCACCACCTACTTCTGATTAAGGTTTCCTGCTAGCTTCACACTTCCCAGGTATCTACTAGAGCAAAAGAAAAGAATTTATCACTGCAGTGTTCCTTAAATTGAAGTAAGGGGAGATACACAAAAACTTCAGCTCTTCTACAAACAGAGAGATGTGTCTAAGCAAACTGGTTCACAATTCTAATCTTGGAATTTGAGACACTAATGCAAGACTATCAGGGATCCATGGTCATCCTCAACAACAGCAGTTTCAGACCAGCCTGGGCTGAAGAAGACCCTGTCTCAAAACAAAACACAAAAAGAGAAGGGAGACAAAGGAAAGAAGGGAGGGAAGAGAGAGGGAGGGAAGGAGGGAGGAGGGAGAGGGAGGGAGGGAGGGAAGGAGGAAGGAGGGAGAGGGAGAGAGGGAGGGAGGGAAGAGGGGAGGAGGGAGAGGGAGGGAGGGAGGTAAGGAGGAAGGAAGGAAGGAGGAAGGAAGGAAGGAAGGAAGGAAGGAGGAAGGAAGGAAGGAAGGAAGGAAGGAAGGAAGGAAGGAAGGAAGAAGGAAGGAAGGAAGGAAGGAAGGAGGAAGGAAGGAAGGAAGGAGGAAGGAGGGAAGGAAGGAGGAAGGAGGGAGGGAGGGAGGGAGGGAGGAAGGAAGGAAGGAAGGAAGGAAGGAAGGAAGGAAGGAAGGAGGAAGGAGGGAGGGAGGGAGGGAGGAAGGAAGGAAGGAAGGAAGGAGGGAGGGAGGGAGGGAGGGAGGGAGGAAGGAAGGAAGGAAGGAAGGAAGGAGGAAGGAGGGAGGGAGGGAGGGAGGGAGGGAGGGAGGGAGGAAGGAAGGAAGGAAGGAAGGAAGGAAGGAAGGAAGGAAGGAAGGAAGGAAGGAAGGAAGGAAGGAAGGAGGAAGGAAGGAAGGAGGAAGGAAGGAAGGAAATGGAAAAAGAAAAAAGAAGAGAAAGAGAAGGCAGAGAGAAAAGTGAAGCAAGCAAAAGGGTAGCACGTCGCATGTTCGCCGGTAAAATGATGCCGTAAACAACAAGGAGAAAATGTTGAATGGAAATATGGCTGACTGCATCTCTCTGATGATTAAAAGGAACCAGTGTAGAAATGGAGCACTATAAATGCCTATGTAAAAAGTTTACTTGGAGATCATTATATAAACTATAAATAATAATGGATGAACCAAAGGATAAAACTAAAGTGCTGTTATGAAGCCCCCCCCCCACCAGTAGGTGATTAGACCCTTTTGATTCCAGTGGGCAGCCACTGGACCTGGACATGGAACACATAGAATCCAAGACCCAGTCATGATGCTAACTTCACAGTCCTCTACATTAAGTTAAATCATATGAACACATTGAGTATAGATTTCCTTATGTATAGAATTCAGATATTCAGATTTTATCATTTGCCATTGGGGGTTAGCAGACACCTAGTCATTAAAAAAGATCACTGGGAGTGATCTACATGATCTAGTAGTGATCATGTGAACCATATAATTAGCTTCCAAATAGATGAGTGATACAGCGCCAGAGTACTGAGACAGCGACACCCCTGCCTGCCATAGCTCCAAAGAGAAAACAGACAAAACAATCGGCATACGGACAGGAGCAGGGTGCAGAGAATTCAGCGTGCCATCATAATCTCTCATCAACCCTGACCAGGATGAAGGACTCTGGCATTTACATAAAACAGGACAGGGTTTAAATGTGAACTCAAGGTGCTGTCCAACAGCCCTTTGAGCTTGCGAGATCTTCTTGAAAATGAACAAAAGACAGAGCAAGAAACAACATTGAAACCAGGCATCATGATAGGTTTTGTCTTCTGAGTATTCAAGAATTACCTTTCACATAGGCATCACCCTGGTCTAGACTGTTATTTCTAAGTAACAAACTAAACTAACTGGTTATGAAGAAAACAAGCTTAGCTAGTTCTCCACTTTAACAATTAGGTCTTTTCGACTCTCTCACCACTACATTTCGAGTATTAATAATAAGTATTTATTTTACAAATTACTAAGTATACACTTCTTTGATACACTTGGAAAAGGTATCCTTAGATATACTATAGTTTTATTATCCCATTGGATCATTTGAAAATAAGATTTGAAAATGGTGACTGGCCTGTTATCTATAAATAGGAGTTGAAACTATTTCTTGACTTATTTAAGCCAGAGCTTTCACTATTCTTGACTCTTCTGGAATTACTTTCTGCTCTCTTTTTCTACCATTATATCTCATCTTGGGATACTCTGAGCCAAAGTAAGCTCATGGTCAACATCTTGGCCTTAGTGATGATACTTCTCCTTGCCTGGAAGGATGGAGTTCTTGGGAATCCAGTTCTCTCTTCCTGCCTTCAGCCTTATCTCACCAGACCTCTCCACAGCACAGCCTTTATCCTTGTTGAGACACTTGCTTTAAAACATTGAAAGCCTTCTTCAATAATCTTAATATTTTCTGTGAAGTTTTGCTTTCAGAAATTATTGACTAGTGCAGAGACTCATGGAACCTTCACAGACTTGAAGCTTTTCTATATTTTTCTAAGGTGCTCTCATAAAATTTGGATTCTAATCCTCTGTTGTATCTTTAACACTTTATTATTGCATGTGGTAACTTTCTGTGTATTCCTTTGGACATCTCTAGAAAATAGAAGTCTCTAAGAATTCTTAAATTTTAATTTATTTGCTAATAAAAACCATAGTAATGCATGAGGCAAGAAAAAAAAGGCCATGTGGTCTTTCTTTGGGTAGTTGATGGCTATGTCATAGACTTCTAAAAGATAAATAAAGAAAATAATGCCAGAAAAACATAATAATGTAATAATACTGTGCTTTATAAAGCAGCAATTCTTTAGCAGCTAAAAAAGGAAAATTTCAAATTATTCAAAAGAAAATCTATATTGACTCTTTTATTCTTACCTTTTGTGCTAAAAAAAATCAAACAAAAGGACAAATTAGGAAACAGGATTTCTAAAGTTCCAAATCATATGCATTAGAATATGTGTGATCAAACACAACACATGTGCATATGTGAGTCTGTGCCAATCCTGCCTTTTAAAATGTTAGTGAATATGTCACAGCATTTCATTATGGCAAAATATAATATATGTGCCTGCTATTATCTAGAGTTTGTGGTTTGAAGTTTACAATGCCAAAATTAAAGCCAAATAAAATAGAAACTTAATAAGATAAATAAAAAACATTGATTCTAGAACAAAGCAAAATGTTAGTTAAGTTTTAAATTTAAATAGGTACTTAGAGATGATGGTGTTACAACCTTAAATGAAGCATAGGCCTTTTCTTATGTATAAGGGTGCTCTGGAATTGTTTACAGTTATCGTCTTATATGATGTCCTGAATGCCATTTACAAGATTGCACCACTTCAAACACCACTTACTAGTGTTTAAGAATGCTGGATTTGAAGTCAGAATAAAATTCTTTTGAGATACAATATAAAGAATAATAACTGAATTACTTCAGCTCTGGTCTCTTTTGGTGCTTTAGGTGTGTTGTTTCACACATATCTAAATTTCAGTCTCATCAAAGAGTTAAGTTATATTTGAATAGCAACATTCTGCATTGATAGTGCAAAACTTATTGGTATTATGGATCCCTTGAGTTCAGAAATGAGAAACCTGTGACTGTTGATTTTAAAAATCATGCCATTTAAAAATTTAAGATTGACTACACATGAAAGGCTGTACCATGCTTTTGGAAGTAAGATGGATGGGAAAGAGATTTCTAAGTTTTTGTAAAGAAGAGTTTCAAACTCAAGGTAATTTCCATATTTTTCAATATTTTTAATCTTTAACGTTGAATTCTTAAAAAAAAACCCTATACAAACCATTAGATTCAAGTAAATAAATATAAAAAGGAGTTTAAAAATCAGATAACTTTTAATAAGAAATTAAGTGTTCCTATAAATATATGTCCAGTTATTGAACAATAAGATTTTATTTTTTTAGTAGTGTTATTTTTTGAGACAGAACTTCTACCTCCTGAGTGTTGAGATTTAAGGTGTGAGCTACAACTGCCCAGTCAAGATTTTCTTGACTGAACTAAATACTAATTAAGCTATGTCCACATACGGATTTTCTTTCGTTTTCCCAAACTGAAAACAGTCTTCTTTCATATAGTACATCTAACCCACAGTTCCCTCTACCCCTAACCTTTAAACCTGCCCTCCCCACCTTCTTTCTTCCTCAGATCTGCACCTCTTATATTTCCCTTCAGAAAAGAGTAGCCTTCAAGGAACAACAGCCAAACACAATAAAACAAGATACAATAAGAGAGAGCAAAAGCCATCATGTGGAGGCTGGACAAGGCAACCCAATGGGAGGAAAGAGTCCCAGGAGCAGGCAAAAGAGTCCATTCCCACTGTTAGGAATGTCACAAAAACACCGACTTAACAGCCAGAACATACACAAAGGTCCTGGTGTAGGCCCATACAGGTCCGTGGTTGGTGTTTTGTTAGCTTAGGTGAGTCCTGCTTAGTTGACTGAGTTTCCCAAGTCCTCCTGATTCCTCCATCTTCTTTGACTCTTACAAACTGCCCTCCCTGTCTTCCACAGGGTTACCAAATCTCCCCGGGGAAGGACCTGATAGAAACTTTCAATTTTCTTTAAAGATTTTTCATTAGGCTTTAACTCAAAAATGATGCAGTAGAGCGTTGCAGTGTTACATTGACCCCAAGAGCACACGGCTCAGGTGTTGGCGCATTCTGTGTTCCTCTCCTGTGTCTAATCTAGCTCTTAGCCAAGAAATGCAACCATAATACTGAAAATTCATTATTCTTGTCCAAATTTGCATGTGCGCATGTGTATGTGCACTGGTTCTGAAATGTCATAATGTGAGGTTTCTGGCCCAATTAACCCCATGGTGTGCATCTGCCTGCAGCTACTTTTCCCCCACAATGACTCAGATGCTTATATTATTTTCATGCTGTTTGGCCTATGGTTCAGGCATATTGCTCCTTCATCTTAATTCAACCCATTTCTATTATTCTGTCTTGCCAAGTCGCCTGTGGCTCACCTGAGTTACCTTACATGATGAATCTTGGGAGGCTGACTCTGTCTAACTCCACCCTCCTTCTCCTACCTATGCTCTGATTACTTGCCTACTGCTATGGTGTCTGTCATGGGTCAAAATAGTATTTTATTCACAGCGTACAGAAAGACATTCCCATATCACATTTTGAATTTCCTAGTTATCCAAATTTAAGAAACATATAAATACTATAAGATTGTATATTTCATCCTGTACTTGTAGTTCCTGTAATGGACTACCTCTTTTACAGAACTCTGAGATACTATCTATGCCCTAAGAAGACATATTTGTTCATCTGATCTGAAGAAACCAATTAAAAAAGCTAAATGAGTTATAGAAAGCAAATAAAGGAAATGTATTCCCTGTGGTCACATTGGGAAGAAGAAGGAAGAGATCCAGTGACTATCCTAAAGTGAAATCCAAGTTTAAATGGAAGGTCGAGAATATGCACATCTAAGCAGTCCATGTCAGGATGTGCTCATCACCTTCACTGACTGGCCCATCCTTACCTCTGTATAACTATAAATCTTTTCCTGGAGAAGAGAGTTTTCACAGAGGCTGGCCCAGCCTTCTCTTTTCAAGCATGATACTGCTAGGGAATTTGCCTTTGTACTGATAATTTTATACTTAAAATATCTTTTTAGAATATATACGTATCCATATATATGTATATATGAGCATATATATGTGTGTGTGGAATATAAACACAATCTCTCTCTCTCTCTCTCTCTCTCTCTCTCTCTCTCTCTCTCTCTCTCTCTCTCTCTCTCTCTCTCTCTCTCTCTCCTCTCTCTTCCAGGTCATTGATACTTCCTATTTTATATTTACTCCGTATTCTAACAAATAATTATTCTGTCGTATGTATGGACTCAATTACAAGCTAAGAAAAAAAGAACACTTTTGAGTTACCTATAGTCTAAAATATATCAAATCCATCTTTTCTCATTAGAATCTACAGTTT
The DNA here is from genome assembly GCA_033318265.1 of Phyllotis vaccarum. NCBI lineage: Eukaryota > Metazoa > Chordata > Mammalia > Rodentia > Cricetidae > Phyllotis > Phyllotis vaccarum. The sequence continues at coordinate 8,399,290 of JARWLC010000015.1, read as the reverse complement.
TACCATTTCTACCCTTGCTTATTATGAGTGTGTATTTAAAACTTCCCTAAGGATGAATATTTGTTTCTAGCATTTCCTTATTTAAAAACAGTGTTGCATAAAAACATTCAAGTCCCACCACAGTGGCATATCCATTAAAACAGTCTTAGGAAGCATATCTTGGAAGTAGAAATTCAAGTATGTGCAGGTTTTAAAATTTATACAATTATCCTGTAAAAAATTATATGAACTAATTTTTTATTCTGCCAACTATATATGATAAAGCTTTTATTCTAATATCTGTACCAATATTCAGTATTATCACCTATGTTAGAATAAATAAAGACAAAAGGAAGGATTACAATAGACCAAGGATTACTGAAATATCAAGGGAGCTCCTTTGTACTTGTAAGGTAATAATGTAGAATTGGGTTTCTCACTTAGGGTTCTTAGTATCATTGTTTAAAAAAAATTTAAGAATGGGACTCAAATAGAAGCTCAAGGAAAATTTTATTAGGGTTGAAAAAGAAAAACTGCAGGACAAGCAAATTGTAAATCTCAGCAGCTACTTGGAAGTGAAAGATGGAGTTAAGGAGGGAGGGGAGAGTAAGCTATCCCTCCTCTCTCATTAGCACACCTAAAGATAGACCTGGGCAGGTGAGTGCCCTGCCCAATGGACTAACTCTTACTAAAGCAGGCAATGGCATGGCTCTGCATACAGTGAGTTTCCACTCTTTGCTGTCACAGAGGTTTGCTGACACTGGACAAAGCCTTTGTTGTAACTCAGTCCAAGGAAATTCACATCACCTGCATCTCCTACTTTCTAGATTCTAATAGCTATACTACTTTAAGAAAACAACTAAAAGTCCCCTAAGGACCAGTCCCAAGTTCCCTTCACTGGCAACTGCCTCTGGTGCAGACTGTACTGTTAACACCAGCTGTGCCTACAAAGAGCACAGACATGAGAACACTTACACAGGGTAAACACACTAAAGCTATACTAAAAAAGTGCTATGAGTTTTTAATTTTAATTTTGTGAACATTAGGCCATCACTTTCACTGAAACTTTCAGTTTAGTACCAGCATGTGTTTTGTCTCATCTTGCAGTGATGACTGGGGTTTAAAGTCTTTAAACCACCCAGCCTTTCTATACTGTATATTAAGTAGTTCAGTGCCCATAACATTGTGTTGTTTTTCATAGTATTATGACCGTCTTGAACAATACAGACCTAGAAACTTTTAAAGACAGGAAGTAGAGGAGCTGTTTTTGAGAGGGGAAAAAAAGCAATATAAATGATTCATTGCTGATTTTCAACATGTTCTCATACATATGAGCTGTATTGTTACCGAAAGTGTCTTCAAAGATAATCTTTTGGAATTCACTAGAGAATTTCATAAGACTTGGATAAACTTGTAAAAATTAGAGATAAAATAAAAAATGTTTCTTAAAAATACCTTAAGTCTCTCTAACCCAATTACAAAGAAGTGTCTAAAATGACTCTGATCACAAATGCTCCCTGGTGAGCATCCTTCTGCAGTACATGTTCTATGGTATAGCCCAGAAGAGGCAAGTCCACACAGTCATTAAAAGTAGTACTTGATGTACATTTGCATAATCTTTTAATCTTCACAAAACCGTTTAATATGTCTCAGTTGATCCTCACAGAAGCTTCTGCAATACATGAAAATAAAAATAGAAATAGCATTTGGTAGATCAGGTTTCCCAAGATTTTTGCACTCTGGTATTATAATCTAGATTTATCTGTTTAGAAATGCCTAGAGGGATTCTACTATTTATAATTTAAGAAGCGGATAAATTTCTGTTAAGTGGATTGATTACAATAAAGCAAATCATCTATATTATCTTGAATTTAGGTCATAAAACCTTCAAAAATTTATTAATGATAAATTATTTAAAATTGTTTAATTTAATCAAGAGGCAAGTACGTATTCTGATTATTCTGAGAGTAAGGCAGGGCACTTGTACAAGTCATCTTGGCTAAGTGATACCCCCCGCCAGCCTTACCTACTCCATTATGATCTTTTATGACTTCACATTATTCTTGGGATTGAGTCAATAACCTTGCACATGATTTATTCTAAAAGTGCCCTCTTAGTTTATTTATTTTAAAATCATGAAACATTTTGAGAGTAAGAGTGGCCTATAAAAATATTTCAAATTAGTACTATTTTTAGGGAATCTCTAAAATAGTCATGTTCCAAAATTATTTTTAAAATTGTATCTGTTTATATAAAACAAAATTTAGCAAAATCCTGTGTGGTTGACACAATGTCTTGGTGTCAACCAGAAATGTCTGGATATGTTTCTGTGAACTTGGTGACTACCCTGTATGGGCAAAAGATAAGGAAATAGAAGTTGGTTGCTCATGCCCTTCCATGCATGTTAAACGCATGCAGAGGAATGTTCTTTACATATGTTACTTGTACAGGGTACTCCCAGAAGATATGGCAGAAGCTGGAGGTAGACTACATCAGTTCTCTCTTAATTTACCTTAATGTGATGTCCACTGAATGCTAACTCAAAAAGAACACTACTCAACAGCCCCAGACAACAATGGCAAGTAGACCATTTCCATAGGACACATTGCATCTTCTAAACCCATGGTCAGCTTTCTTACTGTGACTAGCTCTCAGTGTTTAAATACTCTGGCTGTGAAGCCTTGTATTTAACCACCCTATTTTCCACTGCATATTCTCTCTCTCTCCCTCCCCCCTCTCTCTTTCTATCTACCTCCATTTTGTCTCAATTCCTAGTTAATTCCCACTTATCTTCTATACTTCAATTCAAACATTACCCAAAGAAAGTCTTGTTTAACTCATTGACCTAAAATAAATATTTTGCTGACGCTTTCAAAATTATGTCTATATTTTATTTTTATAAATCCCCTTCCCAGGTTACAATGTGTATAAGTTTATGTTATATATTTGATTCATGATTGGTCAGTAATTTTTTTGCTGGGGGAGGTGGAATGACTCTAAGGAGAGGAAACTATTATGGATTTTCCTGCACTGTACTGTTCTTAAGGCTCAGCATGCAGTAATCACTCAGTCATATTGTTGGGAAAATAAATGAGTAGAGCACCAAGATAAATTTGTTCAAAAGTACTCATTCCTTTTTCACAGAGGAAATGTAAAGAAAGAAATCAAGCATAAAATTTGGAAGCTTTTTCTAAAATCTGTCACATTTACTTTGTTTTGTTCCTTGGAAGGATTATTGTCTCTGGCCAGTGAGCTTGTCTGCAGTGTGCTTTTAGTAAAATATGTAGTGTGGTGTTTTAAATTCTTCTGAACAAAATAAGGTCCTCTGTAGGGAGTGCTTAGTAAAGGGAGCACTGAGGAAGTCCTTTCTGTGCTCTGTATCTCTACTACATGGATAAGGATAACTAACTGCAAAAATATTGCTGCAAATTGCATTAGAAGAATATGAATATATTTTAAACAAAGGATAAAATTAAATAATTAAATAATCTGGGAAACAATTTTATTTAACTTTTATTTTACACTTTAGTTGAAAACCTAGGTTTCAAGAGGTGAGATGCTAGAGAAATGTTCAGTGGTTAAGAATGTGTACTGTTCTTCTAGAAGACCAGAGTTTGGGTCCCATCACCTAAGTCAGATAGTTTCCCAACCACCTATAACTCCATGCTCAGGGAATCTGACATCTTCTGTCTTCAAGAGCATCTACATTTATTTATGCCACTTTACACATATTAAAAATAACAAAAAAAAACTTTAAAAACATTAAGTTGGCAATGATTTGAATATTATATCTTTGAATTTAATAAGGCAAAGTTTGTCTTAAATCTAATGAATAGTCAAATTGCTGTACAAGTTTGTGTAAAGAGCTGTTGTTTCTTCTAACCTACAGCCACAATTTTTTCCATGTAAGTGTGTAAACAAGGAGAACTTCTCATTCTAAAATCATAACAAAAGGGAGTTCATTGTTCAGCTTCTTTTCTGCTGTGACTTTGAGATGAAGAGCTGTGGTAAATGCTTTTCCCACACCGCTTTTCTCCTTCACCTCTTTTTCCATGGACTATGACTAACTACAGTAGAAATCAGCAATAAAAACAAGTTTATGACATTCGCTTATAGTCACAGGGGTCACTTTATCCTCCAGTTTAAAATATCCCATTCTATTCTCCCTCCTTTCATTTTTATTCTAATTTACATTTGGAAAATATTTTTAAACATCAAAAACGCTGAGGTATACTTCTAATGGAAACATTCTAAAATATGACTACTTGCCCTCCTTGAGGAATAGATAGGGGATGGGGTGGGAGGAGGCTGAGGGAGGACTGAGAGGGACTGGGAGGAGGGAAGGGAGGAAGAGCAGTGGTAGATATGGAAAAAAACGTTTAAATAAAAAACAGAAGCAAGGAACTCCTTTTTCAATTATTTGTACTCCAACAGAAAAATAAATTATAGATTATTCTCTTATTGTCAGAGATTATTATTATGAAAATAAAATGTTAACCATAGAAGAGGCTAATCTTTAATTAACTAACATAAGAGATCAGTTGGAGTGGAAGAGGGAAGATATTCTAAGAAAGAAATATCACGACAACTGTCTTACAAAAGCTTTTAAATGTGCCTGATCCTTGTTTCCAGGCCTTGTTTGAATGAGCATGTATCATAGGCCTACATATCGGTGATTTCCCAATAGACACCAATGTGGAGGCTCCCCTTGTCTATCCATAAAGTTCAGCCACTCTGTACATCCTTCCCCTTCCTCAGTTCTTACAAGAAGGTCATTGTCCTCTGACAACTTATAATATATCCGTTACTATTTTCTTTCTCTGGTGTTTGGGGTTCAGTTCCAGTGTCTAGAGAATCTTCATTACCCTGCTTCACTCCAGATTCATTACATTTTGATGATTTATGTCTATTTCTACTGTTACTTTCATCTGCAAATAATTTAGTGTCAATGAGAAACTTTTATAGCAAATCATCAAGATTTAGGAAAAATTATTATAATTTTATGCATTTGTTCAGTTTATGGCTGATCAGTTGATGACTTCTTTATACAGATGATTCAGGTAATTTGAGTATAGCATATTAATTTTTAATTAATTAGAACCTTAATTGTTTAATTCACAAAACATGAATATTGAGCTTGTTAGATACAAGTCATTATTCCTGACCTTGAGACTCCAAATATAAAACTTAAAAGTAGTTTTATTCTTACGGATCCTGAATCATAAACCAAGAGCTCCTATTGATTTACTATTCGTTGGACACTTACATACTGAGTGCAATTCAGAGAACCTTACAATAACTGTATAATTTCATTCAGACAAAAATCTTAAAGATAAACATTAACAAGAGAGCTCAACAAATTGCTTCCTACTTAGCCCAGTAGATGAACTTGCAACGCTGCTCTAGGAATCATGTAGTCTATTTGGAAGTGGCGTTGTCTATGAGACAGTGTATACTTTATTGAATGTACGTTCACATCTAGAAAACCCTACACATTTACTGGTTTATGCAAATTACCTTGTACTATGTAGAGCTGTCCAGCTGAGAGCAGGAGAGGAGAGAATGTATGAGCAAGGGGATGGGGATTATGAGGAAAATTCCCACAGTAATGGCTGGCTGGAATCTGGGGAGCTCACTGAATCAAGAACAGTTACTGGGGAACCATAGGGAAAAGGAGCTAGGACCTCCAAAGGTAGGCAACTGTTGACTGCCATGGGTTGTATGTGGAGCCTTGAGGGTGGGATCAGACTGTGTTCCTGTGTGTAGGCTGGCACCTTGGAGCCCATTCCCTGCAGAGGAACATCTAACCCAGTCTTGATTTTGGGATGAGGAAATTAGATTTGCCAGGTGCAGTTATGAAGTTTCCTGGTCCCGGGCAGCCAGAGGTCTAGACCCACAGACCTGCAGCCCCAGACCCCTTAGCAGCCCGCAGCTGCTCAGGCCCCCAAAATGACTCAAAGGCTTATATTAGCTTCATGCTGTTTGGCCTATGGCTCAGGCATATTGCTAGCTTGTTCTCACATCTTAACTCAACCCATTCTCATTAAGCTGTCTGCCACATGGCCCGTGGCTCTCCTGTGTTCCTTACATGTTGCTCCTTTGCACTTATGGCTCAGTCTGTCTGACTCTGCCCTGCTTTTCCTACCTATTCTGATTCCCCACATATTTCTTCTATGGTGCCTGTCATGGGCCAAAACAACTTCTTTATTTGAAGATTTACATTCACAGCAGACAGAGCAACATTCACACGTCAGCCAGGAGTGGATGTGCCACACTTAGCTGACCCACCATGGGATGTCTTGCCCTTTTAGGGGAAGGGTTAGGGGAATGGGGATAGGGGAGGCTGAAGGCTGACTGGAAGGGATTGGGAGCAGGAAAGGGAGGGAAAGCAGGGGGATACATGGATAAAAAATACTTTTTATAAAAAATAATAAAATTAACATAACAAAAACATTTTTGAAAATAAAAGAATTAAACATTAAAAATGTCATTTATTTGATACTCCATTAAAATATTTAAAATTCATTATCTGAAATTAAAATTATATTTAGTTATAAATAGAGTAATTAAATTACATAAATAAGTGGTGTGGTTTTCTGCTATTATTTTGTGCTGGCAATTGAACCCAGAGTTTTGTGCCAACCTGGGCATGCCTCTAAGATGCATCTCTAGTTCTGCTTTGTTAGAATGCTCCCTCAGCACCAGCCTCTCAAAGATGCACTTAATGCACGTGTTCAGGTGACTGTGTACCAGACTGAACCATAGAGAAAATTTCAATACACCTTTGTTTCTTTGGTGATGGTGTATTTTTGCATTTGAAATGATACTTACTGAATTTACTGGCATTACTTAAATTTATAGAAAGAATACACTTAAATTTGCAATTAGATTTTCTTTCATGTATTAAGTTAGCTTACTATCTCAAGAAGAATAGTACTTTTCTCCAATAGAAAGTGATGTTTCAAATGACTAATTGGGAGGACATGTGTAGAGACACCTCTAGACATGTATTTAGCATAAGAGAAGGTATATATTGAATTAAATATTGTGTAATCTTAAATGCAACTGGAAAATGCATCTAAATCTATACTATGGAGATTGTCTTCCCAATAATTAAACTCATTATATTAAATGTGATTAGATCTTTATGGAGATCAAACTGGTTGGCTTGTGCAGACTCTTACAGCCTGGCTGTTTACTCAAAACTGTTTATGCTAGAGCAAGGAAAATGGTCATTTGATATTTTCTCATGTGTATATTTGTTACCGGTGCTAAGTTTCACCACAATGCCCTTTGAGCCATATAAAGCTCATCTCTCTGTGTGTTACTGGGATTTCTTGTTAAAGGTAGATAATATGACCTGAGCACCCATGTGCATACCTTATAATATGTTGCAGTAGAGAGAAAAGCAGCAAAGGGTTAACAAACTAACTTGAAGAACAAAGATCTGCAGATCACTCCTTTGTAACAATATGGGCTAGAACACAGACAGTCCCAGCTTAAATGTCAACACTTAATTATCCTTAGAAAATTCTCAGCAGCCATGCTAAAATTCTGTTTAGATTAATTTCACATTTACACACCAGTGGAACAAGCAAACCATAGAGTGTGCTGGGTGGAAAGACTTACTGAAGAGTGGTACATTTGCTGACCTCTGAGAAACTGAGAATGCCTTCTTTCAAGAGAGGACTGCTCTTTTCACATTGTCCTAGTGGCCATGAGCAGAATCCATCAGTGATATCCTGACCAATTTGCATGAGCATAAACTAATAATGTACTGACTATTGACAAGTTCACAGTCAATGTTCATGTGATTGACATCTTCAAGTCTTAATATCACTTTAGTGTCTTCTTTCTGGTTTTCACCTACAGTTTTATAGTTTTATAAAATATTTGATAACATAAACTCTATAACCCATGATAAATAAGTAAGGCTAGTCCTTTCTAGCCATAATCTCAGGTGAATTATTTAATCTTTTTTTAATTCTGGTGCTCTAAGTGGAAAACAAATTTAATAAAACTTCATCAATTGCAATTATCTAATTATAATGAAAGAAAAATTAAGAAGTCATGGACAGTATCACAGATCATGAATAATATTCACACAATGAATATTAGTGTTAAAAGAGTATTTTTGTCAGAGTTCTTGAATCTCAGCGATACAGCCATTTATAACTACTTGTAAAATGATACATTATACCAGATCAACTCTTTGTCCAAGTACATTTCCAAGCAGGCATTGCCTGCTGGGCAAACATTGCTATTAACATGTAAACTTCAAAAGATTAGTGCAGTGTTACAATGAGGTTTTTTGGTCCCAGGCAGCCAGAGGTCCAGACCCACAGACCTGCAGTCCCAGACCGCTTAGCCGCCTGCCCCTGATCAGGCCACCAAAAATGATTCAGATGCTTATATTAACTTCATGCTGTTTGGCCTATGACTCAAGCACATTGTTAGCTAACTCCTTCATCTTAACTCAACCCATTTCCATTAATCTGTCCTGCCAAGTGGCCTGTGGCTCACCTGTGTTACTTACATGCTTCTTCTTGGGCTTCTGGTTCAGTCTGTCTGACTCCGCTCTGCTTCTCCTACCTATGCTGTGATTTCCCCTCCTACTTTTTCTATGGTGCCTATCATGGACCAAAACAGCTTCTTTATTTAAAGATTGATATTCGCAACATACAGAAAGACATTCCTACATCAATGTAGCATCAGAAAATGTGTACTGTCCCAGAATGGTCTATTGGTGAGCTTCTTTTGTGATGTTTAGAACCTTGCTGAGTGTACCTATTATGACCTCTGACTGTTTCAAATGTTTCAATATGTTTAGAACTCAACAGTTGTTTTTGTCATATGACTGTACACTGTCCTTTCTTTTCTCTGTTATCTACTCTTTCTTGAGTCAGTGCTGAAATCTCGTCAGAGGGATAGATAGCTTTTAACTCTGTAGATATTCCCAGGGTAGCTACTCTGAGCCTAGTGTTAAATCAGATGGACGAAAGGGGTTATTTCTGCCTATGTGGGAGAGGGGTTACTCAGTTGACATCACACTGTTGAGAAGAGGTCAGCAAAGTGTGATGTCATAGTTTCTATGAACTTTCAGTAAACATTTACTTCTTTTTATTACTAAGATTTGCAGATTTATCTCTATGCATTACTTTATCTGGAGACAAGATCTCATGTATCCTAATCTCTTTGTGTAACTGACGATGACTTTAGTGACTTTCCTCCCACCCTCATGTCTCTTGTGTTGATATTACAAGTGCACACACTACTCACTCTATGTGCTGCTTGCGATGGAAACCAGGATTTTGTGTATGTTGGGTCAATACTCTACCAGCTGCATCATAAACTCAGCCCCTAATGATGATGTTTTAACAAAGGTGCTTACCAGTCCAGTTCCTTACTTTCTGGCACAACCTTCCTATACTCTATGAGGCACGTCTAAAGAGAAGGCATGCTGAAAAACGTATGTACACTCTTTCCTGAAGTCAAGGCTTTATCTACTTTTATCCTCTTCCCTATTTGGGGCTACGTGGGCATTTTTTGCACATACATACATATCTAGGTTCCATAACAGGATGTGAAAATTTATCTGCTCAAACTTTGACATATTTGGTTTACACTGTTAGAAATGAAGAGAAAGACAGACAGTCTTGAGATTTCCTCTAAGATGTCCTGTCCTCAATGATGTGGGAATTTGGGAGTGAGTTTGAAAGTTTGAAAAAATAAGTGTTCACATAAAATAAACTGTGTCAAGCTAACTGAATTTTAGATAGTGAGTTGTGTGCGTCCCAAATAGTATATGGAGCACACTTATAAAAATAGTCATTGTGTTTATTAGATTTAAATTAGCAAGTAACTTGTAAATTCAGCACACCAGGAAATTCTGGGAATAAAAGCACATCACCGAGGAGACTGGGAGAAATTGGGAAGAACAAGGTACATGAGTGGCAGGACCATGGAACTCAGGTATAAGTGTAATTATCCTTAATCATTTCATTTAAGAAGCACAGGAGCACAGACCATAAACAAAAACAACCTTATATAATTCATTATCCATTAAATATAGAACACCAGTAATAAATATGAATTAATAATAAATGATTATATATTACAAAACTGTCCATTTTTATTTAACCATAATTAATAATCCATAATCATAGGGAGTTTCATTATATATGTTCACTATACATATATGATACATATATACATATACAATGCACACACATCTATAGATTTCTACATTTCTTTGTCTTCATTTTCACTGGTGTCATAAAAATGAACAGTTTTTCAGCATGCAAAATGTACATGTATCTCACTGATAGTTCAGAAGTCTGTGTAGAGCATTGATCAACTGTCTCTATTCTAAGAATCTCTCTGTCCTGAATTCAGCCCTACCAAAGGCTCCAGGGGAGAACTTGTTTCCATGATCTTTCATGTTTTTTTGACTAAAATCACTTCCATGAGAATTCAGGACTGAAACCCCAGATCCTGGCTGGATGTGGGAAGGGACCACTCTCAGCTTGTAGAGGCTTCACAGAGACTGTCACATGCAATCAGTTTGTCTTCAAAGTCAGCTTCTCAACCTCCATTTCATATTGAGGTTTCTGCTTTCATGCTTTCTCTTCTCTAGACCTTTTACATCATCAAAACTCAGATGAGTAGTTGGGGCCTAATGGAATTATTTAAGGTTCAAGGTCATTTTTTCGTCCAAGAGTCTATCATCTTTGCTCTACCTGAAGCATCATTTTGTGTGTGTGTGTGTGTGTGTGTGTGTGTGTGTGTGTGTGTGTGTGCCAGCCATACTCACAGATGCTAGAACTACAGTTTAAAAAGTTTTAGGAAGCCATTCTGCTTACCACATTCCTTAGTTTTTCTGATACAGTGTATGATTTACAACTTAAGTGAGGCATTTTCAGAGACTATTCCAATTGGGGAAAAACAAACATAAACCTGAACAGAAGACAAGACTGCAAACCTTTGATTATAATTTTGCTAATATACAATTAATGGAGCATAGTGTCTTTGTTCTTAAACTTAACTGCTTCATTATTTAGAAGATGGTATATGGTTTGGAAAGGAATAAATGCTTTATATGGACACTCAGTAGTTGGATAGAAACCTGCTGTTTATTCAAGACAGAAGCATGTTTGTCTGGTGCCAGTTAATTTAAAGGTATAAAAACTGTCTGAAAGGACATGTAAGTTGTAATCACGACACAGACTTAAATGAACCTGATTTTGTTTGATATAATGAAAAATTAACGTGAGAGTCTAAAAGTGCTGCAAAAGAAATTTTCTCATTCTTTTCCGTGAGAACTGACATCAGCATATAAATGGCTTCATCAATTATTGAGAAAAGACTAAGAAAAGAAAAATGACGGATTGAGATGCTGCATTCTGAACTGTGAATGTGAAGCTCTTTGGTTGAATGTGTCTGAAGGTCCAAGCCCTTCAGAGTTTGCTCTTGCTCTCTTGTCTGATTTTCTATTCAAAATTCTTTTAAGAAAAAAAAATTAGAAAGGATAAAAAGACTGCTTAAAGAGTCCTTTAAACATACTGCCAAACAGAATGTATGTTTCAAGCATTGAAATACTGGTGTTAAAAATAGATCATTGTATAGACAAAGACCACTTACAAGGGCAAATGATGTTAAATTCAAACTAAAACTTTCTCTTCAATGTTGTTCATGACATCGATTGCACACACGTAGCTTTCTTTATTGTCTTCTGTGTTAACAGCACACAGCAATGAACCTTAGAGTTATGTTGGTTTTTTTTATCTAGAATAATTTGTTGCTCTATATACATATACTGGATTCTGGGATTACAGTCGGCAAGTAGTCTGAATTTTAAGGAAAATCTCAAGTGAATCCCCATTTACAAGTCCTTAGCTTCTGTACATTTACATAACTAACATTTAGGTGCAAAAGACTAAGGAATCACAACTGACAAAAATTATGAAATCCATGTTCTTTTTGACTGTATCAGAATTTTAGCTTATATGGCCTTTAAATAGCTTAAGTAGATGTTAATAAGAAAAATGGAATTATTCATTACGATTACCATGAATAATTTTCTTATATTTAAAAAGTACTCAGGCTCCCAGCTCCATAATAACTATATAGGTATCACCACATAGTCATAATGTTAATAATGTAAAGCCAACTATTTAACCTAAAAAGCAAGTGTCTACTTATCAACTAATCTCCAGGTGTGTTAATCACAAAGGGTTTATTATTATTAGAAGTTTTAAATTCTGTGTAAACTTGTTTTAAGGTACTTTGTGTTACTTTATATCGAATCCTTTACACTAATTCACAATGTTTCTAATAAAAAATTTCTTCATTCCATGTAAACTATAGAGATTAAACTTCCCTTCTCTGCATAGATAAAGCCATATGTCTCAGAATACCTTTAGATGATAGTATTTGTATTAGGTTTATGAATCAATAAAAAAAACCATTCAAATAAATTTAATATTTGGGGGCAAAAATGCAATTTAACCTTTACATTTAATTTATCTACAATGAAGTAAGTACTTGGAAGCTGAGATCTGAGGATCATGAGTTCAAGTGCATGACCTTGGATCAAAACAAATTAAATCTGTGGCAAAAGAGGAGGAGAAACTGTCCCTTTCTATTTCACCCATATGGGACACATGAAACCACTGTGTTCACAGAACAGTGACCTTTATAGAATATTCCTTTATACTACGTAAAGATGTGTCACTATAATTAGCTGAATGGAGAACTGAATTGCCAATAGCTAGACAGAGAGGTCTTGGGGAGAAGTAAGAGTTGCCAGCTGGATAAAGAGGAAGCAAGACACATAGGAAGAGAGGTAAAAGCCATGAGTCACATACATGAATAGAAATGAGTTGATTTAAGTTTTAAGCATTAATGGGACAAGCCTAAGCTATAGGCTGAGCTTTTATAGTTAATAAGAAGTCTCCATGCTTTTTTTCTGTGAGCTGGAGGCACAAAGGAAAGTCCGAATACAGCCACCTGTATCTCATGAGGTTTTTTCCTTCATAGTACACCTTTCCTCCTTCCTCCCCTTTGGTCCTCTTGTGAACTATAACTGATGAGATTCTAGAAGGCATAGAAAGAATGATGCCTGGCCCCTCACTTTAGCCTATGGAATTTTCCTTGCCTAACAGTCCCAACTGCGACTTACAGTCAGTTTGTGTTGACAAGCATCTTAAGTGACCCATTTCCTGACCCTTCTCTTAGAATCTATAACAACAAAAGATCAGTTCTGCTTTCTTCATGAATGTGTGTGCACTAATCTCTCATTACTGTCTGACACTAAGTAATTCAGACCCTTGAGAAAATTCCTAAAATAAATAAAAGTTTAACACTCAAACATTTGTGCTATCAACACATAAAAATAAAATATTTAGGTGTTCATGATACTTCAGTTAACGTCTCTGTTTACGATACCTCTTGGTAAAGGTACCTGTAACTGTCTTCTGCACCTGTGGAGAAGTGTGGCCTATGGCGTAAGAGTTAACCACTCTCCTGTCTGGCATCTCATGGTTTGTTGTTGCTGCTGCCATGTTGTTTTTCTCTTCTCTTCCTCCTCCTCTTTCTTTTTAATATTTTCCCATTTTACAGAAAAAAAATCCAGCTCTAGATTTCCTCACAGGAAAGGTCTGTTTTTCTCCTCCCTTATTTAGCATTGGAAGAGAAAGGGCAAAGTTTGTGAGTGCTTCTGAGCTCGGGAAAATCAGACTTACGAAGAATAGGAGTCAGACACATTAGCCCATACTTTAAACAACCTATTCATGTAGGCAAAATTGTTGGTTCCAGCATAGATTCTTAATCATTTATTTTATCTTATACTTCTTTTGTAGACAATAGTTCACTATAAATACATATAAGATGATTTGAAGAGTTTCAAAGCAACTGTAGCATAAATCATTTATACAAATAATTTTAAAACATTTTTATTACATAAAATATATATGCATGCATTTATGACATTAACCATATGGCTTCTAATTTTATGTAAAACTGTGTTTTAAGAGTTATAAAATGTTAAATATTCATTTTATAAGTATTAAATCATATTTATTAAATATTATTAAATTGACATTTCAGTTCATTATTTGAACATCTAAGTAGGGTGAAACTGTCAACTAAATCAATTTAAAAATACTTTATCTCGCCTCTGCAATTGCTAAGGTCTTTTAATGGAACTATTACTGTAATTGGAATTAATTAATCATATAATTAGAAGTAATGAACAGTTGGAAGCAGAAAGAAATAGCTAGAACCTCCTTTCCTTTAAGATTTCATCTCAAAGAACTTTCAGTGGGTAAGTGGCAATATAAAATTCTCTGACCCATTTCTTTATGCTTATTTTAATAGAAATTACTCAACTGAATGTTGAGAAAGTCTACAAAACTCCTTAGGATATAAGAGATGTAGCTCAGAGATAGAACACTCTTCCAGTGTATGCAATATTCTGGACCCCATCTACAGCATGGCAAACATTAGATAAAGAAATCACCTTTTTAGAACAGGGAAAACCTCCTTTATAGTCGGAACTTTCTCTGTCCCTCCCAGCCAGTCCCACAGCCATTTAGTTCCAAGTAATTACACAAAGGCTTATATTAATTATAAACTGTTTGGCCTATAGCTCAGGATTGCCACTTGCTAACTCTTACTCTTAAATTAACCCATGGATTAGCTAAACATGGATAAGAATCAGGGTTAGTAGTGGTAGGACTAACCAGGAGGAACAGAGAAAGTTCTAACTACATTCCTGCAACTCTAACCTTCTAAATTATTAATATAAGAGCTACCTAAAATTATGATATAGCATTTAGTACTATCATTTCAAAATGTATTTTGAAAAATCTATTTAGATTAACATATAGCCAATAAAATATTAATGTATTAATCATATTTTTAATATTTTGTTATTCATATGTTTGTATTAGGGTGGATTGAATTTATCATTTGAACATTGCATGTCTGACTTGTAAGATTTTAAAAACACAGGAAAGTAGAGCTGAGAGATGGTTCAATGGTTAAGAGCTCTGGTTGCTCTGTCAGATGGTGATTCATTTTCTAGCACCCACATGGTAACTCTCTCAACCATTAATTGCTCTTCTGAGATATAATGCCCTCTTCATCTGGCCTCCATGGGTATTTTGTGCATATGATGCAATGCCACACAAGCAGGCAAACACTCCTATACATAAAATAAAACAATAAGTTTTTTAAGATCACAGGGGAAGAAGAAGAAAATGTACTTTAACAGTCTTATGACATAAGAGATGACAAGTTGAATATTGTTCTTATCAAGTATAAAATACAAATAAAATAATAAGTCTAGTAAGAAAAATTATTTTTTCAACCAACATTTATTTCTTGATATTTTAAAAGCTTCTGAGGTTAAACATGAGGAAATAGAATCTTAAGGTAATGTCAGGACAGGATGACTGAATGGACTGCATTAACCAAGCACACTCAAGACTTTTCTAGCAGTAGATGGTATGGTGTTTGGCTCAGTTACTAATTACCTGTGAATTCTTCCCAGATAAATTTTTCCAAATGGTTGTCGAAAATGTCTCCCAAATTTCTTTTCTTTCCAAAGAAAATGTGTACTAACAAAGTTACTTGATACTGTCAAAATCAGCTATGAAGTTTATTTGCCTGCAAATGTGTGTCACATGAGAGTCTTTGGGATCTATGTTACTGAGAACTTTAATGTTTGTTAATTGTATTTAGTTAAACAAGGGTATACTCTAAAAATGATCTTTTTGCTAACACTAATGCATCTCCCCAGGTTAATCTCTTGGCTTTTGGAGTTATTATATACAAAGTTTTTCGCCATACTGCTGGGTTGAAACCAGACGTTAGTTGCTATGAGAACATACGGTACGTGGTCCTTGAAGTTTACTTAAAAGTTTTATCAACTCGTTTGTCTTCATTCCTTCCTACCTTCCTTCCTTTTTTCCTTTCCTCTCCCTCCTTCCCTCCCTGTCTCCCTTCCTTCCTTCCCCTCTCTCCCTGTCTCCCTCTCTTTTTCCTCCTTTCTTGTGGGTCTGGGTTATAAGAGACTCAATCACATGGTATCCCATGCAGTAGGCAAGTATTTGATCACTCTGCAACACCTTCGGTTCCATAATCACCTAAACAATAAATAAGGGAGACTGTGTTTTAAAAGAATTAGCTTTTCCACCATATTTAAAACATGTATCATAAAAATGCATTTAATTAAATTATAAACATTACAGATTAAACGGTAAGTGAATCCATCTTTTAAAATGTACTCCCATTTGAAGGAGAAAAGATGATAATTGTTCAAAGCTAAAAATAGATCATAATGACTACCTTTTGTAAGACATTTCTCAGAGCTTGGCAAATCTTTCTTCTGATTCAGAATATATGTTGCTTTGATTTTTCCTTTGACTCTCTCACTTTCTCTCTCTCTATGACTGATTTATTAAGACCTTGAAAATGCTTTGTTCAGGAGAAGCTGAAGTGGGAGCGTGGAGAACAACTGCTGCTTGTGTTGCTTGGGAACACTTCTGCATCCTGCAGTTCTCATAGCTGAAGCAGGATGCATTGGTGGGATTTAGCAAGTGTTTGAGTGATTATCTTCTTTCATTTCTCAATAGTACAAGTTTCATGTTGTGTCTTAACTTCAATAAAGTTCAAAATGGTGCATTTTCTGAGGTATATTCTAGCACACCTGAAGGAGTGAAGTAGTGGCTGTACTGATTTGAATAAGAGAATACTTCATTTTCTTTATTTGTGATTTTGGAGGGTGTAATTTTTTTTATTTTTAAAGACAGTGTTTCTCGATGTGACTCTGGCTTTACTGGAACTCACTGTATAGACCAGGCTGGTCTCAAACTCACAGAGATCTACCTACCTCTGCATCCCAAATGCTGAGATTAAAGCCACCACTACCTGGCACCTGCAGCTTAATTTTCAAGACCATGTCCCAAATAAGAAAGATCTGTATTGTTTTACCTGAAGTTCCTGACAACTGGTTGAACATATTGATAATTTAATATATGTATGCATATCTCCTTTAAAATTTGAGACATTGGTATTCTGACATGAATTTATTTTAAGGTTATTACTTTGAAAATGCAACAATGACAAAATTCTAGATTTATATTTTATACTTTCATCACTATTGAACTTAAAAATAAACCAGAAGCCACTTTAGATGACAGAAGTGCCAGCTGATTCAAGTCCCTACATGATGCTCTTCAAGGACTACTGTCAGAGTAGATATGAAATCAAAGTCTGCATATTGCACTATGTCAGTTTAAAATATTTTAAAATTATGTTGTCCTTCAAAGATGTAAATCCGAGTAATGAGGCTTTAATTTTTGAAGCAGATTGCAGGTTGAACAGGAAGATGTTTACCCTAAAGGCTATTACATCATACTACAGGAAAACTATCATCATCTAAGTCATTTATGACCTTTGTGATCATAAGATACTTACTTTATGAATGCGTGGAAAAATAGGAGGATATGTGGAGTATGTGTGACAACAGGGAATCACATGGGCTTGCATGGGTGCTAACTGAAGCTCTTCAAATGCACTCCAGATCTTGTGCCAGAGGCGCCCTGGCTCTCCTCTTCCTTCTGGGTACCACGTGGATCTTTGGGGTTCTCCATGTGGTACATGCTTCTGTGGTGACAGCCTACCTCTTCACAGTCAGCAATGCCTTCCAAGGGATGTTCATTTTCTTGTTCCTATGTGTTTTATCTAGAAAGGTAAGTATTCTAAAAATTTTTGGTCAATAATAAATTATATGCGTGTAGCATGTTGCCAGACTGATAGAAAACTTTTAGCATTGAAAATTTGTGACTTCCACCTTTTATTGCCTAATTGTAGTCCATTTTAAATACATGATAATTATTAAAATAATTTTATTTTAAAATAAAAGAATCTAGCTGTCTATATATAAATGTGCCTGCAAAAAGCCTTGTTATTAAATATTTATAATAGATGTTATATAGCTTATATTCACTTGAGCATATTCTTACATTCAGATGGCAATAAGACTTTAGTAAGGTAAATATGGCAAATTTAGTGAATTGAAACTAATGTTATGAGATTGTCTTAATGATGCAGTGTTTTTTCTCTTTTCTCTCTCATCAAGATTCAAGAAGAATATTATAGATTGTTCAAAAATGTCCCTTGTTGTTTTGGCTGTTTAAGGTAAACAAAGAGAATTCCTGATAACCATAGCTGCAATGAATTGAAAACATCGAGCTTCAGATAACCTGTGTGTAAAAAGCAACCTGTCCTTTTATTGTTAGTAATTAATTTCAAATTTGTGTTTCTGTTCACAGTATAAAGGATGTAGTTAATGTGAGATAAAATTATGGACCAGATAAAATTACAGTGTGTTTTCCTACATGACATAGTTAGATATGTCAAAAATAGTACTGCAGATATTTGGAAAGTAATTGGTTTCTCTGGAGTGATATCACTGTGCCCAAGGAAAGGTTTCTTTCTAACATAAGAAATATATGAATGTCCTAAAGGAAACCACTGGCTTGATATCTTTGTGACTCATGTTGCCTTTCAAACGAGTCCCCTACCACCTTAGTAATGAGTTCCATTGCAGAAAGGAGAACATAAGAGAATTGGAGGTGCAGAATATAAAGCGGGGAAGAAGGCCTCTCTGACAAGGAATTGTCATTTCAATAAACTTGGCTTTCTCTAAACTTGATGAGAAAATTTCAAGATAAAATAGTAATAATAATAATAAAATACAACCTAGCAGTTTAGGAGCTGGTCTGATCTTAAAAGACCAAGACCTAAATTTGCTATATACATGTTCTTTTTTACTATTCTAAAAGCAAACAAAGAAAAATTCCTACAAATGAAAGATACAGAATGTGTTTTCTTACACTAATATTAGATTAATATTAGATTTGAGTGTAACATGTTTATATTCTTTAGATGGAGATTTAAAATTTGCAGTCAGTAAAATACAAGTTTGTCAAACTATAATACGGTTTATACCTTTACTGCAAAAATAGAGTGTGTAGTATTTTATCTATAGTATTTTACTGTTGTGAAAATTATCTTTTTATATTAGAGCAATATACTTGAATACTTTGTTGTTTTTAATCTTACAAATAGAATTCATGCTGCAAAAATTTCTTTTAATTGACAGTTTCTAAGGGGGCATTTTAAATTTAAGGTATTCACAAAATGAATTGGAATCTTTTTCTGATTAGAAAAAAATGTACCATTGACAAAATATTTATAACAAACAAGTTACTGAGTACTGTAGGAGATTCATAGTGGATTTATTTTCTAGCTGTTTCCTACTACCTATCAAAGTCTATTTGTTAAATGCATGGCTTCTGCCTATTCTCTTATTCAAATGAAGAGCAAAATTTGTTCATAAATGGGTCATTGTTCTATACCTTCCTAAGAATGTGATTCATGGGACACTGTGATTTTAATTTCTGTGGCTGTTGGACAATGCCTCACATGTTCAAAATGTCACTTTGGTTAAGCAATCCCGCCAATATTTGGCTGGGTTGTGTTCTTAAGAAGACCACTCACCTGCTAAGAACTTTGCATTTCTAGAGCCTGCGAGACAATACACTTTCATTTCACCCCCTCCCAGTTTCTTACTTGTTAAATCTGTGGCCCAAGACTGCCATTGCCATTCCTGGATAGCACAGTAGAAATGAGATATCAAAAATTAATCTGTTCAGTCAATAGACACAAAGATATCCCATGTGGTTGACCGAAGAAGCATCCCCAAATATCCGGACACTGCTCTTCAGAACCTGTGACTATGGTGGATGCTGCGAAGAAGGAGGCTGGCAGTCAGCTCAACTCTGCTCAGCTAGAAAAGGCTCTTCCTGTGGAAGTCAGCATGCAGATGCTGTAATTGAAGTCTGGGTCACCCAATTTGGACCTCTTATTTCCAGAGCTGCCAGGCAATAAAATGCTATTGTTGAAGTTACTAAATTTGTGATCTTTTATTTATCTTATTGCATTTTATTTCATTTTTAAGGTAGCCATAGGGAGCTAAGACTAGAAATATTTATACACTATCTTTAGATCAAGCTATTATTTGTATAAAGGGTAAAAACATTTTCATGATTGTACAGTTTCTCCATCTCTAAAATATTCTCTTTGTGACAGTTTGTGAAACACATTTTTATAACAGTGCATGAATCTGTGCCAAGATCTTTTCTTCTTTTTCTCTTTTGGGCTTTCTGAACTTGGTCTACTTTTCCTCTGCCTCCTGACCATGGGGCTGATAGAGCAACAGTTCTGAAAACTGTATTGCCCCACCCACTCCTCCAGGCCTTTGTGTCAAATATCATACTGGAAATTCTTTTAGAAATTTTCCATGCAATTTCAGGAATGTAGAGCGGCATCAGAATGAGGTTACCAATACACCTGTAAGGTTATGCTGTGCTGGGAGTCATATTTCCAAGGGCAGAGCTCCAAGGATTTGAATAGAGCTTGCCCAGTGGAAAAGTGTGTTTCACTCTCCATATCCATGTACCCTTCTCCCTCTGTCATATGACAGAGAGTGATACACACATTAGAGAAGTAAACTCAACCTTGTAACCCCTAGTATGTCATACATAGTCACCAACCAGGACTGATACACAAACTATGCTCTCCTCCATAAATAAATGGCCACAGGGCCTGGAGGAGCTTAATAGTCAGAACAGTACGTGCACCTGGCCTCAAATAATAAGACAACAAAGAAGTGTCAGAGAAATCCTCTGACTGTGGAAACTTGGTACAACAAAGAAATAATAATCCCGTACAGACATTTTTGTTTATTGTTACCTTGTGTTTAGAAATAAATGTGTTTATGTGCTGTATAAAAGGTAAACAACAAAGAGCAAACACCTTGTTTTCACCAAGGGAAGCATGACCAAGAAACTTTATGAGAGCACTCTTTCTGTTGCCTTGTCAATAATGACAGCCACTGAAAACACAAGTAATCAATAACTGTATTTGGTAATTGCCTATGCTTTTCATCTAACTTACTGAACCCATTTTAAACTTCTTACAAACTATGATCCTTTATATATATATTTACAGTGCTAGAAATTGAGCCCAGGGCTTTGTGCACACTGGGCAAACACTGTAGCACTGGCCTGTGTTCCTAGAACCCTTACCTCAGTTTTTCTAATTTCCCCAGCATGGAACCTTTGAGAAAATCATGAATTGTTAATTCAGAGTGACCAAAGAGAACACTCCTTTTTGTGTAGGGTTTTCTTCACCTAGAATGTTTTTTAACATGCAAAGTACATCTGCCACTCAAGGCCACCTTTTTCCAAGCCTCAAGTTAGCCCTTATTTATTTCTGTAGTCATTACAACTTCAGTTTATAATTCTTTTTTTGTGACAGGATCTCTAGTATTTGAGTCTGGACTTGAACCCAATAGATCTCAGAGGAGGACCTTGAACTCCTGGTTGTTCTGAGTCACAGGTGTGCAAATGTAGACTGTGCATAATAATACAGCACTCTGAGAGTTATTAGTGCCAGACTTAGAGGCTTGATCTCACAATGGCGATTATGGAAAAAACACTTTGTCACTGAAAGGGACACGAATGATTGTTTTCCTAAATTCTGCCACCGTGTTTAATTTTCACAGTAACTTTAGTGTGTCCTACTGCACAAACTCACTGGGAAATGTGTTAGTGTTGGGACTCTAAGCTCGGAAAATTTGACCTCCCCACTCAAGCTCTCTCTTACCTGACTGGGTAGAGTGAAAGGAGGCAGAGTGCGTGGGGAGGGGGACATTGAAAAGGCTGCACCCAGGCTTCTCATTTTTTCCTGCCTTCCAATAGCACCTTCTAGGGACAGCTGTCAACTTGTGTCTCTGCTGGAAGAAGAATCACAGCCTTTTTCCTCATAGGATTCCAACATTCTTTCACCTTGAAACCAGTGCACATCATAAGCCTCATGGAAGTGGGGTTTGTGCCTGCTCTGGCCTCTTTGTCTTTTCCCACACGTTTTTACTCACACCTTCTGATAAGCTCCTCATTTCAACATCCTGCTTTTTAATCCCATTCTATTCACACAAATCATATGGAAATCATTAATAGGAGCTCTTTATATGAAATTCTCCCTACTGTTTGCTTTTATTACCTAATAACTCATCCATTCTTTTTAGTGGCTGAATCATATTCCATATTAAGGGTGAACCATAAACTCCACAGCTGGTACCCAGTCTGGAATAGTGTAGTAATGCATTTGTAGGTTTCCAGTACTTCTCAGAAATAAAATTGCTATGCCATATGGCTCAATGGTGGTGCTGAAAATGTATCAGCTATCTGTTTTCTTGGTGGGTATGGAACCTCAGACCTGTAGAAAGTGGTGGAAGGAAGTTAGTTAGTCCATTGGAGGAGACACCACTGATTGTCGGAGTCTGCTCCCCCCTTTCATTTTTAATTTGCTTCCTTTTTGCCATGAAGTTAACAAGTCACTGCACTGACTATTCATGGTGTAACACCTTCCTCTCCACTGGGAGAACACAGCAGGATCAATGGGCCATGCATTGTATACTCTGAAGAATGGACCAAGATAAATTTTTCTCTTTCTTTTAATCATTAACTACGTCCACTATTTTGATATAGTAGCAAAAACTGACTAATCTACTAACCCTTTCCCCTAAGCAAAGATTACTTGTTCTTGCAATTATTTAAATAAAGCTGTTATGAATTTGATACCTGCAAAGCTCTTAGGCATTTTCATTTTAGGGGAAAACACAGCGTTACTCATCATGGGTTGTTTTGAACAAGCATTAAGATCAGTGGGAAATCTGAAGGTATGGATCTTTTGCTTAGTGTTTATTCAAAGAGTATCTATGGTAGGTTTGTGGCAGAACTATGATAAATATAAAATGAGCGGGTTAACTACAACAGATCTCTTCCAGTAACAGGATACTATGCTTCTGGCTTCAACCACCCACCTGGAGGCACTGCAAATAATAAAATCTATAAAGGATATTACAATTTCATGCACTCAAAAATAAAAGAAAAAAATAATAGGTTTCTTTCAATATTGTCCTTGAGAAATATGGTTTTGTTTCCTATGCGTCTGCAATTTGCCACGTATCAGCATCCAAGGGCCAGGCTGATCAACCTGAAAATGATTGTTGTCTTTCTCTTCCTTAATGTATTGGAAGTGGATCTAAAGGAACCTTTGGGATGCAGGAGGGTTAATTATCCTGGCAGTCAGTTAAGCTTTGGAGGTTTTAGGCTATAAGACAAAGTTCTGAAAAAGACTCCCTGCTATCACAGCCTGCTGTGAGGAAACAGTCATGTGTTGCAACTACTGCAAATATTGCTCAAATTACCCTAAAATTCCCCTGTTTTGTGTGCATCCTGGCTCCTGGAGAGAGGCACTGTGCTGAGGAGGTCATCTATTCTGTCACTTCAACCCACTCGGCAATCATGACAACTACATCTTTCACTCAGTCTAATGCAGAAGGCTTTTCAGAGAGACCTTGCATGACCCAAGGGAAGTAATTATTCAAAATAGTCTTGCTGCTTACTCTTCCAGTGAAGACTTCACCACAGAGCCACTGAATGCTCCCCAAGTCCATCTTCACACTCAGATCAGTTTCACAGATTGTCTTGAAGGACTGTGCAAATAAATAATAGCCTTGTACATCTTAGAACTTTCTTTTCATCAAGGCATCTGAGTGCTGTGGATTTAGCCAGGACTGCAGTCAAACTGCCCTATTGGCATCTCCTTCCTGCAACTGTTAACAAGTCACAGTCCGGTTGCTCGGTGGTCTATGAAATATAGACAATAGACCCCATGACACTGCATTGTTGTAAGAAGTATGCCACTTAAAATGTTGGAGAAAACATAATGGCATTCAAGATTAGCTGTATCATTGAAGCTAACTCTCACTGTAGAAAGCTAGAGTTAAAAATACCTAGCACCTGCATTATGACAGTGTATGTAATGGCCCCTCTGTTATGCCTACCCTCTGAAGGCAGAGATAGGGAATTCCCACAACAAACTATCCATTTCACTCTCTATCGATGAGCTCTGGGGGCAACTGATACTACACTAGTTCCTATCCATGAGTTCAGGGCTCTTCTGAGAGGCTTTGCTGATGTGGGAATGCCTTTCTGTATGCTGTGAATAGCAATCTTTAAAAAAAAAAGGAGCTGTTTGGCCCTTGACAGGCACCATAGGAAAAGTAGGAGGAGGAATCAGAATAGGTAGGAAAGGAAGGGCGGAGTCAGGGACAGACTGAGCAAGCCGCCAAAGAAGAAACATGTAAGAAACACAGGTGAGCCATGGGCCACGTGGCAGGAAAGATTAATAGAAATGGGTTGGTTTAAGATGTAAGAGCAAGCTAGCAATGTGTCTGAGCCATAGGCCAAACAGCATGAAGTTAATATAAGCGTCTGAGTCATTTTGGGAGCCTGAGCAAAAGCAGGAGGCTAAGGGGTCTGGGGCTGCAGGTCTGTGGGTGACCTCTGGGCTCCTGGGACCAAGAAACCTCAATGCTACCCTTTGCCTCAATGAATAAGATAGAATGAAATCAAGGAAGACTCCTGATGTCAACTTGAAGCTTCTAGACCTATTCTCACACACCTGTGCAAGTAACTGCACACGTGTGCCTGCATACACAGGAAAAATGCATACCACATACATGTACACATGGAAACAAAAATGGGAAAATTAAAGAATCCATTTTGTAAAGCAATACCTTAAAAATGATGATTGAATGAGATTAAGCATGGATAACCTAGATTCTA
Source organism: Phyllotis vaccarum (assembly GCA_033318265.1). Lineage (NCBI taxonomy): Eukaryota > Metazoa > Chordata > Mammalia > Rodentia > Cricetidae > Phyllotis > Phyllotis vaccarum. The sequence goes on along the minus strand of JARWLC010000015.1, from coordinate 8,374,544 downwards.
TGACATGAGTTGAGCTAATGGAAAACAACAGTACTACAGTGAAGCAAAGGTTAAAACTAATAACAAAATGAACATCTTTATTTACCAATATGTATATATAAATTATACACATAAATATATATGTTACATATCTCTGAGATAACTAGTATCTATTATAAGCACATTCATGTACCATATATGACACTGTTCTGGGCAGCTGGTGCTCTTTACAAAATTATATTTTAAAATACTTGTCTGCCTAGAAAGAAGAGAAAGCAAAATGCAAACATTTTAACATGAGAGAAGCTAATACATGAAGGAACTGATTTAATATTTTAATATGTTGATTGAGACAAAAATAAGACTGTTACTTAATTTATGTCATTCTCTTCTTATTCCATATCTAATGTTTCAAAGGTTGTAGCCTACAAGTTAGACACAAAGGCTACATAAAACAGCCACCTCAAAAATACATGTGTTAATTCTGACATCAAAGAACTCTCAGGTCCGTCCATTATTCATACTTTGCACAAAATGGGAAAGAAAACTCATGAGGAGGCACTTACAGGAAAACAACTTCACGAATAAACGAGAAACCAACAATGCTTTAAACAAAAGCTTTTTACAGAGATGCTGCCCCTGAAAGCAGCCAAAATGGAAGGCGTATCTATGGAACCTTAAAACAGCATTCAGTGATACCCTTCCAGTTTGTTCTTTTAATGGAAGATTGGTATGCAACGCTTCCAAGTGAGATGCGAGTATTACAGACTACTGAGTCAGACATAATCATACCACACACCCAGCAGGGGCAGCTGGAGAAGATGGGGGAAGGCCGAGGAGTTACATGTTCACAATGTTTCCTTTGAACCCTCCCACATAACACAGACTGCCCCTGTTAACACACAGCCTTATCTGGAACTTTTATCTCTCACTTTGAAAGAGAAAATAAAACACTACAAAAGCTTAATCCACTTGGTTTAAGCTAATTAGGCTAAGTCACTGACTCTTGATGTCGAATCTCAACGTAACAGCCGATGACAGGTGGTGATGCTACAGGTGTAAATGTGAGGAAATGAGGACAGGTGACCACTTTTACTTCAGGTGAGTAGTTTTCAAGAAATGACATTCCAAATGTACTATAAACTGAGGGGTGCAATAAAAGACATTTACACATTATGATAACCCAATCACTGTGAAAAAAAACCCCACAAATAATCACTTTATAAACAAAAACTGGTAGCTAATGTTAATTATACCTTTGTAAAAATAATAGAGTAGCTGTCCAGGTCTGTCCTGTCCTACATTTTGAGGAAAAACCAATAGTGTATGAAGTTATGCATGGCAACCTGGGTGCTTAAGCAGCTAAAAGGTCTAAGGAAAAGAAGACCAATGTTAACTTATTTATTTGGAAGTAACACTTACTTATAAGTGTTGTGTTATAATGTATTTAAACGTAATTTATGGCTCTCTGTCTGATAGAAAGCTAGAAAATTTAATATTCTTTAAAATATCATAGATACCATGTATTTTTAAGTTTCCTAACATTACAAAATTTTACATCTCTTCTGATATTAAATGATGTTTAATGAGGAATTAAACTTGCTCATGCAAGAGTCTAACTTTTGCCAGAAACTTGTGAGATGTTTCTTCTCTGGCAAAAAGGTTTCTGATAGAATTGGGGCTTTGGCCATAAAACAATCAAACATTATGATTTGTGTTTGAAAATTTGGCAAGGCCATGTTGGTTCTGATCTCCAAAGGAAATAGAGTCTAAGAACATTGAGTGAACCTCTGAGAGGGACAGGAGATTGCAGACTGTAATTGAAGCTATGTCTACTAAAGGATCAGGAAAGCTTCCCTCATGTGCTGCATGTGTTCACACATCTTTTGAGGTACCCATGATACTATAGGAATGGAACAGCTAACATTTGTAGTAAGAGGTTTCTGACCTGGACTTTCAGGCCTAGCCTCAAGGTTGGGACCCACAGACCAGCAGTCCCGCAGAGACACACAGACACTTACATTAATTTAAGGCTGATCGGCCTAAGGCCAAGGCATATAACTTGCTAACTCTTTACCCTTAAAACTAACCCATGACTCTTTTCCTGTTCAGCCATGGGGTTCAGTACCTTTTCTCAGAGCAGCATAGTTGTCCTCTGCATCTTCTGGCTTGTCTGGCAACCCTGGGGTCTCTCTGGCATTTCTTCCTGTTCCCAGAATTTTCTTAGTCTGGTAGCCCTGCCCACATTTCTTGTCTGCCTTTGGCCAATCAGTGCTTTTTATTAAACTCATAGGCGGGACAATTATTTACAATGTAACATCATAAATCCACAACAAACATTGCAGGGGAGACCTATCTTGTGTTCCATCCCATGGATTATGCTTTCTCTGCCTGATTTTAATCCTTAAAGTTGTACCATAATAAGCATGAAATCATTCCAGACACAGTAGCAAAAACCTGTGATTCCAACACTCAGGAATCTAAGGCAGGAAAAGAAAAAAGCAAGTTCAAAACCTTCCCAGGCTATATACTGAGAGCCTGATTTCAAATAATTATCATAATAATGAGAATAAACAAAATGTTAAGTACACTATGTTCTGCTGCTGTAGTTTTCCTATTGAATTATTAAATTGATGGGTGCTTTTATCTGTTTATCATATTCATAAGTTATATGTTATAATACATTTCTTGAGAATACTAACATTGTAACTATGTATATAATAAATTATATATATTATATGATCATATAAATGCATTCAAATATGATACTCATCTTAAAGAATTATAACACAATGCAGTATCTGGTAAAGCTAAATATACAAGGTGGATTAGAATACAGAATCTGTAGAAAAGGCCATCAAATTTGAAATTCAAAAACTGTTGGTGTTTCAGTCCTCAGGCAGATTTTTGGTTTCCACAATTTAAAACTTGGTGTTTGCTCTGGAGGTCTTAAACAGGTTGCTTGACATCTAGCCACATTATATAAGGCAATCTCTCTTCAAAGTACCTTTGTTGTGGAGATTAACCTCCTCTACAAAATGCCCCTGTGGTAATACCCAGACTCACATTTGATTAAATGTCTGAATACTCTAACTTAGTCAAGTTGTTACAAGTGGCTCAGGATAAGAGTATGTACTCTTTCAGAGGACACAGGTTCAGATCTCTACCCATATCAGTTGGTCCCCAATTGCCTGTAACTTTAGCCCCAGAGGGATCAAATACCTATCTTCCAAACAATTAGCATTCATTTGCATATACCCAAACACACACACACACACAATTAATATTTTTAATTTTTAAAATTCTGAAAATCACAATAGTTTTATGTGAGCTAAGAAATGGTGGTCTTGAACATGTGGCTAGTAAGAGAAGTCCTGTGAGGATCGTGTGCACTTACAGAATACTTGGTTAAAGCATAGATAGGCCCACATAAATATATTGAGCTAATCTTTTACAAAGGCACAGAAGTCATTCAAGACAGAAAAGACAACAGTTTTAACAAATGTTACTGTCCAATCGGATTCTTATGTATATAAAAGACAACAGAAAGAAACTTGAATCACATACTATATTGTACCAAGAGCTCCTGGTCCAGCTGAGACCAGGAGAGGAGAGTCTGTATGAACAAGGGGTTAGGGATTATGAGCAAAATAACCACAGAGATGGCTGGCTGGAGCTGTGGGGCGGGGGGGGGGGGGGGTGTTCACTGAATCAAGAACAGCCACTGTAGATCCATCAGGAAAAGGAGCTAGGGCCTCCAAGTGTAAGCGACTGTCCATTGGCATGGGCAGTATGTGGAGACTCGAGGGGTGGGATCAGACTGTGTTCCTATTTATGGCTTCCACCTTGGAGTCCATTCCCTTCACTTAACCCAGTCTTGATTTGGGGATGAGGAAATCAGACTGGCCTCAAGTAGATGAGCCATGCTTAGCTGACCCACCTTGGAACTTTGGGGGGAAGGGATAGCTGGGTGGGGGGGGCGAGGCTGAAGGATGACTGGGAGGAATTGGGAGGAGGGAAGGTAGGGAGAGCAGGAGTATACATACAAAAATGACATTTTTTAATAATAAAAAATAAATAAATTCATAGAAAAAAGTAACTTACAATGGATTATAGGTCAGAATATTGCAGAACAATATTTCAGAAATAATATTTATCAGTTTTCATCTCATGCTGGTGAAAATACTAAGCCCCTACTCTGAGAAATCCTGGCAGCCTCTTGCAAAGCTAAATACAGTATTACTGTTATGATCCAGCCATTCTGTTTCTAAGTATTTATCCAACTGATTTGAAAATTAATGTCTACACAGATCTGCTCATGAATGTTTATAAAGGCTTTATTCATAATCGCTAAAATGTCCCTCAATAGGTAGATGGGTGAACAACTGCAGGACAGCAACATGATGGATATTTGATATCTGCGATTAATATGTTCTGAAGTCAGGCAAAGACATGGGTTACCCTTCAGAACATATTGCTAAATGGATGAATCTTCTCTAGAGAAAACTAAATACTGTCAAGCTCATTCAGATTACATTCTGCAAAATGCAAACTTTCAAAGACCAAAAACAGATCAGCAGTTCCCAGAAGACAGCAGTAGGGAGATTGGTCTATAACTAGGTGAATCATGAGGGATTATTAACTCACAGACTATTCTGTATTATACTGTAATAATGGCTACAAGACTATGTATTAAAGCTTATAAAAATAATTATATAAATCAAAGAGTAATGGATGCAAAATTTAAAAATTATTTAAGAAGTTGAAGAATCATAGGATCTACCCTGACATTTGACTACATTGATTAGAATAGAACTATTATAAAGTATCAGGTACAGCAATCTTGAGAACTAAAATCACTAAAGAAATGGTACATGAGTCTTAACGTTAAGTAAATCTTGCACTAAACTCTTGATTGAATGCCTACATCAGCAGGACACAGGTAAATAAAATTAACTGAGAAAGCTGTTTTTCTCAGTTTCTGATAGTCACTGGTATCTCTGAATTTCCTTACAGTTTATAAGTCTGTTTTACTGTTTTTTGGTGACGTTTTGTTTCTCACCATTGGGTTCAACATAATTTCTACCTATAACTTGAAATCTTTATTCCCATCACTGGTTCCTGTGCAATAGTTGATATACTCTCATGTAGTACTTGGTAGCATTCCCTACATTCACGATAGACTGAAGCCTCTTTTAATTAATGCAGGTAAAATTCAGAAACCAGACCATAGCCAAACTAAAAAGCTCTGATCAATTCTTTGATTCCCCAAAACTGAGTAGTTTTATAATAACACTATTCTGTCCCCACACTGCTTTTCACTATGCCACAATTCTGTTTACTCACCAAATCGCTTGTAAACTAAATGAAATAATGGTTACCTTACGTGAGATTGACGTCATACCTTACTAGCAGGTACTAATCTTGCACTATTAACTGGAAATTTGAAGCCCCAAACCAACATTCTGCTACATCAGGTAGAAAACATCCTATTAATTTGCTTGAGAACTGTGATTAATGGGAAAAAGAAAAATTCATTTTTAAATGTCATGTGAAAATATCTTTATGACTGTAGTTTTGACAATAAAATTTCTTGCAACTAGTGCTTGAAAGTTCCTCAGAATAACCTTTTTCTGACTGTTCATTGTTAACAATTAAGGTGCTTGCGCTGGAATTCATGTGGAAATGATTTTTTTTTTATAGTAGAAAAAATATCATTAATCCACAGGTATAGTTGACTACAAAATTTTCTCAGGCTTCTAACATTTCTACATTGATCCAATGCCCTTTGTTCTATTCTATTGCACACTGAACACTATAGGGTTGTATATGTGTCGGTTCCTTAGATTGCTTCATTCCTTGTTGACCATGCTTACAACATCTGATACCTACCTCTCCCACAACAACAAAATAAATACTGGCTTGGTTAGTTATTATGTAGACTTAATCTCACAGTAGCTTTTGTTGTCAGCATCTGGGGAAAAAAAAAAAAAGAAAAGAAAAAACCTCTGATGAGAGGAATTGCCTCCATCAAAGTGGTCTGTGGGCATCTCTATGGGACATTTTCTTGATTGCTAATTAATTGAAGCCACCTCAGCCCACTCTGAGAGGTCCCATTCCTGGGCATGTGGTGCTAGGTTGTATGAGATGAGCATCAGAAATCAAACAATAATCAGCATCCACTTCAGTTCCTACCCCTAAGTCTTCATTTGAATTCCTGCCCCGACTTCCCCCGGTTAAGGATTGTGATAGTATACACAATCCATTTCCTCTCCAGGTAGTTTTGGTCTGTATTTTTACCACTGCAGCAGAAAGCAAGCTAAAACCTGCAGTGCATTGCTCCTTCACTAAAATCTTTCTCTATTACTTTTTATGTGTCATGATCAACCCCATTTCTTCTTACACTTTGATATCTGACCCCATTGCTGAGCTCTTTGTACCTAGATTTTGCTTTGCATTGATTCATATTTTTAGTAATGTTAGAGCCCCTAAATTCATTATTTTGAAATACCATTAACTGTGTTATAGAGGACAGTGGGGAAATGGCAATACATTATCTTAAAATATTATTGCCAGGATATCTGTTTCTCACTTGGAGTAATTGTATTTTAGATGTTGGGGAAGCATTCTTTGTCCTGTGTAAAAATAAACCCTGAGAACTTGGAGCACAGGACATGCTGTGGCTTTCTATTTCTCCATAAGAAAATGATGACTCAAACTTAGTAAAATACAGCCATTTCTAGTTCAATTTAGCCACTATTGGGATTCAGAAGTTATAGTAAGGCCTCATAGTGGAACATGTCTTCTCTTTATAATCAAAGCCTCAGATATCAGCCACACAGTTGATCGGGTTGCAAAGGCTGAGACTAGAGAGTATAATTCTAGAATGGCTCATGTCTTCCTGTGTCTGATACCTTGGCTATGATTGTCCAAACCTCACCCAGCACCATAAACAAAGTATCTCTAAGCAGCTCAAGTTTCTTACTTTGTAGATCTTATGTACAGAATGGACATGTAGGCACTGATAAATAATTTTACTACTTGGTAATTGGACACAGAAACTTGTGCCTACAGGTGGGACAAACTAATGCAGGGAAGAAAAGAAAATTAAAAGTATATTCTTAAAAAGCAACATCAAGAGATGAAGAGAAAAGGCTGCTGACATGATTACAGCCTTAGCTTCTAAAGCTCATTGAACAAGATCTATTCTTACTTGCAAGTTGTCCAGGTCAAGTGGTCCCCATTGGGGAATGGTAACCTGGTATGAGTTTCCATCAGCATGTAAAGTCCCCCTAACTTTGACACATTAGCACAGTAATATTTGAAAGAAATCTGTATTGAGGCATTGGATGCAAACAATGATGTCCAGAGGATAAGGAATATGATGGGCTGCCTGGAACGACAGAAATTCTTATGCAGATAATTAACAAGTCCTTAAGGCAACTAGAATGTAATTTAGCAGGGTAAATTGGAGATTGCCATTCTCTCACACGGTAAGGAGTTTTGCCAAGAAGGGCAAAAGAAAGTCACATGTGATTTCCTTATTTGAAACACAAATAAATTGATCTTGGTGCTAGAACTGATGGTGTTTATGCCATTGCCCTCACCACTAACTCTTTGAAATCTCTTGTTCACTAATAATCCAGACACTATGTAGTATAATCAGAACATTAAACAGCACTCACACATTTTACACATTTTATTTCCCATGCATGTGTTCCTGTGAGTATTGGCCTTCTTTAATATACTCTACAGAATGACATACACACACATATACACACACATACATACACACACATACACACACATATACACACACATACACACACGCATACATACTCACACATACACACACATACATACATACATACTCACACATACATATACAAGAACATACACACACACATATACAAGAACATACACACTCACATATACACACACATACACTTACATACACACACATACACACACACTTACACACATATACACATACATATACAAAAACATACACACACATATACATACACACACACAAACTATTAGTTCATATTCTAGTTTGAGCTTCTTCAAATGTCTAATGAGGATATCACTATTGGAGAGAAACGGTCATACAGAAATCAGTTCTTAACTTCCTGGGAAGGAGGTGTGTGTGCCTGGCATAGGCAAAAGCTCTAATACAATGAAAGTGAGCTTGGCATCAAATCACAGATGGTCTTGTTGTCACAGTTTTGTTTGAACTTTATTCCTTCATCTTTATGCCTCTCTTTTCCTATTTCTTTCCTTTAAAGTCTCTACTTCAAGATATGTTCTAAGGAAGAAGTTTAGTGGGAAATACTGATTGCTACACAATTATGAGAACCTGCATTCAATTCCCCATCCCTCCACCCCACAAATGCACAAAATTGATTGTGTCCATGTGTAAAAGCCTGCATTTCCAACATTGTGGTTGAGACACAAAAACCGACTGGGGCTTGCTGACTAACAGTTCAGAGAGAGACCATATTTTAAAAGAGTAAGGCCCAGGAAGTGGTAAAGTGGAATTCCCTGCATCTTCCCCTGACCTCTGAGCAAACACGTATAATTGTATGTGTTCATATACTGCGCGCACACACACACATGCACACATACCCTAAACCTCCTGAGTCCATTTAGTGTAGCTCATGTGTGCACGTTTAGAGATGACCATTTGTGACTTACTGCAGAATAAAACTGAATCTTCCACTTTTGGCAGCTATGGATTGACTCCGGCTCTTCATCTATGAGTAGATTTGTGAGCTTTTCCCCATCTGGACAGACATGGTAATGGTTCAGTCATTATTTAGAACTTATTTAGTCGAACACTTTGAGATTTTTACGGCTGCATTGTCCCTCTCATGTCTAGAAGACACTACTTCACAGAAGGCCACCTGACCCTCAAGCTCTTACAATCTCCTCTGAGATATTCTGAGTCTTGGGTTATAGGGCTTGCACTCCAGATGTACCAGCTAGAGCTGAGGGCTCCACGGTCATTTATTCTGTATATTTTGATCTATTAAATATACAAATATTGATGAATCAAATGGCCTCTGTAAGAAAGAACAAAAAGCTTTTTATGAGAAGTTGGAGCTACACTTATTTGTAGGCATAAGAATAAGTAGAACACAGAAGCCACATTGATTTAGAAACAAAAAGTAGATTCTACTCTATGGCCTATGATCACTCCAAACACAGGCAGTTGGTGGGGTTTACAGTGCTGGGTATGAATCTCCTCCTATTGAGCAGACCTGAGCCCAGTCAGATCACCATTGGTTACCACTCAAAATGTAAATGTCACTATCGCACCTTTGGGCATATCTCCTGATGCTGGTCTTTGTTGTGGTTCAGAGGTTTTACAGCTAAGTAGGAGTATTGATTGCCTTTCTTTCCTGGCAGCTTGCACAAAACGTAACAGGTAAATTACCAATCTCTCTGCCCCTCATCAGATCATGAGGTTAACTTTGATAAATACATCCATTTGACCTTAAGGAAAACTGTATTCAGCATATCAGTGTCAGAGAAGAACATTTTCAAACACCAACTATTTTTCCAAAATAAGTAAATCACAATGGGCAATAAAAACTCAATGCAGAACATCACCCCCTAATAATATTTGGTCACTCCACACAGGTAGGTAGCCACCACAGTGGCTCAGTCTGAAGAGTAGCTTGGGGCCTGTATTGTTCTATTTTCAGGCCTGTTCATCTAGCAGCGGCTGACTACCTTCTGAATTCCCCTGACTCAGCTGAGCTGTAAACCAGCTCATTGCAGCTGGTGCTGTGTTCAGCCCTGTTACCAGGCTGCACTGGAGGAGAGAAGAAAACGAAGCAGTCGTTCAGTGATGCTCCTGAGGGTGAAAATCCTTGGGAGTCTTGTTAGAAGAGTGGCCCCTGAACCTGGTCTGTGGAGGTGGTGAATCCACAGGCTTGGCACAGGCTGAGTGTACACACACACACACACACACACACACACACACAGAGAGAGAGAGAGAGAGAGAGAGAGAGAGAGAGAGAGAGAGAGAGAGAGAGAGAGAGAGAGAAACTTACATGGAGACTATAGTAAAGGTGAACAAGGCTGTGGAATGTTCTGAGTTGTGAAAATGAGCTAAGTGCTCCAGCCAGCATGCCCTATAGCAAACAGTGTGTCTCCACTATGCCAAGCAGCACGTCGTATTAATGTGATTTGTTTATATTTTGTTTGGCTAGACTATGAGCTTCTTGAGGGCATGTCTTGGTCAATTAATTTTATGTTCCCAATGCCTGGAACAGTGACTTTAATGAAAGATAATCTAAAGCTGAGGCCACAAGTGCCAAAGGAATGTTTCCTACTGACTAAAAGAGATAAAAGAGTGTGATAATGTAATTAGAATCCACTCTCTGCCTAGTAGTCCCTTGTTAAAATTTATTGTCCTAGGCCATATCTGAAATTGTCTTCTGACCATTGGGTAAATAACTGTCTTTTTCAAATACAACCAAATGATACAAATAAAAATACTAAAATTTTTTCTTAAGAGACAAAAAATAATGTGAGGACAAAAACTGACCACATTTGATCTACTTTTCCCTCCCTATATTTCCAGAAAAAATTATAGACTGCTTCACAAATATATGTAAGTCCAGATATTTAGTCACTCTCCTATTTTTAAACATGATCATAAACAATAGAGACTTGGAACTACTAAAATCTTCATTTACTCATTCATTCATTCATCACACGCAAACCACCTCCCTATGCAAACACCACTGATTTACAAAGCCAAGGCCCCTGATGACCCTTTTCTCTTTCCCTTACAGCTCCAGCCCCCTCATTCAGCTTCTTTACTCTAATGTCGTCTTCTCTTCCTTAGATTACAGTAGAAAATTTCTCTGTAGCTAAGCACAGCATCAGGGCCTTTGTCCTTGATGCATGATCTCAGGCCCCATACACCCACAAAGGGCTCTTTCCTTCGTCTTCGTGATATTCTTTTCATTACATTATATCCTGATGATACTGTATAATTTACATCCTGGACCATACTAAAATATTTGTCATGGTGTTGTAATTACTGTCTTCTTCCTTCCCTCCACATCCTCTGACAAGTATCAATAATAATGCTTGGTCTGCAGAAAGTACCCAATAATTCAGTCATTGAGTTAATCAAAGCTATGAATGACACTTTGTACCAGGTTGTTGGACAAATAGATCAAGGCTATGACCTTACATGTTAGTGAAGAGTACAGGCAGCAACCAATAAGCACACTATAATGCCAGGTATTTCGATATAGCACAGTATGGGAAGAAAATAGAGATTGGTGGAGACTGCAGCTTAGGTAGGCTGATCCAGTACTGAAGAAGAGCGAAGTTAAAAAGAGTTGATAAAAATTAGAAAGTAAGATATAAAACTCAGCTGCTAGAGCCATGTTCAGGGTATGGCTTGAATCTGCTTATAAAATTGATTAGTTATGTGATTTGGGGGTGAATCCTTCCATTAGACATGATGTTGGATTAAAACCACTGTCTTTTGTTGAAGTTTTATGGATGAATATGAAAGGAGTTAATTTGTCAGTAAAGTCTAACACACAGTGTCTGAATGTGATATATGGTTGTTATTGCTTTCATCTGGGCTTGGGCAATGGGATAGGAGCCTGTTGTAGGAGTGTGCCTAGAAAGTACAATGACAAATCTGCAGAGGGCCATAGCTGCCTGGAGAAGCATTTGTAAGACTAGAAGGAAATGAATTTTGAGGAATATTGTTAGGCTGCCCATATGATGAACATGCATGCATGAGGTGGAGGACCAGCACTAGCAAAGGACATACAACCTGATCAGTAGTGAATGAAGGCAATCCTTCCACCCTACCAGAAGAAATTGTACACACTAACAAAAATATGAAACTGACAGTGAATGGGTGTTGATGGTACTCACCTGACTGGGATTTCTAGATATGCTTTAGTTTCTGTACTTTTCAAGAATTCTCTCTTTTATTTCCACACTGAGAACCACCACCACACTTGAAGTGAGCCTCCCTTTTCACCTGTGGTCCAGTGGAGCAGAGACAGAAAGAACTTTTTGGGTTTGTTTTCTATTTTCTGAAACTATCAAGATCAACAAATATACCCATCATGGCCACGTCTAGTCAAGTATTATTAGCAGCTTATTTATTTGAGGGACTGAGGAAATGGTATTCTATAAAGTGCCTTCCTTGAAAGCATGAAAAGGGAGCTCCACCTCCAGCACCCTTTCAAATGCCATCTATAGAGCAATAAGTAGTACTTACTTCATGGCAGATGTGTAGGAAGCTGGACTATAGCTGTCCCCTCACAGAACTGCGGTGGCCTCTCTTTGCCATGGCCTGGGTCTGCTTCTGCAGATTTCTTCTTGAGAACATGTACAGTGGACCTTGTCTCCATCTGTGGAACTTCCCAATTTCCTTCCCATTCCTCTATAGACAATCTCACCAGTAATCAACGTCAATATAAGTCTCCTTTGGAAAACCCACCCAAATCTACCGTAGTTCAGTAACTATAAATCATCTCTAAAATTAATTGCTTAAAGCAATAACAGTTCGTTGTTTTAATTTGGGGTCTGAAGTCAAAAGCAGGTTGATATCACTGTATTCCTTAAACTGTAGAGGAGAACTTGGAGGCTGTCTGCTTCCCTTGACTCATGACCTTGTCCTCCACCTTCAAAGTCATCAGTATAACATCTTTAGGTTTCCCTCTGACTTTCAATATTCTGCTTTGCTTTTATCTTCACATTTCTTTCTTTGTTACTTCCATTATAGAGACTCTTCATTTGGTTTCTGGGAATGTTCAAATAATCTGAGAAAATCTACCTCAAGCTTTTAACTATATCACATCTACAAAATATTTTGTAATTGTAATAAATTCACAGATCTTGTGCTTACAGTGGATCATCTTTGATAAACTTTATTCTCTCTACCAAACTAACCTAATTTTTTTCACCTAAACAATAAATTATTTAGAGTTGTCCAAGCTTCTGTGCCTTCAATTTCCAACCTTACCTAAAAAGCATTTAAACTACAATATCTTTCTCCACATACAGTGAAGAACCCTGCATTTTTCTATTTTAGGTAAATATGCATGGCCATTACCCAAGATTTCAAGACAATGACATGTGATGCACAAAGATGGCAATGTTCAAGGAAGTAAAACTTGGGAGAAATTACCTAGGTCCACATTATGGCCTCGGTATTTAAGTATCCCTTAGCCAAGTTATTCTAACAATAGCACATATCACATCCCTATCTGAATACAGGACTAATATGACACTAGTTCCCTTTGAGAATATGACAAAGTGAGTATTTAATAAATTGTAGCTAATGTCTTCATTGTCTATATTGACACAACAAGTTAGGTTTGCCATAGGGTAGTAAGAGGTTTCTGGCCCGGACTTTTGGGCCTAGACTCAAGACTCACAGACCTCCATACCCACAAACCCTCAGAGACACAGAAATGCTTACAATAGTTCTAGGCTGATCGGCCTAAGGCCCAGGTATATTACTTGCTAACTCTTTACCCTTAATCTAACCCATGACTCTTATCCTGTTCAGCCATGGGGCTCGGTACCTTTTCTCAGAGCAGCATCGTTGTCCTCTGCATCTTCTGGCTTCTCTCTGGCATTCTGCCCTGTTCTTCCTGTTCCCAGAGTTTTCTTAGTCTTGTAGCCCCACCTACACTTCCCATCTGCCTTTGGCCAATCAGCGCTTTTTATTAAACCAGTGGGTGGGACAATTATTTACAAATGGAACAACATAATCTCCCTACACCATAGTAACAAATAAGCCTAAAACTGAAATGTAGTGCGTTGTAACAGATTTTGTCTTGTTAGTAGATGGGTTTTGCTGTTATTGGCGGAGGTTGGTTGGTTTTCTTTTTATTTATTTAATTTATTGTTATTTGCATCCTTCACATTATGCCTCCTGATCCCACCCATCCCACCCAAACAAACAAAATAACAAAATAAAATTTAAGAGAAAAAGAAGATGGGCGTAAGAAAAAAAAATGAAAAGAGGGAAAATCTCATGTGGAAGCTGCAGTACGACACAGTGAGTCACGCAGTACGAGTGAACACCCTTTATCCATACATTTTTACATGCAGGTGTTTATCTCAAAGAATCGCTGGTCTAGTTTGTGACCTTCAGCCATGGGTCCACGGGACTGGACTCCAGGCCCCAAGGTCCAGAAAATCACAGATCACAGGTGGGATAGATGCTGGCTTAGGCCAACATATAACCCTGGTTCTAGACCTCAGTAGTTGCAAAGTTGATCAGCCCACTACCTTTCCCCTGTCCTTGCCACCAGGGTGATCTGTCCAGGATTGCCCTGGCTAGTTCACCTCTTACAGAGATGGAAAAGGGGTGGGCTGGTTCTCCAGCTTTCACGTCCTAAGGGTAGGTTCTTCTACCTTTACACCTTCTGGGGCAGCTCTACTGCATTGCCCAGGTAAGGTTCAAGGCCTGCTCTCCCAAACATTTCAGTTGATGGGGACAGGGACAGCTCTCCTCCTCTTATGACCTCAGAGCCAACTCTACCTGTACCACAGGCATTGATGAGGAGGGAGGTTATTTGTTTGTTTTATGTCATTCAGGTCTATTGTGGACCAGCAGGACTGTATTCCCTATAGGCCCTGAAAGACTCTATTGAAAGTGAGGAGCCTTTTTCCAATGTTAAAGAGAAAGAGAGGGGATGGGGGACTCCAGGATGTCATGCATTGGAGGCTAAACACACAAGCAAGAGTTAATTCACTTCACTTCTTCATACAACTTCTTGTTGGAAATTAATTGCTTAACCCCATCCAATCACAAGAACACTGTACCTTCAATGCTAAAAGAAGATAAAATGAACTATTTTCCTAATATCATTAAAAATCCTATGTCATCTAACTGAGTCTTTATTAGATTACCTTTATATCTCATTCAAATCTTCATTTATAGCTACTGTTTCTATGTCTGTGTCTTTAAATGATTTTTTTTTGGACTATTGCAATAATTGTATTGACTCCATTGTTTCTGCTTTTCCATATTTCTAAGGCATCCTTCAACTGATATGCTTCAGATAGTATTAGTTCCTTCCCAAGCACCTACTGAAAATAAGGCACTCTGACTTAACAGTTACTGCTCTGGATATGGAGCAAGCAGATACAGATTCAGACAGACAGGTTTACAAGATAGGTCGCTCAAGATTATTTTTTAAAGCTCAGTACAGTATTGAAGACTAAGAATATTTTTATAATTTACATATTTCTTCTTATGAATTGTGATCCTATAAAAGTTCATTAAAATTTAACTCTGTTCTTCCCAGATGAAAAGAAAACCTAAAAAATTCTTACCGTGACATTCTAACCCTTCATGTTTGAGATTATCTTAAATTTTGACTCTCTTCCTATGTGTTTCCTTCCATCCCCCATCCCCCCCCCTCCCGCACAGCCTGGAGTCCTGCTCCGGCTTTTTACAGATGGGTCACACAAGAAATTCTCCCAATAACCTATAGCAAACTCCCTCAGAGTTCAATCCTACCAGAACCATGGCCTCTCATGTAACAAAAGAATGAACCATTTTTTCCTTTGTAAATTTGTTGAATTCCTTCTCTCTCCAGTGTATAGATCCGAATAGTCCTTTGAATCTACAGCAAGGCTCATAACTGCAGTGGTTTAAATCAGTAAACCAGA
The DNA here is from genome assembly GCA_033318265.1 of Phyllotis vaccarum. Classification (NCBI taxonomy): domain Eukaryota; kingdom Metazoa; phylum Chordata; class Mammalia; order Rodentia; family Cricetidae; genus Phyllotis; species Phyllotis vaccarum. The sequence goes on along the minus strand of JARWLC010000015.1, from coordinate 8,358,881 downwards.
TCTGAACCCAGCCCTCTGTGTCGTTCCCAAGATTCCCGGATGCTGGCACAGTTGATGGACAGAATCTTTCAAATGAAGTTGATGGGGGAATTGATTCCTCTCCCTCCCCTCTGGTTTTTGTTGTTGTTGTTCTACACATTTTGTTTAAATTGATTCAGTTGGTGACTGTGAAACTCTAATACGGACATTACCAATATCAAAGACAGAAAATTAACTCCTGTGTTCTAAAGTCACCCTCCAGTTTATATGGCCCAGAATCATGCTCATTGTAGAACAGCAGTACTATAATGTGACTGTGTTTGTTGTACGTTAAAATATGTGTTAGGGAGGACCACACTCTCAGCCTGCATAACTAGACAATTTCTCAAAATTTCCAACAATGTGATCCATCTCATTAAAAATAAATACTCAATGCTTTGAAGCAAGGTAGTTTTCCAGCTTGAAATGAAATAAAATATAAGTACCTCAGATTTTTTTAAAAAAAATTAGCCAATGAAGTGTGCCAAGAAAAATATATTCCTTAGTCCCAAGTGATAGCTGCTTTGTGAAGCCTCACGTACTCCATGGTGGTCAGTGTTCCTGGCAGGAAATCTTCTTTGACCATTGTGTTTTCAAGGGCAAGAGTCAGCAAGGTGTGGAGAAAGGTTTCTATCTCAGATGTCTAATACTCTCTGGCTAAAATAATGACTGTGTCACTTACTAAAGGACTCCTTACCCGTGTAATACAACCTCTCTAAGCCTTAATTATCTTGTTGGTAATGGAGATAAGGATGCGTATTTCATGAGGTGATTCTGAAGGCTATTGGGATGTTGGACATTGGGCGCTTAGCAGGCATGTGGCATTAAGAATGAAGAGGGTTATATTGCTATTTGTACCTATAGCCACCCCGTGCCTCCTGTTTTCCAAGACCAGACAGGCACCCCTGTAAAACAGCTATGCTTTTTGGAGAGTGGTGATTACTTTGGCCACTGTCTAGCACAATGATGTAAATACTTATTTATGAAATAATTTATAAACTCTGAGGATTTGTGAGTCATTTGGCTTTATTTGACACCCATTGTCTACTTGTTAGGAAGTTCTTCTGATCTCACTGCCTGTCACTTCTCATTGAATGGTGACCCAAAGCTAGCATTTAGTAAGTGGACTGCTATTTGAATTGGTATTAGAGGATTAGAGATTTAAATATGGTAAATGAGATATGGATTGAAGATCCTTTGCTATAGAAGTACTATTTCATATTCAACTTGGAAAAATGGCATTAAATGAAAATATTTCAGCAAGGAACTCAGAATGTCCCTTAAACTTGAAATATATTCATCTCTTTCTTTGGATTTTATCTGCTTGTGGGATTGTGTTAGTGTTCCTAAGCAAGGAGCCTGCTAAGGAAGAGTGTTTTTTCATTCTTTCTCTGAATAAATGTGTATTCCTTTCAGAGAATATGAATAGAGGGATAGTAAAAAGGAATTGTGATACAAGACTAAATTTAAACTGAAGATACACAAGTTCTCCATTTTACGGTCAATAAAATTTAAAGGGACAAAACTCAGTTTGGGTACTTTGTGGCTGTGATCAATAAAAAGCCTCCATCCCTTATTAGGCAATGTCAGCTGCAGCCAACCACTGTCAGCAGGCAATTTGCTCTATTGGTAAAGCAAATCATCACTACACACATGGTACAGGGCTTCAGTTTTCATTTCTGCCTTAAATATGAAAAGAAAAAAATAAGATGGATAGTAGATAGACATACAGACAAACAGGTAGAATGGTAGATAGATATTAGGTAGGGAGGTAGGCAGATGATAGGTAATAAGATAGATAGATAGATGATAGATAGATAGATAGATAGATAGATAGATAGATAGATAGACAGACAGATAGATAGATAGATAGATGGGAGACAGATAGATAGACAAGCAGACAGGCAGGCAGATATTTTCTTTTCCTTTATAAATGAAAAGCCTGAAAGAGATAGAGGAGAGTGAATCTTTGGGTCAACACAAAAGACATATTTTTTTTTCTTAAAACCAAAGAGAACTATCTTTTTATAAAATGTACTCAATTATACCTTCCAAAATCTACTCACAAAATCTAAAGCCTGAATGGACACTGACAGTAACCATTTTGGTAATTACAACCAGTAGTGCACAAAATGGTTGATACAACTCATCTAGAAGAAAGGATATAAAAAGCCAGTTAATATCAAAAGGCGTAAGGAAAAGAAGAAAAAGAAAAAAAAAGAAAAAAGGAGCGGTAACTTTTTAACCCACCTAGTAGTATATCAGCAGCTCAGACAACAGTGGCCACCCTGGAACTGCTCAATAAACATTGGCTAATCGTCTGGTCCAGTGACAGAAAGCTGAGGACTGGCTGCTGGAAGCACACAATTCAAAGCAGACAGGCTTAACTTGTCCAGAAAGTCTATAGGACCCAGTGAGGCAGAGGATGTTGAGGCAGAGGATGCTGAGGCAGAGGATGCTGCCCTTCCACTCCTCCTTATGCATTAGTCATCTAGGATGGCAGAGCTCAGAGAAGCAAGGCCAGGATGACCATTGCCTGTGGGAAAGACCGGCTGGCTCACTGCGGTCCTAGGTAGAAGGGATCTTTCCCCACACAAGGAATCTTCTAGGTCTGTACGACAGGGGATCTCCCAACTGTCAAAACTCTTTCTTCACTTTCCTGGGTAAATGTCAAACCAGAAATGTCCCTCAGAACCGGCTCCTCGCTGTAGTACAAGCTCTCATTCCCCTTTTGCTGCTGGGTCCGGGGCATTCTGGGAAGAACTATTTCCACAGGGTCACTGCCTACTAGCTTCAGGTCCAAGCAGAGTAACAATGACCTGAGAGTAATCAATAATGCCCAGCAGTCCTGCTGTGTGAAACCAAAAAGTTGCAGAGCAAAGGGTCAGGAGGGAGGAAAAAGCTTTGCTCTTTTCCATTTGCTTCGAAAAGATTTCTCTTCTTGGAAGCTGAACCCAGAACAACCTTGGCTACTGAGGGAACAGCTGTGGTAGCTCTTTGAGAATGGCCCTGCTCCAGAACTCAGGCCGGGCAATCCAAGAAACCGATCTAGCTTTTGGCTTTGAATTGATCATCACATGAAGCTGAATGTTCAGCTGGAATAAATACCACTCTGGAGTCTGTTGTTTCAGGTGCAAGCCATCCCTACTAAGTTTAAAGATGTTAAAACACACCTACCTTGGTTTTAGTTTCACCATAACCAAAAGTAATACAAATACAGACTTTAAAAATCCTTCTGGAGACTTTGGTCTCCAAGCACTGGGAGCTGGGGATTCACACATATAATTCCCATTAACACTAATAAGAGTTGGAGTGTGTAGCCAATTCCCTTGTGTTGAAGTGAGCCCATAACCATATGGATACTAATAAATACATTTTTAATTCCAATTTTATGCAGATTTCATGTGATATTTTATACAACACTTAGCAAATTCTTTGGAGACAAAGATTGCCTCTATTAATTCTTGCCAGCAGAGACATATATTCCTACAAAATCCTGGGTTTTGTATAATATTTATTTCTTTTATTCTGAAGAAAGGGTTTACTTAAATATCAGAAGCATTTGTAATCTACCCACCTAGTGTTAAGTTGTTAAGATTTTCAAGTAAAAAAAAAAAAGTGTTCATTTTTTTGTTTTGTTTTGGTTTGGATTTTTGGTTGTTCATTTGTTTGCAAACAGACCTTCTTTGCATGCCACAACCTCTTGACCTTGCTGAGATTTTTTTTTTTTTCTTTCAGGTGGGTATAATTTTAAAATTGAGAAGCATGACACCACCTTTATATGATGTGTTAGTGCCACCTACTGGAAAACTCTTTAAAAGCAAGAGATGAGGAAATTGAATTTTCTTTCCTAACCGCAAATAATTATCTATTTTAATAACATATGTGATAAAATAATTGATAAGATTTTTTAAATATTTTCAAACAATTATTAGAGCTAACAATAAACTCATCAAAGAAAAAAGTTTTCATATTTGGAGTTTGGTAAAAATTAATGAGTGAAAAGGGAAAATGGATCAAGACAGGAATAAATAGTATTTCAACTGATGCTATTTTTATGTGTGTGCGATGCTCAAAATTTAGGCTCTTCTAGCATATTTAGTGGGAAATATTTAAAAGAAAAATCCTAAGATAATTTTAAGATAGTGGAAATAAAGTTATGATTTAAAAAAGATTATTTCAAAGTTACAGAAAATGTAAGTAGCCAATGTCACATTCAGGATTCACTAAAATGGACTCCAATATGAGGAGCAAGAGATGTGCAATTTAAATAGATTTAAATAATAATAGGGTTGACTTTTAGAAATGAAATTCCATCTCAGAAACACATTCAAAACAGCACATATGGTGTTTGAAAAGAAAATTAAATTTTAAAATTTTAATTACCTTGAGCTCAGTACAGAATAAAATGCAAAGACAAAATCCTCACAAGAAGCAAGTGTTGATTTATCTCAACAAGACAGCTTCCAACAGAGTGCCTGGAGTCTCTAAAGACCTGAATTCTGAAAGGCTGGTTCCTCAGGTGAGCATTCTAAACTCTCTGAAACATGGCTCAAGAGCTGGGTTTCCCAGTCAGGCCAGGCCTCATACCCATGGTCTTTTTGGAGTCAAAAGAAAGAAAACTCCTGGAGTTTACACAGATCTCACTCAGAAACAGCCTCTCGTAAGAGTTCTTCAAGGGATTCAACACAGTGAACACAAGAACCACAGAACAAACACAGCGGGTTCTATAACTGTAGAAAGGTACATTATTAAAATATTTTTATTTGGCCTTTTACAGGTTTATTAGAATGTTTCCTGAGAATTAGACTATTTTTTTAATGTCACTGTAACCAGAAGATGAAATTTAAAAAAAAACACAAGACATATTTTGTAAGCCAGCCTATAAAAAAAAGAACAAACAAGAATTTAGAATATTCAAAGTTTTCTAACTGAATTAGATAATTTATTTTATGTACATACCTTAATATTCTACAATTTGCAAGTACATGTACCAGTACATGTGCAAAGACATACAGAAGAATCCTTTATATACTAATATGTGCTAAGGCATGCACAGGAATCTTTTAATTGTATCAACTTAAGGCAAATTTTGGTAGTTCACTTTGAACAGGCTTCCAGATTCCAGGAATCTCTTATTATAGCTGAACAGCACTTAAAACAATTGCAAAGTGGGGACTTGTATATTACATTAAATCATACCGAGATTATTTATTTTCCCATGGTTAGAGAAACTGTTGGAAAAGAATAAAAACGATTTCTATAAACACCCCCAAAGAAGACAGTTAAAATGAATACATAGATTTTCCCCCTTAAACCAGGATTTCAATCATTTTTTTTGTCCATTCCATGAGCAAAGCCCTAATATTATGTGGCTTCTTTCACAATCTCAGGTGCGTTGCATGTTATCTCCTTGATGCACATGCCCAGCTTCTATTAAACACTAATGGTGAGTCCACACAGACATTCCGAGGACACAGTAGCCCTGAGCAGCTTTTACTTCTCAGATAGGAATACGGGATGTGCTTTCAAGATGCGCTTTAGCAGTGCGGTAAAATGGACTGTGTTTCCATTAATGTACCTTGGGAAAACACATTGGCTAGTACTCAAATTATATGGATGAAGTACAGAGGAAATGGGCTTCCAACCATCACCAACTGAAATTGGCTTAAGACGAGATAAGAGTTGACTATGTGTCTCTAAAACTTTACACTGCACACTCTACTGTGTGAGAGAGAATGATTATTAACTTTTGACTTGCCTTATAAACCAGTAAATACAAATGATTCACTGATACATAATGCCTAAGCGACAGTGCCTCTAAGCTCCATCTCCACTCTGCACCCATGTTTTCAAGCTCTAACAAATCTCACTTGTTCTCCATAGACATTTCTGAATATGATAGAAGCTGGAAATCCATAACAAATTAATTTAAGGCAAAGTCACCATGCTATGCCTGTCCCATTCTCCACCGCCTGTCTGCTTTCTTCTGTCTACATTTATTGCTTGGAGATTTAAAAATCACATCTCAGGATTATGGCTGAATATATCCTTAGGGGAACACATCAGAATCTAATTGTCCACTGCAGCAGAGTCACAGTTTGGGGGATTATGATACCCAGATTATAGACAGTATTTACTACCCACAGAGTTACTTGAGTTTTAGAACAAAAGTATCTTTCATGTTGTAGTCATCCCTCCTCATTCATAAAGTTTGGAGCTGACAAGCTCATAAACCCCAATAGGCTCCATGCTACTATGTTAACCTATAACATTTTCTCTATCTATCCCCCTACTCTCTTCTTATGCAGGAGCTCCAAGCTTCTTTCTTTTTCAGAATTCATCAAGAAAAATACTACTTAGTTCAACAGGTATCAGTGACTAGAGGTGCATAAGTCTGACCGCATTTGGGCTATCTTAAATAAGTACTATTAGAAGTTCTCAGCATAAGTGTAATCTTAGGCTGAATCTCCATCACCACACATATGAAGAGAGCTTCTGACTAGGCTTACTTTCCTTCTAGAGAAGAAGAAATTCTCCAAGAGATAGGATGTTTCCACCCCATGACATTTGTGAAGTCCCTTCACATTGCCTGTCCCCATGTCCACCACCTCCATCTGTGTAGCCAGAAGTTTCTGGCCCATTCATGCCAAGGTCAGGACCTGCAGTCCCACAGTCACTTAGCCCCAAATAATCATACAAAGGCTCATTATAAATTCCTGCCTGCCTATAAGATGCTTTGTCATATGTCAAGAGTTCCTTTATTATTCAGTGGTAACTCACAGTGTATGAAAAAGACATTCCACATCACATCTAGAGCTGCTGTCTGTTCTGTTCTTATTTTTTTTATTTTTTCCCCTTGGGGAAATGAATAGAAATCATTTATTTTATTTTTTTTATTCACTTTGTGATGCTCCCCCAAAGACAAGCATAAAGTTTAAGTTATGTATACTGATCTGGACCTTGGAAGGTATATAAATCTGGAACATTTGCATAATGAGAGTAGTTTAATCAGCAGGTATGGATACAGGGCAGTGTACACAGAATAAAATAATAAGAAAAAAATGCTTCAATTTAAGCCAGTGCTTGTTAAGTACATAGAGAATAACGAATCCCAAGAAAGTGACAAAGGACAAATGACAGAGAAAAATGTAATGACACAGGAATCAAGGAGTTTTAGTCAAAATGACAGGATTCTTCTCAAATTTTACACAAGCCGCTTACTAAGCCCATAGGACTTAGAATGACAGGGGACTTTTACAGTTTTACCATTTTTGTTTCAGTGGAAAGATGAAGTCAGAATTCTGACAGGAACAAATTGATGGATAATTTGGGACAATAAAATAGAGAATTTTACACAATTATGTTCATTATGTTAATAATTATGTTAAGAAAGAGTTAAGGGAGATAGCAGAAGTGTAGGAAGGGGCAAGGTTAAGGAAACCAAACAAATTATACAGACAGTTGATCTGAATTTAGGACACATATGGGTTACTGTAATAGAGGAAAGTAAAAGAAAGGAAATGTTTGGTATTGGCAGAAATGCCCTTGCAATGATGGATACGGAATTGATTTTATTAGAAAAGGTGTCAAAGGTGTCATCAGTCAGGTGGGTGGACACAGAGTGAGACTGGAGAGAAATTCTGTGGACGGCTGCAAAAAAGGGATTGAGTGAGTTGAACAAAGAAATGGCTACAGTGGAGTCAGAGGCTTAGAGTATATAATGTGGAGAAAAATTACAGATAATATCATGACATTAAAAGCTATCTTGTAAAGTTCAGGAGGGCACCAGGAGAAATATAGGGGACAGTGTGAGAAGACAGGGTCCTCCAGAGTATGTCCCTCCCATGAGCTCTAAAGATACACAAATGGCAGTAGAATATTAAGCAACAAGTCTCCAACAAACTGGTTTTAGTTAAGATAGTTCATATTTGTTAAGAGAAAATAAAAAATTAAGGATCTGGAGATGATAATTGAAGTCAATGAGGATACTGACTCCTGGTCGGTCTTTGGTTATGTCAAGAGAGAGAGAAAAAACATAAAGTAAAAGTGGATATGAGTGGTGTCCCAGATATTAATTCAAACAAGATTGAAGGATCTCCACATCAAAAGGTTGAACTCAAAGTAGAGATGCCAAGAATAGAGAAGCAGCTCCCAAGTGAATAGTGTACTGGAGAAGAGGTGGAGCCTTGGCACACAGTGCAGATCCGACAGGAGAACGTGGTGTCTGAGACCCCAGATGGCCACACTACAGGTCAGCTTGGAGAACATGGGGTCTGAGATCCCAGATAGCTGCAGTGCAGGTCATTCTGGAGAACATGGCAGCTAAGACCCCAGATGGCCAAGGAGCAGACTTTAACTCATGAAAGCAAAACTGGAAACCTGCAGTGATAAAACAACCGTTTTGCTGAGGTGTGTTTATCTTATCACTTGACTCGGTTTGTGAGCATCCTAGAGGTCCAGGACACAACATATCGTATAGTGTGTAAACTCAGACACTGTCAAATACACAATCCGTAAGGGCCTGTTAGAAGATCCACAAGGTAGACTCATTTACTGAGCTTTCAGATTGATGTCAACTGAAGATGAAGAGGATAATGAAGGACAGAATAAATTCAATGATGCTAAAAAGTGTAATCTATCTAGACATCTAGAGTAGCCAAAAATCAGGTACAGGCTTTCCAAAGAAATAAAAGTATGGGATTGTGTTCAACTTTATACATGATTAATTATGTCTCAATTTGAATATGGAGTTGAACTTTTTGGCATGTAAGCTTGGTCTGGAAGCTTCAAGTTTCGGGCTTAGTCCACAGTCATAGCAAAATGTTGCTCCCAGGTGAGTATCATAAAATACAGTTTTAAAACCCCATATTTCTTACAACAAATCATCTTTTAATTAGAGGAGATAGTACTTCATAAGAGACCCAGTAGGCTGTGCAAGTCAGATCTCAATAACTGTGATTGAGTCACATGCTGTTGCCCTTGTCACAGGATGCTTCAAGCACATTTCTGGGGACAACTCTCTTTGTACATGGAACTTGGTGGTATTGTAAAAGAGGAAATGAGAAGGAAATGGTATATGACTACTCAGTGAGTCCCAAGGATAAATTGCTTCAGGAATGTGGGGTACCTTCTTGCTAGATTATAAAGGATGTGTATGCTTAGTTATATATAAAATACTCATAAAATACCAATGCTATTTTGTTTTTTATTTCTAAGACTTACTTTTTAATTTTATGTGTATAAATATTTTTCTTGAATGTATGTATGCACATCAAATGGTACCTGATCCTCATGGAGGCCAAAAGAGGGCATCAGATCTCCTGGAAGTGGAATTACAGACAATTGGGCCATCATGTGAGCACCGGGAATGGGACCCAGGTCCTCTGTGAGATTTACAAAGGCTCTTACCACTGAGTAACCTCTCCAGGCCTCTTTAGCCTACCGTTTAAATAAGCTTTTCCAGTTTTTTATACCTCCATTTTATTTATGAGACTTACTATCCCTTATAGAGACTTTGAATGTTTTGGTTTTCTTAGAAAACTCTGTCAATCTTTTTCTTCATAGTTTTTTTTTGGGGGCGGGGGGTTATACCATGCATAGAAAAGTTGTTCTCTATCAAGAATTCTAAATATCCACTTCTATTTTCTTCAACTGTTGTTGGAATTTTACTTTTTAATATGAAATTCATTGCTCCAGCTGAAATTGATTTTAGTGAAGTATGGATTTTCATTACGACCCGCCCCCACCAAAGGCTAACTAGTTTTCTTGGCATCATTTATTGAATAGCCCACCTGTTATTCATGAAGCTGAAATAGCACATTAACAAAAATGCTAAAAATTCATATCAGACTGAAACTGGCTCCCAACTTTTCTTCTTTCATTTTTGTTCTATTGATCTCGCTTTAGTCCAATGTTTTAAAATATGAATGGAAAGACGAAAAAAGATGAAAATACATGTGTGGAGTCAGTCCAAATGCCTGGGGGATTATAGACTTCATCCACTTTTAAAATAAATGCAGACAATCTCTTGCATAGACAGGAAGGTCCACACTGGCAGTGAGAAAACATGAAGAATCTGCCTGTCCTCTTTGTCAGACCAATTCAGCCTCAGGCTCAGATCATATTTTGTTTGCGGTTTCCAGCACACTTTGGCTTGGAAGACAGCTACTTTTCATACAGCATCATTCTATATGGCTGGCATAGACTATTCTGTGCGTGGAAGAATAATTGTTTGGATAAAAATATGTACTTTTGTTAACTAAATAATCAAATAAGTGTAACTACACAAAGATAATAAGTATAAATATGGATAGAGAGCAGTAACCAGAGTCTGCTGGAGACTTTGAAAGAGCAGTTGGGATTGAGCCTGTCAGGACCAGCTTGCATGTTAGATACTAGAGAGGCAATATTTTTTTATGTTTTTAATTGAAATAAAATTGTATCACTTCCTTCACTTTCCTCCATCCAGCTCTTTCCAGATAATCTCCTTCAAAATTTAAACCCTCCATGTCCTCTATTCTCATGTTGATGGCCCCATTTTTATTATATTTGTAATACATATGTTTGGTAATCATTATGATATGTTTGGTAATGATTATGATATATGTCTCTCTCTCTTTCTGCTAATTCTATTTTTTCTTGTTTATGTGTATTTGGTTTCAAGTTGGACTATTCTTCATTGGACAACCAATAGGAATGCTCATCCTTGGGAAAGGACATTCTCCTCCGAGAAGTTGGCAGTTGACTATAATTCTCTGTCTAAAGTTGGGACCCAATAAAAATTTCTCTTTTCTGTGTTAGCAGCTCCTTTCATATTATCAGTGTTCCAGTCTTATTTATACAGTCTTTTTAAGAAAGACTGTTCCATAGCAGACTTTCTGGTAATCTGGATCTTGCAATATTTCCACCTACTCTTCTGTGATGTTCCCTGAGTCATAAGAGCAGAAACCAAAATGTAGACATGTTCACTGGGAGCGGGCTCCCTACAGTCTGTTGATCTCTATGCTGTATCCAATTGTGGCTTTTTGAAATGGTTTCCATTTGCTGTAAATAGAAGGTTCTTTGATGGAGGTGACAGCTATACTTATCTGTGAGTATACAGATAAGATTTATAATGTGGTAAGGAATTATTCTGGTTTAGCAAAGTAATAGTACTGGATTGTTTTCTAAATCCATGACCTCACTAGCCCAGGAATTCTGGCTAGGTTTCCTGTACCAGGAGTGATTTCCCTCCTATTAAATTGGCCTTGATTCCAATTGTATAGCTGTCAGTTGCCAGAGCATGTGATTGCCACTTCTTGCACAGTCATACATGTCTTGTCATACTGGAAATTGTCATGGTTCATAAGTGTCGCATTTGGTTAGGACTGTTTAACTGACAGTTTTCATAGTGTCTTCTGGGGCCATGGAAGCTAAACTACAGGAAAGAGACTTTCAGGCCAGGTGCAGCTTGAGTCATTAAAGTCCCATGTGGTGCTAGATGTGCAGTGTCTTCAGGAATAGGGGCCCACCTTCAACTTCAGAGAGGCAACCAAAGGCTACATTGATTATTGATAATCTATGTTGTTTGGTGAGTCACTTGAACTACCCTGACCAATCCTCCAAAAAGAGGTTTTTAACCTAGAATTTTTGTGGGAAATACTATTAGCCCAAATGGTTTAACTTCCAAGTGTGTGTGTGTGTGTGTGTGTGTGTGTGTGTGTGTGTGTGTGTGTGTGTGTGTGTGTGTGTGTATGTGTGTGTGTGTGTGTTTGTTAAATACTTCTCAACACATGCATGTTTACAATATATGCACATGTGTATTTATAATACACTCGTATTTATTATATATAATTTTAGATAACTGTAACAAAATATGATTCTTTTAGGCTTTATCAAGCAACCTTGAGATCATTTCTCCCTCTCTCCCATCTGCACTGCCCTCCCCCATTCCTCCCTTTTTGTAACCCCCTCTCTATTATTCCATTTTTCAGTTCCTGACACCTGTGTCCCACACTTTATCCCCAACCTGTGTTCCATATAGTATTTTGCTTTCTGTGAAAAAGCAATCATAAGCACTAAAAACTAGACAGAATGCAGAATTGGAATATTTGATAAAAAGGAAGGCTAGACCATCAAGAGAGGAGCTAGTAGTGAGGCTAAGTGTCAAAGCCTGAGAATTGGACAAGCAAGCAGTCCATGTAGGATATTGCAGGCCATGCTCAGAAAGCAGTTTCGTATTCAGACTCGTAAGATTTCAAATAAGCTCACTGTCCTAAACACAGGCCAGATTTGTTTGGAAATTCTTCCTGTTTTGTCATGTTGCCATGACAATCCTTACTCTTTTTTGCATTCTCCCTCCACCTCAAGCCACTGGTGTCAGTAAACAGTAGAGAAAGGACTTGGTTCTCTGAACACTTAGATAAAGAAACCAAAGCTGCCTCTGTCGCTCTGTTACTGTATCTTCTGTGAGTTTTTCCTCCTCTCTTTCTGGAACTTTGCTGTCTTTTTATTACATGAACAATACCAGTTAACATCTAAGTTAATGTCACTTACTATGCACCCGGCAGTGTTCTGGGACTTCCACTTGTATTAAGTGATTGAATCTGCACAGCCATCCTGTGGAGACAGAACTGTTATTATTCCCACTTAACAGATGATGGAACTCAAGCGTAGGTTCTGCCCACAACCACACAGCCAGTGAGTGGAGGAACTGAGATTTGAATACAAGGAATACGTCTCCTGAGCCTGAACGCTAGCCATTATGCTGTTGTGAGGCCCCAGCACACTTGTCAAAGATGCTGGGATTTTGATTGATGCTGAATAATTCAGAGAACCAGCAGAGAATTATTTAACAAAGACAACTTTCTAATAGCAGGGACTTACAGTGTGATTATTATCAGGCTTTGTGCATTTAGATTTTTAGTCCAACCACCCTATTTTTAAAAATCATTCTCTCTGTCTGATGCCAATAGCCATTTTTATGTATCTCGATGTCTAGCAGTGCCAGAAGCATGCTTATCAATAAGTTTAACATAGGTGAAGTCTTTCGGTTAGAATACCACGCATTTTATGTTGGTTAAGGAATGTAGAGATGCCCTATCAATTCTCCTGAATAAAGGAAGAAGTTAGAGACAAGTGCCTCGGTGATTGTCTCATGTACTGTTGCCACTCACTGACTTGAGACGGCAATTAGAGATAATGCTGGTAATTACCAGGATATTCACTCAGTGTTCACACAGTGAGTGAATAGTGCCTGGAAATCCTAACAGATTCCACTTCTCACGCTCTTGTCTTTGTATTCTTATTAAGACAAAACATTGGAATTCTGCTCATTCTACTCTAGTTCTTTCTATTAATGTGCAATTTTATCTAGAGTATGCTGTGGATCAGGCACAGTACACAATGCTTGATAGTCTGAGATATGGATGTCATGGTAACCCCATGAGAGAGGTAGTTCACCAGGTCTGAAGATGAAAAAGGGTTGATGGGCCATTAGTTGACATCTCTAAAGTTATGAATCTAATGAATTACAAAGTTGAGCTTTAGATTTAACAAGCCTCACACTAACATTTGATCTATTAGCCACCTTGACAGTGCCTAGCTATGGATAATTGTTTAATTGAGAACCTTCTCACACCTCACCAGCCTCAGGGCAGAAGTGTTAAGTCATTGTGAGTCCTAAAAACAACAACAAAAAACCCTCAAAAACCTGATTTTTATTTTGAAAAAAAGAAAAAATGACAACATGGAATCTATAGATTATATGAAGAGAAATGTATATTCTCATTCTCATCTTTCGGGTACCATTCTATTCACTGCCAAGTGAATAAATGCAGTGTACATGAAGACATAGTGAACAAGATAATATTTGTGGGAGATGATAACATTTGGAGGCAGAATGGCAGTGATGAACTAGAGTATAAGTTAAAAAAATAAACCCAATAGCATTAGGGAAGGGACTTTGGTTGAGAGTGGAAAGAAAAGAAGTGGTTTTGTCTGTCTGACTAGGAGGCAGAAGAAGTGAGAAACTGTAGGAATGGAGATACCATTTTAGAAGACTGAAAACGGTTTTAGATGACGAGGTTTTCTGAGATGAAGTAAAAATAATCCTAAACTGAGTTTGATAAACTAAAGCTGAGGCTGTTCCTGGACATTGTTGTGTAACAAAATATAATTGATGGGGCTTTATATGCAAAAGAAAGGCATTTATCATAGTTCTGGGAGCTGGAAAGTCCCAGAACTGGCAGTTTCAGCATCTGGATTCACTGCTCAGCTTCCAGGATGGAGTCTCATCACTACATCTTCTTATAGAACAGACAAGAGGGCAAAGGAGGAAGAACACTGGCTCCTCAAACTCCAGAGCAGAATTAATCCCCTCCTTCAAGCTCTTTCCACTGGCCTAACTCCATCCACAAGACTTTGCACCCAGAACTACAGCACCACCTAAACTCAATTCTATCACATTAATGACTACTTTCCAAATAGATATAATCTTACAACAGGCATTCAAACTAGAGCGTTCTGATGTTGTTAGGATCCTCCAAAGAGAACAGATGGAATGATGGACAGAAATAAATACATGACTGGTGGGCACATGGTAGATAGTTAGAGAAATAGGGAAATAGGGAGTGTTAAAGGAATTTCTCATGTCTTTGGGAACTTAATAGTCTCTGAAACCCTGTCTCTATACTGCTACTGTGGCTCTGGCCAGAGGGTTTCGTTCTTCGGAAGTCTGTAATATAATCTTATTCAAAGCCAAATATCCGAGAATCTAAAGAAGCAAGGAAAAAATTCTGGCACAAATTCTGAAGGCCAATAGCTAGAGAACTTCAAAATTGATGTCTAAAGCAAGAGACGTTTATCCAAATGCCAGAACAGAAGCATACTAAGCTGCTCTTCCCTTTTGTTCTGTGTAGACCCTCAGTTAATTGGATGATGTCCACCCACACCTGTTAAGGACAGATGTCCTTTATTTAGTCTGTTGATTTAAATGTCAGTCTCTTCTGCAAACACCCTCACAGACATACCCAGAAATAATGTTTTCCTGCTTTCTGAGTATTCTTTAATTCAATCAAACTGACAACTAAAATAAAACATCACAAATACTTCCAAGAAAGGAACTGAACATATGAATCAAGTTGAGAAGAAGATTCAACTGGCAACACAACTATGAAAATTACCAGATATTTAGTCCGTGTTAAGCCCCAAAGATAGCATTACTCAGAAATGAATTCAACAATGGGACAAAATAGAAAAGAAACTGAGTCTTGAAACTTTCATCATATTAAGGTAAAAAAAAAAAGTCCAGTAAGAGGAGTGGTCCGTGTAACAGAAGGGAACCATAGTGATAACATACAGCAGAGGGCAAGTGCAAGACATAGTTCAAGGCAGGAGGCCAACATCGCAAGTGGTTTGGGAGAGCTCATTTATCATTCTGTATTGATTCTCCAAAACCAACAAGATAAATATGATGGGTAGAATGTAGGTAGGTAGGAGAATGGGCAGATAAAGCAAACAGACAAGCAAACAGTTAAGCAGAATAAAGGACGAATGGATAGACAGACAGGCTAGATAGGTAGACAACAGATAGATAGATAGATAGATAGATAGATAGATAGATAGATAGATAGATAGATAGATAGATAGATAGATAGATAGATAGATAGATAGATGACAGATACATAGATGATAGATTCACTTTGGAGGATGACTTACAGAATTATAGAGCATGAGAAGTTCCATGTATATGTATAGTTACTTCTGTGTAATTGAGAAAACATATAAAATAACTTATGAGAACGATGAATTTGTTTGGGCTTATAGTTGCTAAGAGTTCAGTACATCTTGACTGGCTTTGTTCTTTCTTGCAAGAACATACGGAGGAGGTTGTTGATCTCTGTGGACAAGAAGTAGCTCAAGGCAGCTTTCCTCATGGCAGACAAGAATCAGAACAAGCAAGAAAGCAGACACCAGGTATAAACTTCAAAATCCTAGCCTCCAGTGTTTATTCCTCAGTCTGGGAGCCATCTGAAGTTTCCAGCACTACATACAGCACTGTCAGCTAGGAACAAGGTGTTTAGCACACAAGCTTTCAGGGGAATGCTTATATTTAAGTCGTAACAATCTGACAGCCTTAGACAGAAAGCTAGTTGTGTGATTCAGTCTGAATCCAAAGACCTGAAGAATGAGGCAGAAGAGATGGGCGGCAGTTTGTCTCAGCATTTAAAGACTCAAGAATCAGGAGTTTCTATGATAAGTGTATGAGAAGATGAGTATTCCAAGTCTCGAAGAGTTAGGGAACTTGTCTTTCCTCCACACTTTTATTTTGACCCCTCAATATATTGATACCCACCTACCATTGTATGAGTGGATCTTCTTTAAGACGAAGACCCAAATGAGAATCTCTTCCAGAAGCATTCCCACAGACATACTTTGAGATGACATTCTACCGTCTCGCTGAAATTCCCTTAGCTCAAAAAAGTTGACACGTGAAACTAGCCTTCCTTACTGAGTGTAGTTGCAGAATGAGAAATAATTATTAAACTTACCAGTGGATGATAAAAGTGGTTATAATGAAACAGTGAAAACAACAGGCTGAGGTAGGTGTAAGAGAGAAACAACATTGTGCAGAATTTGCTTGTATATACCTCAGTTTGGAAGAAACAGAAAAGGGTAGATAGAGATAAACACAGTAGCAAAGATACTTTGAAAACCTGTGTAAGAGGAATGTAGTAGTTCACCCATCATTTATTCTATTGTGCCAGAAAAATGAAATAAAACATCGGAAATTGAATTAGCAATTATACACAACCTGTGCAGAATTGTGAGAAAAATGTACAAAAACTTATAAATTGTACTGATAGACTTGACCCAGCAGAGAAGAAAAATTGATTCTGTATGAATGAGAAAGGAGGGCATGATAATATATGGTCAGCTAACTAAGGAGATAAAATAAGAGGAAACTGACTAATGAAGCTTCACTTCCTAGCTGACTATAGTCTAGGTTTCAGCGTGACATGGAGCCTAGAAGCACCATCAAAGCTAATGAGGATACACAGTAGAGAAGTGCCTGCTTTTCTTTTCATTATTTCTAAATTTTTAGCAAAACAATTATAGGATAAGAGTGAAAATGAATAAGAACATTTCTCAACTTCTAATATGGAAGCACCAACTAGTTACCTACAGACACCACAGAATTAAGGGGTAAGGGAACCAGAGGTTCAGCCATCATTATTGTATGTAAGTTCCATGGAATTACAGCAGGGTCAGGTGTAGACGCAGAGTACGATGACATAAGGATTAATACAGGGTTTGGATTGTTCAGAATTCTAAACTAAGCAACAAGGTAATCATGGTTATATGCAAGGGAATGGTGTATAAGGAGGAGAGAGTATACACTGCCATAGATTCAGGAGACTGTGATTGTCCATAGGATGTATAGCATCAAATACAGATGAGGGTGGGACAATAAATTCACTTTATTTTGGCTGCATTAAGATGTACAATTATTGTGCAAATCCTCAAGTGAAAAGAGGCTGAAGTCTGGAGACTTTTTATTTATGTATAATATTTGCTCCTATAAAGAAGGTATTTTTTAACTCATTAGCTATAAGAAATAGCAATTAAGCAATCCATAAGAGGCCAGGAATACAAAATGACATTGCACTTCACAAGTAATTAGGAAAAAATACATTTGGGTCACAGTGAAATTTCATCTCATAATAATTTTAAGATTGTTTAGTATCAAGTGTTAGCAAAGTCAAGCATATTTATTTTGGCTTGTGTTAATTGCTGTAACCATCTGGAAAAAGGTATAAAATACTATTGCTAGATAATAAGATGGGGAAGGCTGAAGGAAATAGACAGAAGCAGGAAAGAGGGAAGGTAAAGAAGTGGGGAAGGAGATAGAGAGCAGGTAGGACAGTGAGCAATGAGTGGGCTCAGCTGCTAAGGGCACCTGCTGCCAACGCTCATCTCATGGCTTCAATTCCTGGGACTCATAGGGTGGAAGTAGACAATCAACTCTCAGGAGTTGTCCTGGGATATGGTAAGTGCTCGTGCGCACGCACACACACAGACACACACACACACACACACACACACACACACACACACACACACACACACACACACTTTTTTTTAAATTAAGAAAAATGGAAAGAAACAGAGAAGAGAGCAGACGGGAAGGTAGATGTTGAGAGGTGCTTTAAATGTCTGCTAGTGAGAGAATGAATCGATGAGTATTGGTACAGTCACACCATAGAGACGCTTACAGTTAAATCTCAGTAATAATGTTGACTAGAAAAGAAAATCAAAGTTGAAATCTGAAATTTTAATGTTTAGCTTTGTTGCCTGCTCATTATATTATGTTTTAATAAAAATAATGTCTTTTTTATCCATGTATTCCCTGCCCCCCCTCCCTTCCCTACTTCCAGTCCCTTCCAGTCAGCCTTCAGCCTCCCCCCTTCCTCTTTTACCCATCCACTCCCCCAAAAGGGCAAGAAGTCCCAAGGTAGGTCAGCTCAGCATGGCACATTCACTCCAGGCAAGTCCGATTCACTCTCCCAAAGTCAAGACTGGGTTAGGTGCTCCTTTGCAGGGAATGGGCTCCAAGGTGCCAACTCACACACAGGAACACAGTCTGATCCTCTCCTCCAAGGCTCCACATACTGCCCACGCCAATCGACAGTTGCCTACCCTCGGAGGGTCCAGTTCCTTTTCCCAGTGGTTCCCCAGTGGCTGTTCTTATATTTTCAACAAATGCTATATATTACTTAGGGATAAACACAAACATAAAAACTATAAATAAATTTGCAATGTCAGGCAAGGTAATGCACCTGTAATCCCAGTTCTGGGGAGACAGGAGCAGCAGTATTACTAGGTCAAGTCCAGCTGTGCTAATTAGTAAGAGCCTCTAGCAAAATCCAAAGAAAGAAGCAAAGGAGTCATGGAGAGGGGAAGGGGGAATAATCATAAGAAGGCTAAATAAGTTTACTCATCGCAGATGGACTTGTCTGCATTTGCAGGTCTTCTGAGCTGCATGGTAAGTACATACACAATCTACGTAGGAGTCCTTCTATCATTGTGAAAGTTTGGAATACTTCTTGATGAACTTAAACCCTAACATCTTGCAGTACAATTAGTGAGCTCGGTAGCTTTTTCGTTCCCACCTTTCCTCTTTGAACTCTCCTTTTTGGACATCGTCCCCTTTATTCCCACAAATATTGACTACTGATTGCCAGATCCTAAGTATGAAAAAGAAGAAACATATATTTATATATATATTTATAGTATTGTAAATCTTTGGAAAAGACCACACTGATGATTATAGAGGAGTTATTTCCTTGATCTCGAACTATGTAAGGGCTAAAAATGTTAGAGCAATTATTCTTCTTTCAATTCATCTGTTTCCACAAAAGCACATTCGTTAAGCTCACTAGCACTTTATATTCCCTAAGGAAAGCAAAAGCTCGTACCTAAATCATTTTATGAAGTATGACAGACAGTCCAATTTTCAAAAGTATACGATTTCTACTAAAGTTTCTGTTCAGCTCTTTTGTTCGTTATTTGTGAGAAAACAGAACATGCCAACTATGTTTCACAATACTGGATACATGGAACCTAAAATCCCCATTTCTAATCTCAGTTTCAAATTATTACCTCGCGACTGGACACCACTTTAATCACTTATTCTAGAACCCAGCAGTGATTTTAACCAGAGTGACAGCGACAGAATTTCTAAAAATAGTTTCTCTTCCGTTTTCCTTCGGTTAAGGCATCCCCAGGGATTTCTTTTGTCCTCAGATCAAATTCATGAATGAATCTGTGGTTGACATTTTGATTGGCAGATGAAATAATAGAGTATAAGGCTATGATCAAAGAGAAATTAGGTTTCAAGGTAGCAGGACCAGTGGACTACATTTCCATAGAAATTCCCTAGCACACACTGCATTTCCTGAATACTTAGTTTAATTTCATTGACACTTTAAAATGACAAATATTCACACTGACTTAACAATAGATATGCATAGCTTTGTCCATCTGATCAGGGAAGTGCTAGTGTTTAATATGTGCTATAGAAATATTAATTTAAACGAGTTAGCGTATACTCAATAAGAGAAAGTGTTTGTGTCAATGTTAGATTTCATTTAAACCACAGAGTCCAAAATATTTATTAAGGATCTATGAGAATTTCATTTACCTGTTTCTTTTCTTTTCTTTTTTTACCATGAAAGAAAACAATAAGAAAAGACCTGAAATCCATACACAGTATTTAGGGATTGGGCAGTGTTAAATGAACAAAAACATTTGCTTGAAAGACACCTGGAGGTTTCCTTACCTGTAGAAATTTATGAATTGAAAGTTATCATAGGAAATATGAAGCTACATTGGGTAGTTGGGGAAAAAAAGGCAACATTGCTCTAACGTTGCTTCTTTCTGGTGAAAACCCTTTAACAACGGGAGGACCCACTGTAGTAGAAGCTATAACCATTGGGTCTATTTTGATTTTTATTTCAAAGAGCTTTCTAGCCACAGTTTATAATATTATATAATTTGAAAAACATAATAGATATAGAAACTACACTCATTATAATGTGTTGAAATGACAGCCCAAAAGTACCCTCCCCCAGTGGCTTCAGGATACTCCCCATTCTCCCAAGCCCACCTGTATGTAGTGGGGGTTTCTTGGTCCCCGGCGGCCAGAGGCCCAGACCCACAGACCTGCCACCTGAGACCCCTTAGCAGTCCGCCGCCGCCGCTGCTGCTCAGGCCCCCAGAAATGGCTCAGATGTTTATATTAACTTCATGCTGTTTGGTCTATGGCTCAGGCACGTTGCTAGCTAGCTCTTATATCTTAAATCAACCCATTTCTATTAATCTGCCTGCCATGTGGCTCACCTGTGCTCCTTGCATGTTGCTCCTTTAGGCTTCAGCTCGGTCTCCCTCTGACTCTGCCCTTCCTTTCCTACCTATTCTGATTCCTCCTCCTACTTCTTCTATGGTGCCTGTCATGGCCCAAAACAGCTCCTTTATTTAAAGATTGAGATTCACAGCATACAGAAAGGCATTCCCACATCACTTCCCCCTTTCTGTCTAATCAAAAAGGAATGTTTCAATTTTAACATAGAAAATTTAAGTGTAACAAAATAGCTATCAAGCAAGAATTACAGTTATAATATCTACTCTATTTTTATTTAGCAAAATTAAAGAAAATACTCTTATCAACCTTATCCTTATGAATCTAAAGTTTTCTATTCAATATATCTTTCAAATGACTAAGAAAAACTGTACCTATAACTATCTAATCTTCAACTACATCAAAGACCACAGAAGGGTATATTTACCCAAGTAAACCAGAAGTACAAGTGACTTCTAAAATCTAGAAATGACAGAGATGACACCAAGCTGCCTGGAATGTCACCCAAAGTTCCTTTACAAAGTTGGGGCATCCATCTTCAGCCTACAAGCCCAGAGTCTCTTTTCATTTCAGTGAAGCAGGAAATCTGTTCTGCCCATGTTAGTACAGTTCATCAGTTGCTTCTCCTCAAGTCCTGAGGAATGTCTGACAATTTTCTCTGCAAAGCAGGAACCTCAATGACCATCTCGGCTTGTTCTGCCAAAGTTCAGAGGTCACCTTCCTATGGAACCTGCATGTCCATTTTAAACAGCATACTGTCAAGCAGTCAACATAAGAACAGGTTCATGTCCAGTGGCTAACCATTGCCATAAAGAGTCATTTCTGGGGGCCTGAGCGGCGGCAGGCTGGCTAAGGGGTCTTGGGCAGCAGGTCTGTGGGTCTGGGCCTCTGGCCACCCTGGACCAAGAAACCCCATTGCTATACCCACCCACATCCACATTGACAGAACTAAGATTACTAAGAGACTTAGCTGCCCTTGAACACATCACCTTGATCACACCGATGACAAAGGATGTAACAAATTAACTAAAAACAGTCAGCCAAAGACTAATCTACATTTCCATCACAAAGACCAGCAAGAAAGTCTCCATCTAGTATTTTATAATTAAATTAGCCAATTCATGTGAATTTTCATTTGACTTTTTGTTTTATATTTTAAAGAAAGATATTCCAGTAGCAAAGTGTAAGCACATAGCTGAATGGACGGCCTTTGTAGTGCATGGCCAGACACACAGAATAGTCACTGCCCAATGTTTATTTTGAAAGAAATTATATACCCCTTATAATAAGCCTGCCTTATTTCAGACACTTTGAAAAAACTGTCTTTTAGAATGCATTTTTCAATGAGTTTGAATTCAACATCAGAACAGCCAAGTGTCTGACATTCAACATTTGTCAAGGACATGATAAACATGCTATTAAGTAGAGGAAATGAGTTACATAAACTAGGTAAGATACAGGTTGTGGGTACATAGGGTAGCAACCCTAGAGGAAGGAAAGTTAGAGCATTATACATGGATGTTGAAAGAGCAGGTCATAAGTAACACAGCAGGAAAAGGTGCATAGAAAATACTGTGGAAGTGAGTAGTGAAAAGAAATTCTTATTGTTCACCTTACAGATATCCAAGTCCTTCATGAACTATGCAGTCTTCTGATGCAGCCCACCTGATTCCTCATCACTTAGGAAATTACAAGTTTATCATAACCTAAAAACAAGCTAATATAACAAGTTGGTGCCATTTTAATAAATAATATCGGATACTGTTTTTATCGATTCATTCTGTTTCTAGTGAGATTAAAAACCATAAAGATGGTCTTAAACATTAAAACATACCTGTGAGCCCAAGATAAAAATGCCAAGAATTATTTTTAACTGAACAAAACCAACAGCAGAAATAGATGATTTGTGGATAACTAAAACCTCAAAAAAGAACTCACTTTCTTAAATATTATCACCCGGTCTCACTCATTGGCTTCTAAAAGACAGTTTTTTCAAAGTGTCAAAGTAAGGAAGGCTTTTAATAAAAGGCATTTTTTTTTTCAAAATAAAAATGGGACAATGACTTTATTTTAAGTGTCTGGCCATGCACTACAAAGACCATCCATTTAGCTATGTACTTACACTTTGCTTCTGGAATATCTTTCTTTAAAATATAAGATAAAAACTCAAGTGACAAACAGGAGCATTTACACATCTTTCTACACATCATGAGGAGAAATGGAAATAAAATATCATCCTGGAATAGGCAGTATGTAAGGCAGAGAATGCAGAATATAATAGCCATTACTTTATGTAATGAGAATAATATAGAATTAATAAGCTTGGCCAAAATGCTAGAGCTTATTATTTAAACAGCTAGATTTCTAGTGTAGTTCACTAAATTCTTAAAAATCCAGACTTACTAGGGCAAATGAAACTTTTTGCTAACAAATCAAATTTCAAGATAAGAGAAAAATCAGAACTTGTCCTGTCGTACATGTGGTGGGTGTGCCTAAAATAACTTACTTTAGTGGCAGTAATTTTAAATAGTGTCTAGGAGGTAGGTCATCCCTTCTTATTTCTCTGAGAATGAGTCATAACATGATTTAATCAAGTTAATTGGAAAGAAAACCATTTTAACCTGGATCTCCTCTGAAACTTCTGGATGTAGAGCTCTCAGCTCCTTCTCCAGCACCATGTCTGTTTGCATGCTGCTATGCTTCCTGCCATGAGGGCAATGGAATAACCCTCTGAAACTGTAAGCAAACTCCAATTATATGCTTTCTTTTTATAAGAGCTGTTGTGGTTCCCAGAAGTCAGTTTGGAGTCAGCAAGCTCCCAATAGCTCTAGTCAGATATTTCTGTGGGTTTCCCCATCATAATTTTGACCCCTTTGCTCATATATTCCCTTCCCCCTTTATTGGCTGGACTCCAGAGCCCCACCCAGTGCTTAACTATGGATCTCTGTATCTGCTTCCATTATTCTGGATGAAGGTTCTATGATGACAGTTAGGGTGGTCATTAATCTGATTACAGAGGAAGGCCCTTTCAGGCACCCTCTATACTATTTCTTGGAGTCTTAGCTGGGGTTATCTTTGTGATTCCTAGGGATTTCCATATCAATGGGTTTCTCCTTAACCCCACAATGGCTTCCTCACCCAGATATCTTTTTCCTTGCTCTCTCTGCTCTTCCCCCAGCTTAATCATCCTGTTCTTTCATGTTTTCTTGCTACCTCTCCTTACCTCCTCCCTCAACTCCAAATTTACTCTGGGGATCTTATCTATTCCTCCTTCCCAGGGGGAGCCATGCATTATTTCATAAATCTCACTTGCAATATACCAAATACAGGATTAATATTTATTGGAGGGTATTTTAACACTTAAGATTACAAGTTAAATGATTCCTTGGTGATAAGATGATCCAGGCGATGAATGTTGATCCAATCTCCAAGAAAGGAACAAAACCGGTGCTCAAGATCCCAGCAGCCCCTTTTGAATGGGGCTGGCCACACCGCCTTCAAGATTCTAGGACTCTAGAGACACAGCTCCCAACCTTATCAGTTAACACCCGAATCCCACCACATCTCTTCCTTTTGTCTAACTAAGGTTTTAAACTAAGACTATATATAATAGAAATTATTATAAGGCAATATCCTGGGGAGGAAAAGACCAAGCATAAGCATGGTCAAGCTACAACTAAAACCTAACACATATAAGGTATATCATATATTTTTAGAATATTGTTAGATGGTGGGGTGTATAAATTATTTAAAACTGTTTATCTGGGATAGTGAAATTTTAACACCTGAATGTTTTTTGTTAAGGGATGATAGGATAGTAACTTTAATTATCTATTTTATAACTCCACTAAGACCTGAGAAGAAAAATATATTATTTGAAAGTCAGCAGCACATGAGAGTAGTAGCTTTTGAGATTTGGGAGAGGACAGTGACATTTAGTTATTTGGACAATCATTTATGGTTTTTTGTGCCATTGGAGCATTTATTATTTTGGCTATAGGCCTATGATATCTGACAGATCATCTTAGAAGCAGGGCATTTTTGGAGGGACTGTCTTATTTTGTCTAGGCAGGTTTTGTTAGTCTTTATTTGTTATCTTGTTTATCTGGATTGGACATTGTGTGTGCACTCTCAGCAGTCGAGGCAAGGGCAGTTTTTTGTTTTTTTTGTTTTTTTTGTTTTTTTTTTTTGTTTTTTTTTTTTTTTTTTAAATCTAACTGGTCATTCTCTGCCAAAAGAACAAACTTTAAAGGAGTATCCTTGATGCTTACACCATCTCAGGAAAGGAACAGTGATGCCAGGAGTCATCACATTTCTTACAACCAAATTTTGAATTAAAATGTCATATTTTGGGGTCTATGAAATTGTTGAAGACCCTTGTCTATCTATGGTATTTTAGCCTGTATCTGGGATGACCGTGACATGGCAAAATTAAGTAATGTTGACTGAAGTTTTTTAACATATTAAGGATTGAAGCCTGTATTGTAAAATTAGATTACCTATAAAGGGGTGTACGATCTCTGAACAATGACTTTTAGTATGATTATCAAACATTAGCCAGAGGTATATATACCATGCAAAATGGTAACAGTATTTTAGACATGTATATATATAAATAATATAAATTATCTAACCAGAGGTATACAAAACATCTTGTGTACATATTATAACTAGTAAAGTTAAATGGAGGTAGCAATTGTATAGTGGAAATGACAATAATGTGCAAATATTTTAAACAGAGTAGAAGTGTATGTAAAATATGGCAGTTATAGATTTAATTTTATATACTAATTATAGATTCAATTTTATAAAATAGTTATAGATTTAATTTTATATCAATGTATAAATTGTTTGGGGGCATATAAAACAATTTAGAAATAAATTTATACCAATATATAAATTATCTCAATCAAACATATAAAATGATTTTATGTTTATATTAATATATAAGTAAATATATTAGTGTAAATCGTCTTTTTTATATTTTATATATTTGGCTAACAATTGTTTATAGGTAGAACAATCTATTTTTATCTATCTCATCTATTCCCCTTTCTCTTCTTTAAAAGAGATCACTGAGGCTATATTATTGTTTTGTCTTTAACTTAATTTTAACTTATAACTATTTTATCAGAATAATGATTATCTATAACTCTTAGAGGACAAAACATTGGGAAAAGGGCGCAGCTTTTTATATGATTGCTTTTTGCTGACTTGAGGGCGATGGCATCTTTTTGGGATCCAGTAAAAGCTAAAACAATGATTAGATCCTAATGGACTGACTATGGACATCTATAACCATTCTCAGAGAACTGGGTAAATCTATCTGGAATTTTTATTAGAAATGTGACATGAAGGATAATCACAGAGAGATATCATGCAACTGTTTTAAACAGTCTATTTTTTTAAAGTAATTATTGAGTGGTATACACCAGGTTCTTGATATTTTATTTCTCTCTCTCTCTCTCTCTCTCTCTCTCTCTCTCTCTCTCTCTCTCTCTCTCTCTCTCTCTCTCTCTCTCTCTCCTGCTGTACCACTGGGAAGGTGGAGGTCTAGTGGTTAGGATTTGGCACTCTCACCGCCGAGGCCTGGAGAATGTCACAGTGCTTTCAAAATATCCCACAAAATTTGCATGTAAATTCTTGTGTATAAGACAAAAATATGGAGTAGGAGTATATCTTTTGAAGGTATAAAGTCCAATCATTGGGAAAGGCCCTAGAGACACCATAGAACAGTGGATCTGTACTCCATATGGAGTTGATTCTTTGCAGGAGACGGAGGAGTGGATGGTGAGTTGATTTACCTAACTAATTCCTTTTGTTTATTTTGTTTTTGTTTTTGTTTGTTTGTTTTTTAAAAAAATACTCAATTTCTCCTTCCAAGCTTTCACATAGCTGGTTTCTGTTGTTCAATGAGTTACATTTGTTTTCTACAAGACACTCAGTTGAAGCCTCCTGCTCACCCCTGCATGATCGTAGAATCCCTATCTCTCCTCTAAATTCCTCCTGCTCAGAGAGTCTCTGAACAAAAAAAAAGTACTAAAAACCCAGTCAAAATTCTTGAAAGCCATTGAAAATTCCTCCTCTGAAGTTGCCAGCCTCCCAAGTCCTGGCCCAAGTTCCTAAGTGCTCAGCTTTTGACCATACATGGGCACAAAGCCAGCTTTGGTGGACACATCATCACCCCTTGGCTCCAATTTATAAAACTTTTTTGTCCTGGCCTTAACTCTGGGACCCATGAACCTGCCTGAGAATTGCTTTGCTCCATATACCTGTTGTTATACTGTTTCAATTCAGCTTCATCCAGGTTATTGCATTGGCATAAAAACTTATTACGAGAGGGGCAAAAACCTATTAGAAGATTGAAATGATTCATACTTATTTACCCTTGCAACACATATTTGTTTTGTGTTTTGGAAAGGCCAAGTATTGGCCCAGGCCATGGGAATGTAAACAATGATGAAA
Source organism: Phyllotis vaccarum (assembly GCA_033318265.1). Lineage (NCBI taxonomy): Eukaryota > Metazoa > Chordata > Mammalia > Rodentia > Cricetidae > Phyllotis > Phyllotis vaccarum. The sequence goes on along the minus strand of JARWLC010000015.1, from coordinate 8,331,496 downwards.
ATTATACTGTGTAATTATAATAATAAATATCATGTTAGAATAAATGAATGATAATCAGATGAAATGGAAGAGATGAATAGGAAAAAATGAGAAAGAAATACATTTTAAACAGGGGTTTTATGTTAGACTTCAGGAGGAACCAGAATTTGAAAAGTATACCTCATATAGAACAGCTATGCTGCTGCAGCTTCCGAAGGACAGTGAGAACTCCTGATGACTCACAGTCATTCCTGAATAATAATCACAAGGAATTGTGTTCTGCCAGTAGGTAGCAGGTTGCAAGCAAGACCTAGAACCACAAACCAGATTTAAGGGACATCACAACTTCCCTTCAGCCTCATCTAAGCCTGAGCTATGGATCAACCTAATCTGGACCATGGAAATTAGATACCACAAGCTAGTGTGTCAAACTGTTCATTGTGACCTGTAGAAATGTACTGTATCAGTATGGTTTCCTGGCCCCAGGGTGGCCAGGAGGTCCAGACCCACAGATCTGCCATGCCAAACCTCTTAGCCACCCACATCTGACCAGACCCCAGAAATGATTCAGGTGCTTATATTAACTTCATCAGCTGTTTGGCCTATGGCTCAGGCACATTGCTAACTAGATCTTACATCTTAAATCAACCCATTCTCATTAATCCGTCTGACACGTAGCCCATGGCTCACCTGTGTTTCTCACATGTTTCTTCTTTGGCAGCTGACTTGGTCTCCTGGACTCCACCCTTCTCCTACCTATGCTCTGATTTCTCCTCCTACTTTTTCTATGGTGCCTGTCATGGGCCAAAACAGCTCCTTTATTTAAGGATTGATATTCACAGCATACAGAAAGACATTCCCACATCAATGTATGGTATTTATTCCTTGTTAACAAAAACTCTAATAACTTTAAAATAAATAGCAAAAATAATAAGGAGGTGGGAGAGAGATATGCCATACCCAGGCCTTTGCAGTTCCAAGAGAGAGACAGAACTGAGGCACTATTGTTATGTGGGAGATGATCTAGAACCTAATTCAATTATGGGAAAGTTCATGACCACTAGCATTTTCTTCCTTTTTCATTCAAATGTGTGCATATTTAAATGTCCAGAGTATTAGGTTGTATCACACACATTGGAGTTCACTGGCAACTTTCTCTGAAGCATTTAGGTCTTACTGTTCAAAGAAATCTGCATAAAGTTAAGGAAAAGTTAGTACTAAATGATATGAAAGATACAGCCTTAGCAAACTGTCCCCTCCTGGCTACAGTAGTGGCGCAAGGTTAATTGGTAGCCTCAGAAGTACATTTTAAATGAGTGAAACCAAAACAACAATCTGCATTAAATATAAGCACAGGATGTGAGTGTAGGATGAAAAATAAGAGCAGCAAGGAATAAAGACGAAGCAAAGAACTTGCCTACAAGAAATTAACAATAGCAATGTAAACTACCTGGGAGGGAAAAAAAATGACAAAGGGATTAGCATCAGCAATGCAATAAATGCACACGTTGACATCTGAGAGATACTAAAATAAGAACACAAGGCTAAACAAAAAACTACAGGAGCTGAGTAAAGTTGGGAACAGGAGAGAGGTGATCTTCAGGAATTGGTTGTCTAGTGCCAAGCAGTCGGTCCTAAAAACATGCATACACCATACAAGATGAACAGTGACATGTCAGAATATATATGTGCATATTCAAATAAATGCATGAAATAACAATCAGTGAGAGGAGACACACATTTGAAGGAGATCAGAGATAGAAATATGGGAGGGTTTGGAGGGAGAAAGGGAAGGGGAGAGATAATTAAATTATAATCTCAAAAATAAAAAATAATAAAAATTAAAAAGAAAATGATATATTTTATAATCAACTCAGATAAGCTGACCAGTCAGTTAGTCTAGGTATTCAGTAGAGATTCGATTATATAGCCAAATGTTTATGAAATAGATATAAATGCTTCCTGATTAGTGTATGACATCACATACTCAACTCTTCTTTAAAAGGATAGAGCAGAAGACAAGCTCTCATCTAAATTCTCTAATAATCATAGTTTTTTTTTCCTTTACAAAGTCTTTAGTATTCGAAAGCAAAATCAGACATAAAAATACAGATAACACAAAATATCAATTTGAATTTAATAAATCTTAAGGTTGCCACGTTGGAAATGTGTTCAGGGTTAACATAACTGGAAGACATTCAATATGATTGATCTTAATATTAGAATAAAAATGTAAATAATATAGAAAATATTCTTGATAGATATGTAAAATTTACTTCCTAACATTCGTTAGGATATATGTTTATGTGTATATGCCTATTGTGTTGTATTGCAGCTCTCCTATATCTAAGTCTGTATAAAACAAATACTTAGTAACTGTGTCTTCACCAAATAGTCAAACAGATCAAGTAACTGGGGTTGAAGACTTGAAACAGACCTTGACTTATGACATCCATCACAGCAACACAGTGACCTTCCTATATGGCAAAGGAGTTTGCTTCTGGGTTATAGTGGAGTTTCTCTGTGGTGAAAGACTTTTCACAATGCCCACACAATCACATGAAAACCCTCATGGTACAATGCAATCAGTCCCTTCTCTAAAAGTCATATCTCATGGGTCACAAGCTAAAATAAGAAATTACAAGCAAGCTTGAAACCTCACGATTGAAGTGCCACAGCAAAACATCCCCCCTACACTGGAGCATGCAAGCATCTTCAAGGAATATAAAATTCACTAACTATGAAATAAAAGATTGATGTATTGGACTTTGTTAAAAATTAACACCATCTGTTCATCAAGAAAGTAAGTGATGATGTTTTGGAGTGTAATATGTATATATTAACATATATATGTGTGTGTATATATATATACTTGTAACATTTATATATAAATGTGATGTGAGAAAACTGAAACCTTTTACCCTATTGGTGTGAACAGAAAATGATACAAACATTATGAACAGTCAGATGAATGCTCTTCAAAAAATAAAAATTAGACATACCACATGATCCAAACTGTCTACTTCTGGGAATATATCAAAAGCTTGAATTCAGGATTCAAGTCAATTATCTGTATCTCTATGCTCATGAAAAAAAAGTTTATCAAAGACAAAATATGGAAACAACCCAAGTGGTTATCAAAATATGTATAGAATTAAAAATACAATCTGTGCCTATAAGGGAATATTATTTAGCCTTAAAAAGTAAAGAAGTTCTTCCATATGAATCACTGGTGAATGCAGAGATTACTATGTTAAATAGGATTATCATAGAAATACAAATTTGGAATGACAATTTTTGAGAGATCTAGAATAGTCAAATTTTAAAAAATCTAAGTATAAAGTCAGTTTCAAGGCCTAGGTCAAGGAGTGTGGGGAACAGGTGAACACGCATACAGTATGATTAGTACAGGCCCAGCAATGAAGGGAGAGAGAGAAAGGTATGAGTTATTCAGGAAGTAAGCAATTCACAAGGCAGAGGCTTGTAGTGGCTGTACTCAGAAAGGAGTTTTAGGAAGGAAACTGTTTTATTAAAGGGATAATTGTTATTATAATCTCCTTAGCATATCTTCACATAGATCAGATTTTCCCTATAGTAGGATCCTGGACAGTTACTGACAGGCCAAGCTGGTTTACCCTTTAAGAAGGTATGTCATTTATCAACCAAAGACCAGAGATATTTCATTTTTCTTTTTTTTACCAAGAGGCCTATGCAGGGGCAGTTGTGATATTTCCTTGTCAGTGTTATCAGAGAAAAAAAAAATGAGGTATTTTCCAAAGCCACACCACAAGGGAAGGGTTCATCTGCAATGGCCTCCAAAACTACTAATCCCTACATAGTTACATTCACCCTTCAAGAGTTGAAACTCTAAAATAATTAAGGATATGGGCTAGAATTTGGGAATAGATATAATTCGTTTCCATTATGAAAATCCAGAGATTCAGTTGCAAAGGTGTTCACCCAAAGGGATTAATGGCAACTGGGGTTTTGGTCAGTCCTTCAGGCATGCCTTCCAAGCAGGATGCTGTTGTGTTGGGATAATCAATTTGTATACAGTGTAAAGATGTGTCTCTGTTTTACCTCACCTACCTAAGGCATCTTCTAATTGGTTTAATAAAGAGCTGAATTGCCAATAGCTAAGCAGGAGAGGATAGGCAGGACTTCCCAGCAGAGGTTGAAACTCTGGTAAAGAATATGAGGTGAGAGATTTGCCAGCCAAACATAGTGGAAGTCAGACAGATGGTTCTGAGGAAAGGTAACAAGTCACAAGGCAGAACTTATATTAATATAAAGAGGTTAATTTAAGTTTTAAGAGCTAGATGGGAGCAAGCCTATGATAGGGCCCACCTTTTATACTAATAAAAAGTCTACATGTCACAATTTGAAAACTAGTGTTTAAAGAAATACCCACTACACTCCTATAGAGATAAGATATTAGGAAATTAAGCTTCCCTTCTGACATTCTTTGCTTCTTGGAAGGACAGAACCCAGGACATTTCCAAATTCTGGTCAATGAAATACAGAAGTGTTTTCTTTTAGGGTCCCTAAAACCACCTCACAAATTACTAATTTCTATTCCCTGTCCTTATCAGGGTTGTAATATGAGATCCAATGGGCTTGGTCAGCTTCCCCGTAAGACACAGAGCCTCTGTCTTTCTGATGTTTTCACTCCTTGTCCAACGTTTCATCAGCAGATTTCCAGCTTTTCTGATAATGTGGTCCCTACATGGGAATTCCCCCAAAATGTTTAGGAGTAGCACCAACGCTGCCCTAGCCAAATTTGGCTGGCCAAATTGCAACTGAGCCTCCTTGGAAACATAGTTCTTTAGTGAGTGAGTGGGTGACCTAGAGATGCATCTCCCTACACAGCCATGTGAATCCAGAGTATCCTGATGATAACTCTCAAAATTATGTCTTTCTCATGACACCCCCAACAGCCTTAGGTTTTCATTGCAACCTAGATTTTTTTCACCCTTATAGCCTCATGATCAACTTCTAAGTGCCTTTCTAGGAAATCTGACCCTGCTCTAAACTTTTTAAATGCCTATGAAAAAAATCTAAATGGAAATCTTTATAAACATGTAATTTTGTACTTTACATACCTGTAAGACCAACTCTATGTGGGTAAAAAATGCTTAGAATAATATACATTCTCTGCTGTGGGAACTAGAAATTCAGTTTATTATCTTGAAATTTTGTACTAATATATATTCACATATACCCTCATAAATTTGACACTTTAAAATTCTAAAGCATACATGAGTCAAAGTGGAGTAAACTCAGTTCATAAGTTGTTTTTTTTTAATACCACACTGTCAAGTGAAAATCACAGTAATTCACATAAATACTGAAAAATTCCTATGCTGAACATTAGAAAAAGATATACTTGACTGAAATAAACTAATTACAAATTAGAAGAGCACAATTTTGTTACTAAGTTTCCTATAAATTTAACCTAAAATTTTTAATTTTACAATTTAATTTCTTCATAGAAATTGAGAACAAATGGTTTACCTTATTCAAATTAGACATTACAATATGACGATACAATTTTAAAGTATCCTATTGCTGTTCTTTGAACTGATTGCCTAACCTTTGGTGATGTACTGTGGTAAGGTACATGATTTAAATGGTTAGATTACATATGTGTGTAGGGAGATTGTTTTTGTTTTATGTATAAGGATTAGTAAATATTATCCCTATTTCAGGTTACTATATGAAAAACACTGATTGACAGTTTCTAGCTCTAAAAGTAGACACCAAAACCATATATTAATAACTGGGCTATAATTTATAAGCTTGGAACCAGATGGCCTAGAGGAGCTACTGGGCAGCATCTCTGTGAAGTACTGCCCCCACACAATTTAAATTTAAGAATGAACCACATAGGAAGGGAGGAATTTAAGAGTTATAAAGTTCTGTTTTCTCTGTTCACCCCATTCATCCAGAGGTGAGTTACTTAGTGTCTTGCTTTCTCTCTCAGTAGCCCATCTTGCTTGACTGCCTGATGATTGAATTTTAGCTCTTCACATGTCTCTGTCCTTATGGGAAGATCACTATAGCACATTTTCTCTTCAAGATTCATCTGCAGTTATCTATCTGGTCTACCTGGAACTGCCACAAAAAGAGAAAGGCCAGTGGTGTGGGAATGTCTTTCTGTATGCTGTGAATATCAATCTTTAAATAAATGAGCTGCTTTGGCCCATGACCAGCACCAAAGAAAAAATAGGAGGGGAAATCACAGCATAGGTAGGAGAAGGAGGGTGGAGTCAGACCAACTGAGCCAGAAGCCCAAGAAGAAGTACGTAAGGAACACAGGTGAGCCACAGGCCACGTGGCAGACAGATTAATAGAAATGGGTCGAGTTAAGATGTAAGAGCAAACTAGCAATGTGCCTGAGCCATAGGCCAAACAGCATGAAGTTAATATAAGCATCTAAATCATTTCTGGAGGCCTGATCAGCTGTGGGCAGCTAAGGGGTCTGAGGCAGCAGGTCTGTGGGTCTGGACCTCTGACTGCCCAGGGCAGGAAACCTCACTGTAATAGATGGCATCCATTGGTGGGCCAAATATCCACTGAAAGCCTGAGAAAGTTTAAAAAGGGTTTTAGCACAGAAACTGAGCCAAAGCAACTTCTAAATTGTTTATCTGAAGTGGGTCATTGTACAGAGAAAGCACAAACACATTCAAAATGGCACCTGCGGACTGGCTACAGGCAGTGTAAGTTGCAACCAGGCCAGTTCCTGAAGTCTCAAAGAAGACTCGATAGCATGTGATTGATTTTAGATTTCTGTTTCTTTTGGACAAAAAGGAAACAAAGACAGTTTCTTAGAAGCAACATTTTTGGGGGTCTGTTCTGTTTGCTGATGGTGAACAGAGATGCAGCCCTTTTAAGAGAACTTACTGATTCAGCTTTATCTGCAAAAACTATGACTCTTTAAGAGAGTGCCAGTATTTTCAAAGCACTTATGGTTGGGAAATGATTAAGGATTCACAATAAAACAGATTCAGATAAAAAAAAAAAAAAACCCTGTAAATAGTTACAATGTGTGTAAAAGGTACATAGGCTTCAGAGAGAAAAGAAAGAAGGTAGAGAAAGTCTTTAAAAAGAGAAAATAGAGTAATAAAAATATAATAAGCCGCATAAACATGGAAAATAGATACAAAATCTGGATTTTGGTTATTATTGTGTTTTCTTTTAATTTTTTAACTGTTAATGAGTTAACTGTAGAAAGACAATGGATTGCAAAGACTCCCAAGTTAAACAAGAATATATATTTTAAAGGTATTTTGATTTTGAAATTTGTGTCTAAGGATTTATTGCTTTGGAAGAGTTCTGCTTTTATTTCCACAAAAGATGAGAACCTGTGGATTGCTTCCAGGCAAACATGGTTTCATCAACCAAGACCCCCTGAAAAAAATCTCTGATGGGAAGAGATGGCTTTATCAGATTCAGGACTGCAGACTATGATCCAGTCTCAAGAACCCATGTGATTTTCAATGGCTTATAATCAGCAGGAAGTAGTTATGAAAAACTATGCCCAAATTCCAAGAATGTTGTTTATAAATTATCCTTTTTATTATAAATAGTTAATGGTCATAGTTAATCTCTTTCTAAGAAGAAAAAGGAGATGTGCTATATGAATTATTTTTTAATTAAATTATTGAATTTACTTAGATCTGAAAATCAGCTATTATCTCAAAATGTTTTACAATGGTATGTACTTTGGTTTACTGACACAAATTTAAGGTCAATTTTGTTATACTGTATGTATTTTTCTACTCTTGTTTAAGATATGATGTTTATGTAACTGATTTAAAACTGTAATGTATAATTAAGAAACGCATATTAGTTAGATTTTTAGGTATACAAAGATATAATTCAATTACATAGGTAATCTTCAAACACTTCTAAGACCTACAGAATATGGCATTTAAAATGTTTTAAGAACTTAGACTTTTCCGGACAGTACAACAGGTCTGCTCCTGGCAGCACCAATTTACATCAAGAGAAAAATGGGCATCAAAGAAACGCCATATGGAGATTAGTTTCTTTGTGGCATCTGTTAGCCACTGGACATGAACATGTTCTTGTATTGACTGCTTGACAGTATGCTGTTTAAACTAGACATGCAGGTTCCATAGGAAGGTGACCTCTGAACTTTGGCAGAACAAGCCGAGTGGTCATTCAGATTCCTGCTTTGCAGAGAAAACTGTCAGACATTCTTCAGGACTCAGGGAGAAGTGACTGATGAAATATACCAGAATGAGCAGAGCAGATTTCCTGCTTCACTGAAATGAAAAGAGACTCTGGGCCTGTAGGCTGAAGATGGATGCCTCAACTTTATAAAGGAACTTTGAGTGACTGTCCAGGAAAATAGGTGTCATCTCTGTCATTTTGAGATTTTGGAAGTTGCTTGCACTTCCAGTTTACTTGGGTGAATATATCCTTCTGTGGTCTTTGATGTAGCTGAAGATTAGATAGTTGTAAGTATAATTTTTTTCTTAGTCATTTGAAAGGTATATTGGATATAAAACTTTAGATTCACAAGGATAAGGTAGATGATAGAGTATTTTCTTTAATTTTGCTAAATGCAAATAGACTTTATATTGTAACTGTAATTCTTGCTTGATAGCTATTTTGTTACATGTAAATTTGCTATGTTAAAATGGAAACCTTCCTTTTTGATTACACAGAAAGGGAGGGTGATGTGGGAATTTCCTTCTGTGTGCTGTGAATATCAGTCTTTAAATAAGGAGCTGTTTTGGCCCATGACAGGCACCATAGAAAAAGTAGGAGTGGAAATCACAACATAGATAGGAGAAGGAGGGTGGAGTCAGAGATAAACTGAGCCAGCCACCCAAGAAGAAGCATGTAAGGAACACAGGTGAGCCACTGGCCACATGGCAGACAGATTAATGAAAATGGGTTGAGTAAGATGAAGCAGCTAGCTAGCATTGTGCCTGAGTCATAGGCCAATCCGGATGAGGTTAATATAAGCGTCTGAATCATTTCTGGGGGCCAGAGCAGCTGTGGGTGGCTAAGGGACAGCAGGTTTTTGGATCTGGACCTCTGGCTGCCTGGGGCCAAGAAACCCCACTGTAACAGGCCAGAGCCAAAGTCATCAGTCCAGCTTAGCAAAGGATTCTGGGGTTTGCACTAAAAATATTAATCCATGTTTCTCCTCACCGTAACTAGAATAAACAAGGGTTAAGTCAGATAAAGGGATTTGCAAGGTTATTCAAGAAAAGTGAATATAATATATATATATGTATATATATGAACATACATATATATGTATGTATGTATGTATATATATTGAACGTATGCCTATTATTATATATCATATTATTATATATATATGAAAATGCCAGAATGAAAACCATTACTTTATAGTTAATCTATTCTTTAGAAGATCTGAGGATCATGTTTCAGTTTTTCTCTCTGAAAATATGGTGAGAATTGTTACTGGAAGTTACAGTGCAGAAATATGTTCTAAGGAAAAGACACTGGATTGTATGGCAACCTACTTGAACTACTTGAATTATATATATATATATATATATTCACTTTTGGTTAATTGAACATAGGACAATGCAACCGTGTTGTCCTATGTAGTCCATGAAAAAATGAGTTTCTTTACAGAGTAGGGAAGTGCAGTAGGGAAGATGAAAGAGAAAGCCTGTACTTATAAATTCAAATAAAAAAAAAAGGAAGAACAGAGAATGTTCAGAGGAGGAAGCCTGTAAGAAAGAAGAATAAGAAGAAGCCTCTATTGTATGCTGACTTAGATGCCTTATGCATAGGGGTAGTACAGCTGATAGTATAATAGTTCTATTTTTAACACTTGAGGAGCACTGTACTGATTTCTGCGGAGACTGAATTAGTTTATATTCTTACCAACCACATGCAAGGATCCCTTTCTCTGATTCTTGCAAGTTATTCTGGTTTATTTTCATAATAGACATGTAGGCTGGACTTAGATGTAGTTGTTTTGTGATACTTTTATGGATAAAGATACTGAACTTTTTGATGTTTTGTTTTTTACCACCTTTACTTCCTTCTTGGAAAAAAAGTTTTGTTCAGATAAATTCATTATCAACTAAATTCATCATTGGATCTTTGTTACGTTTAATTTTTGAGTCCTTATATATGTTATGCATCTGTCCCTTGTTGAATAAACAGTAAGCAATTCTTAATATGGATTCCTAGTTATTGTAATGTACATTGGTAAATTATCATCGTGTTGCTTAAGCTCACGGAGAAGCTGGCTCTAAAGTGCAGATACCACCCATCCCTACTGAAGACTGACACATGCTTCTCTCAGTGTCCTCCAAGGTCAGAGGATGAAGTGACACTCTAACTTGGTAAAGCGGTTGGGGGCTAACATCTGAGACCCAAGAGTGAGAAGAAGTCACCTCTGAGAACAGCTAGAAAGTATACCATCACCAGTAAATGTTACTATTATTTATCTCACCTTACAAAAGCTGCAGTAAGAAAGGGAGGCTGGAAGTTAAGCATGGAAAATTCACCCGTGCATAGAATGCTCATTGGAACTGCAGCTAATTGCCTCAACTTCCCCAGATAGTGTCTGCTGGATGCCATGAGCACACATTTATTGATGTTCTCTATATGTTATTTGTTTTGTACTTGACAGCCTCACCTAAGGGGAGGGGGCATTCTCCTCTGCCCAGGACAGTTCTCTCTTTCCCTTCATCTCTCTCTCTCTCTCTCTCTCTCTCTCTCTCTCTCTCTCTCTCTCTCTCTCTCTGCTCTTATCTCTCTGTGTTTATTACTTAATAATATATTGAACATGTGCCTATTATTATATATCATTCTCTGGATCACACATAACACTTATTGGTGTCCTATTTGTAAAATTATTAACTAATCCTACACAGTGAAATGTTTTTCCATAGGAACTTCAAAGTTTTAGGACTTAAATACTGAATCTATTTTGAGTTGAAATGGATGAGAAGAGGGAATTGTCTTCATTATCCTACTATGGGCATCTAGCTTTCCTAACACTACTTATTCCAGAGACTGTTTTCCTTCCATTGCCTATTATTTGCATCTTTGTATGAATCAGATGCCTGTAGTTTTGTGGGTTTATTTCTGGATCCTCCATACTATTCCATTAGTTTGTGTGCCTGTGTTTGTAAAAGTACCATGCAGGTTTTGTTACTATAAATTTTTAGTATAAGTTGAAGTCAGGCATACCTGGGATACCTCCAGCATTGCTATTTTTCTTAGCATTGTTTGGAACATTTTGAAGTTTCCAGAAGAATTTTAGAATTTTTTTTTCTGTGAAGAATGTTTTTTGGAATTTTGATAAAACAGCACTGAATAATTTTAGTAACATGTGGTGAGATTTAGGTGGCAGATGATAAGGTCTAAAGGTTGTTCTATCTACCTTTAAACAATTTTTAACCAAATATATAAGCTAAGCTAAAGACAACTTACACTAATATAAATATTTATATATTAATACAAATGTAAAATAATTTTATATGTTTGATTAAGACAATATATACATTAATACAAAGTTAAATCTAAAATTGCTTTATATAACCAAAACAACTTATACATCAATATAAAAGTAAATCCATAACTATTATATAAAATTAAATCTATAACATATTTTTATATACTCCTACCTCTGTTTAAAATATTTACACATTATTGTCATGTCCACTATACAATTATTACCTCCATTTAACTATGCTAAATATAATATATAATTACATTAATTATAATATATACACAAGACATTTTATATACCTCTATTTAAATAATATATATACATGTCTAAATTACTGTTGCCACTTTACATAATATATATACCCCTAGCTAATGTTTAATAGTCATACTAAAAGTCATTATTCAAATATTATACACCCCTTTATAAATAATCTAATTTTATAATACAAATTTTAATCCTTAAGACAATTAAAAACTACAGTCAACAACTTAAGTTGCCATATCACAATCTTCTCAAATAGAAGTTAAAATATCATAAATAAACAAAAATCTTCAACCATTTCATAAACCCAAAAAATATAACATTTAACTTTAAAATTCAGCCACAAAAGACATGACGACTCTAATGTCACTGCTCCTTTCCCAAGATGTGTTGAGCATCAAAGAAACTCCTTTAGAGTTTGTCCTTTTGACAAAAAAATAGTCAATTAAAAAAACTGCCTTACTTTGATTACTAACAGTACACACATGATGTCCAAACTAAATAAACAAAATAACAAATAAAAACTAACAAAACTTGCCTAGCCAAAATAAAACAGTCCCTCCAAAATTTCCCTACTTATAAAAAGATCTGTCAAATACCATAAGCCTATAGCCAATATAATAAATACTCCAATGACACACAAAACCATATATAATTGCCAAATAACTATGTCACTGTCCTCTCCCAAATTTTAAAAGCTACTACTTCCATATACTTCTAACTTTCAAATAATATATTTTCCTTCTCAAGTCTTAAAAAAGTTAAAAAATAAATATTTAAAGTTACTACCCTATTCTCCCTTAACAAAAAATTCAAATATTAAATTTTCACTTTCCCAAATAAACATTTTTAAAATAGTTTATACACCCTACCATCTACCAATATTCTAAAAATATATAATATACTTTATATGTATTAAGTTTTAATTATAGTTTATGCCTTATCCTCTCCTAGATACTACCTCATAATAATTCCTATTATATATAATCTTAATTTAAAAGTTTCTTAGTTAAACAAAAGAGAGAGATGTGGTGGGATTCAGGTGTCAGCTGATAAGGTCCGAAGATACTTATTCAGGGTCCCCAGCTCCTGAAGGGGGAGTGGCCAGCCCCATTCATAAAAGACTACTAAGATCTTAAAAAGCCCCATTTCCTAGTTCTTGACTGCTGGAGAGACCAGTTCGGCGTCCATCGTCCACCGCATAGATAATCCAATCTATCAGACGCCTATGTAAACTGTTACCTATATCATAAATGTTAGTTTATATTTTAATAAATATTAATCTTAGATTAATATATAAAAAAACCTCTGCCTTCAGTAACATGTCCATTTAATCATGTTAATTCTGTTGATCTATTAACAGGGAAATCTTTGCATATTCTGATATTTTCTTTAATTTCTTCTTTTAGCATTTTATAGTTCATGGTAGAAGTCTTTAACATCTTTGACTGTTTTATGCCTAGGTATTTTATTCACATTTGTTTTTAATTTAATCTTTAATATACCTAATAGATTCATATAAACTAGAATTACTATATCTTCCTAGGAAATTAAATATGTCATGATGTAGTGGCCTACTTTGGGCCCCGAATTTTCTCTTCTTACAGTATATTTTTTTTCCTCTGAAAATCACAAATAGATTATTTTTAGCACTTCTATTCTGCCATATCATAACTGACATATGACTACTTCTGCATTCTGATGTCTTCACACTTTTGGTTTTGGTTTAGAAAAGTACTATAGTTAAAATTGGAATTTTAAATTTCCACACGCCAATTGCAGCTTGATAAAGGAAATACTTTATATATGTTTATTAGGATTATTAATATCACTCTGGATAGCATTAACTATTGATTTAAGACAACCTAGTTTATTTGGGAAGAGAATCTAAATGAAGAAATTATGTAGATCAAACTGGCCTATAGGCATATGTATGGATGGTTGTCTGCTTGTTATTAGATGTAGGAGGGACCAGTCCTTTGTGGGTTATGTCATCTCTAGGCACCTGATCCTAAATTGTATAAGAAAGCTACCTGAGCATAAGCCTGGCGAGCATCCACCATGCCCACATGGTTTCTAACACACTCCATTGCTGTGAAATGATTTCCTAGGCCAGAGATAGTACTGTGTAGAAGAATAGCAAGGAGTCCTGCCTTCAAGTTTCTGCCATAAATTCCTGCCTAAATCACCTCAACAATGAACTGTAATACAGAATACAAGTCAAATAAACAATTTTCACCCCAACTTACTTCTTGTCAGAATGTCATAGCAACAGACAAGAAAGTAGTGAATTATATTGTGTCCTTTATTATGTGTTATTTATTATTGGTCCTGCTCTCATGTTTCTTTTTTCCTTGTTTCTAGAGCAATTCTCAGAGGTCTTTTTTTAAACTTATATTTAGGTGCTGTCTTATTATGAAGATTCTGCGTTTTATCTATAATATTATGTATCTAACTTCAAAATATTAAATGTTATTATGGTATGTCTCTTCTTAACTAAATGACCTTACAATGAGCTATTGCTCCAAATTACCTGAACTTATTATATAGGACTGCTTATTTTATTCCCGAAATTACATATAAATATTATTTAATAACATACATTTTCATGCTTGCTTACATGTTTAAAAACCAATTCATTTTCTCACCAATTTTTTTTCTTTTTTATATTTCAAAGTTTTTTTTTTTATTTTTATATTCCAACCCCAGTTCTCCTTCCCTCCCTTCCAGGGTCTCCCCTCCTTCCCTTCAACCCCATTCTCAGAGAAGGGAAGGCCTCTCATGGAAAGTCAATGTGATCTGGCATGGCAAATAGAGTTAGTACCAGCCCCCCAATATCAGGGCTAAGCAAGGTATTTCTCTGTAGGGAATGGGATCCAAGAGCCAGTTTGTGCACTAGGAATAAATTCTGGTCCCACTGCCAGAGGCCCCACAAACTGCCCACTCCATTTGACTGTCATCCCACTTCACAGTGTCTAGTTCAGTCCCATGCAGCTTTCCCAGCTGTCAGTTCATGGTCATTGAGCTCCCAATAGCTTGGGTCAGTATCTATGGATTTTCTCATCATGGTCTTGACCTCTTTACTAATATAATCCCTCCTCTCTCTCTGACTGACTGGGAGCTTGGCCAAGTACTTAGCTGTGGATCTCTTCATGCGCTTCGATAATTTCTAGATGAAGGTTCTATAATGACAATTAGGGTAGTCATCAATTTGACTATAGGGAAAGGCCAGTTTAGGCACCCTCTCCACTATTTCTTGGAGTCTCAGCTGAGGTCATCTTTCTACATTCTTGGGTACTTACTTAGCATCCGGTTTCTTTCTAAAATCACAATGGCTCCCTCTATCAAGATATCTATTTTATTGTTCTACCTCTCTGTCTCTCCCCCAGCTCAACCATCCCATTTTCTTTTCTCATTTCCTCTTAACCCACCTTCATGATCCCAATTTACTCAGGAGATATTATGTATAGCCCTTCCAAGGGGGATTCATGGATGTCTCTTTTAGATTCCTCCTTGTTATCTAGTTGCTTTACATCATTGCTTTACATCTAAAACCCACTTGTGAGTGTCTTTCTGTGTCTGGGTTACTTCATTCAGAATGATTCTTTTTCTAGTTCCATTCATTTGCCTGCAAATTTCAGGATGTCATTTTTTTTTAACCACTGAGTAGTATTCCATTGTATAAATGTACCACATATGTTTATTTATTCTTCAGTTGAATGCCATCTAGCTTGTTTCTAGACTCTGGCTATTATGAATAATGCTGCTATAAACACAGTTGATCAAATGACCTTCTGGTAAGAATGTATATCCTTGGGGTATATGCCCAAGGTTATGCATGATAGTTAGGTAGATTGATTCCCAGTTCTCAAAGAAACCACTATACTGATTTTTTTTTCTAGTATAAGAATTTTATTAAAGCAAAATATTCTTAGTACTCTTTCTTTTGGGGTTTTTTATCTTCATTTTAATAATTTTTTATAAAAAATACCTTTTTATCTATGTATCACCCTGTTTCCCCCTTCTCTCCTCCCAATCTCTCCCAGTCAATCTTCAGCCTCCCTCCTCCCCACTTTTTATCCCCTTCCCCAAAAGATCAAGAAGTCCCAAGGTGGGTCAGCTCAGCTTGGCACATCCTTCACACAAGTCCGATTTCTTCATCCCAAAGTCAAGACTGGGTTAGGTGTTCCTCTGCAGGGAATGGGCTCCAAGGTGTCAGCCCATGCACAGGAACACAGTCTGAACCAAGCCCTCAAGGTTCCACATACTGTCCATACCAATTGACAGTTGCCGACGCTTGGAGGACTTAACTCTTTTCCCTGATGATTCCCCCGTGGCTGTCCTTGACTCAGTGAGCTCACCAGAACTCTAGACATCCATCTCTGTGAAAATTTTCCTCATAATTCCTATCCCCTTGCTCATACAGACTCTTCTGCACTGCTCTCAGCTGGACCAGGAGCTCTGCCCAGTGCTCAGCCATGGATCTCTGCCTCCACCTCTATTCTTTGTGGGATGTAGATTCTGTGATGACACTTAGGGTAGTTATACAGTTGATTATAGGGGAAGTCCTGTTTAGGCACACTCTTCACTATTGGTTGGAGACCCAGCAAGGGACATCATGTGAGTTATTGGAGGTTTGCCTAGCACCCAGTCTCTTTCCAACCCCACATTGGCTTCCTCTGCCAAGATATCCATCACTTTCTATCTCCCATTTTGCTCCTCTCACTCAATCATCTCCTTCTTTCAATATTTGTTCCCAAGTCTTTTTGGTGGAACCTGTTGTGACCGCAATTTGCTAAGGTGATCTTCTCTATTTTATCTTCTTAGGGAAATCTCTGGATGTCTCTCTTAAGTTCCTTCTGATCCCACATTGTTCAGGAGTTGTGGTTTGCAGCATGCATATTCTTTGCTTTTTATCTAAAATCTACTTATGAGTGAGAACAACCCAGATCTATCTTTCTGGGTTTGTGAAACCTCACTCAGGAGGATATTCTCTAAATCCTTCCATTTACCTTCAAATTTTAGGATGTCATTATTTTTAAATGCTAAGTCATACGCCATTGTGTAGATGTTCCACAGTTTGTTAATCCATTCTTAATTTGAGGAGAACATCTAGGTTGTTTCTAGGTTCTTGCTATTACAAATAATGCTGCTACAAACATAGTTCAGCTAATGCCTTTGGGGTACAAATGTGCATCCTTTGGTTATGTGCCCAATAGTGGTATTGCTGGATCATTGGGGGGATTGAGTCCCAGTTTTCTGAGGAACTGCCATACTGCATTCCAGAGTGGCTGTACAAGTTTATGCTCACACCAACAATGGAGGAATCTTCCCCTTGTTCCACATCCTCTCCAGCATAGGCTGTCATCCACGAATTTTATCTTAGCCATTCTGACATGTGTAGGATGGCATCTCAAAGTTGTTTTGATTTGCATTTCTCTGATGGCTAAAGATGCTGAACAATTTTTAAGTGTCTTTCAGCCATTTGTAATTCTTCTGTTGAGAATTTCATTTTTAGCTCTGAATCCCATTTTTAATTGGATTATTTAGGTTTCGGAGCTCTAGTTTTGAGTTCTCTGTATATTTTAGAGATCACTCCTCTGTCAGATGTAGGGTTAGTGAAGATTTTTTCCCATTCCGTAGGCTGTCATTCTGTCTTATTGACTGTGTCCTTTACCTTACAAAAGCTTCTTAGTTTCAGAAGGTTCTACTTACTGATTCTTATTCTTAGTGTCTGTGCTACTGGTGTTATATTTAGGAAGTAGTCACCTGTTCCAATGTGTTGAAGGGTATTTCCCACTTTTTTTCTATCAAGTTCAGTGTAGCTGGGTTTATACTGAGGTCTTTGATCTATTTAGATTCGAGATTTGTTCAGGGTGATAGGTTTGGATCTGTTTGCATTCTTCTACATAGCACCATCCAGTTATGCCAACATCATTTGTTGAAGACACTATCTGTTTTCCATTGAATATCTTTGACCTTTGTCAAAAATCAGGTGTTCATAGTTATGTGGATAAATGTTAGGGTGTTCAGTTGGATTCCATTGATCAACAAGTATGTTTTTGTGCCAGTACCAGGGTGTTTTTATTACTGTAGCTTTATTGTATAACTTGAAGTTAGGGATGGTAATTCCTCCTGAAGCTCTTTTATTGAGAAAGATTGTTTTGACAATCCTGAGTTTCCTGTTATTCCACAGCAAGCTGAGTATTGTTCTTTCAAGATCTGTAAAAGTTGTGTTGAGATTTTGATGAGGATTGCATTAAATCTGTAGATTGTTTTTGGTAAAATTGCCATTTTTATTATGTTGATCTTACCTATTCAGGAGCATGGGAGATCTTTCCATTTTCTGATATCCTCTTCAATTTCTTTCTTCAGTGACTTAAAGTTTTTGTCAAGCATGTCTCTTACTTCTTTGGTTAGAGTTAGGCCAAGATATTTAATGCTATTTGCAGCTGTTATAAAAAGTAATGTTTCCCTTATTTCTTTTTCAGCCCTTTTATCCTTAGTGTATAAGAGGACTATTCATTTATTTGAATTAATCTTGTACCCTGCTACCTTGATGAAGGTGATTATCAGCTATAGGAGTTCCCTGGTAGAATTTTGGGTGTCTTTATGTATATGATCATATCATCTGCAAATGGAGATAGTTTGACTTCTTCCTTTCCAATTTGTGACCCCTTAATCTCCTTTTGTTCTTTTGTTGCTTTGGCTAAAACTTAGAGAACTATATTGAATAGATAAGGAGAGAGAGGACAGTTCTGTCTTGTTCCTGATTTTAGTGAGATTGCTTTGAGTATTTCTCGATTTAGTTTGATGTTGGCTGTTGGTTTGTTGTATATCGTCTTTATTATATTTTGGTATTTTCCCTGTATTCCTGATCTCGTCAGCACTTTGACCATGAATGAAGTTGGATTTTGTCAAAGGCTTTTTAAACATCTAATAAGGTGATTGTGCGCTTTTTTCCTTCAGTTTGTTTATATGATGATTGACATTTACAGTTTTTCACATATTGAACTATCCCTGCGTCTCTGGGATGAAGCCTATTTGATCATGGTTGATGATTTTTTTTATATGTTGTTGGAATCAGTTTGCCAGAATTTTATTGAGTATTTTTGAATCAATGTTCATGAGAGAGATTGGTCTGTAATTATCTTTCTTTGTTGCATCTTTGAGTGGCTTAGAATTCAGAGTGCTTGTGGCCTCATAAAAATAGTTCAACAATGTTCATTCAGTTTCTACTTTATGGAACAGTTTGAGGAGAATTGGCATTAGTTCTTCTTTGAATGTCTGGTAGAATTGTGCACTGAATCCATCTGATTCCAGGCTTTTTTTTCTTGGGAGACTTTTAATGGCAGCTTCAATTTGGGGTTATAAGTCTTACGATACTGATTTTCAAAGTGTTTCTATTAAGTTTCTGGCCTGTCTGGCCTGTGGTCCAGACTCACAGACCTGTAGACCCACAGACCCACAGACCTGCAGACCCACAGAAACACACAGATTCTTGTACTAATTTTGTGCTGATCAGCCTATGACTCTGGCATATTGCTAACTATCTCTTGCTCTTAGACTAACCCATGATTCTTATTCTGTTCAGTCATGCACCTCAGTACCTTTTCTCAAAGCAGCATAGTTGTCCTGGCTTCTCTGGCATCTTTGCAGCATCTTTTCCTGTTCCCAGAGTTTTCTTATCCTGGTAGCCACCCCCACACTTTCTGTCTGTCTTTGGCCAATCATCATTTTTATTAAACCAGTAGGGAAGGCAATTATTTATGATGTTAACTACATAATCCCATTATATTTCCCCCTTTTTTCTTTCTTAAAACAATAAGAACCCCAAATCTAACATCCTTTTTTTCATTATCCATAACAACTTATAACCAACACTGTAAATATACAGTGTCCAGACCACTTTTTGCAATTTCCATTTTTATGTGGCTTATTATTTTTTTACTCTGTTTTTTTAAGGACATTATGCTTTTTCTTTTTCCTTTTCTCTCTCAAGCCTATATATATTTTTAAACACACTCTAAAGCCTTTTTAAATCTGTCTTTACTGTATATCTTATTTCGCATTCTGTTTCTGACCATACCTTTGCTTAGTAAGGGTGGCTGACTCTACCCAGCTCCCTCTATTTCTTTCTGTTTCTATCCACACCTTTAATCTGTCAAGGTGTGGCTAAGGATTATAAACTTGGCTAGAGTTGTTGACTCCATGAAGCTTCCTCTATTTTTTTCTGTTTCTGTCCATGCCATTAATCTGCCAAGGTTGTCAAGGTCTGGCTAAGGATTAAAGGCTTGGCTAGGATGGATGGAAGGCTCTATCCAGCTCCTGGTCTATCTTCATAGAATTTAGCTTTTTACCCTGGGTACTGGTAGGACCCACAACTACCACTCTGGAAAATTTTAGGGTCCATATAATTGCTAAGCACTGCCATCTACTTCTCCTGAACTACATTTAAGTATTTGACAGCAGGGTCTCTTACAAGACTCACAAGTACTCTAAGGTTGAATCAGGAAGGCTGTTTTAATAAATCAAGCCTCTGCTTACCTCTGCAAACAGAGCTCACCCCCCAAAATGCCGCTACTAAGAAGCCATCTTTGACTCTGTTCCCTTTTGTCTGTATGAACAGAAACCTTAAATCCAACATATGCAGCTTGTTGCTTGTATTAAGGCTTCTGTGAGACCTTAGGGACTGATCATTTTGGAGCTCAAGCTGCTCTCCAAAAAGCCTGCCATTTCTAACTCAAATCCACATGCCACTCCAAGAAATCTCTGAACCAAGGCTCATGTGAGATTCGCAACTTGGAAGCTACTTTTGTCTCTGTTTCTATGCTCTATATTGTTTTTAAGCTTTCTATGGCTTTATGTAGGTTTATTTTATCCACATAGGGTGCCATTTATTGTATTATGTTTTTGACGTATCTGGTTTGTGTTCCAGACCTATAAACCCACAGACTCACAGACCCCAAAACCCACAGAAACACATAGTTGCTTGTATTAATTTTATGCTGATTAGCCTATTGGTCTGGCATATTGATGGCTAGCTCTTGCTCTTAAACTAACCCATTATTTTTATCCTGTTCAGCTCTGCAGCTCTGTACCTTTTCTCAGAGTAGCATCGTTTTCCTCTGCATCTGCTGGCTTCTCTGACAACTCTGTGGCATCTCTGCTCTATTCTTCCTGTTCCCAGTCTGATAGCCCCACTCATACTTCCTGTCTGCCTTCGGCCAATCAGCATTTTTATTAAACCAGTAAGTGGGACAATTATTTACAATGTAGCGAAATAATCCCGCTATAGTTGTACAAGTTTACATTACCACCAGCAATGGAAGCATGTTCCCTTACTCCACATTGCATCCAGCATAGGTTATCATCAGTGTTTTTGATCTTAACCAATTTGTAAGGTGTAAGAAAGTATTTGTATTTCCCTGAAGGCTAAGGATGTTCAGCAATTCTTTAACTGTCACTGGGCCATTTTAAGTTCTTCTGCTCTCTATTTATCTCTGTATTCCATTTTTAATTGGATTGCTTGATTTTTTGGTCTCTAGTCTTTTGATTTTGGTTTTTGATTTCTGGTGTTAATTTCTAGGTTTTCTTTTTAATCTTTAGTTTCTTGAGTTCTTTATATATTTTAGAGATCAGCCTTCTGTCAGATGTACAATTGGTGAAGATCTTTTCCCATTTTTTAGGCTGTAATTTTTATCTTATTGACCATACCATTGCCTTATAGAAGCTTCTCAGTTTCAAGAGGTCCCATTTATTAATTTTTGCCCTTGGTGTCTGTGCTAATAATGTATTTAGGAAATGGTTTCCTGTACCAATGCATTCAAGACATTTCCTATTTTCTCTTCTATCAGGTTCAGTGTAACCAGGTATATGTTGAGGTCTTTAATCCACTTGGACTTGAGTTTTATGCAGGGTGATAGATACGGATTTATTTGTGTTCTTTTACTTGCCACCATTAGGTTATGCCAACACCATTTGTTGAAGTATTTTTCTCCCAAATTCTGTGAAGAATTATGTTGGAATTTTGATAGGGATTGCATTGAATCTGTAGGTTGCTTTTTTAAAGATTCCTATTTTTATTATTTTGTGTTATGACTTTTTTGACTTTAGTGTTTTCTTTGACTGATGAATCTATTTCCTCTATTGATGTGGAAATATCTTTTTGTAAGTTGTGAATATCAATGTTTAAATAAAGGAGCTGTTTTGGTCCTTGCTGAGCACCATAGAAGAAGAAGGTGGGGAATCAGAATAGATAAGAAAAGAAGGGCAAAGTCAGAGACAGATAGAGCCAGCCACCTCCCCTCTCAAAAGTAAAAAACACAAGTGACCCATGGGCTATGTGGCAGACATATTAACAAAAATAAATTAAGATTTAAAAAACTAGCTAACAATGTGCCTAAGCCATAGGTTAAACAACATAAACTTAATATAAGTGTCTATGTCATTTGGGGGGCCTAAGCAGCAACAGGTGGCTAGGTGCTCTGAGACAGCAAGTCTAAAGGTCTAGACCTCTGGAAACTAGGTCAAAAAACCTCATTGTAACAGACAGCATCCCTGGTTATGCCAAATACCCATATAAAGCCTAAAAAAACAAAAAATTAAAAAGGGCTTTAGGTCACAAAAACTGAGTCAAAACAGCTTTCAAATTATGTATCTAGAGCAAGTCATTGTACAGAGATAACATAGCATCCCTGCCACATTCAAAATGGCTGCAGCAGACTTGCAACAGAGCGCATAAGCTGCAACCAGGCAAGTTCCTAAAGTCTCACAAAAGACTCAGTAGCATGTGATTGATTTAAAGTTTATGTTTATATTAAACAACCAAAACAACTACAAAAAAAGAGTCAAAGACAGTTTCTTAATAATATTTCTTAAGTTTGCTCTGTTTGCTAGCAGTGAACAGAGACATGACCCCTTTAAGAGAACTTCTTGGCTCAGCTTTTTCTAGGGAAAAAAAAAAATATGGCTCTTTAGGAGAGTGTGAGTATTTCATTCTAACACTCTATTGTATCTTCCACACCACAGATTTTCTCTTCCATCCTTTACATTCTGTTTGTTGTGCTTGTATCTGTGGTTCCAGTTCATTTACCCATTTGTTTCACTTCCAGCATTACCTCAGTTTATATCTCTTTATGGCATCAATTTTAAATTTCAAATCTTGAACTGTTTCCTTGATCTGTTTGATTTCTTTTTCTTAATTTTCTTTAAGGGATTTATTGACTTCTTCCACTTTTTGTTTGTCTTTTCCTCTATTTAAGGGAGTTTTTCTTTTCCTCTTTAATTTTTTCTTCACAAATATATTTTCTTCATAAAGTTATTTTTAAGATTGTTCTCTGTGGGAGATTATGTTGTTACATTGTAAATAATTGTCTCACCCACTGGTTTAATAAAAAGCGCTGATTGGCCAAAGGCAGGCAGGAAGTATGGGCGGGGCTACCAGACTAAGAAAACTCTGAGAACAGGAAGAACAGAGCAGAATGCCAGAGAGAAGCCAGAAGAAGCAGAGGACCACCATGCTGCTGTGAGAAAAGGTACCAAGCCCCATGGCTGAACAAGATAAGAGACATGGGTTAGTTTAAGGGTAAAGAGTTAACAAGTTACATGCCTGGACCTTAGGCCTATCAGCCTAAAACTATTGAAAGTATCTGCGTGATTCTACAGGTCTGTGGGTCTGCAGGTCTATGGGTCTGCAGGTCTGTGGGGCCTGGGGGTCTGTGGGTCTGGGGGTCTGCGGGTCTGTGGGTCTGCAGGCCTAAACCTTGAGGTTAGGCCCAAAAGTAAGTCCAGGTCAGAAACCACCTACTACTAATGGCAGCCCAACATGGGTCAAATATACCCGCATAAAGACATAGAAAGCTTAAAAAATGGTCTAGAGCCCAAAGCAGCTTCTGAGTTGTGTCTCACACATGAGCTGTGGTAGAGATGCCCCAGTGAGGCATATGAACTTGAGCTACAATGGCAGGCTTTTGGAGTACAGCTTAAGGTATTCAATGGCTGGTTCCTGAAGTCTCATAGGAGCCTAGATGTAAGCAAAACATAGTAAATGATGTATTTAAGGTTTCTGTTCAAAAGGAAAGAAAGGGAACAAAATCAAAGATGGCTTACTAGTGTCAATGTTTTTTTGGATCAGCTCTGTTTGCTAGAGGCAAAATGAGGCTTGGCTTTCAGAGAAGCTTCCTGATTCAGCCTTAGAGGCAAAATACTTGTGAGTTTTTTAAAGAGGCCCTCCTGCCTAATAGTTAAATGGAGTTAATGAGCAGCAGATGGTAAAGCTTTACTTGATGGTCATATGGACCTTAAAATTCCCCAGAGTACCTGGGCTAAACAGATAAATTCTATGAAATTAGACTAAGAGCTGGGTGGAGCCATCCATCCATCCATCCTACCAACCTTGAATCCTGGCAGATTAAAGGTGTGGTCTGAAACAGAAAGAAATAGAAGAATCTAGGTGGAGTAGATCACCCTAGCCAAGCAAAGGTGGTCAGAGACAGAAAGAGAAATAAATATACAGTAAAGACAGTTTTTTAAAAAGTCTAAGTGGTTTAAAGTGTGTTGAAAAATATATATACATAGGCTTAGAGAAAGAAAAGAAAAAAGGTAGAGAAAGCCTTTAAAAAGGAAATAGAGTAAAATAAATAAATAAATAAATAAATAAATAAATAAATAAATAAATAAATAAATAAATAAAAAGCCACAGAAAGATGGAAAATACAAAGAATGTCTGAATATTTTATGTTATTATCTTTAAGTTTCTTGACTAAAAATGACATAGTAAATGCCGCTAAAAGACAGTTGATTATAAACGCTGTTGGATTAATCCAACCTATATATTTTATAAATGAATTGACTTTAAAACTGAAATCCAAAGATATGCTACTTTGGAGAAGAGGTTTTCTTTTTATTTTCACAGAAAATGAGAAGCTGTTGTTTTATTCCTGGATAAAGAACATAAAATTTGATAGAGGAAGACCCCCTGAAAAATCTTCAATAGAAATGGATGGACCAGATGATTTAGCCTTTCAGAGAACCTCTGTTGAAGTTTCCAGAGCTCTGTATCCAGAACAATTTCAAGGAGACTGGCTGTGATGACCCAGCCTTACAGACTGCTCCACTAAAGACTTGTACATAATACTAAATTTTTCTTTTGATTCCCTTGAGATTACCAGTGTCCCCATTCAGCAGGAAGTAGCCTAGAGAATGATGCCCACATTCCCAAAACATGGATTATGGATATTTGTGTTTATTTACAGTGTTGTTTATAAGTTGTTATACATAAGGGGGGAAAAGAATACTAGATTTGGAGTTCTTTTTGTTTCAAGAAGAGAAAAGGGGATATGTAGGAGATTATGTTGTTACATTGTAAATAATTGTCCCACCCACTGGTTTAATAAAAAGTGCTGATTGGTCAAAGGCAGGCAGAAAGTGTGGGCGGGGCTACCAGACTAAGAAAACTCTGAGAACAGGAAGCACAGAGCAAAACACCAGAAAGAAGCCAGAAGGTGCAGAGGACAACTATGCTGCTCTAAGAAAAGGTACCCAGCCACATGGCTGAACAAGATAAGAGGCATGGGTTAGTTTAAGGGTAAAGAGTTAGCAAGTTATATGCCTGGGTCTTAGGCCGATCAGCATAAAACTATTGAAAGCATCCGTGTACCTCTGCGGGTCTGTGGATCTGCGGGTCTGCGGGCCTAAACCTTGAGGACCAGAAACTACCTACTACAGTTCTCTTTGCTTCCTCTACTGAGATGTTCACCTCTTGCTGTTGTAGAACCACTAGGTTCTGATGAGTGCCGAATTGTTCTTTATGTTGTTGAATGTTTTTTTCACTGGTGTCTACCCATCTCTTCTTCCAAATGATGCAAGTATTGTCTATGCCTAGGGAGCTGTTCATGGTCCAATAGTTATTCTTGCAATAAGAGCTATTGGCAAAGTATGAGTCAGTGACGTCTGTGTCTCAGGAAGGAGTTAAAGTGTTTGAGGAGTGGAATAGGGCTTATGGGCTAGAGAAACGGTGGTGGGGAGGACTGCCAACAGTGTTGTTTGCTTGTCTGAAGCTAGAGATTTGATAGAGTTGGAAGTCAAGGATTGTGCCCTGTTGCCCCAAGCTGGAGGCTGGGAGGAGGGTAACTCACCTCTTGTGAGACAGCTCTCTAAAGTGAAGAAAGCTGCTGAAGTTGGAGGAATAAATGGGTTTAGTGAATGGAGTGGATCTTAAAGGCTATAGGGTAGATGAGGGGCAATAGTAGTCAGGTTTTCCCTCAGGATCCTTCATGCTTGCCTGCTGCTAGAGCTGCTGCTATGGGTTTGGGGACACAGATGTGTCCCTCTGCTCATATACTCTCTTCTTCTTCCTTCAAATGAACTCCAGGAGCTCAGCCCAGTAGTTATATGTGGATCTCTGCATCTATTTCCATCAGTTACTGGATGGAGGTTCTATAATGACAATTAAGGTGGTCATCAATCTAATTACAGGGGTAGGTCAGTTCAGGCACCCTCTCCACTACTGCTTGGAGTCTTAGCTGGGGTCATTCTTGTAGATTCCTGGGAATTTTTATAGTATCAGGTTTCTCCCTAAACCCATAATGGCTCCCTCTATCAAGATACCTCTTTGCTCTCGCTCTCTGTTCCTCCTTCACGTCAACCATCCTGTTCCCCTATGTTCCCTTTATACCTCCTCTTTCTACCCTCCCAATTTACTCAGGGGAGTCTATCTATTTTGCCTTCATAAGGTGAACCATGCTTGTCTTAGCTAGCCCTCACCAATTCTTATATGGAAGATATTTTCTTCTTAAATTCTTCATATCTGTTGTCAAAATTTCCATATCCCACTCAGCTAGTCCCACAGTATTTCAGTCCCAAATAATTCCACAAGGTTTTTATTAATTACAAGATATTTGGCCTATGGCTCAGGAATATTACTTGCTAATTCTTACACTTAAACCCAGGATTCCTTTCTTGTTTAGTCAGGTGGTTTGGTACTGCTTCTCAGAGCAGCATTCTCATCCTCTTTCCTCTGCATCTGCTGGCATCTCCTTTTTCTCTTTCTCTACTCAGAGTTTTCTTAGTCTCGTAGCCCTGCCCATACTTCCTGTCTGCCTTTTGTCCAATCAGACCAATAGGAGTGTTCAAGTTCAAGAGCATAATTTCACAGCTCCTTTTCATATGGTTGTACTGATGTTAAGCATGTACTGACATTCTTATAAAGTGTGGTCACTCATTTAAATATAGCCACACTGAAATTTATCTGCATATTAATTGCACTGAAGAATTTTTTTTATCACTGAACATTTAGAATACCCAATAAATCCAAACTTTGAAAGAGAGATTCACACATACACACACACACACACACACACACACACACACACACACACACACACACACACACACACATACACATATGTACTTTTATCACATATATTGACATTTTTAGTGATTTAGAAGAAAATATTTTGATGCCCCCCCAAATGAGCCATGATTTATTGTGAAACTGAGTTTTTTTTCCAAAATCTCACTATCTATAGCTTAAATTGTTCTTACTCTAATTTTGATCATACAGTCACATTCAAAGTTACAATGTGTTTTGTGAAGATGGTACACTAATGCAATGCAATTTCTAAGGTCACTTTAACAAGTTAATTTTGTATGCTTTTAAATGGTTTTTTTGAATCTCAGTAATTAGGAATCACTTATCAATAAGTTGTCTATGTAACTAAATAATACTCAGTTTTCATATGTCTTCATAGGCTTGCAATGAAAGATACACACATGTATATGACAAGAACATATGAAAAAATATAATATGGACCATTGTTAGAATAACATTGAATTATAGATCTTGTCTATGAAAAATGACTATGGGATACAGGTTAAGAGTCCCCTCCCCTTTTCTCCTATTCTTTCTGAAAATCTAGGACATTGGAATACAAGTGCATTCAACTTTAAAATCTTAAGAATGTCTGACACAACTGATATGAAGCCTGTCAAACTTATTGGGGTTTCTTTTATAGTCATCACCATCTGTTCATCTTTTAGAACTATGCCAAAGTACAGATAATTTTTGTGATCTAAAGAGATGTGTCACCCAACTCTAGACCAACACAAATAAAATCAGAAGCTAACAACCTCAATATATAGAAAGTTCACATCTTCTCATTGCTATTCCATTTAATGGTGTTTGAAATTTCAAAATGTGGACAAAGTAGAACAAAAATAACAAAATTTAAAACTCTGTTACATGAAAAAAGACTGCATCAAAAATTGTCATCTAACAACTGTGGGGATATGTTTCAAATATAATAAAAACAGCCTGAGATATCAGATCCTCCTCTTCCAGTCTTTGGTTGTTTTTTTGTTTGTTTGTTTGTTTGTTTGTTTGTTTTGTTGGGGTTTTTTTGTTTTGTTTTTTTTTTCTTTTTAGAGACAGAGTTTTCTGTGTAACAGTTCTGGCTGTCCTGGAACTTGCTTTGAAGACAAGGCTGGCTTTGAACTCACAGATATTCTCTTGCCTGTGCTTTCCAAGTACTGGGACTAATAGTGTAAGCCATGGCTACTTCTGTCTGCTCTGTCTTTCTGTGCCTGCCTTAAATAGCTTCTTTGATCAGTTAAGGTGTGGCACCACCACTGCCTGCCTGGGAGCCTGGAACTCCTCCTGTAAACTAAGATGACCTCAAACTCAGATTTGATTGGATTAAGGACGTAGGTCACCACTCCTGCTCCTGAAATATTCCCTGTGCTGGGATTAAAGGTGTGAGTTACCACTGTCTGATCCTCCTAGACTGACTGTGGGTAGATCCCTCTGATATCTCCAACAGTTTTTATTATTGTTGAAACATATCCCACAAACAACCACTGACAATTTTTATAATGATCCGACTGAAAAATGACTTCTCTTCTAAAGCCATTTTCTGCCAGATGATTAGCTATTTATATTTCTAGAGTAAAATCATTTCTTTATTTTAATTGGAACAGGGATCTTTAATTTAGCACAGAGTTCTCTGGTTGTTGAATTGTTTATCTTTACTCTTTTCTGACCTAATGTCAAACTGACCATGTGTCACAGTGATAAAAAAGAAAAAGTTTCAATGAATTGCATTCTAGATGTGTCAAATCTAGTGACATATCCAACTGCCAAACTTATGTATTTCCAGTGTTCAAAAGTCTTATAACCTTCTACAATATCAATCCTAGGTAGAAAAATAATATATAGCTATCATCCAAAAATAAATAAATAAATCTTGAGGACATGTGAAATACTTCAGAAAGGAAAAAGCAAACCTGGTTGTATGTTTTGTTTTGTTTTGTTTTGTTTTCAAAATGCTTCCTCTGAATGAGTAATGTCTCAATATTGCTTATTTAAAATATTGTTTACTGTATTTAAATTTTTAATTTCTAAATAGTATGCATGAGGGGTATTTGCACATGATTGCAAGAGTACACAAGTCCAGAAAAGGGCATTGGATCCTCTGAAAGCAGAGTAACAGACAACCACCTGATCTGGATACTGAGAACTAAATTAATGTCTTTTGTAAAAGCAGCAAGTGCTCTTAACTGCTGAGCCTTTCTCTAGCAATGATAATTATTATTTTTTAAAAGATTTCAAGCATTTTATTGAAGAAATAATAACCTTTAGATGTATATCTATGCAATTTATTATTTAAGAAGTGTTCTTAACATACTACCTACTGCTCTCCCTCCCTCCTCTTCTCTCACTCTCCCACCTCCTCCACACCCCATCCCCATCAAAGAATTTCAATTTTTATATGAACAAAAAGTAAGAGTTCACGTTAAAACTGTGTAATAGCAAATAACAGATTTTATTGTAGGACCTTAAAAAATATTTTTTTTTTTTGCCAAAGAACACTCCTGTTATAAGAGAAGAACATTTAGGACCAAATAGATTTTATGGATGATTTCACAAAACTGTATATTTTTCAGGGGAAATATCAATGCATAACAGTGCTTGTCCCAAATGGTACAGGAACAAAAAGAAGATCAAAAAGAATTTGACTTTCTATGTCAAAACTGTAATGAAAATGACAGGATGAGAGCAAAGACCCCTCATTTGTTTTCTCTGTACAAGGTGGGATAGTTGTATATGGGCCCATGCATGAGTGAGTCTGCATGCCCTTGCACATGCATGCAGAGGTCAGACATGGGTATCTTTCTCAGTGGTTCTCTCTACCTTATCTTCTGAGACATAGTCTTATGTTGAACCTCAATCTTAGTGTTCAGATGTGCTAAGTAAAAGACTGTCAAGCTCCCGCCATCTCCCTATCTCATGCCATAATTCTTGGGTTTCAAGCATGCACAACTATGACCTAGTTTCACTTAAATGATAGGGATTTGAATTTAGGACCTTTTGTTTTTACAGCAAGCACTCCTGTTCACTGACCTAGCTCACCAGCCCCAAGACTTATTCATTGTTATATTTTTCATATACAAAAGATGTGCACAACACAGTTATACTGCTAAAGAAATTTGTGTACAACATAAAAATGTATCATTTTACTTCATGTTTTATTTGGCCTTTAATATGAAAACTTGGTTTTAAAAGAATGATTAGTAAAATGCTCAGAAAAGCAGCCAAGAAAACAGCCCGATGAACTTCATAATAGACTGCAATTAGAAAAACTCACTGTGGACAGGCAATGTGTTCATCCTAAAGAACAAACTCCAATCCAGTTGATTACTGTTATATTTTATTTCTGACACAATGATTAGCAATGCCATATTTTAAAAGATTTTGTAAAAACTTAAATGAGTAAAATATGTGCTAGTAATTAGCAGCATATTGTGTAACAAAATGGACCGGGTTATATTGTAGACATGTAATTATTTCTTTTAATCTGTAGGCTATCACCTGAAATTTTGACTATGATTTATGTTGATGTGTGATCTGGGGAAGTGCATGCATACACATGAACATGTGTGGACATGTTTGGTTTGTGTGTGTGTGTGTGTGTGTGTGTGTGTGTGTGTGTGTAATCTGAAATAAAATGAAGAATTAAACACAGACATTAAATTTTCTGTAAGTTTCTTTTATATGCACACAGTGGTAATTAAAATCCCAACCCTTGATGATAATATTTTAGATTATGTGCCAATGTCACCAATTTCCCAAAGAGAAAGAAACATTTGAGTACTCATTTTTTTAATGAAAATATGCAAAAAGAACATATATAAATATTGGGAAATATAACTCAGTCACCAACAATGATAAGGCAGAATTTGAATCTGAGGACATGACGTGACGTCATTTCTATTCCAGTTTACAATGCTCACTCAGGAAATGAAGTAAAGAGACTGTCAACTGCCACAGCTACCAGCATTTTGCTGCAAACTTAGTATGGCGTTAGAGGATTCATTTCCCTAACCCCGTCTTTGTCCCCAAACAATGCAGTAAAAGATTCTCACCATCAGACACTGGGTACCATGGAGAAAATGTGAGAAGCACTTGTGAGTAACTGCTGAATTTCAATAGTAATTAACATGACTGTTACCTGCAGAGAACATGCTTGCAGGAAATAACACCAGTGTGAACGCGGTATGTTTAAAGTGAAAATTAAAACCCATTTCCATTTCATATTGAAGAGATTTTGCAATTCAAAGCACCCTGTATTCAACTTTACACATTTATGCTCAGTTCACTCTTATTTTTATTTCTCCCAATCCTGCCAGGGACCAGATGCACATTAAAGCATTAAAATGGGTGAACCACAAATGTCAGCCTCCCTTAGCACCAAGCAAGAATATTGCATTTCCCTTGAAAGTGATCAAATAACATCCTAACCTCTAAATATTATTTTGTACTTTCATGGGACATCATTATATTTCCCACTGAGTTTTTTTTTTTTTTAACCAGTGGCCCACTTATTTAAAAATATATATTAATGGGACTGGAGAGATTGCTTACTGGTTAAGACATCTTGCTCTCTTGCAGAGGACCTTAGTTAGGTTCTCAGTACCCATGTTGTGCAACTTACAACCATCTGTATCTCCAGTCCTGGGGGACCCAGTGCCTATGACTTCCTTCACATACACATACACTAAAAATAATAAAAATAAATCTCTACAACCATTACACCCATAATCTCACTTTAGTTTTTATTTCATGTTTTGAAAATAAGAACTTAGAAAATATTTTTACAGTCCATATTGCTTCCATGGGGGTTATCAAGGTGGAGAAGGAAGAGAAAACTCTTAAAGATTAAAATATATTAAAATATATCTCAGTCTTGTGTTTTATGCTGATACATGGCATAGTTTTTGCTGACATTAGTCAAATTCTGAATGAAATGCTAGGTCAAACAGGCTCTAATTAATCCTAGAGCCATTTACACTGCTCAATCAAAAAAAAAAAATCACTTTTGAGGTTTTGTATAAATAAGAATTTCACAAGTCTCTACTGTCTGTACAATGAAGGAGTAGGGGCTAAGATAGAACCCTACATATTTTCTGTCTTCCATGTGTATCAGGCAAACGTGGTATTTATGCACACAAATCATGCCACTATATATATTTTAGGAACACATATTCAACTCATTTAGTCATAAAGGGTGAAGTCAAGATGGCAATAAGGGAATCTGCACTGCTCTCTTCCCTAGCTTCATATCTCAGTTCCATGTGTAGAATCATTAAGGATAAAACTTTTTCATTTTATTATTTTTTCTATTAGAAAATGTCATTTTTATCTATGTATCCCCTTGCTCACTCTCCCTTCTCTCCTTGCAATCCCTCCCAGTCAGCCTTCAGCCTCATCCCTCCCCATCCACCCATCCCCCCCCCAAAAGAGCAAGAAGTCCCAAGGTGGGTAATCTCAGCATGCCATGTCCAATTTGACATGTATATTTTGATTCAAAACCTGAGATTACTTTCCATTCTACTATCCCTTACCTTACAGAAAATGAGGCATCAGAGGCAATCTGAAGTCATGGTAAGCACTTCAGGGCAATAATTTGCATCATCTCTACTTGAAAAAAATTTAAAAATGAAAACAATGAATCTTGGAAAAGTCATTCTGTATTCACTGTAGAATACAGTTTCACAGAGAACAAATTTGTTGGTAGAAATGCAAGAGAATGTCAATGTAGTAAGGAAGATGGTGTTCATAGGTTCCAAGTGCTCTGATAGTTCCACTGCATTGGTCTGTGGCTCTGAGACTGGCTCTGCACATTGTCATAGCTCCCATCACTCAAAGACGATAAACTTCACTTGCTTCAGACAGTTCATCTCTCACACTTAAAACCATGATCAACATGCCCAGTATGGTATCCTCAGAGTGATAACTTCAAAAGGCCAGGTAACACACAAAGTATTACTTGGCTGTGGAGAAGTCATATCTAGAAGTTGGTTGGTTAAGGATGTTCTCCTGTTCCACACACAGACCTAGATTTGAGGATAGTGATGATCTGAGGAGAAAGTTGTTGTGAACAAGAACATAGATGAAAGCCTGCCTATAAGGGTTTTGTGCTTTATAAGCCACCTTCTACAAGTAGACAAGGGGATGAGAATGGGCTATGTGACAGTTCTGCATAATATTGTCTACCAGGCTGTGTTGCTACAAGAATCACATGATGTTTGCTAAGACTTGGGCAACTAAAAGAGAAAAAGAAAGAAAGAAATATATTCCAACTAGAAAATTCAAATTGCATGATGGACATTTAATTCAAGAGGACAAACATAGTTAATAAATCCAGCTCTTGACATCCACACCATGTTAGTGAATGGGACTCTGAACATAAACCTACAGGCAAGAGAAAAAAAAAACGTTTTTCCTTTTTCATGAGAAAGTGAACCATCATCCTGGTATAATGATACATACCTTGAATCTCAGCACTCAAAGGCATAGGCCTGTGGATCTCTTGCGTTCAAGGCCAGACTGGTCTACAGAGTGAGTTCAAAAACAACCAGAGCTACATAGGAAAAGCCTATCAAAAAAATTGGGGGAGGAAGGAAAGAGAGAAAGAAAAGAAATAAAGAAAGGGAGGGAGAAAAGAGAATGGGGGAGAGAAAGAACTATCTTGATAAGTGAGAAATGTATTCAACAAATTGAATAATAGATATCAATTCCCCAAAAATTATGTGAATACATTCTAGTAAAGGAGAGCATTTGACAGAAGAGATGAAGTTGGGATTGCCATGAGTTTAACATTGATGGTCACTAATCACTGAAATTCCTTTCAATGTGTGCTATATATGTGTGTGTGTGTGTGTGTGTGTGTGTGTGTGTGTGTGTGTGTGTGTGTGTGTGTGTGTGTGTATGTATATGTGTGTGCATGTATGTATGTATATATGTATGTATATATACAGATATATACATATATATATTCCCTTCAATAGCCAAGGTATTATAGAAACTCTTCTACTATCCTCTCTTCAAGATGATTTCTAATTCCATAGTCTGGGAATTAAACTCAGAGTCTCATCAGATATGGTCCCCCACCTTGCTTTTAGAAACACTATAACCTTAGTGACTGCTATGTTGCTTAAAGCCTCTGTAGGCTGAGCACCCTGATCTGCACTATGACCTTACTTTCTATTATTGTAATTGCATTAACCTTAATTAACTTTACTTCTGAAAGCTAAGGATCACAAATGGATTTTGATCCCCCATACACATGACCAGTGATATGAAATAGTCTAGTCCCATTGTTGCAGCCCTAGAACAACCCATCAAGATTTTCAGGAAAGCTTCTTCCCCCACAAGGCCACTGTGCTCCTTTCTGCATGTATGGACACTCAATTGGTGGCACTCAGCTCTGACATATTTATCTCTTTGAACTAACACCTTCATTACTAGTATAGCAAAGAAATCCTGACATCTCCAAAGCCTCTACCACTGTGTTGGTTTCTCAGAGACTTACTAATAAACCTCGGGACTAGATACATGTGTCTTTGGCAGAACAATAACATCTAACTTATGAATGAATATGTCTCCTATGACAATAAATTTTCTCCCAGCAAAGTTTTGTTCTTCTGTATCTGAACTAACATCTTCAAGATCTACCTTAACACACCCTTCTGGTCCTTACTAGTACATAATGATGAGGGCTAGCAATTGCCTCACATAAAGCATTTCCTCCTATGACAGATACTGCTTATATTCCAAGACATTGATGATACTCCATCTTGGTTTTGTACCTGTAGAAAAGAAGAAATGGCAAGGGCAGATACTACGGATAAGAGACATGCACATTATTCTACAGGTCACCTGAAACATGTTCTTCTCCAAGCTTTGTATTTTTATGAAGTTGAACAGGGCTACTTTTGTTAGCTTAGACTCTTAAAGAAAATAATGGAATTTCAAGGTTTAAAAGTTCATACCTTAAAATATCTCCATTCCTGGGGTATTGTAAAATTCTTTTTTAATTTTGGCATAAAAAACCCAAAACTTTCAGAATTATGCATTTAGTCCCTCTCAGGTCTTTGCAATTCTTGAGGTTATAGTTTGGGATTGATAAGTAATTATACTGTTCAGAAGTTGTGAAACTGGATCCTTGATTTTCATTGTATTACCCTCTGTTGACAATTGGATGTCTGAGCCTATAATTTGCTTACCTAGGTGTTAACGAAATTAACAGACATTAACTCATTTCTTAATTATAATTATTAAAATGATTACATTCACATGTGGTTCTTCACCAAATACTGCAATTATATTTCTTTTACTATTTCACATTTGTCCTACAGTAACCCCAACTAACCACAGGCAGACGCCTTCTTAACAGGGTGATGTCACAATATCCCGTACTAAACATTTAGCAACAGAAGACAGAGCCTCCTGTGATATCAAGCTTGGTGTTAGCTTTTATTTTAGACCTTAAGCTGAAGGACACATGAGAAGTGAGAAATGTAATACAAAAGGAGAGGTTGCAAGAAGGACTTCCACAGAGTGACAGAGAGTGACTGCTCAACCTGGCTTTGCCATCCTCTAGAAGGGACAGTGGATGTTTATGTATCTGAAAACCTGTGGGTGAGGAGAGGTGTGGAGAAAGTAAGGATATGTTGAAGTTGTCAGGATCACATTGAGTCATTTTTTTAATAGTAAGGAAAAAAAGGAAATAAAACTTGTAGATTATAAGGTGATAAAAAGAAGGTTTTCAAGCATTGACTTCCTGAGGACTATCAAAATGGACTTTTTCCAACACAAGCTGGCACATAAGAACATAACCATCTACAAATATAGTTTTATTACTAATGACACATTGACTACTAATTGCCTCAGTCAAAGAATATTTGTTCCAGAGACTTTTATGTAAACCTCAGGATGGTCTGGAAAGATTCCCCTTTGTTAAAACTCTTTGAATAAACTCAGAATTTGTAATGATATGCATATTTCTACTGTAATGGTCCGTGATTGTCATTGCAATATTCTCCAGATTAATAAAAGTTTAAAAAATATTTCATATCTCAGTTTTCAAAAATATTTTCCCATTAGTTGTGAAACTGTATCCAGGAGTTCTATGACCTGCTCTGAATTTGAACAAGAGAGCCGGTAAACCAACAGAAGGTGAGAGATGAGGTGAGGCAAAGCCAAGCTTCATATTCCCTGCAGCTGGTTGAAACAGTGAGTGAGGCAAATTTGGCTGAAGCAGCAGATTTAAAAAAATTGTCTCATATCTTTACAAGGAAACATCACTGAAATAGAAGCCTTCACCCCTTGGTCATAAGATTGCATGTTCTGATAGACCATAGACATTCAGTTAAATGTTAAAATGTTAGGATGCCATAATAGCATGAATTGGATGCAAACATTAGATCTGAAATAAAAGAGCAATTGACTTATACATAAAATTTTTGAAGAAGTTGGTGGCTTACTTAGTCCATTCTTGAATAATTAGTAACAGTTATTGTTCCTAGGCACATGCTTTGGGTGTCAGAGTATAATTGGATGGTTTATACAACAAAGAAACTAACACCCACCATTGAGACTGAAAAAGAAGCTAAGTCTCTCCAGTCTGTGCATCCAGAATCTATGAAAAGCATGCTATTACTACCAATGGTAAGATCCACTGATGGAGACGTTGCTCCTCTTCTGGCTATGGAAAGCTGGGTTGGTTTCTTAAAGATGCATTGGTTGTCAAAACACCCTTTCTCCTCCTGTCTCATCAGCTTATTCCAAACTCCACATGAAGCAAAGGGAAAGGGGAACTTTTAATGAGCTGTTTGAGTTGAGGACTCTCCATTTTCCTTCTGATAAATTTTAAAAGGATGTAAGACAAAATAAGCTTTGGTTAGCTTAATTTGTTCTCTGTGTGCATGTATGAGAAATCAATTATTTTCTAGAAAATGGAGGTTCAAATTTGCAGAAATAGAAAACCAGAGTTTAATAAGACAAGTATCACTAAGCAACTCCCAATAGTTGTTAAATGGAATACAATAATATATTCTGGGCAATTATGTGCTAAGAAATTTTATATCTTGCAAGATTAAATAACTTTCTAGGAAAACACTGCTCAGAATTAGCAAGAACTAGAAAAACAGGACAGGCTACTAAAAGAGATATTAAATAGATCATTTAAAACCACCCAATTAATGAATCAGGACAGTGTGGCTTCACAGATAAAGCCTACAAACTTTCTTCACTTTTTGATTTCAAGATGCTAAAATTATTTGGTTTTGTGATATAATTCAGTCTTTATTGGTAATAAATTTATCTTGAAACTGAAAACATTATATTTTAATTGCTTCAAAAATGTATTGGGAATTTGATCTTTAACTTTTAAAAAAATCTATATTTAGACTTTTCTGTCATCTATTTTTAAAATTTATTTTTATCTATATGGGTGTTTTGCCTGCATCTATCTGACTGTGCACTATACACATGCAGTGCCATGGTAAGAGAAATGTGTCGAATTCCCTAGGACTGGAATTAAAGAGGTTGTGAGTCACTATTCAGGGTTAGAAATCAAACCTGGGTCCTCTGCAAGAGTTCTTAACTGCTGAACCATGCCCCAGCCCCTTCTTTGTTATCTAACTTGTATATTTTCCAGAGTTTTGAATGATCATCAACACGGATACTATATGAAAATTAATAAAAAATATTTAGAGCCACAGAAAATACCATACAAAATAAGTCACTATAGAATTATATATGGATAGATATATAAAATTAAAGTGTCTCTATATATTAATGCACCAATATAAATCACAATTTTTAAAAAATTGAAATTCAGTTTAGTGAAATAATTAAAGATGTTATTTTACTTTTGAGATACTTGATTTTATGTGCATCAATAAAGTTTGTGCATTAAATACTACTGTAATACAGTTATGTGATATAGTTTTAAATAGAAAAGGACAAATTTACAAATTATTTAGATTATAAAAATCCTTCCTCTCATAACAACCTTTAAAAATATATTTTAAGACAAAAGCATTTTAGAATAATAATAGTGAGTACTGTGGAGTCTTTAGAGAATACTGTATGATAGTAATAATAATAGTGAGTACTGTGGAGTCTTTAGAGAATACTCTATGCAACTTTTTTATGTACCTCCCTCAACATCTGTACACTCTGAGAATGCCATTATGTTTTTATGTAAAAATAAACATTAAAAAAAAATAAGCAAGTAACCTCTTAGTAATGTACCTGGTTGAAGCAAGTGTCATATGTCTATCTATCATCTCCCAAGATTTTAGGGGAAAAGATGCAGAATAAAAATCACCCAGGTTTATTTTCCTATGAATTCAAGTATATATGGATTGCATGTCAGTTGCTTGATTATTCTTATGAATTCACATTAAAATTGTTATGGGAATAGAAGTGCATTACTTCAGTTTCAAGTCTTCCAAATATTCTAATAGTTGCAATGTCACATGACTGCAACTAGAATGTTTTTAGCAAATACTTAGGTTATTTAATATTCAAATAAAGATGAACCAAATAATTTGAATGAAACAGAAAGACCCACTGAGTGTAGCCACAGTTGCCTCTGTGACCATGGGTTTGGAACTGTCTAGTGAAGTTTAATGAGCTAGTGAGTTTGGCCCTCCAGGGATCTACAGCTGAATACATTTACTCTGAGGGGAGTCAGTGTCTCTCCTCTCCTGCCAGGAGGGGTTTGACAGTAATTAGAATGCCTTGAATACATACATGAAATTGTCAGAGAACAAATTTAATTAATAAAAACCAAATAGAATTTTTGAAGAGACATCTGTTTCCCTAAGACTGTTGATCTACATTAAACATTAAAAAGCAATTTTGAAAATAACCACTTGGCTAAATATTTTTTCCAACATAAATTCATGGTATTCACAATGAACAATATGCTAAGGTGACTGAGTTTATTTCTTACTTTCTTTCCCTTAGGTTTGTTAATTAATATAAGTTGGTTTTGACCAGTTTTCTCAAGGATTCATGATAGATAATTGCACATTAGTCTGATTATTAGGTTAGGAACATCTCAGCATCTTACATATAAAAGTAATAGTTCTTTAGGAAATTTCTAGCACATTGACACAATAAACATCTATATCCTTCTGAATATGAAGAATTCCAATTAAATGTAGACAAAAATAACACACAAATTATCAAAAGCAAATGTTAGTGCAGTGTGATAAGGAAAATAAATGCTTTTCAATCTGATTTAATTAAATATTTTCTACTTCTGGGTTGTGTATTGTCTTGGTAATTATTATCTCAGCTAATTACTGTTTTCATGACTCAAACATTATATCATGATGTGTATAGATTTTAACATAACAATATGTATAGATATTTTTAACATAAAGTGGGTTTTACATTGACAAGTGTCCTATACAGTAACAAAAGCATTCTAATCATCTTATCTTCATATTTCATTAATGGGATTGAACATGTGTATAACTCCAAAATTCTGTTGTTTTTCAGAACCTCGCCTTTAGGAAGGGATGATTTATGCTTCCAAATAAGAAAGTGTATTTCTGTTGTGCTGTCCCAGCATTACTTTGATAAGACCTGGGATATAAACAGAACATGTAAGTTACAGGCACAGATCTAAAATCCAGTCTTATTACAGTAAGGAAATACATCTCATTTGAAAGCTAAAATTACCTTCCTCTACAATTTTTTAAAGCTTTGGAGAAATAATTAAGTTTCATCCTATGTTTTGCTTATTCATGCAGAATAGAACTGAGACTTTTTTTTTTTTTAATTCAGCAGCCTAAATTCCATTTCACACTTTTGCCAGGTAATTCTCAACTCAAGCCAACCTTGGGCTTGAGGGATTTCTTCTGCTTTGTGCTCAGGGAGACAAAAGAACATAATTTTGAATGCAGAGAAGTTCATTCCAATATCAATTCAATTGTACTAAAACCATACAACCTCAACTTATTTAATCAACTCATTTCATAAGCAGAAAGCAAATGAAAACCAAAGAGTTCATCACTGCTTGATACTTAGCATAATTAATACAATTTCGTGGATTTGTATATCAAAGTTCATGTTACACATATATTAAAGCAAATTGTATGTCATGAGAGCATGTTGGCCTTGACATTTCTCATCTTTCATTTAGAATATGTCTTAATTCTAAATTCTGTATGAGAAATCAGCCCCCTTGACCCCTTGATAAAAACAACATGATTTAACTTGAGGGGAAATGTGGGGATCACTGAATAACACAGTGTTTCAAAAAAGAAGATACTTCATATCTTTATCTACAGTTGTGCTTGTGTGTGAGTATGTACCTGACAGGATATATTCTTCAGAGAAAAGTCCCTTGTTCTCTAGCAATAAAGTGTTCAGGTTTTAAGAGGGGTTCAACATTTCTGAATTCTCCTTAACTCTCCCACTAGAAAAAAGTCAGGACTCAGACCAAGAGAAAATGTTTAGAGATGCCCTCAGAGGTAAAGATTTGCCATTTTCATTATATATCATTCTTCTTCTGTTATATTAACACTATAGAGTTAATTAAAATCAGGTAACAAACTCATAATAAACTACTTGTGTAGGTTTCAAAGGCTACTTCAAGTCTCCTCACCATTCATGGTGTCAAGTTGGTATCCACTAGCTATACTTCTAGTGGGTATCCCCAGGATTATCAACACATTGTGTCAATTTGTATCACCACAAAAAGTCCAGTTATTCATAGCACTTTCAAACAGTATTTTTCCTAAACATATTCTCTTGGAGACCAAGCTAGGGAGATGGCTAGGCAGTAAGGAGCTTGCAGCTCAATCCCGACAACCAGAGTTCAGATCCCCAGGCCCACAGAAAAGAAAAATGCAGCCACAGGAATTGTAATACCATTGTGAAAATGAAAGTGTGGAGCAGAGTGCAGAATTTCCACAAACTTCTAGACAAGGTACACATAGCTGCAGAAAGACTAGGTCTCCAACAGCTTGGAGCTAGTGGATATCTGAAGATTGTCTGCTGACCTGAATGTGCTCTGCAGTCAGTGCACACAGGCACTTTGTCTCCCTCTCTCTCTCTCACAGTATTAGGACAGAAAAATTGCTTGGTGAATTAGGTACTTATTGTGCATGTGTGGAAACCTGAGTTCAAATTTCTAGCACCCTTGTAAAACCCCAATCTTCTCTGTTCAGAACAGATATCTACAGGACAAGAGTGAAACCATGCCTGAAAACATGCACATGTATATATGTGTATATTTTTATTTGTAGACTTGTACACTTTCAATAATATTTGTTAAAATACTTATACTTTAAAAATTGTTTTCTTTCTTCAATGTTTTTGTTTGTGAGCAGAACAATAATTGATTTTTAATAATACTGTTTTAGAATATTTTAGATTTACAGGAAAACTGAGCACAAAGTACGAGAGTTTTCAATTTTTTTAACAGTAATTACTTATATTAGTAGGTCATATGACTAAAACCCAACAAAACAATATTGGTACAACATAAACATACTTAATTGGATTGTCAAAGTTTTTAACTGAATGTCTTATCTATCCCCCACATCTCATTTGACAAGCAGTATTATCTAGTCTATTGGGGGCTATGGTAGTTTCTAAAATTTTCCTTTTATTGTTATTTTGTTGGTTATTTAATGAACTTGACTGTAAATGGAAGCTGAGATTTTGTCCTGTCAACCCAGTCACAAGTAAATACACAAAAGCTTATATTAACTACAAAGGCATAGCTGGTAACTTTGGCTTATTTCCAAGTAGCTCTCACATTTAAATTAAACAATTTTTATTAATATATGTGTTGTTGCCATGTGGCAGTGACTTTACTGGTCCTGTGGTATCTTGCTTCCTCAGAAGCCTGCTCACTTCTCTCTGACCCACCCAAACTCTTTCTAGCACTCTCCTAGTATTGTTGCCTCTCCTATACTCCTGCCAGGATACTGGCCAATCAGCAATTTATTAAACCATTCTGAGTGACAAAATTTTACACTGTTTAAGAGCATTCTCCCACAGATATAGCAAGAAGTCTTTCTGTCCCTTCTGGACCCTTTAGTCCAGATAAAGCTCTTCCAAATATGGGCCTGCAGCTGCTTATAAAATTACTTAGAGACATATTAATTATAAACTGTTTGGCCTATTGATGTGGGAATGTCTTTCTGTATCATGTGAATATCAATCTTTAAATAAAGGAGCTGTTTTGGCCCATGACAGGCACCATAGAAAAAGTAGGTGGGGAATCAGAATAGGTAGGAGAAGCAGGGTGGAGTCAGAGAGAACAAGCCCGAAGCCCAAAGGAGCAGCATGTAAGGAACACAGGTGAGCCATGGGTCACATGGCAGACAGATTAGTGGAAATGGTTTGAGTTAAGGTATAAGAGCAAGCTAGCAATGTGCCTGAGCCCAAGACCAAACAGTATGAAGTTAATAGAAGCATCTGAATCATTTCTGGGGGCCTAAGCAGCTGCTGGAGGCAAATAGGTCTGGGGCTGCAGGTCTGTGGGTCCAAGACCTCTGGCCGCCTGGGACCAGAAGCCTCAATACTACAGATGGCACCCAACATGGGGCAAATATCCACGTAAAGCCTGAGAAAAATTAGAAAGGGTTCTAGATCACAGAAACTGAGCCAAAGCAGCTTCCAAATTGTGTATCTGAAGTGAGTCATTGTACAGTGAAAGTGTGGCATTCAGGCCACATTCAAAATGGTGCTGGCGGACTGATGGCAGGCAGTGTAAGCTACAACCAGGCCGGTTCCTGAAATCTCACAGAAGACTCAGTAGCATGTGATTGATTTAAGATTTCTATTTACTTTGAACAAAAAGGAAACAAAGACAGTTTCTTAGTAGCAGCATTTCTTGGGTCGGCTCTGTTTTCTGATGGCAAACGGAGATGTGGTCCCTTTAAGAGAACTTACTGATACAGTTTTATCTACAAAAACTGTGATTCTTTAAGAGAGTGTGAGTATTTTTAAAGCTCTTCTGGTTGGAAAATGATTAAGAATTCACGATAAAACCAATTCAGGTAAAAAAATAACCTGTAAATGGGTTATAACGTGTGTAAAAGGTAAGAGAGAAAAGAAAGAATGTAGAGAAAGTCTTTAAAAAGAGAAATAGTGTATTAAAAATATAATAAGCCACATAAAGATGGAAAACAGACACAAAATCTGGATTTTGATTACTATTGTGTTTTCTTTTAATTATTTAACTGTTAATTGGTTAACTTCAGAAAGACAGTGGATTACAAAGGCTGCTAAGTTAAACAAGAATATATATTTTAACAGGGAACAAAAAATAAAAAGAGAGAGAGAAGGGCAGCTGGCTCAGTCTAATGGTTGAGATTCTGCACTCTCACCATCATGGCCCAGGTTTGATTCCCAGTCAAGAAACAAGAGAGAGAGAGAGAGAGAGAGAGAGAGAGAGAGAGAGAGAGAGAGAGAGAGAGAGAGAGAGAGAGAGAGAGAGAGAGAGAGAATGGGCCCCAAGATCCCAGCGCCTTTTATGAATGGGGTTGGCCACTCACCCTTCAGGAGCCCAGGACCCTAGATAAGTATCTTCAGACCTTATCAGTTGACCCCTGAATCCCACCACAGCCTATGGCTCAGGCTCATTACCAACTAATTCTTATAACTTAACCCAACCCATTTCTATTAATTTATTTTTATTGTGACATGTTCTATGATTCTACCTATGTTCTATTAGGTCTTGCTTTCTGGGTACCATCTGCAGCTTATCTCTCTGACTCCACCCTCCTTTGTCTATATTTCTGCTTAAATTTCCCAACTACCTTTAAGCGGCTTTGCCATAGAGCAAAAGAGCTTCTTTGTTAACAAATAGTAATAAGGAATATTTACACAGCATAAAGAAGGACATCTCACATCACTTCCCCTTTTCTATCTAATCAAAAAGCTTTCAATTTAACATAGTAAAATTACATATAACAAACCAGTTATCAAGCAAGAATTATAGTTACAATATCTAGTCTATTTGTAGTTAGCAAAATTAAAGAAAATATTCTTCACCTATCTTATATTTGTGAGTCTAAAGTTTCATATCTAATTTACTTTTAT
This sequence comes from Phyllotis vaccarum, assembly GCA_033318265.1. NCBI lineage: Eukaryota > Metazoa > Chordata > Mammalia > Rodentia > Cricetidae > Phyllotis > Phyllotis vaccarum. The sequence goes on along the minus strand of JARWLC010000015.1, from coordinate 8,287,352 downwards.
CATAAATAAGAAAATTATAATTACTTAGTCTTCAGCTCCATCACAGACCAGAGAAGGACATAATACTACCCAAGTAAGGAAGGGCATTGTAAGTTAACTTTCAAAATTCTAGAAATGACGGAGACATCTGGCTGTCTGGACCGTAACCTAAAGTTCTCTGTAATGTCAAGGCATTCATCTTCAGCCTGCAGACCTAGAGCCTCCAGTAGACATTTTAGTGAATCAGGGAATTTAAAGGACTGTTCCACCCACTTTGACAAGGTTTGCCAGTCATTTCTTCCTATGTATTGTAGAATGACTGGCAGTTTTCTCTGCAAAGCAGGAACCTGAAAGGCCAGACTGGCTTGGTCTGGCAAAGTCCAATGGTCATTTTCCTATGGGTGCTGCGTATCTAGTTTATATAGCTTACTGTTAAGCAGTCAAGGCAAGAACAGTTTTATGTCCAATGGCTAAAACCTTTGCCACAAAGAAAATAACCATATGTCCATATGATCCTCTTAAAGTAGATTGGTACTTTTAGGAGCAGACAGGTCTCATTGTTCAGAAAAGTCTAAGTTCTCAAAATATTTCAAATGCCATATTCTATATGTTTTTGAAGTATTTGAATATTATCTACCTAATTAAAATATACATTTGTATATATAAAAACTAAACATGACTATAAGTTTGATTATCATAATTAACTCTTAATCTATATTTCTTAATTATACACTAAAATGTTAAAGAAATTGTATAAATATAATACCTTGAACAAAAGCATAACTATAGATACAGAATAACAAAATTAACCTGAAATTTATATCAATTAACCAAAATCCATATCAATGTAAAATATTTAAAACAAGTAGTTGCTTTTTAAAAGTAGATTCAATAATCTACCTTTTTATTCTATCATATTTATATTGCCTTTATTCTTTAGAAAGAGATTGACTATGACCAATAACCAAACCCTCTAAACCAAGAAAAACATTCATAATCTATTTTGGGGGTTCAGTGGACATAGGCCTCTAGGATATTTTCTGCTGATTGGGAGCACTGGTAATCTTTAAGGGACCCTGAAACTGGATCATCTTAGTCAGCATCCTTGAAACTGAAGTAGATGTTGGATCATCTAGGATATCTCTTCCAACTAGAAATTTTTCAGAAGTTCTTTCTTGATCAATCCATATTAGTCTGGAAACAATCCTTAGGTTCTCATCTTCTGTGGAAACAAAAGCAGAACCTTTCTCAATGTAACAAATCCTTAGACCCAAATTTCAAATCAAGATACCTTTAAAATATTTATGTTACTTTAACTTAACAGACTTTACAATCACTTGTCTTTCTGCAGTTGGCTCATTAACAGTTAAAAAATTAAAATAAAACACAATAATATACATAGTCCAGACTCTGTGTGATTTCCATCTTTATGTGTCTTTTTATATTCTATTTTTACTGTCTGTTTATAGACTTTATTTTAAAAACTATTTCTTTATATAACATTTTTTCTCTCTCTTCCAAGCCTATGTACATTTTTATATACATTGGAACCTGTTAACTGTTTTATCCACCTGAATCTGTTTTTACTATGTATCTTTAATAATTTTTTTGATCAGGAAAGTTTTTAAATTGCTGAACTGTGTGGGTTAGGACTGCAGGCTCCTTCAGCTGCTGGATCCTCAGTGCTTTACATTTCATTATGCTGTAGACACCAATGAGTCATGCTTACCTCCCCAATTCAGAGAAGCAGTATTAAGTAGAATGGAGCTATGATTGTAAGCCAATGACTGTGATCCTAAATCCAAAAGCAGTGGTTGGAAGAAGCCTCTGTACCATAACCCATAAAAGAAACTATGAAAATTGGACATACAGCTTAGCTTATGGCAGCTGGCAGCTGGCTACATCTCACAGACATCTACTGGGAGTCTCTGCACTGCTGCTGGCATGAGACTATGATATTAGAAAGCCCAGTGTTGTTCTGTTTCTATATATTCAGCATCTATTTTCAGTTTTTTCATTGCCTAATAGTGGATGCCATTTGTAACCAGAGTTTTTTCTGTTCCATCCAGGCCCCTAGGTACTGACAAAGCTCTCCCACCTATGGGTGTACAGCCGCTTCTAAAATAATTACTCAGACATTTATATTAATTAAAAACAGTTTGGCCTATGGCTCAGACTTATTACCACCTAGCTTTTATAACTTAACTAAACTCATTTCTACTAATCTATTGTATTGCTATATGTTCTGTGGCTTTACCTGTGTTGCATTACATCTTGCAAACTGGATGGCAGCCTGCACCTTCTTTCTGAGTCTGCCCTTCTTCATTTTTATCTCTGCTTGGATTTTCTGCCTGCTGCTAAGCTACCTTGCTATAGGGCAAAACAGCTTCTTTATTAACAAATGGTAATAAAGCATAGTCAGTATACAAAAAGAAATTCTACATTACACATAATTCCCCACCCCCTTTTGTCTAATTAAAAAGGAAATTAGGTAGGGCAGAAACTTCTACTTAACAATTATCTGTCTTATCTTGGTGAGTCTAAAGTTTTGTATCTAATTTACTTTCCCTTATACTAAGGAAAAGTATAAGTATTTCATCTTCAATTCCATAAAGACCCCAGAAAGACATAAAATTATCTGAGTAAAGAGGAAGTGCATTGCAAGCAACTTTTAGAATTCTAAAAATGACAGAGACATATGATTGGCTGGACAGTCACCCAGTGTTCCTCTGCAACATCAGGACATCTATCTTTAGCCTACAGGCTTAGAGTCTCTGACAGACATTTTAATAAAACAGGAAATTATAAGGACTGTCCCACCTATGTTGGCATAGTTCATCACCTGCTTTTCTATGTCCTATATGTCTGGAGGTTTCTTCTATGAGAAACCTAAAAAAGCATCCCACATTATTTTGGCAAAGTTTAGGGGTTTCTTTCCTGTGGGTTCAGAATATTCATATTCTTATAAAGAATAGCACTACTGAAATGTAGATTTGTTGTAGTATGGACTTGTTGAAGAAAATATATCACTGTGGAAGTGAGTTCAGTGGTATCATATATGCTCAAGCCATGCCCAGAGTCTCAGTTCACTTCCTGTTGCCTGCCAATAAAGATGTAGGACTCTCGGCTCCAGCACCATACCTGCTTTCACACTTACACATCCCATCATGACAATAATAAACTAAACCTCTGAAACTGTAACCTACCCCATCAATGCTTTTCTTTATAAGACTTGCCACTGTCATGGTGTCTCTTCAACAGCAATCGAAACCCCAACTAAGACAATATCATTCACCTCATGTCTGGTTTGTCCTTTTACATGGCAGTTGATTACATCCATAATTAAAGAATATGATCCTTTATATGAGAAAGTATCTACCTTATTTATTTGTAATTCTTCCTCATAGTAGATTTGTCTCTACCATAGTTGGAGTTTTGTATAGGAATTTTTGCACCTAGCAAAGTTAGTACATTATATTCATTTTTATTTTACTAGTCAAAGCCTTCCCTCTCTGAAATTTCAAATTGTTTTTATTTTTCCTATCTAATTCAAATACTTTACCATCTTATTCTGAATACTCATGATAACAAAGCATATCTAAAAGGCAGAGATGCTCTGACAGGGTTTATGGTCATATAATAAAAGACACCAACTAGCCCCTTTGCTCTAAGTTCACCAAAAAGATACCTTGTGAGGACAGAGTGCAAAAGTCACAAAAGATAAAAGTGCTAAAAAGATTTAGAGGAAGGAGAAGTCTTATGGAATGTTATGGAAATGTTATTACCACATCCACAATAGGAAACACTATAAAAGAATATCAAACATATAAAAACAGACCTACCATATGATCTAGTAATCCCTATGGTATAGATACACACACACACACACACACACACACACACACACACACACACACACACACACACACACAATCAGTAGAAACAAAATCACAATGCTGAAGAGATGCCCATGCTTTAGGATCTATAACACAGTTCAGAATAGAACACAGAATCAACTTAAATATCTATCAACAGGAAAGGGGCACAAAAAATGCTGGTTTTCATAGCAGAATACTGTTTATTCATTTAAAAATATAAATTCCTACTATTTATAATCATCTTTAATGAACTTAGACGTCATTTTTATTAAATAAATATTTCATAAAACCTAATACATGATCTCATTTTTTTCGGTTTTTAAGTACTTTTAATTTTTTAAGTTGAAATTATTTTCCATATAATACTTTCTATTTGAGTGTCTCTCCCCCATCTACTCCCAGATTCTTCCTACTTCTTCACACATCCAACTTCAACCTCCCTCTCTAAAATACAAGTAGGAAAATAAAAAAGGAATAACAGAAAACAAAAAAAGCATAAGAAACATTGAGAGGCAGACAAAGCCCATAAAAACACAAAATCAGAAAACATAATTTATAAACAAAAAAAACCCAGATCTCACTTTTAAATGGCAACCCCCTAAAAGTTTGACCTTACAGAGAAATTGAGAGTAAAATAGTGATTATTAGGAGCAGAAAAAAATTTGGAAAATTAGGATTTACTAAAATTGGGTCAATAGTTAAAATATTACATTAGACTGAAAGAATAAATTTTGTTGTTCTATAGCCTGGTAAAGTGAGTACATGCGAAAATAATGCATCATGTATCTAAGTACGGAGACCTTGAAATTGCTAGTTGTAAAGAAATAATAAGCTTTACTTAAATGAATATGCTAATTATCCTGAGTTGATCATTTCTCAACATATACATAAACCAAAATTTGACATTGTAACTCACAAATACACAAAATTGTTTTGTTAATCAAAAAAGTAAAACTGATTACTAAGAAGTCTAAATTTTTCTGAGGAAAAACATACTTGAAAAATTACTAATATAGATCTTTTTAACTGCTTGTTTCTTGTTTATATTTAGTCAAAGTAATTGTTGCTATTAGCCCTGCCTAAATGCTTTTCAAACAATTGAAGTTGACTGGAAATATCTCCTCAAATTAGATGTCTGCATGTGTACTCTTATCTCCGTAGATTTAATAGCTAAATGGATAATTTCACACTGTCAACATACTTTCCCATGGTAAATATTTTCTTTTTCTTGTCAATAACCATTTGATGCTAACAACAGATAGACAGGAATAAACAAACTATCAGAAACACCTATACTTTGATAAGACTTCTTCCTAGCAGCGTGTGGGACATGTAGATAATTTCCTACTGCACATCTTCAAATCTGAAAACTACCCTGTAATTATAATATAGTTATAATCATATAACTACAGAAAAAACATTGAATATGTGTGACAGGTTATTTGTGCTTCAGTGTCTCTGAAAAATCTGAAGCATGTTGATTTGAATTAAACTGAAGTGTTTGGAAATAACTGAATATACCATTTCTTCATATAAAATATAAAACATGTTACTTTATTAAACATGATGTTGTCTACATTGCAGTTTCATCTAATAAGCATTTCTTGTTAACCAAATATCTAGTTTGCATTCAAAAGATAGTGCAGACCCATTTTGGATGAATAAGAGAAAAGGACCAAAATAAGAGCACTAATCTGTTACTTTTGTGATGTTCAACAGCAATTCTAAAAGTCCGCATGACTACTACACCAAAATCCAACAGGGAAAAAAGTCAGTTTTTCAGCTATTTAACAAAATAAGGCAATTGGTAAGATGTTATAGTTTGTTCAAGACATAATTTTAAAATCCAGAGATGTGAATGAAATAAATTATGAATTGCAATTTAGAAATAACTTGATACCATTTTCATATTATTTATAAATAATTGACTCTCCATCTAATACAATTTATTTACTTGTTTATTGGCAAGTACTGATTTTCATCCTTACTATATATACAGTATCCCTTAGTTATTTACAACCTGTCATTATGGAATATCTCAAGAGACACCAAAAAAAAAAAACTATAATCTGTAAATCTGAAAGATACCATAGTCTAAGCAATGCACTCTATTATCTTGTACACAGGTATTCAGCCCTTGTTGTCTACCTCAAGTTATCTAAAAGTGATCTGCCTTGGCTATTTAAGTGAGTGAGTTAGTTATTCTGGAGATAACAAGCTAGACCACCCCCTGAATTAGCATCATCAAGAGTAACCAGAACAGCTGCTCACATTCACCCTTTTTTTCAAAGGTGCCAGCCAGAATGGTAAGTCAACAGAACTTCCCTTTGGTGCTTTAAAGAAGCTGTTATTGTACATAGAAGTATCAAACAGCAGAGACATGAACACCACCCAAGATAGATAACTCATATCCTAAGTTCTAAAATGTACAAGGGGACTTCTATTCTCCAGAAGAAATGTCTTCAGCTTCTATTGTATGTATTTCTGTGTCACATGATGTAAGTACCATGAGTTATTTTACACAATTACTTATATTGGCATGGAAATATATTCTGCAAAGAATGGTCAGCAGGAAAGTTTGGTTTGACTTCATATATACATTCATTTCAACATTCCATAATTCTACATGAAGTTGGTATTCTTAGACTTTTTAAAAACTTGTAATGTGTCACCAGTTTCCTCATGATTGAATTAAATGAACCTTAAGGTTCTTTTATTTTTATGCCTGTATGAGAATCAACAGTTTTACTTTTCTTACAAATTATTTTCATGCATTAGCCTGATGAAATCAGCTTCTTTCACGTTATTTTCTCAAATGAACTGTTGTTTCTCCATCTCTCTGTTCTCTCTCCCTCTGTGTTGTTGTCGAGTGGAAAGCCTCTTGAATTTCATCAATATCCAATTGAAAACAATGTCTTAATTATTGCCAAAATATCAAATGATATTACTAAACCTAATAATTCAGTGTTGTTACAGTGAGTTTTCTGGTCCCAGGTAGCCAAAGGTCCGGATCCACAGACCTGCCGCCCCAGACCCCTTAGCCACCTGCAGCTGATCAGGCCTCCAGAAATGATTCAGATGCTTATATTAAGTTCATACTGTTTGGTCTATGCTTCAGGCACAATGGTAGCTTATTCTTACATCTCAACTCAACCCATTTCCATTAATCTGTCTGCCATGTGGCCCGTGGCTCACCTGTGTTCCTTACATGCTTCTTGTTGGGTGGCTGGCTCACTCTCTCTGACTCTGCCTTCCTTCTCCTACCTATGTTGTGAATTTCCCTCCTACTTTTTCTATGGTGCCTGTCATGGGCCAAAGCAGCTCCTTTATTTAAAGATTGATATTCACAGCACACAGAAAGACATTCCCACATCACCTCCCCCTTTCTGTGTAATCAAAAAGGTTTCAATTTTAACATAGTAAAATTACATATAACAAAATAGCTGCCAAGCAAGAATTACAGTTACAATGTCTAATCTATTTGTATTTAGCAAAACTAAAGAAAATACTCTATCATTTACCTTACCCTTATGAATCTAAAGTTTCATATCCAATATACCTTTCAAATAACTAAGAAAACCTATACCTATAACTATCTAATCTTCAACTATATCAAAGACTACAGAAGGATATATTTACCTAAGTAAACCAGAAGTGCAAGCAACTTCCAAAATCTAGAAATGACAGAGATGACACCTATCTGCCTGGGCAGTCACCCAAAGTTCCTATATGAAGTTGGGGCATCCATCTTCAGCCTACAGGCCCAGAGTCTCTTTTCATTTCAGTGAAGCAGGAAATCTGCTCTGCTTATTCATCAGTCACTTCTCCTCAAGTCCTAAAGAATGTCTGACAGTTTCTCTGCAAAGCAGCAACCTGAATAACCACCTTGGCTTATTCTGCCAAAGTTCAGAGGTCATCTTCCTATGGAACCTGCATGTCCAGTTCAAACAGCATACTATCAAGCAGTCAATACAATAACAGGTCCATGTCCAGTGGTTAACTGATGCCACAAAGAAACTAATCTCCATATGGAGTTTATTCAATGCCCATTTTTCTCTTGAAGTAAATTGGTGCTGCCAGAAACAAAACTGTCTCACTGTCCAGAAAAGTCTAAGTTCTAAAAACATTTTAAAAGCCATATTCTGTAGGTCTTAGAAGTGTTTGAAGATTACCCATCTAATTGGATTATATCTTTGTATACCTAAAAATCTAACTAACATGCATTTTTACATAAAACATATCTTAAACAAAAGTAAAAAAATACATACAGCATAAGAGAATTGACCTTAAATTTGTATCAATAAACCAAAATCCATACCAATGTAAAACATTTTGAGATTAACAGCTGATTTCCTGATCTAAGTAAATTTCATAATCTAATTTTAAAAAAATCATTCATATACCATATCCCCTTTTTCTTCTTAGAAAGAGATTAACTATGACCATTAATCATTTATAATTAAATCAAACATTTATAAACAATATTTGGGGAATTTGGGCATAGTTTTTCATTACTACTTCCTGCTGATTACGGGGCATTGAAAATCTCATGGGTTCTTGAGACTGGATCACAGTCTGCAGCCATGAAGCTGATACAGCCACACCTTCCCATCAGATATTTTTTTTCAGGGGGCCCTAGCTGATGAAACCATATTTGCCTGGAAGCAATCCAAGGTTCTCATCTTCTGTGGAAACAAAAGCAGAACTCTTCCAAAGCAATAAATCCTTAGACACAAATTTCAAAATCGAAATACCTTTAAAATATATATTCTTGTTTAACTTAGCCTTTGCAATCCATTGTCTTTCTACACTTAGCTCGTTAGTAGTTAAAAAATTAAAAACACAATAATAACCAAAATCCAGATTTTGTGTCTATTTTCTATCTTTCTGCGGCTTATTTTATTTTTATTACTCTATTTTTCTTTTTAAAGACTTTCTCTACCTTCTTTCTTTTCTCTCTGAAGCCTATGTTCATTTTATCCACATTGTAATCTATTTACAGGGTTTTTTTTTTTAATCTGAATTTGTTTTATTGTGAATCCTTAATCATTTTCCAACCAGAAGAGCTTTTAAAATACTCGCACTCTCTTAAAGAGCCACATAGTTTTTGCAGATAAAACTGAATCAGTACATTTTCTTAAAGGGGCTGCATCTCTGTTCACCATTAGCAAACAGAGCAGACCCAAGAAAATGTTGCTATTAAGAAATCGTCTTTGTTTCCTTTTTGTTCAAAATAAACAGAAGTCTAAAATCAATCACATGCTACTGAGTCTTCTGTGAGATTTCAGGAACCAGCCTGGTTGCAACTTACACTGCCTGCAGTCAGTCTGCTGGTGCCATTTTTAATGTGGCTGCACTTTCTCTGTACAATGACCCACTTCCAATACACAATTTGGAAGCTGCTTTGGCTCAGTTTCTGTGCTAAAACCCTTTTTAAACTTTGTCAGGCTTTAAGTAGATATTTGGCCCATGTTGGAATGCCATCTGTAGTAATTAGGCTTCTTTAGTCCCGGGCAGCCAGAGGTCTAGACCCACAGACCTGCAGTCCCAGACCCCTTACCACCTGCCACTGATTAGGCCCCCAGAAATGATTCAGATGCCTATGTTAAGTTCATACTATTTGGTCTATGGCTCGAGCACATTGCTAGCTTGCTCATACATCTTAACTCAACCCATTTCCATTAATCTGTTTGCCATGTGGCCCGTTGTGGGAATGCATTTGTGTGTGCTGTATCTTTAAATAAAGGAGCTGGTTTGGGCCATGGCAGGTACCATAGAATAGGTGGGAGGAGAGTCAGAGCTTAGGTGGGAGAAGCAGGGTGGAGTCAAGGAGACCGCGCGGAAGCCGCCGAAAGAGCAACATGTAAGGAACACGGGTGAGCTACGGGCCGCCACGTGGCCCGCAGATTAATAGAAATGGGTTGATTTAAGATATAGGAGCTAGCTAGCAATGTGCCTGAGCCATAGGCCAAACAGCATGAAATAAATAAAAGCGTCTGAGTCGTTTCTGGAGACCCGGGCAGCGGGCGGCTAAGCAGTTCCGGCGGCAGGTCTGTGGGTCTGGGACCTCTGCCTGCACGGAACCGGCGATCCCAATACAACAGCCCGTGGCTCACCTGTGTTCCTTACATGTTTCTTCTTTGGCTGGGTCAGTCTGTCTGACTCCGCCCTACTTCTCCTACCTATGCTGTGACTTCCCCTCCTACTTTTTCTATGGTGCCTGTCATGGGCCAAAACAGCTCCTTTATTTAAAGATTGATATTCACAGCACACAGAAAGATATTCCTACATCACAGTGTTCTCTTTAAAGACAAATATTTGGTTGGCAAATGCCTTTCCTCCAATACAGTATCATAACACACCTTTACTTTTTACTTACTTTTTAGTCAAGAATAATTTATTATGTATTTCAGTGGATGTAGCAAGGAAATTAACTTTAGCTTAAAAATAGGAAGAAACAAGGTTTGTTTGGAATATTATTATAGTAATTATTTATTCACAATTGGGTATATCAAGGATTAATATTTATTAAGAGGTTTATATGAACATTTACTGTTATAAAATTGAACTTCAAGACAATTTTTGGAGACTAGAATTGTCTGATGTAGTAATGGTATCAATCTTTGAGAATGTGGAAACAAAGAGGAAGGGAGGCAGCATGTAATGGGTTCCTCAATGGTAGCTGGTCACACCCCATCTAGAGTACTGAGACCTCAAAGTTATACCTCTAGGTTTCCCTCAATGATACCTGACTTACACCACAGAATGTATTTTAGTAAAACCATAGATGAACAGTAAGTTTGTGGTATATATTTTATATTTAATAAAATCAGCCTGGAATATTAAAGAACAGAGCTATCTCTCTAGCCATTTTGTTTGTTTGTTTGTTCATTTGTTTGTTTGTTTGTTTTTTAAGACAGTGTTTCTCTGTTTAACAGTCCTGGCTATCCTAGAACTCACTTTGTAGACTAGGCTGGCCTCAAGCTCACAGAGATCATCCTGTCTCTGCCTCCCAGTGCTAGGATTAATGGCAGGCATCACCTCTGCCTAGCTAGATCAGTCAAAAGAACATGAGACTCTTAATCTTAGGGTCATGATTCAAGCCCTACATTGGGTGCCAAGATAGTACTTAATGAAAACTCAGAGCCAGATATTGGGAATAACTGAAATATCAGAGAAAGGAAACAGACCACAGTCAAACCTCACCCAGCCAGCTTCTCAGGTTAATAGTGGTTCCTTGTCTCTTCTACAGAATACCACACCTTCTGCCTACACCTCCTTAAATATCTTCTTCTTCCAGTTGTTTCATTTCTGCGTTCAACTCATCATAACTCTAGGATTAAGATTAAAGGTATGAGCTACTACTTTTTGGTAGTTAGGCCTTGAATAAACAGAAACACAGAAAGATCTCTGTCTTTGGAGTTTGGATTAAAGGCATATGTCACCACTCGGTCTTTCTCCATGCTGGGATTAAAGGCATACATCATCACTCTCTGACCCTCCTGGCTTGACTGTGGATGGATCTGTTTTCTGATCTCCCAGACTGATTTTTATTAAATATAAAATATATCACCACAAAAGTTCGTAAAGCAAAAACTCAAAGAAATGATGATGTAATACTAACTAGTTTTAAACACTGATCTACTCCTTACCATTAAAATATCAATAATTGAGACTTTAATTTTATTTTCTTTATGTGAGTGTATGTGTGTGAGTGAACACACATGCACACGCTCAAGCACATATATTCACATGCATGAGCAGAGGTTAAAAAGAATCTATTGATTTTCTCCTTCCACCATTTAGGACCTGAGGAGGACCTAATTTTTCATGAATGTTTACTCTACAACTTTTATAAATTATTTGACCATAGCTATGAGGAAATTAACACACAAAGTCCTTTCTACACCTGCTCAGACCATTACTTTATAACAACAAATAGCAGAACAATTTAGATGACATTAAACCCCAGTGGTGGGGTTGGGATTGAACAAACGCCGAGTGGGCATTCTGAGATAGATTAAAATGTCTCACTAAGAAAAAACATGTAAATAAAATGACTTAATACAATTAATTTGGTACCAAATGTTATAAATTTGTGAGTTTGTTTAATTTTTACTCACTTTTACAAATCAAATCCCTTTTCTTGACACTGTGGATGCATGTAACTCTCCTTAGCAAATGGAATGCACAGAATTATAATGGAGTGGTAGAATAAGAGCACCAAGGAGTCACCAAGTGGACTTTTCTTAGTAAATGAACAAAGGTCATTGACTAAAGCTTGTAGCTATCAGATGAGGGAAAGAACAGCCTGGGAACAAATCAAACATCACACAGCCTTTCCAGGCAGACATCAGGCAGAAATTCACTGTAAGAGTATCATTCTTTGTCCACAACCTAATTTTTCAAGTGAGTAGTTCTAGAATGTAATACTGCTAAATTCTGCTGATCCTAATCATAAGGGCACAAGCTACATGTTACATATAAAGGGGTTACTCTCAGAAAGCAGCAGCTGAGATGGGAATGTGTTCCTGATGTTCAAACTGATCTTGTGATGTTACTTGTAATATTTGTAATATATTAGAAAGGATTACTCAATATATAAAGCTACTTCAGTGCAAGTACTCTGATAAAACAATTTACCATCTAGCCTTCTTTATCGTAATACCTTTGCATCTTTTTCCATAGTGATTACAAAAGAGAGATATTTTCTGTATTTCTTGATCCTTCCATCACCTGCATTAATGATTGCTTATTAATACAACTCATGAGTTAATGATACGACATGTTTAGCAATGCAAATGATCCTGCTAGTGCAATTAGAGAAAATGGTATAACTACCATGAAATAAACCAGGGGCCTCTAATCACACTCTGTTAATAGAACAGAGATACAGAGTTTTATTCTTAGTGCTTCATGACATTGGTCTTATGTGTGGAATTCCCAACACTGCTCACATTTTACTGTATGTCATGTTGGATAATGAATAAATTAATTCAGACTGCACTGGTTTTAAAAACCAAATATACTTGTGCTGTAGTATATGTGTATTTCCCTTTCTGTTATCTTATGGCAATAAACACATCCCAACATCCTCTAGAATATTTCTGGACCAATTTGTACCAGAAGATGCCCAATACTTGATTTGTGATCATGTTATTATGATAAAGTATCATGACCAAAATCAATTTATAAAGAAAAGATTTATAAGGCTTATCATTACAGAGGTGAGTCCATCACAGAAGGGAAAGTATGGCAATAGTTGGGGAAAAGTATGATAGAAGATGCAGGAAACTGATTGATCACATTTTCATCCACAAATCTGAAGCTCAGAAAGGGAATAGAAGTTGGAGATGAGCCCTCAAATCGGACCTTCCATTGACATACCTCCTCCATCAAGGCTCCACCTCCTAAAGGTACCACCACTTTATCAAGTAGTTCCAAAAACTGGAGACCAAATTTTCAAATAAATGATACAATGAAGGACATTTTATAACAAAACCACCACCTTTGGTGTTAAAAATACTTCTAAGGTGTTCTTGGGTTAAAATTGATTAAATTCTTTTCTGTAAGCTCTACACTAGTATAAATAAGAAGAAGCTGTAGAAATGGCTTAGTGGATAAGAGGTTTTGCTCAATGATTTCCACATGATTTGAAGTCCCTAGTCTTTCTGTAGGTGTTACTTTATTCCTTTTCTCAGCTGCATAACAGAGTTGTAAGTGACTATAAATTAGATTTAAAAATGTATTTTTGAAACAAGACATATAATCACATGCATTTTACTTTTTACTTTAATAATGTAATACCTAATTATACTGTTTCAAGTTGGTAGCAAAATAAAGTGTTGGCAAAATGTTTTGCTTTTACATGCTATGTATTAAAAAAAAAGAATACTTACCACTAGTAGGAGATTACAGAATTGTGAGAGATACAATGAAAAGATATATATATATTCATTTTCAAATTCATATATAAAATTCCAGAATCATGGTGGAATGAATATGAAGCCTTGAAGTGGGTTATTTTCCTACCACAGCGGTGTGATACCGGACAAATTCCTAACTTTGCAAGCTGGAATTTTACTAGCCCATAAGAATTAACTGCACATCCATGTTAGACTGTTACAAATTGATGACAGACGGCCATGGCAATACAGAGATATGATGACTGTCTCTTCATTAGTATGTTTTTAACACTATTAAAAAAGCGCAAATATAAAGAAAAGGGCAAAGGATGAAAGAGGAGTTTGGACCATTGACTTCGCACCAGAGGAAACATCAAAGCGCTAGACTTTAAGCACAAGATTTGAGGGTCAACTCATTTCCCCAAGGAGACCCAGAAGAAGGAGGGTGGGGAAGGAGCCAATAGCTTCTGATCAGTTCTGTTCTCTCTTTGAAGTCACACTGTGGAGACTTGGGTTTCAGAGGAGCTTACTGAGAGAGGCTTTCCAGTGCCAACGGAAGAGTTGAGATGACAGCTGATGGACACAACACCTCTTGGACTGTGTCAATGACTTTGGGTGTGCACTAATTTAAAGAAGTATAAGGCACAGCTTGCTGACTTTAAGTTTAGAAAGAGGACAAACATGAAAAATGAATTGAGGCTATTGACCAGAGAACTCTTGTATTATGAACCAAGGAAAAGAAAACAATGTCCAAAATAAGTCTTTAATCAGAGAAAATGAGTGTATTTCAAGGAATTTAAAGCTTTAAGGAGATAAAGAAATGAGTGACCATTTGCGTCTGAAAACACTCTTTTTATTAAGGAAGATGGTAAAGGTTAAACATTCAAATATTACTCCATGGAGATTCAATTTGAGACCACAGCCATGAAAGTGAGTTTTGGAAATGTCACAGAGTCCTGGTATGTAGGGGGGAAAAAAAGACTTGAAGAATTTGGGGGAGATAGTGAAGTCACATGGCTTACAGATGGTGTGGATAAGGAAGACTGGGACATAGGAATCCATCCTCATAACATTTCTATAGCAAAAATGGAATTTCAATGTTTTTATATTTATATGTTAATACAATCAGGAAATGACAGGATAGAGAGGAATAGCAAGGTAACAGACTGTCCCACCCTCACATTAAAAACTCGTCTATGAATTTTCAAGGCCTATCAGAATGTGAGGCTTTCTAGCCTCCAAGAAGCATGGACTAAATCAGAGTTAGTTAGATTTGCAGAGAACAGGGTTTTCAGGCAGTCACCGGGCTTCTGAGTCTTTCTACAAATCATCACAACATAGGCATTAGCCACAAATGTCTAAATGGAATATAAGTAGATGCATCATTTCTGACAAAGATCTATTTCTTTATTGTAATAGACAATAAAAATAATTACAGATTACATTATGCTGTTTGTTCATTGAATTCAAATAAACATTGAATTCTGTTGCCATAACTATTAATGGCATTAATATGTATCTTTTGCATCATCTTCTCTAATTAAAATACTTGTTACACATTATTGAATAGATGCTTGACAAAATATATTTCTTTGCCTGTATGGCTTCTAAGAGCTCTGGTTTTATGTTCCATCATGTTTCACATTTAAACTTGCAGTATACATTAATAAGATAAAGTGATTTCTCTCTCGTGTTCCCACAAGCTGCTTCTCACTGAGTTAAGTACTTCTTCAGGGGACTGAGAATCCATTGATTTCAGATCAGCAAGTATATGAGATTTTTAGACCATATTAAAAAATGAAAAATTGGACTCCTCATCACTCTTTCCCAAGAGGAAAAGGCTTAAGTCAGCAGAGCTAATGGAAAAAAAAAAACTACCAATGAAAAATACAGAAACCCAGGAGCAGCAGGTAGAAGAATTAGTCACGGTTATTCTGAAATACACAAATTTACCTCCAATATTCTGCCAAAAACACTGAATGATTTAATACAACATGTTATTTTAGCTTTACAAAGTATGGGCTTCGAGGCTTACTTCTCTTTATGCCCTTGTGTTCTGTTGACTTTCTTACCTTGTTGCATTTTCCCAAGACATTTGTAGGGATTGCATTTTTTAGAGGCCCATGCCAGAATTTACCCACATGAGTTCTATTGACCTTCTTTAGAGCCTCAAGGCACAATCTCTATTCCTTGCTATAAAATGAACTTGTTATTTGCAGCCATATTTTCATCTGGTTTTGCTATCCCACATATGAAAATTATTTCTCTGGAAGGCTTGATTTACTTCTATTAATTATTATTCAAAAATATACCCTGAGAAACAAATGTAGCCAAATATCAAACAAATGAAAACAGATGGTAGTAGTATATTCTCGAGGAAGGATTTGGCCCAGGAGGGTAAGAGAAAAATATATAATGCAAACAGAATTTCCCTTAATTGCCTTTGGTAAGTCAACATGCAAAATGACTACATCTTTTTACATACCTCTCCTCAATTTAAAATAAAATGTTTATATTCAAAGTGTAGGATATATAAAACATGATCCAGAAGTTAGATAGTAATATATATATTTGTTTTTTGATGATAGTTCCTAGTTCCCAGTTAACAAAGTAAACTCAAGGAAAAATTCATTGAGTGAATCAGGAAAATTATAACATCTGAGCGATATAAGTGAGTTTGAAAATTTCTTATTGTTTTTAAATTGAATACAGATTAAAAGTGTTTCTTAGTGCTGGGAGTACAGATCAGTGGTAGAAGGCCTACACAAGCATGCCTGAGGTCCTGCTTTCAGTTCCGAGCACCACTACTTAGTCTTTGGGAACCTGACAACTGCATAAGCTGCCTAGACTCATCTGAGTAATCCTCTGTCACAAAGATGGAGATAACTTAAACAGCACCTGTGGAAAGAGACAAGTCATTTATCTGATGGCAAAACTTTTCATCATGTGAAGAGGAGCTTTCTTTGTTCTCATTAAAACTCACTAAAAGGGCCCTGGAATGAGGGACCACTCTGAAAAAGGAATCCTCCACTGTGAAAATTAAGATGTGAGGTCAAGTTCACTAGATTTTAATCAATCTCAAGTACCTCCACCCGAAAAGCAACATTCACGATCCCCTTGAGAGAATCCACTTAACACCCCCAACCCTCACCCCCACCCTGCCAGACCCTTTTCAGCACAGATTTCCCTCCACATTTAACACACCAGATGGAAACTTGAAACATTTGAAAAAGTGTTAGAATTTAATCAAGCGTCAAAGTTAAAGTGAATTTTACAAACAGCATTCAGGCTAACTAAATTCTCAAACCACTTTTGGCACATTTCTTTGGTCTCCTCCATTCATTTTGCCAGAAGTCATTGATTTTAAAAAGGTTATGTAAATGTATATATTTTTCCAATGTATCATCTATAGAGAAAGCACTTATGTAAATAAACCTTTGGAAAAGCTAAGCTGTTATAATTAAAGCAGAAATTGGTTGTATTGGAAATATTGTTCTTTTGGTTTAATACTGTTTTTAAGAGTTTATACATATATATATATACATACTTATGCATATATATAGACACTCAATTTCTAGCACTCTTGTAAAAAGATGTAACTTCAATCAACTGTCATATTGTCCCCAGTATAAAATTTTAGGGAATGCCCTTTCTTTCCTGTCTTTATGATATCGTAAGTGTGCTCATATAGTACCTATGGATGCAGGTAAGCAAGCCAACACATCCCTATGCAGAAGCCAGAGAAAGGCATTGCCTTCATCTGTCACCCTCCATCTTACTTCCTTGATAGGAGGTTCCTGGCTAGGCTGGCCAGCAAACTCTCTGAATCCACCTGTCTCTGCTCCCCAGTGCTGGGGTTACAGGTATTAAAGCCCTGCCTGGAATTCTTGGTAGATACAGATGATATGAACTCAAGTCTTCATGTTTACACACCAAGTACTCTGACTCACTGAGAAATCTCGACAGCCTAGATATTTTTCTAACGTTAATACTCCAGAGCTACCTCTTAGCTTGCTGTGTTTACTATATTGAGTAATTCTAGAGGTATCAACATGTGTCACCTCTGTCTGGCCAGCTATTTGTGCTCCTAAATTCAACCTTCAACTTCCATTGGGTAGTAGAAATGGGCTATTGGCATAGGAAATTATTGTTTCAAATTAATAGAAACTCTACATGAAGATTACACTAGTATTATTATGAGGCTATTGGGTGAGCGCTGGTCCTCTAGGTGTACACTAGTCTGTCCCATAAGCCAGACAAAATCTGTCTGCCAAAGAAGGAGGAAAATCCAAAGTGAAGTGTCAGAGAGAGGAGTGAACAGTGACAGAGTGTGACAGCCAGATCTAAGACCAAGGATCTGAAAGGAGTAGTTTTCCTCCCCACTGGGCTCTAAATGAAAGCAACAGAGATCTTGAGGACCCCAGTGAGAAAGTAATAGTTATAAACCTCAGGACACAAAATGGCAACCAGCAGAAGCTCTAGTAGCTGAAGTAAGAAACTGAGGGTTCTAGACAGAAAGTCACATTACAAATTGGAGGGAGCGCCCACCTTTTCATCCTTCAGAGTCAAAGTGGAGATCATAAGTCTTTATTTTGTCCTGAAGACAAAGTGGCAGCTAAAGATCTAAGGGCAGCTGGCAAAGTGGAAGTAACTTATAGATCCAGTGGCAGCAGAGAAAATCCTGCCACCAATTGGAAAAAATAAAAATAATTTAAAAAAGAACTAAAATCATAAACTTTATTAGAACAGATGAACAACTACAAATAAAGAGAGTGGGAGGAGCCCCAATGGTAACAGCAGTTTTTATAGGCTCCTAGGGGACATTTCTCCTGCCACTCACTTTGTAATAGCTGAAATATCTTGGGAGGCAGAGCAAGGAACCATCCTTCTTAAAGGACTAGTACCTGTTTTCCAAATCATCCCAAGTTCTCCTGACCCTCTTGAGCTACTGTTCTCCAGTAATTTGAATTATTAAATGGACTAAATATGTTTTCTTTTTTTCCACATGAAATGCAAGTTGAACTTTGCAAATTCTTTCATCCCTCATTTGATACATTATTTTCCCCCCCATAAATGTTCTGCTCTGTTCACTAGGTGTGGAGTGCTTGCTAACATATCTATCCAACAATTTCCAAGAGCTTTTAAAGAAAATAAATGGTAGAAGCCTGTAATATCTGGCAAAATATTAAATATGATTTGCAGTTTCATGACCACTGGACAGAGGGCCTCAAAGGTGTCTGAAGCCTTTCATTTACTGACCAGGAGCTTCAAAGTGGTTCTCTGAGTCTAGGTTACAGCACTGTTTGTGAATAATAACCAAGAAACACAACCATCCTAATTTGATACATTCTGTGCATATTTGTTAACCACCTACTGTGGGAATGCATTTGTGAGTGCTGTATCTTTAAATAAAGGAGCTGGTTTGGGCCATGGCAGGTACGTAGAATAGGTAGGAGGAGAAATCAGAGCTTAGGTAAGAGAAGCAGGGCGGAGTTAGAGGCAGACCGCGCGGAAGCCGCCCAAGGGACGACATGTAAGGAACATGGGTGAGCTACGGGCTGGGCCCACGTGGCCCGCGGATTAATAGAAATGGGTTGATTTAAAATGTAAGAGCTAGCTAGCAATGTGCCTGAGCCATAGGCCAAACAGCATGAACTTAATATAAGCCTCTGAGTTATTTTTGGGGACCTGGGCGGCTGGGCAGCTGAGGGGTCTGGCACGGCAGGTCTGTGGGTCGGACGGCGGGCAGATAAGCGGCGCCAGGCAGGTCTGTGGATCTCGGATCTCTGGCCGCCCGGGACCCAGAGAAACATAATACAACAGATGGCGCATCCAACGTGGGCCGATTATCCACTTAGAGCCTGACAAAGATTAAAAAGAGTTCTAGATCGCAGAAACTGATCAAAGGCAGCTTCCAAATTGTGTATGTAAATCGGGTCTTTGTACAAACAAAGCATGGTCCGGGTCACACTCAAAATGGCGCCAGCGGCGGGCTGGCGACAGGCAGTGTGAGCTACAATCAGGCAGGTTCCTGAAAACTAACAAAAGACTCAGTAATGTGATTGATTTTAGATTTCTGCTTATTTTGAACAAAAGAGAAACAAATTTTCTTCATGGCAGCATTTTCTTAGGTGTGCTCTGTTTACGGTCCGTTTAAGAAAACTTAGTGATTCCGCCTAATTTGCAAAAACTGTGCTTCTTTTTGGAGAATGTATTTTAAAAGCTCTTAAGGTTAGAAGATGATTAAGGATTCACAATAAAACAGATTCAGATAAAAAGAAAACCTGTAAACGGGTTACAATGTTTGTAAAAGGTACATAGGCTTCAAAGAGAAAATAAAGAGGTTAGAAAAAGTTTTTAAAGCGAAAAATAGAATGATAAAAATATAATAAGCCACGTAAAGATGGAAAATAGACACAAAATCTGGATTTTGGTTGTTATTGTGTTTTCTTTTAATTTTTTAACTGTTAATGAGCTAACTGCAAAAAGACAATGGATTGCAAAGGCTACTAAGTTAAACAAGAATGTATATTTTAAAGGTATTTTGATTTTGAAATTTGTGTCTAAGGATTTATTGCTTTGGAAGAGTTCTGTTTCTGTTTCCACAGATGAGAACCTGTGGATTGCTTCCAGGCAAATGTGGTTTCATCAACCAAGACCCCCTGAAAAAACCTCTGATGAGAAGAGATGGCCAGAACAGCTTCAGAGCTGCAGACTGATTCAGCCTCAACAACCGTGAGACTTTCAACGCCCCTTAATCAGCAGGAAGTAGTAATAGAAAAACAACGCCCAAATTCCCCAAATATTATTTCTAGATGTTTGTTTTCATTATAAATGGTTAATGGTCATAGTCAATCTCTTTCTAAGAAAAAACGGGGGATATGGTATGTGAATGCTTTTTTAAAAAAAAATTAGATTATTGAATTTACAGGTAATCAGCTGTTAATCTCAAACTGCTTTACATTGGTATAGATTTTGGTTTATTGATACAAATTTAAAGTCAATTTTATTATGCTGTATGTGTTTTTCTATTCTTGTTTAAGGTATGATGTTCATATAACTGTTTTAAAATTGTAGTGTATAATTAAGAAATAAAGGTTAATAGTCACTTTTGATAATCAAACTTATAGTTAGGTTAGTTAAGATTTTTAAGTATACAAAGATATATTTCAATTAAATAGATAATCTTCAAATACTTCTAAGACCTACAGAATATGGCATTTAAAATATTTTAAGAGCTTAGACTTTTCTGGACAGTGAGACAGGTCTATACCTGGCAGCACTAATTTACTTCAACAGGAAAATGGGCATTGAAGAAACTCCATATAGAGTCTCATCTATTTATGGTAATGGTAAGCCACTAGAGAAGAAACTGTTTTTATATTGACTGCTTGACAATATGCTGTTTAAACTGGACATGCAGGTTCCATAAGAAGATGACCTCTGGACTTTGGCAGAGCAAGCCAAGATCATCATTCGGGTTCCTGCTTTACAGAGAAAACTGTCAGACATTCTTCAAGACTCAAGGAAAAACAACGGATGAACTGTGCCAAAATGGGCAGAGCGGATTTCCTACTTCACTGAAATGAAAAGAGACTTTGGGCCTGTAGGCTGAAGATGAATGCCCCAACTTTATAAAGGAACTTTGGGTGACTGTCCAGGCAGATAGGTGTCATCTCTGTCCTTTCTAGATTTTAGAAGTCGTTTGCACTTCTGGTTTACTTGGGTAAATATTATATCCTTCTGTGGTCTTTGATGTAGTTGAAGATTAGATAGTTATATGTACAGTTTTTCTTAGTCATTTAAAAAGTATATTAGATATGAAACTTTAAATTCATAAAGATAAGGTAGATAGAATGTTTTCTTTAATTTTGCTAAGTGCAAGTAGACTAGATATTATAACTGTAATTCTTGCTTGATGGCTATTTTGTTATATGTAATTTTACTATGTTAAAATTGAAACCTTCCTTTTTGATTAGAGAAAAAGGGGGAAATGTGGGAATGCATTTGTGAGTGCTGTATCTTTAAATAAAGGAGCTGGTTTGGGCCATGGCAGGTACGTAGAATAGGTAGGAGGAGAAATCAGAGCTTAGGTAAGAGAAGCAGGGCGGAGTTAGAGGCAGACCGCGCGGAAGCCGCCCAAGGGACGACATGTAAGGAACATGGGTGAGCTACGGGCTGGGCCCACGTGGCCCGCGGATTAATAGAAATGGGTTGATTTAAAATGTAAGAGCTAGCTAGCAATGTGCCTGAGCCATAGGCCAAACAGCATGAACTTAATATAAGCCTCTGAGTTATTTTTGGGGACCTGGGCGGCTGGGCAGCTGAGGGGTCTGGCACGGCAGGTCTGTGGGTCGGACGGCGGGCAGATAAGCGGCGCCAGGCAGGTCTGTGGATCCGAGACCTCTGGGGCATGGGACCAGCGAACTAAATACAACAACCTACTATGTGGTTGATCCAATGGCACTGTAAGCTAGGAGGCCATTTCTCCATTTGCAAATACAAGACATTCCCAACTAACATTAGTTCTTTCTGGACCTGTGTTTGGTCTTCTATGCTCTCCTAACCTGACCCAGTTTGCCCCATAATTTTTCCATATTTGTGTCTGTGTTATCTCACTAAGTCCACAGGCTTATAATTATTTAAAAGTAATTCCCTCCTACATAACAATAAATTATTTTTGAAGTCAAAATCTTCTCTTATTTTATGTTACAATACAGCTAATTCATCTGAATACTAACTTTTATTCCTGTAAAGGGACTCATGATTCAGGAAGCTCACACTATTTAGCAAGGTTCAGAAAGTTAGTGAAACTTACAAGGTTCACAAAGCTTTACTTAACTAATGTCAGATATATATGACTCAAATTGAGCTGCAAATTGGAGATCAAGCTTCTGTGAGACATCACTCATGCCAGGTAGGATTTTCAGTGATGTAGCTACCCAAGAATCACCGTGGTCCTTAAATATTCCCCCAAAACTCATTGGTTTACCAAGCTAGACTTGAGTGGAATCATTTCTTTGGTTGTGATTGTGTCCTTCTATGGCATGAATAGATTTCTTCATATTTTCCCTGGAAAAGGTACACATTTCTGCTGCTGTGATAAAATAAATTGTCAACAGACAAATTACAGGAGAAATGCTTGATTCTGGTTAACTCCAGTCTACACCATCACTTCCAGAGACTCATCAGCTGGAGGACATAAGGCAACTGCACATCACATCCATAGTCAAGAGTGGGAAGAGATGAATCCGTGCTTACTTGTGCTCAGACTGCTTTCTACACTTACATAGTCCCAGATCCCAGCCTGCAGAATGGTGCAACCCAAAGTGAACAAGTCTTCCAACATCAATTACTCCGCGTCATCAAGACCTAGTCAGCTCTTCATTGTCTAACTCGTGTCCAGTTAACTGAACTAACAACCACAATGAACTGCTGAAACTAGATTGGAGCTGAGATTCCTGACAGCACCCATCCTCTTTCCATAAAAAAACGCGTTATTAGCACAAAATGTTAAAACAAGTGTGCTGTGCATTTAATTTAAATATGCTCTTAGCCTTGGGCCTAAGTATGCATTCCAATGAGAAATTTAACATTAATAGATTTTACTACTGCTTTTCCCTTCAGAGTGAGAGTCAAAACCAAGCCAAGTGTTTTATTAGGAAGTTGATGGTTTAGGGTTTTGTTGTTGTTTACCAAATTATAATTTAAGGACTTCTATTTAATCACTAAATCTTTGCAAAACCTTGCTTCTACTCTACACAAACTAAATTACCTGAGATAATTAACAATATCATTTGCATATTCAGCCTATGGCTATTTAAAAAGCTACTTCAGTCATTATGTGGCTTTTCCATTTGGTTTAACACAAATTCCCAAGACAGCTTTAAAGTTATTTGGAGCTGCTCTTTTCAACATAACTGCGAGTTCATATATGGAAGTGAAATTTTGTTGTTGTTGTTGTTTGTTTAGAAAACATTTTTCTCAGAACTGAGAGTTGATCAGGAAAAACAGAGCAATTTTCAACAGTCTTTAAAAGAACCCAGAAATGATGCTTGTTTCTTCTTATAAGAAGCAATTGAGAATTGAAGTGAAAATAGCAGCTACTTCCCCTGTATTTGTTTGTTTGTTGTGATCCTGGAGATAGAACCTAGGGTCTCACATTCTAAGCAAGAGGTCCATTATTTCATTTCATTTTACTTTATTTTATGAAATAGAATCTAACAATTTTGCTCAATGCAGCCTTGAACTCACTCTCGTCCACGCTGGCTTTGAATTTATGATTCTTCTGCCTCTAAGGATCCCAAGTACTTGGGATTACAGCCTACTGCCAACAGGTCTGGTCTGTTCTACTTTTGAGACAAAGTCTCCCTATATTGCCTAGGTTGGCCTCAACCTTAAGACCCTTCTGTTTCATGAATTCTATTTAGTCTTATAATAAAAACCCAAAGTGAGATATTGGGTAAAGCCAAAAGATCAGAGAGTCAGAGGTACAAGTCATAGTCACTTCTCACATAGCCACTCCTCAGGCAGAAAGGGCAGATCCTATCTCTAGGAATCCTCAGACTCTTGAGTCCCCAGCAGAAAGGGGAGGGACAAATCCCTGTCTCCTCCTACTTTATATTCCTTTCTCTGCCCCTCCATATCACTTTCTGGTCCAAACTTCCTAGTGCCTGGATTAAAAGGGCATGTGTTTCCCGAGTACTGGAAGCAGAAGTATGAGATTAGAGGTGTGTGCCACGCTCTCTGGCTCTACTTGCCCTTGAATTTACAGAGATTCAGACCAATCTCTGCCTTTTCCTCCTGAGTGCTAGGAGGTGTGTGTCATCACTCCATGACCTCTATGAATAACTCTGTGGTTGACTCTGTCCTCTGATCTTTAGGCAAACTTTATTTCCTTGGAGCCTACACAATATATCATCAAACCCTTGTGCTTCAAGTGCTGGGTTTCTGGGTGTGCAGGACTTTGCCAATTTACTTTCACTTAAGCTACTCTGTGTCCCCAAGCTTCTGCTGTTAATCCTACCTACTTAAGAGCATGGGAGATCTTTACATTTCTGATATCTTCTTTTATTTATTTTTATTTTTTTAAAAAATTTTTTTGCCCATATCTACCACTGCTCCTCCTCCCTGCCCTCCCCCAGCCCATCCCCCATCCATTCCCCAAGGAGATCAAGGGACTTCTTTTAGTCCCTTGTTTAAAGACTTAAAATTCTTGTCATACAGGTCTTTCACTTGTTACACAATTGAGTATTGCTCAGCTGTAAAAAAACAGTGATCTCATGATATTTGCAGACAAATAGATGAAACTAGAAAAAAAATCATTCTGAGTGAAATAACTCAGACCCAGAAAAACAAACATGGTATGTACTCCCTTGTAAGAAGATATTAGAGTAAAATATAGGATAGCCAACCTATAAACCACAGCCTCAGAAGTCTAAATAACAAGGGAGACTCAAAGAGGGAATCTAGTGAGTAAACTGGGGTGGGGGTGGGAGGATAGAGGGATGGGAACTTGGGGGGGTGGATTGGGTGGGCTGGGTATGGGAGATGGGTTTGAGTCAGAAAGGAGGGGGAGAGTAAGGAAAGAGTTTTCTTGATAAGAGGAGCCATTTGGGGATTAAAGCGAAATCTGGCACCAGGGAAACCCCTAGGAATCGTATCAATAGTGCAGAGGGTCCCTGTAATCAAATTAGTGACTACCCTAATTGTCATCAGAGACACTTTATCCAGTAACTGATGGACGCAGATGCAGAGATTCATATCCCATCACTGGGCTGAGCTCCAGAAGTGTCACTGAACTGAAGAGAAAGGACTGTATGATCCAGGGAGGTCATGAGAGAGGAGCCCACAGAGACAGCTGACCTGAAGTCCTGGGAGCTTGTGGACTCTGGACAAATAGTTGGGGAGCCTGCATGGGGCCAACCTAAGCCCTTGACATGGATGTAACAGTTTAGCTTGGTCTCCTTGTAAGGCTCCTAGCAATGAAGTCAGGACCTGTCCCTAGCACTTAGGTGAATTTTGGAAACCTGTTGTTCATGCTGAATTACCTTGCCCAGACTTGATGCAAGGGGAAGAGCTTGGTCCTGCCTCTACTTGACCTGCCATGCTCTCTTCAAGCCACGAGAGGCCTTTCCCTTTCTGAATAGAGACAGAGTAGACAGGGAGGAGGGTAGATGGGAAATCCAATGGGGGAAATGAGAGGAAGAGAAAGGAGGAAGGAGAAACTGTAGTCAGTATGTAAATAAGTGAAAAAGTTGTTTAAATAAAAAGGATAATTTAAATAAACAATAATAATAAAATATAAAAGTAAGACCAGAAGTAATTTGATTGGTGGAATTATAACCACTACATTTACTTTTTTAAAACAAATTCAACAATGCTATTTGCAAAACCATATGTGCACTTTGAAGCAAAGCTGCATACTTAAATTCATAAAACCATATAAAATATGAAAATATTTTTATAAATTTCAACATAAGCAGCATTAAGTTTGTACACGGGCTTAGGCATGCATGCTAACATCAAATCACTCTCTATATACATAAAACTATGATTACATGTATGAGTAAACCTATATGTGTGCACTTCTGTAGCATGTAATGAAATAGCTGCCAGAGTTTGGTGAGAAAACAGAATACTTTTGACTGTGCAAAAAAATATAAATATATAATTAACTATCAGAACATTGGGATACGATATGAAAACAATAAAGGAAAAGGGATGCAATGCCTCTAGCACTATTTTGCTCACTTTAGAAATAAGTGTCTGAGTACAGATAACAGTTGTATATTTGAGTTTATTCTCAAAGTTCTCAGAGAGTATTTGTCACTCAGATTTACATTCATTAATTTTCTCCAATGTTCTGTGGCTTATTATTTATTTATATATATACATATATATATAATTTATAAAAAAGTCCTTTCTCCATGTATCCCCTGCTCCCTCTCTCTTCCCTCCTCCCAACCCCTCCCAGACAGATTTCAGCCACCCCCTCACCCCCCACCACTACCCCCCTCTGCCCAAAAAGCACAAGAAGTCCCAAGGTGGGTCAGCTCAGCATGGCACATGCACTTCAGGTGAGTCCAATTTCCTCATCCCAATATCAAGACTGGGTTAGGCCTAGGATCCATTCTACCTTGAATATTTTTAAGTTTTCTGACAGAAGTCTCCCAGTTTATCTTTGAGAAAAAAATTTGACAGCTGGCTTTGATATGTTTGAGGCCAATGTGGCAGGTGGATTATTGAGACATAGATGATGGGGGAACAGAGCAAGTACAGGGAAAAGCTCTTCTGTCTAATACCCTCGTTCATGCCACATTGTTACAAACAACCCTAGTGCTGCTTTTCATTTTTTTCTAATGATACACAACTTGATATTCAAACTTGATCCTCTTTTGTTATTCACTCTAATTACCAAGTCCAGCAAGAATGTGAAAAAAAAGTGATAGGTAGCTATGCAGGTTTCAAAAGAGGCATTTTCTTCTGCTGGGTAAACAAAATTGTTTGAAATTGTATTGTGGGATAATGCTCTTGTACACTGTAAATATTTGTCACTTGTATTGTTTCAATAAAATTCTTTATTGGCCAGTATCCAAGCAGAAATTATAGGCTGTGTGACCAGACTAGGATTCTGGGTAGAGTAAAGGCAGAGATACAGTTTCCAGTCAAATACAGAGGAAGCAGGATGAGAATGCTGGATTGAGCAAAGGTACAAATCCACACGGCAAAACATAGATAACAATTATTGGTTAATTTAAGTGCAAGAGCTCTTTAATACTAAATTTGAGATTCTACTGAACATTTGTAAGTAATATTAAGCCTCTGAGTCAATTATTTTGGAGGGGGCTGCTGGGCATTTGATAGTTTCTGGCAGGACAGAAACTTCTATATATAAATAACACTCCAGTATGTTGCATGCATGCATACATCTTCCTTCCTCGGTGGCAGCCTGCAGCTTCTCCTTGTCTCTGTTCTTCACCTTTTATCTCTGCTTAATTTTCCACCTGCCTCTAAGCTGCCTTGCCATAGGACAAAACAGCCAGAAGTTTTGGGACCCATCCAAGTACAAACTGTTTGGACTATGGCTCGGGCTCATGACCAACTATCTCTCACAACTTAACTCAACCCATTTTCCTTAATCTATGTACTGCCATGTGGCTCCATGGATTTACATCTTCCTTCTTTGGGTGGCAGCCTGCAGTTTCTCCTTGTCTCTGTTCTTCTTCATATTTTATATCTGCTTAATTTTCCACCTGCCTCTAAGCTGCCTTGCCATAGAACAAAACAGCTTTTTTAGTAACAAATAATAATAAAATATATTCGCAGCATACAGAAAGATATCTCATATTACAGGTACATCCACATAAAGCCTAAGAGAGCTTAAAAAGGATGCTAGTTACAAGAGAAGGAAGGCAAGCACAGATTAATGGTAGCATCATTGGGGGGGGCTCTGTTTTCTAGAGACAAACAGGAGCATGGTTTCTTTAAGATATGGCTTCCTGGCTCAACATTAAAACACTCTGCTATCAAAACACTTAGAAGTTTATGAGCAGCAGGCAGCGGTGCTCTATTTGGTGGCAGTGTGGATTCTAAAATTACCAGAGTTAGGCTGATAAACATGGCTCCTGCCAGTACCTCTACCATGAAGCTAAACTCTCACAAACCAAGGAGCTGAGGAGTAGAGCCAGCTACCATAACCAAGGCTTTAATCCTAGCCACAATGCTTAGAAGACTAAAGGTTCCTATGGTCAGAAGAAGATAGATTCAAGTTTTTAAAAACTCTAAACGGTTTTCAGTGTGTTTAAAATATGCATAGAATTAGGAGAAAAAATAAAAAGGAGGAAGTACTTGAAAATGAATAGAGTAAAAAATAATATAAAAATGAAAATACAGAGTCTAGATACCATATGTCATGCTGTTTGTGAACTGTTTGGCTGCAGAAGAAAGAGCAATAGCTCTGATTATAAATGCTGCTGGATTAAACCAACCTATATATTTTGAAAATATCTTGACTTCAAAATTGAAGTAAAAAAGCATGTTACTGCGGAAAAGAGATTTTTTGTTTCATTTCCACAGAAAATGAGAGGCTGTGGATTTATTTGGGTTACTGAAAATAAATTTGATCAAGGAAGACTCCTGAAAAATCTCCAATGGGAATAGATGGCCCAGATGATCCAATGTTTCAGAGCACCTCTGCAGCAGTTTTCTCAGAGTTCTACACTCAGAAATGATTCAATGCTGCAAGCTGAGATGATCCAGTCTCACAGACTATTCCAGTCAAAACTTGACCATAACTCTAAATTTTCTTTGGGTTCCAATAAGATTACCAGCACTCCCAATCATAGGAAATAGTTTAGAGAACTATGCCCACATTCCCAAAAAATGGATTATGGATGTTTATTTTTGTTTAGAGTATTGGTTACAAGTTGTTATAGATAATAATTGGAAAATAGTCTAAACAAAGGAGATTAGATTCAGAGTTCTTACTTTGAAAAGCACAAAAGGAGAAGTGTGCTATTGATAATGCTCTTGTACATAAAGATTTGTCATTAATACTGGTTTACTAAAACTCTCATTGGCAAATTGCCATACATGACATACAGGCAGGGCAATCAGATTAGGAGATTCTGGGAAGAGAACAGGCAGAGACACAGTCACCAGCCAGAAACAGAAAAGCAAAAAGAGAATACAGACCTGAGAAAAAGTACCAAGCTACATGACTAAAAATAGATAAGAATTATGAATTATTTTAAGTCTAAGAGCTGGTAAGTAATAAGCTTGAGCTACTAGTTGAACATTTATAGGTAAAATTAAGCCTTTGAGTGATGTGAGGATATCTTTCTGTATGCTGTGAATACCAATCTTTAAATAAAGGAGATGTTTTGGCCCATGACAGGCACCATAGCAAAAGTAGGTGGGGAATCAGAATAGATAGAAAAGGAAGGGTGGAGTCAGATCAGACCAAGCCAGCCGCACAAAGAAGCAACATGTAAGGAACACAGGTGAGCCTTGGGCCACATGGCAGGACAGATTAATGGAAATGGGTTGGGTTAAGATGAAGGAGTTAGCTAGCAATGTGCCTAAGCCATAGGCCAAACAACATGAAGTTAATAAAGGTGTCTGAGACATTTTGGGAACCTAAGCAGCAGCAGGCGGCTAAGAGATCTGGGGTAGCTGGTCTGTAGTTCTGCACCTCTGGCCAGACAGAGCCAGGAAACCTTATTGTAACATCTGAGGCAATTTTTTAGGAAGCAGCTGCTGGATATTTGAGATTTTATGTTGGGACAGAAACTTCCAACCACAGAATGGGATTTTGATTTTAAAAATAGTATGTTGTGGGATGGTCTTTCTGTATGGTATAAATATATGTTGCTACCCCTGGTTAATAAAGAAGATGTTATGGCCTGTGGTAAGACAAGAGACAGCTAAGCAGGGAATCCAAAAGAGATAGAGGAAAGAGAAAGGGAGGGTCAGATGAGATGCTGCATGGGGAACAAGATGTAATAGAATAGGTAATGCCAGAAAACCACATGACAAGACAGATTAATACAAATGGGTTAAGTAGTAAGAGCTAGTTGGTCATGAGCCTGATCATAGGTCAAATGGTTTATAGTTAATAGAAGTCGCTGAGTAATTATTTTATAAACTGCTATAGGACCATGGATGGGAGAGATTCATATGGACCATGGAGCTAGGCAGGACCAAAAAAACTTCTACATACCAAAGTAAACTTATTTCTATTGCATGGCATATTTTGATATATTCCTAATGTATTCCTTTTCAAAGCAGTTCTTCTGCAAAGTAGAGGCAAAGGCAGAATGAGCAACAGTTGGAGTTGGATGCACACTGAGTTCCCATTTTTAAATCTCCTCAAAATGCAGCAGAGTAACCTAAAAGAGCAAAAGGCATGGTTGATTTTTTTTAACTACATATTTTTGGTAGCTACATTTACTAGACTCAAAAATAGGCAAATTACACAATACACAAATTTGTCTATAGCTAGTTTCTTTACAAATTGGCTATCATAAAAATATTAAACCCAAATAATTATTCATTAAATGTATTGTCAATAACTTATTTTGAAATTATTTGATAGCTCAGCATTCAACATTGATATAAATGCTTAAAAGCCCCCTCAACAATATTCTGTGAATCAACATATTAAATTTTGACATATTTTATGTTACATCTTTGCCCTGACTTTTCATAAGTACCTTTGAAATAATCAAGAAAATATGAATTTGTCTTTTCAGTTGATGTCAAATGATCATATATGCTAGAGTTATGAACTGAAAATATTTCCTGTAGTAAGAGGTTTCTGGCCCAGACTTTGGGGCCTAACATCAAGGTTTAGGTCCACAGACCCACAGACCAGCAGACTCCCAGAGATACACAGATGATTACAATTAGTTTTGGGCTTATCAGCCTCAGGCCGAGGCATATAACTTGCTAACTCTGTACCCTTCATCTATCCCATGATTCTTCCTGTTCAGCCATGGGGCTCGGTACCTTTCTTTAGAGCAGTATGGTTGTCCTCTGCTTCCTCTGGCTTCTCTCTGGCATTCTCTCTGGCGTCCTGTTCTCAGAGTTTTTAGTCTCGTAGCCCCACCTACACTTCCTGCCTACCTTTGGCCCATCAGTGCTTTTTATTAAACCAGTGGGTGGGACAATTATTTACCATGAAACAACACAATACCCCTACAATTTCCTAAGTCATTTTTGTTCTCAAATGCACTGAAAATAATTTCTGCTTGCCCATAAGTGCTTTTTCTGAATCATGTTCATGTATTTTTCTCAAGTCATTCTTACTTTGTCATTGAAAGCAACACTTATGCATATCTGTGTGTGTGTGCGTGTGCGTGTGCGTGTGTGTGTGTGTGTGTGTGTGTGTGTGTGTGTGTGTGTGAGAGAGAGAGAGAGAGAGAGAGAGAGAGAGAGAGAGAGAGAGAGATCAGTTGAGAAAATTAATCTATAAGAACTAGGTATAGCCCTGTAGACCAGACATCTGAGTTTCAAGTATTGGAATTAAAGGCATGAGCAGAATTATGGGAGTGACCAACTTGAACTTGAGATCCATACTATGAGAGGGTGCCCACTCCTGACATTGTCTTGAGGGTCAGGACCTAGAGTCTGGGCAGCCCAGAGACCTAGGATAGAACCAAACATGACTGGCAAAAAAGAAACAAAAGTCAATAAAATTATTCCTGATGATATTCTGCCACATTCATACATTATTTCCTAGTCTAATTATCATCAGAAAGACTTCACCCAGCAACTGGTGAAAAACACATGTACAGACCCAAAGCCAAATATTAGGTGGACTGTGGGAAATCCTACAGAAGATGTGGAGGAAGGATTGAGGGAGTCAAGGAGACCAAAGAATACCATGGAAACACAGAATCAACTGATCTGGGCTCATGAGGACTCATGGAGATTGAATACCCAACCAGATAACTAGGACTGGACCCTCTGCCTATCTATTGCTGGTGTATGGCTTAGTCTTTTTATGAAATTCCTGGTAGAGGGAGTGAGGGCTGTCTCTTATTTGCTTGCCTGTCCTTGGGACCCTTTCCTCCTGCTGATTGCTTGCCCAGCCTCAAGAGAAGGGAGAGTGCCTCGTCTTGCTGCAACTTGATATTCTATGGCTGGCTGATATACATTGGAATATACATTCTGAATGGGGGATCTGGGTATAAGGACTGGGTGGAGGGAGAGTGAATTGTGATTTGGCTGAGAAAAAAAATTGATTAATTTAAAAAAAAAAGAAAGAAAGAAAGAAAATCTGATCGTAAGGCATTTTCTCAATTAGTGATCACTGGCATAATGCCCAGTCAATTGCGGGAGGTGCTATATCTGAGCTGCTGGTCCTGGGTTCTATAAGAAAGCAGGCTGAATGAGTCATGTGGAACAAGCCAGTAAGCAGCACCTCTCCATGGCTTCTGTATTACCTCCTACTTCCAGGTTCCTGCACATTTGAGTTCCTGTCCTGATTCCCCTCACTAATCAACAGGGATGTGGGAAGTGTATGCCAAATAAAACCTTTTCTTCCCAACTTGCTTTTTGGTCTTGGTGTTTTATTACAGCAATATAAACCCTAACTAAGACAGTAAACCAAGATTTATATTCAAGAAGAGGAACTAAATTAATTTTAAATTAATTTTAAAGCATTAAATTCAGCTAAAAGTTAGCTGTAACTAATCATTTCTTTTATAATGGAGCTTATGATTATGCAAGGCTGACTTCTAAGTGAACTTTACTCCATGAGCTTTCACAAAAAAAAAAAAAAAAAAAAACCATCAGTGTTTTCTAGCAATTGTAATACACTCACCTGATCTGCCACCACTAAAGTACACTGTTCTGTGCCCCTTGTTAGCAGGCAATTTATAATTAATCCTGAATATTATTTGTTCTTCACCTTCTGCATCAAAACTTATAAACTTTTAACACTTAAGGGAAGAAGAATCAGACCCAGTCTAAAGAACAGAAAGGAATGAAATGTTTAGTCTAAAAGCCCAGGGGGAAAATGAGGGACAGCATGAACTTAGAAAATGGAAAAGCTAAGGAAATAAGAAATAAAAGAAAACCTCAGACATGAATCATAGTAAAGAGGAGGGTGTACCGTCATTTGTGGAATTTATAGGTTTCTTTTTCTATACCAAAATATTAAGTCCTTTGATATGTTTCCAAAACATGAGAATCCAAAATTGACTTCCTCATGAATTCAACCATTAGCATTTCATGAGCTTCTGGGCACTATTTGTGAATCTTCCCTCAGTAACATTAGTTATCGAGACACTTGGCATTTTTTCACAGCATGCACGAGTCACAACACAGACATCTCTGCCCTCAAAATAAATGGATATCAAACTCTGAATAAAACATGCCTCTTTCATCTCCACCCTGTCCTCTTTCTTAGTCTGTTGTTCCATCGCCTCCAGGAATTCTGTAGCCCAGGTTAAAAGGGAATGGACCAAGGTGATGTCTTGAGAAGTGCCAGTTCATAAGAGGAAAATGATTACCTCTTGCGACCTGGAGTTCTTTCCAGGATGCCAGCTCATTTCTAAACTACATTTTCTAGGTTTCATCATAGAATTGATTTTTCTAAAGTAAAATTGTTTTTATTTCTTTGGACTAAGGTGCCAATCAGAAAGGTTTACTTCTAAAAGAAAATGTGAAAATGCCGTAGTGTAGACCTACTCCGTTTGGACTGTTAAAGGTTATTATATGATCACAGTTTTATATATGCCTGATTTTTAACACAAAGAATGCACCATCAGATTATTAGAAGAAGAGTTTTTCCATTTTCTAAATCAAAAAACTAAAATAGGGAGCCATTTGCTAAAGTTCATGGAAAGTCCCTGAAGAAACTGCAGTGAGATCTAGATCTCCCAATATTTTAGTCAGGAATATTGTTATGCATGTACCTAGATGGAGTTGTTAATTAAGCACTTGTTATAAGCCAGATGCTTCCAGTGTTCCTGTGATGCCCTCCATCCCGCGACTAGCTACATAATAATTGATGAGCAGCCTCCAAGTACTACACAGAAACATTAATATATAACATTGGAAATCACCCTTGTTCAAATGAAACTGTTGACTTATTTGTTCTTATTTGTTCTGTCATTGTTAATGGCTCCATTTACCAATGTAAGAAACTTCATTTTAATTGCACTGAACCATCAGCTTCATAAACACAGAAACATTCCACATATAAAATTATCATGTAACCTCAAACAAAATGCCTAGAAATAGTAGCCATTGAGCTCCATCCCACAGGGATGAGCCAGTAGCATTTCTAATTACTGACACGTGTGCACTGCACTCAGAGTGAATCAGCTACACTTTATGATAATACTCAGCATTATTTGAAAGGAGGCAAAAGTCCCCTGTCCCTCCCCTCATCAACATCCCCCAGCACCTCATTGAGACTTTGCTGATCTCTTGCTGCCTTCTGTGAGGCTAAATC
This sequence comes from Phyllotis vaccarum, assembly GCA_033318265.1. NCBI lineage: Eukaryota > Metazoa > Chordata > Mammalia > Rodentia > Cricetidae > Phyllotis > Phyllotis vaccarum. Next base: position 8,252,622 of record JARWLC010000015.1, on the reverse strand, counting down.
TTAAGTGACAGACATATTATATAGAGAGATTTTTATATTACAATCAGCCCTGTGTTCTTAGTAGATACAAGATGGACGAAGTAATGGATACTTAATATAGAAGCCAGAATTTTACACACAAACTGAGAATAAGGCTGGCTATAAGGGAACACACACATTAGACACACAATCCATATAATACTATCTCTTAATTAATCTGACTTTGTTCCTCAATAAAATATTTGTGTGGGTTTAATCACTTGGAAATCTGTACTGTTCTAACTCTGATATTAAATCTATCTTTTAAAAAGGAAACATTATTTTTAAATAAAAACCTTACAACAGATTTAATTAGCAGTGCCTCATAGACAATGGCCAAGTGTGTGTCAAAACCATCACAGACAGTACTCAAGCAGTAGAGAAACCATTCATATACTGAGACACTTACCAGGGGTTCACTTTTGCTACAGATAGGAAATAGACATTGGTCTAACCTTTTACAAGCTGATGTTTTCCAACATGATCCTGAATAATGTAATGTTTAAAATTATACTGTGCTTGCTTAAAAAATTGTATTGCCCTAATTAAAAATTTTGGCAACTTAAAGTTTATGTACTATGTAGAAGCACTAAGTAGTTTATTAAAACTATTCATTGTTCTTTCATGTTTAAAAAAGTGTTTCAAAACTATAGTAAGAAGTTTCTGTGTCCTGCCTGACACAAGCAACAAATCTTTACAGTGTACAAGAACAATATTCCACATCAGAAAACAAAAACTTCTTGGTTGTCCATCAGTTTATTTCACACTCTTGAAAATACACAAAGGAAAATAAACCATCACATTTGCTTTCAAAAGAAAAACCAAAAATTTGGCATTTATCAAGCATGAGAGAGGTACATCAAGTGGTCTAAAAGACAAACCAAGATCCAGGATCCTGTCCTCTGTGAGGAGATGTTAGCGAAAGAGCAGAGGCTTACCAAGCCAGGCGCTGCATTTTCTAAGCCCTGTTGGTTTATTCTGGAAACAGTGATATGTTTATACAAAAACAAAATCCATTTTTGTAGCACTAGTCTATCCTAATAACAGGACAAAAAATATCAGAGAACAAATGAGTGAATGAGATTTCCTAGAAATCAAAGATGTAGTTGTCTAAAAGGTAGAATCCTGGTACCAAACTTAGCACAAGATTTGAAATAATGACCACAATAACTTCTTAGCCCATTTACTGTGAGTTTCATAGAGTCCAATCTCAACACACAGATGGTGCTTCTCAGCGATCCTAAGGAGAATTCATGCATAGTGATCATTTTCAAGAATAAAGATGACCAACATTTTTACTGGATCTCTTTTGTTCACTTCCAATGCATATGTTGTCAAATATGGACTCTCTGAGAAAGGTTGCAATAGTAATGTCAGCCTTAGTAGCTAAGAACAGCAACAGCTGATGAGGAAAACCTAGCTAGTGTACTAAGTGCAAATCAAAAGATATTTGGATCTACAAGTCTTTCAAATATAGCTCCATTAGTAGAGGACCTCCTGAGTTCAGGAAGCCCCAAGTTCAGTCCCCTAGCATTGCATAAACCAAATGTCATAGTATACACACTCAAATCCATTGCTCCAGGATGGACTCAGGAGAAGAGTAAGTTCAAGGTCATCCTTGGCTGTTCAAGGTCATCCCTGTCTATACAGAAGTTAAAGCCCACCTTGGGCTTCATAAGACACTGTCTCCAAAAGAAAAACTTTCAAAGTGATGCAGGAAATTTATAAGAGCTTCTTATTTGTTGATTCTAGATTCTTTTGAGGAAACAATTAAAGAATGCTTTCTGGGGCTTCAAAAGCAAATTGTACCATGGCTAATGGGGAAACTATCTGAGACTAAGAGTAACGCAAGGACACTCTGTGATGCTATGGACTATGATACAAAGAAATGACTGTTTACTCCATATGGTGCTGTGTAGATGTTTGTTTGATAACCCCTCTCACAAACACTGATTTAAAGAACAGAAAGATATACCAGCCTCCACAACCCCTACAGACGTTTCTGACAAAAGCAAAGTATGCTTGCTGTTAAGAAAATAACTGCATCTAATATAATAACAGGGTTTCTTTATAGTTTCCAAATGCTGCCCTGCCTGTGCTTAAAGAAATCTTCTCAGAGGCCCTGTCAAAGGGAGGTGTCTCTTTAGACAATTTTCCTAGAGTGCTTATGTTTAAAACTCCTACAGAAGGAAAAGCCCTGTGAAGTTATGATTCTTAAAAATGAGCAGGTTGACTGCTTTGCCTACTGTGAACATGAGAAGTCAGATTTAGAATTCAATCTATTATGGTTCCTGAAAGAATTCTTTTTCTTGGTATGAAATAAATCACATAAGAACTCATTAGGAATGGATGAATACACAGTAGGAATGAAAAGAGATATCCCATTCTTTTCAGACACAGTCTAAATATATTTATGTGTAAAAATTTTGAGTAATATTTTTTAAACTAATTCATAATGTCTTGGGATTTTCATTGCTGTGAAGAGACACCATAATTACCTCAGCAACTCTTTATAAATGGAAACATTTAATTGGGGGTGGCTGGCCTACAGTTACAGAGGTTCTGCCCATTATAATCATGATGGGGAGTATGGCAGAGAACAGGCAGATGGGGGGCTGAAGCAGAGAGTTCTACATCTCAAAAGGAAGTCAACTGATGATCACAAAGGGAGAAGAAGTATGAGAAAAGGAGACCTCAAAGCCTACCCCCACATCTAAACACTTCCTTCAAAAGGACCACGCCTCCTAATAGTGCCACTCATTTTGAGACCATTTTCTTTCAAACCACTTCACATGAAATATAGAAGAAAGTCATAATACAACTCTAACTTAGGAATGAGAAAAGACAGTTATCTTGACAGCATGTCTTCTGGTATTTGCTCTTATTGCCTTGAAGAGTCAGTTCCCTTAGTAATTGCTGTAAATATAGATTTAGAGACTTTTCTTCTGTTAATTTTAGATAAATGTTCAGACCTTAGAGAGAAGAGCTTCTTGGCACATTATGAATTACTATCTACTAAGTCTTTCAAAAGGAAACTTTCGCCAGTGGATTGTCTTTAACCTTGCTTCCAAACCATAAATCACTGTGTCCCCTTTACTCTGTTTTATGGATATAGTTGGCCTCCACCTGAAGTAATATTATTTAATTTTACCTACATATGATTTAGGTTCATACTAGAATGTAGGAATCTTGTCTTTCTAAACTTTATCTTCTCTAACAAGAACAATATGTAGCATATAAAAAATAGTATGAGTAAAATAAACAAAGGAATACATGAAGAAGTGGAAGAAATTTTGTTATGTTGGCTTTGCTCTTAGGGGATTCTGTAGGAGTAAGACAGAAATTGTCTTTGCCAGCTATTGTCTCATCAGCTGTTTGCCTTGGTAAATTGGCTATGTATATCCATGTGCATGTGCATATGTCTGCACATCTGCATGTGTGTATGTGGTTGTATTTGTATGTGAATACGTGCATTCATGAGTGTACATGAGTGTAAATTTTTGTGTGAATTCATGAATGGGTGTGTATGTTCTTATTGGGTCCCCCCCCTCTGTGTGTGTGTGTGTGTGTGTGTGTGTGTGTGTGTGTGTGTGCGCGCGCGCGCGCTTAGAGGAGGCAACTTTGTGTCTAAAGAACTAGTCATCAATGAGTCCAAAATAAGAATTGCAGGTAGTGCCCATAAAAAAGAGACTTTCTGCTAAAGTTCAACTTTCCTGGAAAACTGAGTTCAGCCCTGGTTGTTCAAACTGCTTATTTACATAGAGAAATTTAGATATACATCTCTTTAAAAATATATATAAGGTTACTGCTCTTAATTTTTCAAGAATGAAGCAGAAACAATCTCGAAATAAATTTTCTGGAGTAAGTAATGGAAAGTAGCTATTAACCTAATACAGAAGGAAATACATTGACTTCAGTTACAAATGTGTACTGTCAGAATGCAATACACAGAATTTGCTTATAGATATTGGTATCATTTTATAAAACTGAAAAAGATTCTAAAATAGCATATGAAAAAAATGTGTTCTGATTGTCTGTGTAGACAAAACAGCAGAAAGGAGTTTACCAAAAGACACAGCTGTTTCTATAGAGAGCACATTATTTTATGTACTAAGGGCTCCTCAATATCCTTGTCTTTGTTTTTGCAGATAAGAAGGGAGTGCACTGTTTAATTACTTTTTGATGTCTAAAACATCTGACCCAGTAAAATAAAAACCAATGCAGTCACCATGCCCCTCTTCACATATCAGCTGTGTGCTTACTTCTCTCTCCCTCCTGTCAGTAATGTTAGCTTGAGCATTGTTTATGAAGTTTAACCCCTGGTGGAAATCGACTCTAGCAATTCTGAGAAGTGAAAAATGAATACTTCTACCTGTATGCATTAAAACAGTACCAAGCTAACCTACCATGTGATACCCAGGATTTTTGTTCCTAACATAGAAGGCAGTGCTCCTCTGCCTGAGTGAAGACAAGAAGATAATCCCAGAGGAGAGTAAGGAGATTCTGGTAGGAGATGTGAAGCAGGCTGTGGACCACCCATACACCGCTCTTATCAAGGTGCTGACAGATAAGGACCACCACTGTGCTCTCTAATGACACGACCTATGAGACCAAGGAGAGCAAGAGGAAGGACTTGGTGTTCATCTTCTGGACCACAGGAGTGCACTCCTTAAGAACAAAGTGGCCTACGTCAGCTCTAAGGATACCATCAAAAGGAAGCTGACAGAAATCAAGCATGAATTAGGAAAAAAAATGGCTATGAGGAAGTCAAGGATGCTGCTCCCTGGCAGAAAAACTGGGTGGCAACACTATTTTCTCTCTTGGAGGGCAAGCTTTTTGTGAGCCATCTGCAGACTCCTTCCTGAAGCATCTAGCAGCCCCACACTTGCTCATGGGTGTTGCAGGCTGCAACTGTTAGAAAATAGTCAATTCTGTGTGTCCCTAAATTTCACACACACATGCTCCTTAACTTTCTTATGTTACAATAAGGTTTCTGGTCCCAGGGCGGCCAGAGGTCCAGACCCACAGACCAGCAGCCCCAGACTCCTTAGGCACATGCTGCTGCTCAGGACCCCAGAAATGATTCAGACACTTATATTAAGTTCATGCTCTTTGGCCTATGGCTCAGGCACATTGCTAGCTTGCTCCTACATCTTAACTCAACCAATTCTCATTATTCTGTCTGCCATGTGGCCCGTGGCTCACCTGTGCTCCTTGCATGTTTCTTCTCTGGTCGTCTGGCTAGGTCTCATCTGACTCTGCCCTTCCTTTCCTACCTATTCTGATTCCCCACCTTTTTTTCTATGGTGCCTATCATGGGCCAAAACAGACCCTTTATTTAAAGATTGATATTCACAGCATAAAGAAAGATATTCCCACAACATTCTTAGTTATGTCCAAGCACACTTATCTTAGGTATCAATATCATAAATCAAGCATGCATTTAAGGCACCTTACCCAATGAGCACCACAGCTCAGCAATGCCACACCATGTACAATACTAACTGTTCCTCGATGGCTGTGTGGTAAACTGGGAGATACAGTTGTTGACACTTTTAAATGTTATAAACTATTAAAAACTCATATCAATAGCCTGTGGAATAAGAAAAAAAATCAAAATTTGAAGTGCAATTTCTACTAAACACATGTTGCTTTCACACCATTGTATATTCAGAAGGCCATTATGAAATTTCCAAGGTTATTGTCTCTTTATACAGACACAGCAGAACATAACGGAACCTCTCATAAAATTTACATGCATTCATATGACAATAGATAAATAATGACCTAAATATTTTTCATGGTCAGGTACTAAAAAACTTTGTACTCCACATTCGCTAGACTCAACTTGTATGGCACAAGCTTCTTCCAAGTACCAATAGTTTTTCTCAACATGCTTAAGAAAGGAATTCAGACATTTCTTGATTAGGGTCTTTAGTGGTCTTTAGGAACTGAGCACTATTCAAATTATTCCCACTGCATTGCCATGCAGAACTAAGTAGAACCTTGAGCTACATATTCATTGGCAAATGTAATAAAGAAGTTACTTAACTTTCAGTTGTAAAGGTCAGTTGCGCACCAGTTCTCTATTCTATGTGTGTAATATAATTATGAACTCATTATCAGAGGCTAGGAAGAAACTACAAGCAGCCCCTGTAGCAGGAATTTTCATCATACTGTGTCACTCTAAAACTATTAAAGTTTACCTTGAATTAGGGGATGGAAATAGCAAGTAACTGACAGTAATGAGCTATAGAGAAACAGGTAATTTTTATAGAGTAGATACACAGAAAGAAAAGAGTAAGGACTTGAATTTGGCTTTTCCTTTTGGTTTTGGGACAAGTGAAGAGACACATCCCTTGCTGGGTCTATAGCCCAAAAAGCAAGGTCAGCTGGTTGCTTCTTAGTTTCTATGATCTGTCAAGGTCTATTCCCATGTCTTAGTTCTAAGTTTTTCTTGGTAAATAGGACAATAGAGACTTGGTTTCAGCCTTTATATCTTGGCCATGGCAGAGCCAGGGCTGTGGAACAAGCAGGTCCTTTGTGCTATGGCCTAAATGACAGTGAAGCATTGACTGCGGGGCCATGGGACCACAGACTATAATTAATACATCAGGAGGATCATGTGTATCTGCTAAGCTGATAGATAACATCATTTGGTGCCAACATGTGATATAACCATATGGATGAGAAAAATAATGGCAGCCAGTATAACCATAGTCACTGCCTGAGCCTCTGGGCCTCTGTGAGAGCTGGAACTCCAAAAATTGGCTTGTATCTAGATATTGTGGGAGGGGCTCAAGTCCTTAATTGATGGTGCTGTTGCTTCAGACAAATTGAGAAAGCAGCACATTTGGTAAGACACTAGGGAAGTCCTTGAAAAGAGAGTTAAATAATAATAAAAAGAAAAAAATCTTCTCAATGTTAAGAATAAGAAATATCATAATGAATGTTGGGACTCTGTATTGTGCTACTATGGATATCTTGCAAGTGAAAAAAATAAATTAGGGATTAAAAAACTTTGCTAGGGTTGACATAATACTAGTTGCAATTTCTATCAGTTTGGTAATTTATATTTTACTCTTAAAAAGTGGTTTGATAACACTGCCAAATATAAAAATTTGGCTCTACAAGATAAGACTTAAAGCCTTACTAGCAATAAGACACAAGCCTTAGAAAAATTTACTAATGAAAATGGGAAAATTTTGCCAGATAAGATAAAGTGTTAGAAGGACTTAATGTTGTTGAGGTACAAGTTTTAGAAAAATTTTATAGAAAGACTTTATACTGAAAATAAAACATTTTGAATGATAAGATACAAGTCTTAGAAAGACCTATTAATGAAAATAAGAAAAATACTCAAACACAGAGGAATTTATAGCAGAACCAAGCACACCATTGCATCATGAAACTAAAGAGGAGCAGCCCAAGGTTATTAGAAAACCAACTTTATTTTACCCAGTTACCATACAAGAAATATCACCATATAGGCACCAAAAGGCTGCCCATAAGTTATTTGGGATCCTGTAGAAATATTATATTTAAGGAGATTTAAGGAAGTAGTCATTTCATATGGTATGCACTCACCCTATGTAAAGCAGATGTTAAATTTGTGAACAACTCAGAATTATTCCACTAGACCAATAAGATTTAGCTGCAGCAACATTGGAAGCTGGTCCTCAGTCACAATGAAAAACATGGTGGCTCAAATAAACGAGGGTCACAGAACAACAAAGTAAGGCTGGAGGTATTAAAGCTTTCCCAGACTAGCTCAATGAAGGCCTGTATGGTATTTGCAAAGACAGTTTGGATTTGATGATTACATCTTGGCTTTGTGCTTTATAGCAACTTTGTATGCTTGAGACAAGATTAGAGAATCAAGAGTGTTGCGATGAGGTTTTTGGCTTGGCTAGTTTTACGGTTTGGATTCATTTGTCATTTTTTATTTGGATTATTAATCTTAAAGTCTTAGTGAAATATACAAATATTTATATTAATTTTATGTTGTTTGGCTTATGTCTTAGGCATATTGTAAGTTAGTGTTTTATTTTAACTTAATTTATTTTTATTAATTTGTCTTGTTGTGTGGACCATGACTTATTTGTGTTTTTTATATGTTGATTTTTTGGGCATCAGGTTCAATCTGCCTTAGACTCTACACTCTCATACCTATGCTCTGATATCTCTGCTTTTATTTTTGTTTATAAAATATACTATATGTGAATTTTGTATTCACAACATATACTATATGTGAATATATATGAATAAAGGACTGTTTTGGCCATGGCAGACACCACAGAGGTAGGTGGAGAAATCAGAGCGTAGGTATGAGAAAGAGGGTAGAGTCTGAAGCAGATCGAGCCAGATGCCCAAAAACATCAACATATAAAGAACATAAATAAACCACAGTCCACATAATAAGACAAATAAATAAAAATAAATTTAGTTAAAATAAAAACTAACTAACAATATGCCTAAGACATAAGTCAAACACAAAATTAATATAAACATTTGTATAACTCATTAAGACTTTAAAAAGAGGACTGAGTGTTTATTAAAATTATACAAGTCCCACAAAGAGCCTTGACAGATTTTTTTAAATAAATAATGACTTCAATTGCAAATATTAATTGAGTCCTTAGCTTTTGAAAATGCTAATTCAAAATGCAAAAGGGTGATGAGGTCTTTAAAGGAAAGATCAGTAATTATAAACTAATTGAACTAAAATATAACTGATATTGAACCTCACACTTAACAATGACACTTGGATTGGAGTAGTGATTTCTAAAAATTTCAAAAAAAATCAAAATTTCTAATGTTTAATTGTGGTAAACAAGGTTATTTGAAAAGGGATTATGCTACAACCCCTTGAACTATAGCTGACAAAGAGGTAAGGGGCAACCTTGATTCCCAGGCCAATCTTGATCTCTGAGGCCCTGCCTGGGGACACAAACCCTGGAACTCTATCCATACTGAGCTTTCCACTAAAGTAAAGCTAGTGGGGAGAGGCCCTGCAAGCTCAACCAGTAGAAAAACACAGCTGGAAGGACAACCCACACCCAAATCCCACCCCAACACAAACAGTGTCATTACATAGCAATCCAAGAGGCCACTACTACAACTGGAGATCCACAGCCCCCTGGTCCACAACTAACTAAGAGCCAGCTAAGAGCTGACAAAGAGTCATAGGAAGCAACGGGCAGATGCCAGTGTAAGAATACATATAACAATAGAAGGAACAACAAGATACCACCAGAAGAAGCTAGTGGTTCTACAACATCAAGACTTGAACATGGCAATGAAGACCTTAAAAACAACTCTATGAAGATGATAGAAGCCTTAAAAGAAAATATAAAAAATTATCTTAAAGAAATAGAACAAAATAAAAAAAAATTAATGGAAGACATTAACAAATCCCTGGAAAAAAAATAATGAAAACCAAGAAAAAGAATACAAACAGGTGAAAGAAACATTCCATGAATTAGAAATTGAAATAGAAGTGATAACGAAGGCATATAGATATCTTGATAGAGGAAGCCAGTGTGGGGTTGGAAACAGTCTGGGTGCTAGGGAAACCTCCAAGAACTCACAGGATGTCCCTGGCTAGGTCTCCAACCAATAGTGGAGGAGGTGCCTAGACAGGACTTTCTGTATAATCAAATGAATAACCACCCTAAGTGTCATTATTGAACCTACATCCAACAATGAATGGAGGCAGAGTCTAGATCTATGGCTGAGCACTGGGTTGAACTCCTGGTCCAGTTGGAGAGAAGGAGAGGATAGACTGTAAAAGCAAGGAGATAGGGATTATGAGGGAGGAATCCCACAGAGATGGCAAGCTGGAACTCTAGGGAGCTCACTGAATCAACAGCCATGGGGGGACCAACTGGAAAAGGATCTAGGCCCTCTAAGGGTGGGGGACTATTGATTGGCATGGTCAGTAGATGAAGCCTCATGGTGTGAAATCAGACAATGTTACTGTACATGGGCTGGCACCTTGGACACCACTGCCTGCAGAGGAGTCCTAACTTAGTCCCGATATTGGATTGAGGAAATCGGACTAGCCTTGAGTGTATGTGCCAGGCTGAGCTGACTCACTTTGGGACTCCTTGCCCTTTTGGGGGACGCATGGGGGAATGAGGTGGGGGGAGGCTGGGGGATTACTGGGAGTGATTGGGAGAAGGGAAAGGAGGGTGAACAGAGGGAAACATGGAAAAATACCTTTTGAAAGTAAATCTTAAAAAGTATTTTAACTGAAAAAGAAGAAAAAGAAAAGAAAAGGGATTACAGGCAAGTTGTTCTTAGAAACAATGTTCTTTGTAGAGATACTCCAAACAAAAGGTCCTCTGCTTCTGGAGTATACAGAAAGTGTGGTAAAGGCCTGACATTGGGTTGATAAATGCAGATCAACAAGAGATAGGCACAATCAGCATTTGCCACAAAGAAATGCCCTGCAGGGGTTCTCATAGGTCCTAATATCAAATTTGATTTAATTATTCCCTTCTAGCATTGTGGAAAACCCTGCACAAAGCAATTAAAATATTTAATTCCTCTTGTTAAAAACAAAACAAAAAACAAAACAACAACAAAAAAAAAACCATGCTGCTCTGGATGCCAGAACAGCTTTAAAAAATAAAACAAAAATTCCAGGAGAAACCATAAAGCAAGAATTTTGAAAAGCTTCCATAAATTATCAAATGCCAAAGCTAAAATATGAATAAATGACATGAAAATTGAAGGTTAGGTAGACATGGGTGTTGTTGTAACAATAATTGCACCAAAATCTTGACATCCAGTTTATCCACTTCCGAAAAAACAAATCAGCTTCTATGGATTGAAACTTTATCTCAGGTAAAACAAATGAGTAGAAAAGGTGTCTAAATTTATTCTAAAAGGAAAACAGAGTTCATTAATTAGCAGTAATAGACTCCGTAGAAATTGTGGTGCCTTCTACTAATGCTGAAATTGTCTTATTATGGGACAGAAATAAACATTGGCAAAGATCTTGCAGTAATTGGGGCGGGGGGGGGGGGGAAGAACAGTAAATATCTCAAAGCAAGTGATTTCAGTTCACAAAAAGAAAAATTGGATTCTCACTCATATAAGGGGAATACCAATTTCTGAAGCTCCTACATTCTATACTGATGCAAATAAATCAGAAAAGGCAGGTTATAAGTCAGGAGAATTAAGTAAAGTATGTAAAGCCCTTATAATTCTGTTTAAAATTAGACTTTTATGCTATTCTCATGATGTCATTAGAATTTTACAATTTTTTGATATTGTTAGTGACTCTCAATATGCAGGGGGAGTTGCTATAACATGTTGAAACTGCTAAACTTGTTTCAGATTATTCAGAATAAACTTTTTTATTTGACTATAACCAGTAATCAGAAATAGGAGAAATAGGAATTACCCTTAGTATATAACACATATCAGATCCCATGTTTATCTACCTGCTCTCTAGCACAAGGTAAGAATGAAACTGATCAGATATTGGTAAGAAATGTTCGATGGAACTCTCAGAATTTTATAAGAAACACCATGTTAACAGCAAAAGTTTAAAGAAAGATTTTTTTATTATTATTATCACTTGGCAAAACCAAGGAAATCATAAAAAATGCCTTACTTGTTTTTTGTATACTCAGACTACAGAACATAAACCAAAGAACAATCAAGAAAATAAAACTTAACAAGTGATGTGTTTTATTTTTTAATTTGGAAAATTAAAATATGTGCAACATGTCATAGATACAAATTGAGGATTTCAATGGGCAACTGCTTCAAGTCCTGAAAAGGCTGATTCTGTCTATTACCCATTTATTACACATCATGGCCTTTATGAGGATACTTGTAAAAATTAAGACAGACAATGCTCCAGCATATGCCTGCAGAAAAATGAGCATTTTTTGCATATATATTGCAACATAAAACACATTATATGTATACCACACAATCCTACAAGGCAAATAGGATTGATGCAATTATAGCTTTTAAAATATGCTTATTAAACAAAAAGGAGTAATAAATAATCCCCAGAAATAGGATATACAGTACTGTATTATCTTTAAATTTTTGAAATACTAATGAAAACAGAACAATGGCTGTGACGAGATATGGGGAAAGAAAACACTGTGGAATTAAATCCAGCTATATATTCTAAAGATATGCTTACCTCAGAATGGAAACCAGCATATGTGTTACACTGGAGAAGGGTTTTTCTTTGGTTTGCATAGGAGAAGAGCTATGAATAACCTCAAGATTAATGAAAAATAGATTCAAACAAGGGAGACCTCTTGATTAGGAAAGGCAATAGTCTATCATTAAATAGCTTTTTCATTAAATCCAAACTAATTTTTAAGAATAGCAAATGCCTTTCATTTGAGTGGGCATATGAAAAAATACAAATTTTTATTATTAAAAGGTAATGATATTAATTAATTGTTTTTATTAATAATAATTCTGTTGTCCCCCAAAATTTTCTTAACAAACATAGAAGGGGTCAGTGAAAGAATACTCTAGTCCTAAGACCAGAGACAAAGAAATAACCTTGCCTCTAACCAGTTTAGGAATTGAAATTCAGCCAATCCCTGACCACAAAATGCAACTAATCTCTGAGTTTATTTCAAGCTCAGGAATTAAAGTCCTACTAACGTCCACCCTGGAATCTCCACATAGGAAAGCTTTACCCCTAAGAAACCCTATATAAGCCCTGTGACTGTTCAGATTGGAGCTGCTTTTTTCCACTTTGGCAGAAACAGCCACTCTCCCGAATTCCTCCTACCCAGTATTCTCAGGAACCATTAAAGATGCCCTTGTCCCCAGATATCAGAAAGTGATTGTAGGAACATGATAATCACGTTCCCAAAAGATAGGGTGGGTAATTTTTTATCTATAGGAATAAAGCGAGAGAGTCTAGAGCACAATAGAGATAATCACAGGGACAGCTGACCCCAGCTAACTGGAGCTTATGTACTCTGGACTGACATCTGGAGAGCCTGCATGGGACCAAACTAGGTCCTCTGAATGAGGGTAACGGTTGAATTGATCAAGCTATTAGTGGGCCCCCTGGATATGGGACCAGGGATTATCCTGGATACACGAACTGTATTTTTTCTATTTAAAAGCTCTTTTTTTTTTTTCCATATCTACCTCTGCTCTCTATCCCTTCCCTCCTCCCAGTCCCTCCCAGTCTTCCCTCAGACTCTCCCACACCATCCCCTATCCATCTCCCAAAGAGGGCAAGGAGTCCCAAGATGCATCAGCTCAATCTAGCATATACAGTTGAGGTAGGTTCCAGTTATAAGTCTGGGTTAGGGTTGTTGGGTTTTGGGGGTTTTTTTGGTTTTTTGGTTTTTGTTTTGTTTGTTTTTGATTTACTTGAAGCATTTTAAAGCTTTATTTTTTTTTTAATTATGTGTGTGGGGAGGGTTTTTGCACAAGTGCAGCTGCCATGCAAAGCCTCAGATTCCTTGAAGCTGGAGTTACAGGAAGTGCTCTTAACAACTGGGCTATCTCTCCAGTCCTGTTTTTGGAACCCACTCCCTACAGTGGTCTGCCTTATTCAGCCTTGATACAGGGACACAGGGACGGGTCCTGCGTCAACTTGGTATGTTAGCCTGTGTTGACTACTCAAAGGAAGCCTTATCACTTTTGAAGAGTGGAAGGAGGATGGAGTGGGGGGGGGGAGTAGAAGAAAGAGAGGAAGAAGAAACAGTAGAGGATATGTAAAAGGAATATTATTAATAATTTAAAATAGAATTTCACTTATGAGCCAAGTTTACATTATTATAATTAATATTATCAAATTAATTGCATTAAAAAACATATAGACAGGGCATGTTGAATGTAATTCTTACCTGATAGGTGTCCATACTGTATGTAGTTTTACTATGTTAGAATTAAAACTTTTATGTTTAGACAATACCTGATTATTGTTCTTTTTGTAAATATGTCTTCTGTGTTAGAGTAGAAAATCTTTCCTGTTTATTTAGACAAAAGGGAGGGAATGTTGCAGAAATTTTGATTGCTGTTAAATAAAGTTTACTTTGAATTAGGGTATAGAACTGGTGACTATCTGACCAGGATTGGCCGTAGAGTGCTCAGTAATGTGGATAGAGAAGGAGCACAGGAAGAGAAGGGTCGGAACTTGAGTTTGGTTTTTCTTTTTGGTTTTGGGACAAGTGATGAGACTTGTCTCTCTTGTTGGGTCTCTGGCCAAAAGCAAAGTCAGCTGGATGCTTCTCATATCCTCTGGTCTAGCAGATTTTCACCCTGATACCTGACTTCTTTGTTGTCTTTGTTGGTAAACAGAAACACAGAGACTTAGTTTAAACCCATATAACTTGGCCATGGCCGAGTGGTCAGTGGGACACTGACCGCAGGACCATGCATCTTCAAACTATAATTAAAAATCAGCAGATCCATGTGCAGCTGCTAAACTGACAGGAAACCATCAATCTACCCTTGCCATTTTCACACAAACATCTTTTCAGTGACGCTGCATTAAAAGTTATACAGTTTTCACATGATAGTGAGAACTTCTTCACATATAATATTTTAGAGCAACCTTTTGCAGAAGCACCTTAGTGCTAATCAAAACAATTCACCTGAAGGTAAAGATAAAAATAAACCTCTTAGTAATTAGTTAATTTGTGAATTTAATTTAGCAATGTTTAGAGATGTGAAGATTTGACTCAGGATAAAAATGGAACTTGAACATATCCTGTCCAAGTAAGTAGTTGACAGTTTTGTTTATTCTTTATCTTTAGTCAGAAAATTGCCTGAGTCTACATTATCTTAAGAAAAATAAGTGACATACATCCAGCTTTCTATTTCTTCCTGGGTGACTAGCCTCCAGACAACCCAGGGCTCAACAGTGTCAGCATATACTAAGACTTTCTACCTGAGGGGCTTAAGGAGAAAGATAACTGCTTCAGACCTTTGCTTTATTCTTCCCTTACATTCTCTATTGTTATTTTCCTAGTCGTTGCCTTCTCATGCTCATGATGTCTTCCTTCAAGCTCTATCTTTATTCCTGATGTTTGCATCCCAGTTCCCTGCCACTCTCTCATTCCTGATGTTTTCCTTTCAGCTCTCTGTAACTCTCTCTAACTTAGTTTCTATTATTTCCCTTACAGTTGCATCTTTCAGGCAACTTAAAAATTATAGTCTGATTACATGCTGTTTCTCAAATGGATGATTGAAAAAAAAAAAAACCACAGATTTTTCAAATCAGCATGTTTTCTACATCCCTTACATAATTAAACGTTTTGTGTATTACAAGTGAAAAACAAATTATCCCAAGAACCCACATGCATTCATACCCAAGCAACTTGGTATAGATTAACCATGTGGTCAAGCAAGGTCTCTTATTGGCAGGTTGCATTTTGCAGTTACAAAGAAAGGGTCAATTACTTTGCTACTTATCTTGAAAGGTAAACTTATAAGGAATCTTAAAGGAATCACAAGTTTAAACTTTTATATATGAAAAAGAATCAATCAGCTCTAACTACATCTTTATGGCACATACCCACTCATATATATATATATATATATATATATATATATATATATATATATATATATATATATATATATATATATATATATATATATATATATATATATATATATATATATATATATATATATATATATATATATATATATATATATATATATATATATATATATCAGGAGATTAAGGGTAAAATGGGTACAAAGAACTAATCACCACCATTGGTCATCAATCAATCCTAGCAAGAAAGACACTTCAGTTAGCATTAATTGGGCTTCTTTGTTTTTGTTCACTGACTTTAAAGAGTTTCACATTCATTTATGTGCCTTTCTAAACTTTAAATTATCTTTTTGGAGTTTTCACCTCAAGCCTATATGGCAAAAACATCTTAATATAAGTTTATTTTGAAAGTTTTGCTTCAGCTGTGATGCATTCCAAAACCTATGAACACATCTCCTGATGTTAAGGTAAAATGAGTTTAAACCGAGATGACTAAGACTCGGTTGTTTTTCTTCACCATTAACCTAAGCCAGTTAGAAGCCTCAATAGAAATGTTTGGTAGCAGTGTGATACTTCCTTGTTTATATTTTTAATCATCAAAACTCTGCTTAAACTAACATTGTTATTATTATTTAAACAGTACAGATAAGGAAGAAATTATCTTTATAATAATCCACAAGTAAAAATGCCCAGTAGGATAAGATGTTTTCATGAGATAAACACACTACATTACATTCAGTGGCGGTCTCCTGACGTTCATTCACACCAAGTCCGATAGCAGTGAAATGTAGCAGCAGCAAACATATGAAGGCACAGCAGAAGCAAAAGACATTTTGGGATCTGTGGTCTCGGGGCCTTGCTTAACCAAAATTGACCCATAAGGAAGTTTCCTTCTAGTGGGCTGACCTCTTCAACTTCAACTGCCACCTGCTGCTCCTTTGACACCACCATGGGCGTCACCACCTTGAATTCAGGTGAAATGCTTTATAACAAAACAGAATTGTTTAAAGGGAAATATTGCTGTCCACATGCCAGAATTGTATAAGTAAAACAGACATAGATTAGAAACTAGTATATTAAAATGATGGAGAAATCGATCATTTTGTGCTGAAATGCCTGAGGGCTGGACTCACAGAAGAGGGAGAACTGATGTGGGATGTCTTTCTGTATGCTGTGAGTATCATTCGTTAATAAAGGGACTGTTTGGCCTACAGCAGCCATTTTAGAAGTGTGGAAATTGGAGCATAGATTGAAGGAGGGCAGAGTCAAAGGAGATGTAGTCCAGCCACCAAGAAGCAAGATGTAAAGACATAACAGGTGAGCCACTGGCCACGTGGCAGGACAGATTAATGGAAATGGGTAGAATTAAGATGCAAGAGCTAGCTACCAATATGCCTGAACCATAGGTCAAGCAGCATAAAACTAATATAAGCACCTGAGTCATTTGGGTGGGGGGGGGGCTAAGCACTGGAGAGCAGGTCCCGACCTTGTGCCTAGGCTGGGACAAAAACCGCATATTACAGAGAGCTAAAGTGAGCCCATGAGGATTATTATATATACAAAGCTTCAGGTACCTTAGTGCCTTTTTGTTTTTCATATATGGACGTGGAAAAGACACCTAGAATATCAAAAGTATGGAAGAGAAGAGAAATTTGTCAGTAGGGAGATTTTAGGGAATAATTTCCTGGCTGTAGACTAATGGAAAATATTTTGCCTTGACTAATGAGAAGCTAAGGAGGTCATAAACGTGTGTGTGTGTGTGTGTGTGTGTGTGTGTGTGTGTGTGTGTTTATGTGTGTATATGTATGTGTATATATATCTACATGTGTGTGTATCTGTGTGTGCACATGCTCCAGGTTTTTATACATAATGTCACTTTCCAAACACACACAGCTTAGCCAGTGAATAAACAACATAATTCAGCACCATCTCTATGAACAATTGATATAGCATGAAAAGTACTGGCTGTGTATCTGGTTTGGCTACTTGCTTGATGGGCTTTAGATTGGAAATTCTTTGCCCTGAGCAGTGGTTGTAATTCAGTTTATGTGTTTACAACTCATGTAGTCCAATTGTCTTTCCATGAAAGACCCATAACTGAGTTTCACTGAGTATCTTTTCTATTGTTGAAGTTTGGCTACATCTCACAATAACTTGGAATGGCATCAAGTTTCCATTCAAGAAACCAAACCAACAACTATAAAGTGACCCCTGCTGAGTGACAGCCAGAGACCCCCATCAGGAACAATGGCTTCAGTGGTTGAAAGTGCTCAGTGTTCTTCCAGAGCACTGGAGATTTGTTTATCATCTAAGCCAAACAGCTCACAACTGCCAGGAATTCTAACTACATGGTGTCCTACACTATCCTCTGGCTTCCATAAGCACGAGTGCACACAGACACACAGTCATACACACAAATCAAAATGAAATGGATATTAAAAGAAAAAGGAGACACCAATCTTAGGTATGATAAATTGGCTCTATCTCTTCCAACCCTCTTTTTTAAAATCGTTTTTTTCAAGATTTGGTTGAACAACCCACAATATGACCCTGTGGATTTATTAAGGCACTTTCTTTAAAGCTGATGAGCTGAGTTTGATCTTAGGATTCATGGAGTGGAGATTTCAGTTGCCCTCTGAAGTCCACATTCACACCATGGCATGCACATGACAGAAGGCCAAACACACACAATAAACAAACAAACAAAAAAAACCCCAATGTTTAAAACTTTTAAACAAAGAAGGAAGAAGAGAGGATATATGTGTCTGTTTCTACTGTGAGATTCCTTGGTCTTCCTGTGGTCTTCCTGATACCAAGGCTTACTGTAAAACTGAAGGCCTAAGCAAGGTTTTTAGCCTTCTGCATGAAGCATGACTATACAAAGCAGTTGAATATCAATGACATCACCTGGAAGATGCTTAAGATTTCAGACTTGCTGATTCAGAATGAATCCAACCTCTAACAGGACTCCCTGTGATTTATAAACACCTTTTAGTTTACTATGGCTAAAGAATTCTGTCACCAACTGGTATGCTTCTAAACATAATTTAAAATGCTATAGAAATTAAGGTTTTTGAAAGGTAGATGTGGATAAAGCATAAGGCATAATTTTATCACTGGATGCAATGGACACTGTGATTCTGATAAGTGTCAGAGATGCCATCCTCTCAGTTCCCCTTCCACACACACCCCCCACACACACATGACACAGTGGTGTTCAAAGGTCAGACAAGAACAAAACAGGACTCTGGACTTTGACAGAAGGTAAAACAAGAACATCCTTGTGGTTACCATTGTGCTTAAAGGCATACACCAAAAAGAATTTAAAGCTAGCATAGTAGCCTTGCAAAGCTGTGGTAAATCCAGTGAAATGGAAGAGAATTGACTCTGTGAGTCTTATAAAGCAAGAAACTGGTAAATTTGTAGCTTTTTGTTAAGTTCTAAAGTGTGCATGAAGTTGGAACCCCAGGAGGCTACATAGAACCCATTAAAGACTAAGAGAGGTGAACGCGAAGTCCTTTAGATGTTGAGAATGTGTTTCTGGAACAATTTCTTTCCTCTAGTCATGGCCAGCTCAGTTAGTTTGCTTGTGAGAGATAGGACACAAACCAAACCTTAGGAGTTGAATTGCTACGAAGTCTTTTCCAAAAGCTATGTTTGAGACCATGCAAACTATCTACTACATGGTTTATATAGTTTGTCCTGGGCCTAATTTGGTTGTGATGATGTCCTTCTGAGCCACATATTGATCCAAGTTGGCAAGGCTTTGTTATTCATTCTTAATCATGACAGACATACTGTCACGAAAATCTCATTTTATAGGATTAAAGTAATTAATAGTAACTATACCATTTCTAAATTGAGAACTTATAAGTTAGATTAAATGCATCATTAAGATTTGCTAAACATGGTACTGAGATGGCTGACTGAGTAAAAAGTGTCTGCCATACAAGCATGAGGACTTAATGTAGATCTGCAGAACACATGTAAAAGACCCAGGCATAGCAGCATGGAAGCTCAGACTATGGTATCAGAGGTGACTGGATCCTCAAGTCTTCCTTAGCAGCCAATACAGCCAAAGTAATGAGATTCAAAAACAGTGAGATACGCTGCCTCAAAAATGATGAGGATATTGATAGAGGGAGAGCTCTAACCTTCACACCCGTATGCACACCTGAGAATTTGACACATGCACACACACATGCAAACATGTACAGAAGCATATACCACACACAAAAAATATGCATGTTTGTGCATGCCAACAATCTCAGAACTAGGAAGATAAAGCCATGGGGACTGTAAATTTAGAGAAGGAGAGAAAGAGCAAGTGGGAGAGGGAGAGAAGAGGAGAGGGGAAGAGAGAGGAGAGGAGAGGGGAAGAGAGAGGAGAGGAGAAAAGATGAGAAGGGAAGGGGAAAAAGAAGAGAAGAGAAGGGGAAAAAGAAGAGAAGAGAAGGGGAGGGGAGGGGAGGGGAGGGGAGGGGAGGGGAGGGGAGGGGAGGGGAGGGGAGGGGAGGGGAGGGGAGGGGAGGGGAGGGGAGGGGAGGGGAGGGGAGGGGAGGGGAGGGGAGGGGAGGGGAGGGGAGGGGAGGGGAGGGGAGAAATTTGCCATACTAATCTAAGTGGTCACCATACAAGCTGTTGAGGTCTTGAACAGAACAGAATCATGGAATAAGTGGGGGTTTTGTTAAGACCTTTGCCTTCTTTTGTCTTCAGTCATTAGCATTCTTTGATCTCAGGTTACTACATCTTTCAGTATATACTCTTTCACACCTTCATTTTGTATCTCAGGCCTCTTAACCACAGCTAAATTTCAATCTATCATCATGGCTGTTTTAAAAATACCTAATACTGGGTAATTTATATAAACAAAAGACATGTGCCTTGGAGTCTAATATCCATTAGCAGGTAGAATGTGTAGTGAGGGCCTAAGTTCTGCTTTCAACATAGTAGCCCCTTTCTGCAATCTCACAGAACAGAGAAAGAAAATGTGGGTAATGTGGTCTTGGTAGTTCCTTCCAACTCTCTTACAACAGCACAAACTGCTTTGGGGTACAGAGACCTCAAGACTCATTCTCTTTGAAAGGCCACACTTTCCACTATGGTTGAATCAGGAATTAAATTTCAAATAGGTTTTGGAGAGGACACACTCAGCCACTGTGACTGGAACTTGTATCATTAGTCTTTCTAGGTCTCAGATGTTTAGACTCAGGCTGAGCTACATCACTAGCTATCCTGGGTCAACAGCAGCTTGGCAGACAGAAGATAATAGAGTTTTTTGACTTCCTGATAGCACTAAGCATTTCCTCAGTGAATCTATTTTGATATTACCAGATAGTACTACAAATTGTTATATTAAAAATATTAATGTATCTTACATAAAATCCCCAACTGATCCTGTTTCACTGAAAAACTGTTCAAGGTTGGTCATGTGATTTTTACACTTAGTTGTCTAAATTTGTTGTAGACCTGACTCTCAAGAGTTTCCCTGTAGCCTGGTGCCAGATTTCATTTAAAGTGATTATGGGAGACAACCACAGAGAATCTGTCAGCATGTGATTAACATAGTACAGCCTGATGTGGGAATGCCTTTCTGTATGCTGCGAATATCAATCTTTAAATAAAGGAGCTGTTTTGGGCCATGACAGGCACCATAGAAGAAGTAGGAGGAGAAATCAGAATAGGTAGAAGAAGCAGGGCGGAGTCAGAGAGAGATCGAGCAGAGCCAGAAGCCCAAAGGAGCAACATGTAAGGAACACAGGTGAGCCACGGGCCACGTGGCAGACAGATTAATAGAAATGGGTTGATTTAAGACTTAAGAGCTAGCTAGCAATGTGCCTGAGCCATAGGCCAAACAGCATGAAGTTAATATAAGAGTCTGACTCATTTCTAGGGGCCTGAACAGTAGTAGCAGGGGCGGCTAATGGGTCTGGCGCACAGGTCTGTGGGTCTGGGCCTCTGGCCGCCCTGGACCAAGAAACCCCATTTGTAACAACAGACAGCATTACCAAATGCCTCTAAAAAGCCTCCTCATCCTCATCCTTTATTTCTTTATTTTTAAGAAGTTGTGTATGTGTCTGTGTGTGAGTGTGTGTGTATGTGGTCAAATTAATCTATATTAAAAGTTTTAGTTGCTAAACAGATAAAGCTGGTCATATTGAGCCCTCTAGAAATAGGCACAACATTCCAATTTTTGTTATCTCAAAGAAGTCAGGCAATTTTTCTTTTATGAGATCTAAGTGTAGTAAATAATCAGGTGGAGGAGGTGGGATCACCCCAGTGTGGCCCTCCCCATCCCAATGCCATTCCTACATTGTGTTATATAGTGATATTAGACATTAAGGATTGCTTTTTTCAAATACCTCAACCATGTTGCCTTATGGTTGGCAGCCTAATATGCATAACCCAGATAACAGGCACCAATGAACAGTTTTCTTCAGGCCCATTCTGACTCACACAAAGTGATTTGCAGACTTTACAAAGCATTTCACATAAAACTGAAGACATGAATGTTGGCTTAAGGAACATATGGGAGAGAGTCAGATAAACTTATTCTTCCATTTCTGTTAAGGAATATCCAGGCATTATGGGCTGACTCCATTTCCTCCCAGGAAATGGTTGCTGGATTTACAGGCATAATTGACAATCATTTGCCCAAAAGTAAGATTATGCTTGAGTTCTCATTTCTTTGAATTGAGATTCCCATTCATTTGTTCCTTCAAAAATGTACATAATGTACTCTCAGAATTGCCAATTTCTCAATGCAAACACCTACCCAGAACCTGTGCCATGCACACCAGTGGCTCCCCTTGGTCCCCTACAAAGGGTAGGATCAACCCATGAGACTTAATACCTAATGCTATTTAGCATGTCAATGTGACACACTATGCTCCATTTGGTAATTTGAGATATGTGCGTGTGATAATTGACACTTATTCTAAGTTCATGTTTGCTCACCTCGAGAAAAGGCTTCCAATGTTACAAAGGCAATTAAGTCAGCCGTGCTCGTCACGGGAGAACCCTGGGCCGACAATGACCCTGCTTATGTGTCACAATAGTTTAATAAATTCTTGGGCTCCTGAAATATATCTCACACAACAGGTATCCCTTACAACCCACAGGGACAAACCATTATGGAAAAAGCTAATAGAACTATTAAGGGGCTCTTGGCAAAGATATTATCACCAGAAGCTACTAGAGATCCTAACCTGGAACCTGGCTCTGGGGGAAGGACTCTTTCACATTAATTTTCTCAGCTTTGATGAAGCTGGATAAAACAGGCATACAAGCTCCAGGCATATTTGCCTAGGGATACGCCACTGCCACTTGTCTAGGAGAGACATCCCATTTCTCTCCAATGGCAGTCACCTGCCTTCCTGTTGATCTGAGGCTGACGGTCGGTACACTTGTGGTTTTCCCCAAGGTGCCACAATGCTGGTATGGGTACCCGCTGGAAATGTTCATCCAACAACATATTAAGAAACTCTAGCCATAAAGGAAACCCCAGATGGGTAATATATTGTCTCCTTCCTGTAGTAAGTCCTCTGAATTTGACTGAAAATTTATGGGCACTTGTATCATTGTCAACCTTTTTTTTTTTTTTTTTTTTTAACCTATGGCTGTTGACTCTCCTACATTTTTTAGTTTATTTACCACTAATGTGAGCCTGTGACTACCTGTTATGGACCTGATAACTACAATGAAGAGAATAAAGATTATATGGTCCATGGAAGGAGTATTTTGTTTTACCCTAAAGGCCTCATCTAATAGTCCTGTGTGAATTTATACAAGATGACCACAGGAGATTTCCACGGTACCTCTACCAATGAAACTATGATGGGTCTGGAAGTACTTACCCCTCCATTCTATGTTAAAAATTTATTAAAGTGTTCCAAGATAATTCATCCAGATTGTCTACCTTGATGAGCCTACCCATTCCTTGGGAACATTGTCAACCAACACTATCTTCCCAGTCGTCTTAGGATTTCCCAACATGACCTGATAAAGATTATTTTTGAAATCAAAAATATAATTATATACTTGGCTTATGAAGCGTACTTTAATAGATGCCTCAAAACTACCCCGTATTATGGCAGAAATTTCTTAAATCTAGATGTGATCCCATTATGGGCAATTGGAACTTAGACAGCCGATCCAACTGTCTTGTCTATGTGTCCCCTGATGTTTTTAAAGGGTGGCAGTTTCTATAATGAGACTTACTCCCATGACAAACAAGATATATATTTGGAAAAAGTAGAAGTGCAACCAGTTCACAAGGTTCATCGGAAAGCCACCCCATTTGTATCTCACCGCCATTTTTCTTCTTGGTAACTCGTGCTTCTACTATAGATAATGTTCTTGACTGCTCCTGAGAAGTTTACTTTCTAACAGCTTGCTGGCAAGGATATTCGGACACAGCTACATTGATAAGAGAATCAGCTGCCACTTGGGTTCTTGTTTAAACAAATACTGCTCATGTTCATGCTATTACCATTATGGCTCAGACCCAACTGACAACAATAATTAGAGAAAAAAGAGATTTGGGGAATCATGGTTGCCATTATCATTGCAATACTGCCAGCCTTGGGAGGGGCAGTAGCCAGAGTGGTCTCATTGACTCAAACTGCTGCCACAGCTGAAAGCTCAGTCTGCAGAAGCACTACATGCCCAAGAAGTTATTAATCAGAATCTCCATCAGGCCATACATATATTACAACAGCAGATTGATCTTATGGCTGAAGAATTAACATTGGTGAGAGACACGTCATTATTAGCCTGTGATCCCATATTCCAGGCAGTTTGTATCACTCCTTATAGGGTCTCTAATATTTTATTTCAGAGAAACTAACTGGGACAGTATATAAAAGGAACCTTGTCAAATAAGTTCCTTAATTATTCTATCTTCTTTAGGAACAAATTCATGAATTAAATATAACCAAGATACCAGCCATGACTCTAGAAACTGATTTCCTAAATATCATAATAGAACAATCTTTAAAAAGCTATTTGACTCCTCCTAACCCTTACATATGCATTGTTGGGCTGAGTGATGCGTTTAATTATTCTATATTTAAGTGTTCCCTACAGTACATTCTCCAGCAAAGAGCAGCCACCAAGGCAACCGTTCAGGTTTTAATGGCTCTTAGGCACCCAGAGCAAAACCGCAGAGAGGTAATGCATGCATGGTTTACTGAAATTCAAAAGGCTATTGCCTAAACCCACCAACTGGACTGTTCTCCAGGTATGGTGCTACTTGAGGGCTAGCTGTTGTTTCCAGAGATGGATAAGAGCTTGTTTGGTAAGCCCACCTAAGACAAACTCAGTCCAAAATTCTTAACTCTCCTGAGGTGGGGATCAATAAGGTCAGAGCAAAGCACCCTGGTTCCCACTGAGCATGTCGCATAAATAAAAAAAAAATGGTAAATATGTAGAATGTATGGGCTTCTAAGGGACCTGGAGGTCAGCCCGGCCTCAGCCAGTACAAACTGGTGATAACTAGTGCCTTAAACATGTGCTCCTAAACACTTCTACATAAACCAACCTGGGGTTTTCCTGGGGGCTTGAAGAGGGAGGGCAGTCTCCAGATATAACATTCCTAGACCAGCAAGAGATCACTTCCAGAAGCCGCAGATACTGGCAAATCAGAGCCCTTTCCCCTGGCTGAGCAGAGGGTCTGGGGGAAAAAGTATTTCAGGTCTTCCCCTCAGTAGTAAAATTGAACTTGCTTGTTTCAATGCCATCTTGACCCTCTCCCCCAAAGGAAAAGCATGACCCTGAACATAGAGGCAACCTCAACTTCTGACCTCAAACCAGGCACCCAACATTGATGTGTGTGGGGGGCGGGGGGCGGGTAGAGAACGTTTTTGGAGGACAGAGGTCAGAAGACATCTCAGCAAATTCAGTCCCCACATGCCACTTTATAAGATCCAAAGATTGAACTGAAGTTATTAAACCTTCATGCAAGCATCTCTACCCACTAACCATCTCAGCGGCTCTTCTTTTACTTTCCAAGCTAATTTTTAAAATTACCTTTAAAAGTATTTTAGTAGTATAGAAGGTAATAGGCTTTTATAGTATTATTTATATTTCTAGCTAAGACATGTAACCAGCCTAAATGTCAATCAACAGATGAATGAATTTTAAAAAATGATGAAAATACATAATGGAACTTTGTTCAGCTGTAAAGAATAATGAAAATATGACATTTGTAGACAAAAAATTATGAAATTAGAGATCATTATTTTAAGCAAAATAGACCAGTCTCAGTCTCTCAAAGATGCTGAAGTTGTCATAGATAATACTGGCCAGGGGAGCTAAGCAGTCAGTAATACAGAAGTCATTATTGATGACATTTAGTGAGTTGTTCTACTCATAATTCACAGCTACCACAAAATTGGAAGCACTAGCAAAAGGAGCAGAGATGAATTTATTTTGACTCCATTCTTGAACTGGGCTCCATATCTCCTATTGTAAGGAAAATAGCAATATCCTCCACAGCATACTTGGCATCAGCATCACCCTATTCGATGTTGGCAAATCTCTCACTCCTAAAAGTTAGTCTTGCCCTAGATAACATGTCTCCCTTTCTCGGTCTTTACTGTGTTGTGGAACTTTTAGAAAGTGTATCAGACTAGAAAATGTTGACTATACAGTTTAGGTAAATAAAAGAGCCATTTATAGCAACAATGGCTACTCTGTCAGGTGCCCAATATAGCTCAATTGAAGCCCATCTAGTCTGACTTTTACCATCAAGTCTTGGGGAAGAAGCTGGTATAGCACACAAAGATGGAGCTGTCTCTGGAACCAGAAGGAACTTGCCCTGTGTATCCTTTGCTTCTTGTGTTAAGCATTGAGATAAACCTAGTAAATGACCTCTGCATCCACTTATCAGAGTCCATGAAACAAAACGTCCATTAGATTTAATAGTGTCAGCTTGCTCCTTGTCCTAAGTAAAGAATATTGCATTAGTCCAGGGAATGTTGAATGAAATGTGACCCTTATTTGGAGCCCAATAAAAGTATCATTTCTTTGGAAAAATGTTTCTTTTTTATGTGGAATTCTCTCAGTACATATAGATCCTACCGCAACATTAAGCCTCACTGCTTACTGGTAATTTTCAGTCATTGTCTAGTATGCATGTTATCTTCTCAACTGGGAACATTTCTCTCCATTGATTATGGTCTTCATTTTATACAAGTGACAAATTAATTTTTTCTTATTTTTAAGATATTCATGACTAATTTATAAAATTTTATAAAATAAAAATGAGACATGGAAAGAAAGTGTCTTCTTCTGGAAAAACTGGGGATCTTAATTTCATAACAGTGCACGAAATTGAAACTCCTTTCCAAGAAATAAGAATATTCATTAACACTTCTCCATAGAGATGGCCATGGAATTTGTTTTTGGCAAAATTTGTTTTAACTTTATAAACTACTTTCCTAGAGGTTTGTCTTAAATAACAAAAGGATAATTGCTATTTATTTAATTAGAAAGAGTACTGTCCATGAACAAAAGTAACCATTTCTTATACAAGAAAATGCTTTTTAAAGATATTCATTGTACATCTCATGTGAATATTGGCATGTGATTCTGAGTATGAGTCAGTGTATTTTAATTCTTTTCTACTAAAACTGACCTTAAACTTTCTTTATATATACTATAATACTTTATATATTAATATAATAATACTATATATCATGATCTCTTAAGATATTAGATATATATGTATAACTTTAATATAATTTTTGCTGGAGGCTGGTGAGATTTTCCAGCAGATAAGAGCACTTTTACTCTTACAAGGACCTGCATTTGGTTCCCAGAACACACATGACGGTTCACAACCATCTAGAATTACAGTGCCAGAGGATTTAGTGCCATCTTTTAGCTTCTGCATGTCCCAAGCCCTTAGTGTATATACATGGATGCAAGAAAACACTAGTATACATAAAATAAGTACATCTTTAAAAACATAATTTTTTATTTAAAAATGAAAATTCACAATTTAAACATAGCATTTTATCTACATTTATTTCACTATATGAACTTTGTGAGAATCCATATTTAATGCAATGAAACACTGAGAAAATTATCTTCAGAGAATTAAAACTTTATGTCAATAGGCTAGAGTTTATGTGTGATAGAATGTCAATATATTCCCTTATCTACCTAAATTATGTCACATATCATTCATTTAAAATGTAATGCACCTTATACTACTCAAATGTGTCCATTCTGATTAAAATTGGGCACCTGTGTTTATCCATAAACATCAAAAAGGAAAATTAAAATTTTTGATTATATTGAATATTAACCATCTGCTGTCTCAAAATAAAAAAAAAAAAAAAACAAGTAGGACTTAGCCTTGTGAATGAAGTAAGAAATAAACGCATTTGGAGTTTAATCTGTTAAAGACCTGAAAGATGAGTAGTAAGAGAAAAAGATCAATAAACAATGGAACTCTAGCCAATTGTTTTAATCCTGCAATTATTTAGTGAATCCCAAATTGGAAACAGAAAATCAATAGTTTCTGACTACATGAGCAGGTTATCCATGAAGGTTAGGGGACCCAGGTGTCCAACATTTAATTGTATATGGATTATTATATAGAAAACCTTTCTAGCAATGCTTAGTAGAAGAGAGATATTAGCTGAAGGGAGGGAGAGAAGAAAGGAAAGAGGGAAGGAGGGAGGAAGGGAAGGAGGGAGGGAGGGAAAGAGAGAGGGAGGGAGGGAAGGAGGAACAGAGGGAGGGAGGGAGGATGGGAGATGAAAGGGAAGGAAGAAGGAAAGAAGAGCATTGGGAAAGAGTTTGAAGAAAAGTAGAAAGTAAAAGAGATGTAATCCCACCTCATCTTCTGTTTCAGGTCACGTATCATTCTTGACAAAATCCCACTTACCTTTGTTTTTTAAGATGAAAAGACAGGATAAGTTTGGATACTAGTCAACGTAAATACCTTTTCTGTTTTTAGGGACCGTTTACTTTTTTATTTCTGAGAAATAAATTTGTGGGATCCTGGCTAGGTAAAATCATGACATGAGGCTGAGTACTGACACAGGGTGTTTTCCCTAATATTTATGCCCGTGAGTAGTGCTTCTGGCCATGCAGTGGTCCTCATGCAGAGTTAGTGTGTTTCTTCCTTTAACCCAGAGGGACCCTATAACTACCATGAGCATGGAGCACAACAGAGCGCTGCTGTAGCACTTCACTCCCACAATAAGCCTTCATTTCTTTCTGAAAAATGAAATTTTTATTTTATTTTATTTTATTTTATTTTATTTTATTTTATTTTGAGATAAGGCCTCATTTATATCCCAGGCTAGTTTCACGTCCATGGGCAGCCTCCTACCTCAAGCTCCTCAGGTGTTGGGAAGTCACGAGTCATCATGCCTACTTCCCTTTCTTAAGATATTCATACTTTCGCTTTGGATCACTCTGTCAAAAGTCTAGCTGTAATAAACTTTAAAAATGTGATGGTTAGACCTCAACGGTTCCCAGATTAGTAGTGTAGACAGATAGGGTGGTTTAAAAGCAGGGGTCTGATGGGAGACCCTTAGTTTATTAATGAGAAGCCTTAATTTTCTTGAGAGTAAAATGTTAAGAGAAGGATCTACCTCCTAACCGCTCTCTGATGTCTTATCTGGCAGTGGGGTCACTCTATCCCATGTATGCTGCCACTGTTAAGTCACCCTCCGTCAGGTCCTCGCCAAACAAAGATGACTAATCAATCTTGAAGTTTAAGCTTCCAATCTGACACAAATGACTCTCTTTTCCTTATGAAGTAGCACATCTCAGGCATTTTTATAGAGTGCGAAACATCAACTAACTCTACAGTTATTGATAAGCCCAAAACGATTTTGGGTTTGAAAGAGCTGTCCAAAACCCAGACTGCTTTTATCCACAGCCATTTGAATCTTCCTCTACAAGGCTCTAGACCAGTGAGTCAGTAGTCTTCCAGTGACTGCAGCTCCCACCTGTGAATGCGTGGAAGAATACAAGGTGTCCCATGAAGTCCTGTACTAACTGCATATTCTTATGGTGCAAGCAAAATAAATTCTGTGTTAAATCCATCTGTCTTAAATCAATAGACCTTCTGTTCCTTATACAGACATTATAAGTGGGAAAGGAGCAGACAGCCTACACAAGATACCCTCAATTGAATAAACATGGCAATGAAAAGTAATCAAAATTTCATCTTTCATTTATATTATATTTACGAAGCACTAACATGTACCACACACAACGGCTGCAGAGTAGTAGGCAAAATAGGCGATCTGGGTCTATATTTAGTTAACTAGTTAATTAATTCGTGTATGTTGTGTTGCACGTATGTGGGAGCATAGATGGGGTAGGGGTGAGCATATTGCAATGTACATGTAGAGGTCAGAGGACAACTTTGTTGAGTCAGCTTCTGTATTTACATGGGCACCAGAGATAAAACTCTCATTTCCTATCATGCTTGCACAGAAAAAGCCTTTACACCAATGAGCCATTGGAATGATTCCTGTCTGTAAAATTTAAATCATTAAACTATGCTGAAAGTAGACAGATAAAATAATAATTCAATGTTCTATTTGGGTAAAATGATTATTAGAAAAAGTAAGAAAAAATAATTTCTGTGGAAATAGTGCAGGAAAAAGTTAATGTCTTCCTTTCTTTGTGGTCGTCAGATCCATCTGTGTATCCAAAAACACACTAATTCAAAGTTTTCAGTCAAGAGCAGCTGGGCAGAAGAAAAGATAACTAAGGAGACATAACAGTCACTTTCAGTGTTTCCTAGTTTCCTCTTCCTGGTTTTGACCCGGGTGTAATAGCTACTATATTGAGCCAATGGGACCTTTTTAATAGAAACTTTTGGTTCAGATCGGTCTCAAATGTGTAATGGCAAAATGAGCTTAATATTACTGAATGTCATAGACAAAGGATGCTGAGAGCTTCAGTCCATACTTCCTTGTCATTTGGGCTGAGTTAAACTTTCTTCATATACAATGTGCTTCTTATAAGTAACAAAGCCAAGATCAAAAACAGTCCGGTTGTATGAATTTAATGCAAATAGAAGGGCTGATGCTCTCCCCACATGGCCATAAACCACCAGACAGCTACAAATTCTCATTGACAGGATGAATAGAAACATTTCACTTAGATTATTTCAACATTAAGGGATATAGCCTATTCATGCTGCCAATGATCTAGCTGTGTGGTCAGAGCTAAAACTGACAAATGATATGCCAGATTTGAGACTATATGGGATATTTTAATTAGAATTTTATAGAACTCTGAAAAAAATCTCCAAAGGATTTATCCCTATGAATGAATTTTAAAACAAATTTAGAGATAATTTATTAGCTAATATGCAGGAGGTGGCTTCGTGAAGGCAGGTGGTCGGTGATAATCTTCACAACGGTCTTTCTAAGCCTGGCTGAGAAAGGAAGCTCTAGTTTCCCCACAGGAGACTGTCTGTTCTCAACAAAGAACAATCAGGACTGTGCCTCACTTTGTCAGAGGACATGACACGCTACCAAATTGGCTGCTACTTCTGCCTGACAAACATTTGACTCTAACATTACAAACTATTTTTAGATCTGTTTATTTCTCCCACCATTAATTTATAATCATGTCACTGTCTACACAGATCTGCCAGTGAACTTGACTGACTAGAAGATTACAGGAGAAAAAGAGACATTGTTCAAGGACAAAGAGGGAGACAGAACCTGGAGACATTGATTTTGATAATACATGCAAAAGCAAACTTTCTCTCCCTTGGAAGCATCTTCCAAGTTGCTCAGGGATGTCAAACTAGTACTGTGGAGTCACACTCCAGCTATAAATGGCTTAGCATAGATGCAGCGAATTATTTTTAAAATATGCTCTAAAGAAATAAGACCAGCGCGTGCACATACAGCCTAATGCATTATGTACAGTCTTCCTTAATAAATGCATTACTCATAAAATATATATCCACAAG
This sequence comes from Phyllotis vaccarum, assembly GCA_033318265.1. Taxonomy (NCBI): domain Eukaryota; kingdom Metazoa; phylum Chordata; class Mammalia; order Rodentia; family Cricetidae; genus Phyllotis; species Phyllotis vaccarum. The sequence continues at coordinate 8,221,123 of JARWLC010000015.1, read as the reverse complement.
TCCTCCTTTCTTATCAGTACAGCAACGAAGTTGAGAACAGGATTATCTAGAAACTCATCTCTCTCCTGTATAATCACATTATCCTCCTTTTAAGTCATGCTCAGATGAAAAGAAGGAACGGCTAGTTTAATATCGCATTGTATAAAGACTTCACGTTAGTCTCCTTACAATTATGCACTTATTTTTGTCCTTTCTTTTTCCCATGACAGAAGACAGACTTCTAACTCAGGAAGTAACATTCAAGCATAATACACATCAACAATTTGTTTAGATTTCTCCTGAAGCATTTGAGAACATTTGTGTTAGAAAGACGATACTTTATCAGTAGATGGATATAATGCTAGTTCCAGGTCTCTGGCAGATTTGATTCTAAATTAGTTTTAATATCCATCTCTGTTCATCAGACTGATCACAGCCACTGTACAACATGTTCAGCATCTGAATCACATTTCTCTGGCACAGATTTCCCAACGTGTTTCTTAAGTTGAAATCAAAAACTTTTTCAAAAACTTTTTCTTCAGAATGGAGATTAAGACTATATAAGGGCCTTGCTCCTCCCCATCCTCCCATCCCCTCCCCCAAAAGGGGGAGAAGTCCCAAGGTGGGTCGGCCCAGGAGATGACATTTCTTTAATGAAAAAACAAACAAACAAACAAACAAATAAATAAATAAATAATTTAATTAATTAATTTTTAAAGAGACTATAACGACAATATGATATGACATAATTTTTCTTATTTGGAAACATGACTCCTTGATTTCTGTGTATTTCTTATCCTTGTATATTTCAATCCCCACTTAATTATCAGGCTGCATGAACTGTGGTTCATTCTATATATGGTAGGCATAGTCTATAGATCCTTTGATACTGGCAGCACTCTCTGAGTAAAATTATGGTTTATTCTGGAAATAATGGAGACAATGAAAGGCAAAGCAGCAGCACACAGTGACTTTCACTTCCCCCTACCGTACTCTGAGTTGAGGTTTTATGATTGCTTGCTGCCTACCAGCTGACTCCACAGCTCTCTCCAGCAGTTTTGTATACTTTGCTAGAAAAAAAAAAAATGTCATTTGAGAAGGCAAGCACCAATTTACATGAGATGAGACATTGTGTATCTCCTCATATTCTTTTTCCACTATGACAAGTAAGACACTGCAGGTCTCATTTGCCAATTCTTATTAAAAACTGTGATCCTGCTTGTTTGGAAGGCTCATTAGTGTCATTGCCTGTGATGCACCACGTATCTTTATAAGAAAGACAGATTGCCTGATGCCTTAGCACACCAACTATAATGGAGCCCGAGTGCATCCCCCACAGGGCTTGGAGTTCAGATCTTCATTTGATTTTGTGAAAATGAGAATGAAGAATGTGAGTATAAAAAGCACAATGAGCTCCTTGTTTTCCAATAACAGGCTAACTCCTCCAGTACACATGTGATGTAAAGGGGAAATACCAAAAGAAACAGGTCTCACGCAAAATGGCAGCTAGGGTACTAATACAAGACAACAACCACCTCAGAAGGGCGTTAGCCAATCCTGGGAGAAAACCTAGCAAACCCACAAACAGGGGTGAAGCACTCATGCCTTGAACATGGCATTCATTTATTTTGTATTCAGCACTTCTCCCTTTCAAAAAGACAGTCACACGTCATCTTTTTCCAGGTTAAACATTGTCAAAAATTATGAGTTAAATGCAACATTATTTTTTCACATAAAAGAAGTCATAAATAAATCTTAAATAATAAAATTAGTATAAAAACTAAGATTTGGGGAAGAGAAAATATAAATGCTGTGGTAGATATAGATCTGTAAATAAATGATTTCCCTCAAAAGAATGTGTTTGTGCTTCCATGTTTAGATTCTTTAATGGAGGAAGACTGGATGAGTTATAAGACATAATAACCTCATATCCCTAATCCCTTTATCTACTCCCTTGGTGATTACAACTGATCATTTAAACCCATTGGGCTACAATCTTTACCTAACACATGAAGTAGCCATTTAAAAGTAAAAACAAAAACACACATGTTTTAGAAACAATTGTACATTAGAGACATGTCAAATCCTATAAAAATTTTTCTTGATTTTAATTTTTTTAGAATTTCATACTTAAGTACTGTTTAATATAATTTTGACTGCTTTATCTCCATACTCTAACTCAGACTAGTGTCCCTGTCCCACTAGCTTTTAAATTATTGACCCATTTATCCATATTATATGTATATTATATCATTATGTGGATCAATTTAGTGTAACTAACACATATATTTGTTTAGGACTAACCCTTGAGATTAGATAATCTATTAGGAAATTCATCCCTGGAAAAGACTAATTCTCCTTGTCCACAGCCATTTATTTCCTATAGCTCTTTATCTGTGTGTGCAGCCTTGTGAAATATAAACTAGCTTTGTGCTTATGCAGGACTTATTTATATAGCCACACTGCCCCTTTCATGTTTATAAAACACTATCTTGAATCAGACGTTCTGGTCTTTGGCTCTTACAGTCTTTCTGTCCATCCTACTTTAATAATCCCAAGAGTGAGGAATGTGGGTTGCATTGTATGTGTGTCCATTGGGATTGGGAACCCAATGGTGTGTTGTTCTCTGCAGTATGACCAGTTTTAACTTTCTGTAACATTCTCTATCAGTCTCTATCTGCAATCTAGTTTATGGGTGTTGCATCTGGGTAGGACTGCTGGATACTTCCATCCTTTGAAAGCTAGTAAGATAACATGATACATTGAAATAATATAGTTATATTATAATCTGAGAAGTAAAACAAATATTTATAAATCAAGTTAAGCTACTTTATCAAGGTCATCTAGTATTAAAAAAATGTGTATGTGTGTGTGTCTGTGTATGTGTGTCATGTCATATCTCTCCTAATAGTTAATCTTAATATTCTGGCTAAATAAATAATCACATTTTCTGCATTTAATCAACTCTAATTTTGCAGTATATGACAAAATATATCATAATTAGATGATGTGTAAACTTCAGAAAAAAGTAGCCAATGTTATTAGAAAAGACACCTCATTGTCCTAGGAATTTTTCTGTAAATATAAAATTATTTCAAAATTAAAGATTAAAGAAAAGAAATGTAGAATCAAGCTTGGGAAATGTTGGTAATTTTTAGAGAAAGTCAATTCTGGAACAATTAAAATAATCTTTATTGTTCATAAATTTTTAAAAGATAGTAACTTTGAGGAGAGAGGAAAGGGAAAGAGTGAAGGGAACAGAAGGGGAGGGAAAGAGTTATTATTTCAACTCTCTGGACCCATAAAATTGTACAGTCAAGTCATCATAACCTTGAAGCTGGTAAATTTATTGCATTTAAAAAATAAATAGTAAGGAAACAATAGAATGCTTCCCCAGTTGCAGGTCAGCAGAAAAGATTGCTGGGGCAGGCATCACCAATAACACACTAGTCAATTGGACTCTGCAACCTACAAGTCTCCCCTTCCCCAAACCCACACATCACCCTGCAACCTCAGTGGTTCCCTGAAGTACAGAATTGACCAGCTCCTTTTGAACCAAAAGGTGAGCAACACTTTACCCAACCCAGCCTGAGGAACCAGTCTCTAGGACCTAGGCCAGGGGGTATAACCTATGTATACCCACTCCCACCTACTGCTACACCAGTTACAGGCCAGCAGAGAAGACTTCTGTCACCAGGCATCCCCATTAACTATCAGTCAGTAGAACCCTGCAATCTACAAGTTAAACCCAACCATCATCACCCTAAGAGCTCAAAGACACAGAACTAGCCAGTTCCTTTTGAACCAAGAGCAGCTCCCTGAGACACAGACAAAGAATGATAAGAGTAGAAGAAGGAAAAGATACCAACCCAAAGGCACAGAAAATATATCCAACAAGATCACAAAAGAAAACTTTCCCAGACTAAAGAAGGAAATATCTATGAAGACATGTTTACAGAATAGACTAGACCCACTCAAAAAAATCCACTTGGTACATAATCAAGCCACTAAACATAAAAATAAAGAATATTAAGATCTGCAAAAGAAGAAGGCCAAATTAGTTATAAAGGCAGACTCATCAGAATAACACCAGCCTTCTCAATGGAGGCTATGATAGTCAGAAGGTCCAAGACAGATGTTACACAAACACTAAAAGATCATGAATGCCAGCCCATACTTTTATACCCAGCAAAACTCTCAGTTGCTATAAATGGAATAAACAAGATATTCCATGACAAAACCAATCTTAAATAATACCTATCCAAAAACCCTACAGAAAGCACTAGAAGAAAAACTCCAACCTAAGGAATAAAACCACAAGCAATATATAATCCCATAGAAGGAAACCCACCAAAAAAGGTTTTCACACATATACACACACACATTACCACCAAAATAACAGGAATTAACAATGCCAGATTGTACTAACTCACTCTGTGAGTCCTTACCTTCTCTGAGGAAAGAATGCAGTATGGGGTGGGAAAAAGCTGGGGTATGACTAGGAAGAAGGGAGGAATGGAGAGAGAACAGTGGTGGGTATGTTAAAAATAAATTTTAAAAAATGGAAAGGAAGAACTTCCTTAATATCAATGAACTCAGTTCCCCTATAAAATATCACAGGCTAACAGAATTAACATGAAAATAGAATCCATCTTCCTCCTATATACAAGAAACACACTTCAATTTCAAAGACAGACACTACCTCAGAGCAAGACTTTGGGAAAAGACTTTTCAATCAAATAGACTCAAAAAGCAAGCTGGTATAGCTATTTTAATATCTAACAAAGTAGACTTTAAACAAAAATCAATCAAAAGTGATTTGGAAAGTCATTGCATATTCAAATCAAGAAAAATTTATCAAGATAAAAACTCAAACCTGAACATGTATATTTCAAATACGAGGGCTCCCACATATGAAAAAGAGGAATCTACATCCTCTGTGAAGGGGATGTAGAAAATATCTGCTGAATAAATTGAGACCATAGACGGGGAAGGAATAAGAGGGGATGAGAAAATGAGATGGTTTCGATGACAGAAGGACAGAGAGGGAGAAGAACAAAGAGAAATATTGATGGGGGGTCATTGTTGAATGAGATAGAAACCTGCTGCTAGGAAAATACTCAACAACCCATAAAGATGACCCCAGCTAAGATTCCAAGCAATAGTGGAGAAGGTGCTTAAACTGACCTTCCCTTATAGTCAAATTGATGACCATTCTAATTGTCATTATAAAACACTTATCCAGCAAATGATAAAAGCAGATAAAGTTCCAGTCCAGCTGAAGAGAGGGAGGAGAGGTTATAAGAGCAAAGGGATCAGCATCATGCTAAGGAAACTCACAGAAGCAGCTGACCTGAACTATTGGGAGCTCACTGACTCTGAACTGGCAGCTGGGGAACCTGCATGGGACTGAACTAGGCCCTCTGGGTGTGCATGACAGCTACTTGGCATGAGCAGTTTGGAGACCTCGGGTAATAGCATCAGACTTTATTCCTAGTGCATTAACTGACTTCCTGGAGCCCATTTCATCAGAGGAAGTTCTTTCTTGGTGTTGATTCCAGAAGAAGGGGCTGGTCCTACCTCAACTAAATATGCCAGACTGCATTGACTCACCCTGGGATTCCTTACCCTTTCTGAGGAATGAATGCAGTGTGGAGTGGGAGAAAGCTGGGGGATGACTAGGAAGAAGGGAGGAAGGACAAATAGTAGTGGATATGCTAAAAAAAAAAATTAGGAAAAAGAAAATTGGAAAGGAAGAAGTCAAACTTTTGCTATTTTCAGATGATATGATAGTGTACATAAGTAACCAAAAAATTTAACCAGAAAACTCCTACTACTGATAAACACTTTCAGCAATGTGACAGGGTATTGTCACAAGATTGTTTTTTAAAAAATCAGTAGCCCTCCTATATACAAATGATAAACAGGCTGAAAAAGAAATCATGGAAAATCCCCCACTACAATAGCCACAAATATCATAAAATATCTTGGGCTAACTCTAACCAAGCAAGGGAAAGACCTGTATAAAAAGAACTTGAAGTCATTGAAGAAAGAAAGTGAATAAGATATCAGAAAATGTAAAGTTCTACTATGCTCGTAGATAGGTAGGATCAACATAGTAAAAATGGCAATTTTATGAAAAGCAATTTGCAGATTCAAGCAATGCCCATCAAAATCACAACACAATTTTCACAGACCTCAAAAGAACAATAGTCAGCTTCATATGAAAAACAAAAATTTCAGGATTGCCAAAGCAATTTTGTATAACAAAGAAACTTTTTAAGGCATCACCATCCCGAACTTCAAACCCTACTATAGAGCTTTTAGTAATAACAAACAGCTTGATATTGACATTTAAACAAGCACATGGATCAGTTGAATCAAATCCAAGGCCCTGGCATTATTTCACACACCTACAAACATAGATTTTGACAACAACAAAATGCCAAAAATATACAGTGGAACAAAGAAAGTATATTCAGCAAATTGAGCTAGTATAACTGGATGGTGCCATGTGGAAGACTGCTAATCAATCCATATCTATCATTTGGCATAAAACTCAAGTACAAATGGATCAAAAACTTCAACAAAAGTCCAGTTGCACTGAACCTGATAAAAGAGAATGTGGAAAACAGCCTTCAAGGCATTGGCACAGGAGACCACTTCCTGTAAGGATTCCTAGCACATAGCAGTCACTTGGTAAACCCAACATGGTGCTGGCAGAGTATGTGCATATGGAGGGCACGCCCTTAGGCATGGCTACATAAATCTGTGTCCACTCACTCTCTTAAAAGGAGACTCCACGCGAAAGTCTGTCTTTTTCTCTTCTGTTTCTCTCCCTCATATCTGCTCAGCAACTCCCCTGAATAAACTATAGTGTGGCATCTGGTAGTGTGTCTGATCTCACATGCTAAACCAACACTTCCTAAATATAACACTAGTAGCACAGACACTGAGAGCAACAATTAATAAATGGAACCTCCTGAAACCACGAAGTTTCTGTAAGACAAAGGACACAGTAAAGAAAAATAAAAGTATACAGAATGGGAAAAGATCTTCACTAGCCCTACATCTGACAGAGGCTGATCTCTGAAACATAAAAATCGAAAAAACCCAAATAATCCAATTAAAAATGACGTACACTTCTAAACAAAGAATTTCCAACAGAAAAAACTCAAATAGCTAAAAGATATTTAAGGAAGTGGTCAACATCCTTAGCCATCAGGGAAATGAAAATTAGAACTACTCTGAGATACCATCTTATACCTGTCAGAATGGCTGAGATAAAAACCACTGATGACAACTTGTGCTGGAGGGGATGTGGAGTATGGGGAACATTCATTTATTGCTGATGGGGGTGTAAACTTGTACAGCCACTTTGGAAAATAATATGGTGGTTTCTTTGAAAACTAGAAATAAACCTACCTCATGATCTACCAATACCACTCTTGGGCATATACCTTAAGGATGCACATTTATATCACAAGGACAATTGCTCAACTGTGTTTATAGCAGCATTATTCATTAGAGACAGAATTGGAAACAACCAAGATGCCCCTCGACTAAAGAATGAATTAAAAAGATGTTGTACATTACACAGTCAAGTATTATGCAGCAGTAAAATATGACATCTTGAAATTTGCCTCCAAATTGGAACTAGAATCATCCTAAATGTCTCATAAGGATAAACATGGTATGTATTCACTCATAAGTAGATATTAGACATAAAATAAAGAATAACTGGGCCACATTCTACAATCCCAGAGAAGATAGGTAACACAGAGAGCCCTGGTTAAAAAAAGAAAAGAAAAGAAATCCATGAATCCCCTTGGGAAGGGGAAATAAATAAGATCTCCTGAATACACTGAGAATATATAGTAAGGGGAGGAAGGAGAGGTAGAAAGAAACAAGAGGAAAGCAGATGATTGAGTTGGGGAAGGAACAGGAAGGGAGAACAACAGAAAAGATTCCCTGATAAAGGGAGCCATTTGGAGGTTAGGAAAAGACAAAGGGCTACAGAAATCCCCAGGAATCCTCAAGGGTGACCCCAGCTAAGACTCTAAGCAATAGTGGACAGGGTGCCTGAACTGGCTTTCTCTTGTAATCAAATTGATGACCATCCTAATTGTTAACTTCTTCCAGCAACTGATAGAAGCAGATACACAGATTCGAAGTGAAGCACTGGGCCACACTCCCAATCTAGTTGAAGAGAGAGAGGAGAAATTATATGAGCCAAGGGGTTAAGAATATGCCTGGGAAACCCATAAAGACAGCTGACAGTGACCGATTAGGAGCTCACCGACTCTGAAAAAGCAGCTGGGGAACTGACACAGGACCAAACTAGACCCTCTGAATATGCATGACAGTTGCATGGCTTCAGCAGTTGGTGAGGCATCTGGCAGTGGGACTAGAATTTATCCCTGGTGCATGAATTGGCTTTTTGGAGCCCATTACCTAAAGAAGGAATTCAGCCTTGATGAGTGAGGGGTGAGGAAGGAACGTGGGGGCTCAGTTCTGCCTCAACTTTATGTCCCAAGCATTGTTGTCTCCCCATGAGAAGTTTTATCATCTTTAAGAAGTAGAAGCAGGAAGTGAAGGAGAAGGCTGGGGAATGAGTAGAAAGATGGAAGGGAACAGAGCTGTGACTGGTCTGGTCTGAAAAAAAAAAACTTTTAAATAAAAAATATCAAAAAAATAAGATAGTTATATAAGATAGTTATTCCTATTTTTACCATCTCTAAAATTCCAGTGACAAAGAATCAACAGAATCAGTCTCAAACTCAAATGGCTAAAGTCACAAGGTTATATGTTATAGAGACAGGATTTGATTTTATTAAATTAAAAAAACTTTTATTAAGCATTGGCCTTTGCAAAGAAAAAATAATTTGCTTCCTTTCCGTGAAATTCTGAGAGTCTTGTACTCCATTAGTGTTTTGCTGTGCTTGGAGAATGTTTCCTTGCAGGTTTTCCTATGCAGGAGTCTGAACCCAGGATGGACTTCTTTGATAAACTTGTAAGTTTTAGTACCCACAATCTTAGCTCTTGGATATTGACTAAGATAAAGTAAGGCAGCTATAAATTTTTAAGCTTCTCTCCAGATTCTGCATATTTTTGCCACCTGAGTTTTGGCAAAGTCTCACCAAATCCCACGTGATTAACTCATCAGCTTTTAATTACAACTTTTTTTAAAGCTTAAAATACGAGGCAATAACCACTCTACCTTGAAAAAAATCCTTTTTTTTTTTTCTATTGTACTGCTTTATCTTTTTCTGTTTCTCTGTCTCCTCTGCACTCTGGGCTTTAACAATGCTTCTTTCTCAGAGGCTGCCTTTCTGCTGCACCCAGAGACACACAAAAGAGCCAAGAATTTTGAGTCAACAGGTCTGCTGGCCCAGAAGTCCAAGTTGATGTTTTTGTCATAGCTAAAACACCTCACAGAATAAGCTAATTTAGTGGGAAAGTATGAAGAGAACAAAGGGTAGCATCTTATTAACTTCAATATCTGTGCCATTTATGTTGACACCTTAAAGTTTGCTAAGCAAGGTTAAATATGTGAATTGAAGCATCTTTTTGTACACCTGGCAAAGCCTCAGGAAAATCCTCAGCTCATTAGCAATTTCAAATTTACAAATGAAACAAGAATTATATTTGAAAAAGATACAGCATTTTCCCCAAGGTAACTCTAGCTGTATGGATATCTGTATTTTCTAAGCATGCTAAATCGACCATCCCAGGGGATACAGCTCATTAAATGATTAAATATATTCACATATACATCTGCAAAGAGCCTGGCCCAGGGGAGCCACTGTGCAAATTAAATGAGATAATGTGAAAATGCCAAAAAGCACTGCAGTCTCCTACAGCAAGCACCGCAAAGTCTCCCACTGTAAGCAGTGCAGAGTCTCCCACCATATGCGCTGCAAAGTCTCACGCTGCAAACCATTCTGTTGCTACCATCTGATTTTTCTCTTTTAAAGCTGCTAGGTTCGGATGTCATGATGTAGTATCCTTTATCATGTTTTCCCTCTCTCTTCCTTTAATGTTGTTAAGGGTAAGTATAATTATAGAGGCAAGCTACCACATTCAAATTCTTGAGAGAGTCAAGAAGCCCACAGCTTTGATAAATCTAGAAGCAATAATAGAAATGTTTAAAATAGTATGGAATAGAAGAAATGAGAAAAGGAGATGGTGATTATGCATAATGAAATGAGGGGTGAGCAAAGTGACATATAAGAAAGGAAAAGAGATTGGGAAGGAAAATCAGAGGGGCCAGTTGTAACAGAAGGGTGGGCAAATGGAGGAACAAGAGAATTACTCAAGCATGCTTTATTCAAAATTGCTACGTTTATATCTGGTAGTTTATAAGTTAATTTACTTTTATTCAAATTAAAAATAAATTATGATTATTTTAGAAGAGAACATAGATACGAAAAAAATTAAAATGATATAGGGAAACTTTTTCTGCCTCTATATAACACTGAATAAAGATCATGCACACTCAGGAGAATGAAGAGCTGAAGAAGAGATCTGGGTGAATGGCACAGGTGGATTGTGCTCAAAATTCAAACCTCAGAGTCCCTTCGAAGGCGTGGCGTAAAGCCAAGAAGAACTATGGGATCTGTTGGCAGATAGGCATGCACTGGGTTTTCCTTCTGGAACCATACAGAATGGCTTAGGAGAGGGATGAAACAACTGCGTAAACATGTGGAGAAGAAAGCCTGAGGCTTCCTCAAAGAGTTCCAACTTGTCCCAACAGGGCAGTGAGAGTTGCCAAAATTTTCTGTTTGCTTTTCATTTCTTCTGTACTGTATGGGTTCGCAAAAGTGAGCTGCATTGAATGCTGTATCTCAGAATTGGGATGAAAGAATTTATCTGCAGGCTAACATTATACACTTGATTCTGAGCTTATTCACATGAAGGGGTACCCTCACCCAAGGCCTAACAGGTGGTTTGAATGTCTCAGTAGAGGCCAGCATTGGCAAGTTCCTGCATCATCTACCAGAACAGCATGGGCCATTTTTCTATGATGCATAAACATCTTAGTTCTCATTTTGTTTAAACTTGAGATGAAAAAGAAATATTTCTGAATTTTACTAAATTTTCTTGTCTAAGTAAAGAGAAAGGTAGGCATATCTTTTCTTTCAGGATCAATTATGAATTATAAGAAAGTAATATTTTCACAAATGAATTGATTCTCTAAAAAATTTCTTCTGCTATACTGATATTTTTGTTGAGACACTTTATATTTCTTGAATGTGTTTATTATTCTTGACTCCAAAAATACTGCTTCCAATGCTTTACCCATCAAACAATACTGTTGAGAGAATTGATCAGATTTTTTAAAAGAATAAAGAACATCAAATGAGTAACAAAATTTTTTATTGTCTTTATTTAATTTTAATATTTATTGAAGCCCTTGACTTTTATTTATTCCATTACCCATTATCTCACATCCAAAATTTATAAGTTCACCTGACCTCACTAAAAATTTATTGTAGATGCCTTTCCCTGGAGACATTAACATAGAAAATAGAAACAAAGCCAGCTAGAACAAATTAATTCTGTTCTTATTGTTTTGCTCACACATAGTTACTGCTTTCCCATACCCGACTTGGATGGAAAAAAATATTCTTATTTCTGTACATTGACTTTGGGATAAGAAAATATCTCATTTTGATCAACATATTATTAGCATATATAACACAAAAGAGCTTTACTGGTACTTGGAAAAAGGACTTAGTCTTGCTGCCTTGCCCTCTGATTATTGAAATTGCATCCCTTGCAGCAGCTGCTACCCCTTCAGCCTGAACCCAGAATAAACATGCATGGAGCCAATCTGAGTCCAACCTTCAAAGACAGCCAATGTTAGCTGGCTGTGCAGCAGTCAAAACCGTATTAGTTCTGCATAGAGCTACCCACCTTGAGGCAATCCATGGGTATATTTGTGCCATTAACTATTGTTTAATACTCAAAGTTTGGATTGTGATGGGAAATAGTAATAATCAACCATATAGGACCTATGTGTCACCCGAATCTTACATCTCAGCTTATAGTTGTTAGCAATTTCACCCAGAATATTTGGCAGCTATTTTTCGATGAGATCCACACAAGCTATTTAATTCCCAAGGAACCTCATTATCTCTCATTAATTGGTGATGCTTTCTTTTAAATGAATAAATAAAATAAAAGGGGAAGGACCATGTTTCACTCTCCTCATTCCAACACCATGTGTTCACTTAGAACCAACTCTACTTCTCAGGCAGAAAACCATAAATCCAAGTCTACTTCCATTGCACTCATATTTCCTCTATACCCCAGCGTAGAAGATCCTTTAACTTGTAAGTGCAAAAAAGGCACATCCTTCTCTCTCAATGACATCAGGTCATCACCAGGAAAAAAAAGAACAAACATGAGAGATGCTCATGCTCATAATAAGTCCAACATCTTCCTTCTCTATCCCTCTTTCTCTGATGGCAAAGACAATAGGCTAAAAGCATGTTAGTCTCACAATAGTCTGCAATGGTTAGATATAGAATGTCCTTCAGAGGCTTGGTCCTCAAGACAGTGATGTTCAGAGTTATACTTGTGGGAATTAATTTAAAAATAAGGATATTGACCTCATCATTGGTAGATTTATAATTTGATGATGTAATGAAATTTAAAGGATGTAAAGAATTTAGGTTCTGGTCAAATAAAGTAGATTCTTGGTGGATGTGTCCCATAATGACATATCTTGCCTTCACCCCTGTCATTCTCTCTTCTGTCTGCTTCCCAGATACCACCAGACAAGCAAATTCGTTCTGCCATGAGGCCCAGAAATGACAGTACAAGAGACTATGGGATGAAACCTCTGAAACATCAGCTGAAATAAACTCCTCTTCCCTTAAACTGTCTCACTCACATGTTTCAGAGATGAAAGGATGACCACCATGTGGCCACTGGTAGTCAGCACTATGTTATCTGACAATCAATATGACGGTACTGATGTCATTGGATGGAGGTACATCATCTGTGTATGAAGGGTCCAAGAAGGGGAGAGGATGATGATGGGTTGTTGATGATGAAAGGATATTTGCTTCCTTTGTATATGTTGACACCTTTCAGAAGTCTACAAACATCAGATATTACTAAACAAATACACACAAGCAAACAAAATCTGCATGACAAAGTAAAATATGACAAGAAATGTGTGTTATGATATCAGCATGTGAGTGGATCATGAGATACACTAAAACCACTTTAAGAGTTTATTAAAGAAATGGGAAGATGGGAGGTGAGTGATCCTGCCCAGAGGAATGTGTAGAAGAAGAGAGAGTGAGAAAGGGTAGAGTCTTCTTTTGAGGGTGGCTTTGTACATGCTTATAAGGGGATTACATAGTCACAATACTCATACATATATAGTGTGCTACTCTTTGCATGCATGTTACATGGGGCTCTGGGATTACTGGACATTTTCCTGACTGCTGGCATGTGGCCATAGGACCCAGAAGTGGCTAGGAAATACAGAAATGCCAGCACCTGGGGTGACATTGCATTCTGCCTGATTGCTAGAAGGCACATAGGGTCCCAGATGTGGCTGGAAGGTGTGGAAATTCTAACAATGTAGTAAAAGAGATTTTGTAGATTCTACAAGGATGGTTCTCTTAAATCTATATCAAGATGAAATATCTAAAGTACATTACTTTCAGGAATATGATTCCAAATAAAAACATGGAACTTTAGGAATTTTACATGCATTGACAGAAATAAGACATAAATGGAAAATGAAAATTTATAGAATAGAATATTCCATTATACCATAAGTTATGAAGAATAAAATTTAATTTTTTTTTAAATCAGAGGGCCAAAATTGGAAAGAAAGGAAAGATGGCTGTATGGGGGGCTTGAAGGGATGAAATGGAAAGGATAAAGGATTTATTGTATTATAACCCCCCACAAAGAAATAAAGAGAAACAGAGACATTTTGCTCTTACTCACCCTGAAGGCAGCCGGCTTTACAGAATAATCAGTGCCAAATTATGATCCATAATTCAAACAGTTACAGTTAGAACACCACTGTATCACTGTAGATATGACTTACAGTCCTTTTCTTTATTGTTCAGTAGCATTGAGGAGCTCAACTGTTTTGAGTCTTACTTGGGAAATGATGTACAGGATGGAAAATTGGGGTTGGGGTGTATTGCATGAGAGAAGATTCTATTTTCAATTTTAAAAGAAAGAAATGTATACAACTTATTAGGTTACATATAATTAGCTATTATTGTTGCTTTTCTATAAATATTTTCCTCATTGCAGCATTTTTTTTCAGTTATGAAGTGCAAAGTTAAGTACTCCTAACGGCAGGTGTATTGATGGGAAAGAAGAAAAAAATGAGAAAATATGTTTGAATAAAGGTAACTTAAATGTGGTCGGTCCCTCAGTTAGAATAACCTCATTTTCTCAAAAGCAGCTTCACACTGGGATTAAAGGATATGAAAGAGTATCATTCTTTATTATATGCTATTGATCATTACTCATAGCCCAGAGATGTACACATTAGATGGAAAGGGCCGGACCTTAGATCAGAATCTTTGATAAATCCAAAGGGTTTGATTATCTCCCAATAACCACAGCCAAATGTTTTCTCTGACTAAATGAATGATCAATGGAAGAGCCATTGATTCATAATATATAAAAAAAAAGATAGGAGGCATCTAGAAAACACTCTTTTGAACATTTCTTTTAAATCTAGAATTGAAGAGAAAGGCAAAAATTATACAAATCAACTCTGTAAATCTGTTTGTTAAACTAGCAATGCATACATGCACAAAACACCTGGGGGCAGGACAGACAGCTCAGGAGGTAAGAGTACCAGGGTCCCATCCAGAGAAGCTGAGTTTAATTCACAGCACCACATTACAGTTTACAAATATCTGTAACCCCTGTCCCAGAGGATCCAATGCCCTCTTCTGACGTTTGTGGGCATATGGCATATATGTGATTCACAGGCATACGCATAGGCAAAACACTCACACATATAAAAGTAAAGTTTAAAAACACTGCGTGCTTTATAAATGTCAAAGAATGATAGCTAAGTATGAGTGTAGATGCTTATGATGGAGCTGATTTGAAAGGTCCAGAAAAGAGGAGAAAATAATTCACGATGGGAACTTAAAACCTCTGCTGATGGCAAGCCAGGCAGGCATTTAAGGGCCTCAAAAATGGCATATGAGATTTAAAAAGGACTGGCCAGCAAGGAAGAAAAAAATGAAGTAAATAAAAAATAGGAAAATAATAACAATAAATAACTCATAACACCAGCAGGGCATGGAGCATTTGTCATTTAGGAATACTTGAACGTAGAATAAAATCACAGTTGTAGCTTGGGGTCCTGGGATCAAAGAAGCAAAGAGCATGAGCTTAAAGACAGGATTGGCTCAAAAACAGGGAGCTGCCAAATCGTTCTTCTTTTTCCCCACCAAGACTCAGAGTCTATCCTGACTTATTTATGCCATCTACTGGTCTTTCAATTACTTGTCTTCCCCAAACTCACCCACTGTTTGACTTGGACAGTTTTCTAGTGATTTAAAGAACAAATATGGAGAACATTTTCACTCAAGGACTCAGCTTTTGATTAAACGTATATTCTTTAAAGTGCACAGTACTCTGTGTTCTGAGCTGGTCTTTGTTAGTGAAACTGGGAAGTTAATTCCTTCTCTGAAATACCCTCTTTAGGAAAAAAGGAGAATATGGTTTCTGACAGAGAGAAGATAGAACTTTAGAATTCTCTATGAAGAGCCACATAGGGAGTTTTCTTGTCTGGAGTTGGAACTCTAACTTAGGATGGTGGTTCTTCTTTATCTAGAACATGCTTGTGTGACTTCACTACTCGAACTTCAAACAAGTCCTGTACATTGATTTGTTTCTCAGATGTCTATACTTTCTAAAGAAACTAGAACTCCTTTTTCCTTGAACTCATCTATGACACTCATAGTCCACATGTCCTTATTTTTTATTGTCATTGACTTTCTTTTCAAAAATCTTCATTTTCAATGTATTTTCTAGTTTTATTTTTTCAAGAATAATAAATGTCAGAATTTTTAATGTCATCCAGACGCCTCTTTAATTTCTAAAAGTCTACTTGAACATGTGTAGAGAGAAAGTCTTGTGTCTAGGAGTAAGCAAGAATTACTTATTAATAAATGTGAAGTTCCAAAAGCAAAAACAATCCTATCCCATCCCACAGTCCCATCTTTACAGGACATTGAAGGATGCTGATTCTTTGTTCACTCATGTTTAGAATTCATCTCTCCTAGGAGAAAATCAAGCAATTTATTTCTAGAACACAAGTAGCTAAGTATAAGTATAATCAATGGCTTTTTTTTTTTTTTGGTAATGTAGCTATTAAGCAGCTGAAGTTAATTCCAGGCATGAACTGTCTCAAGATGTTTTCCCCAAACCTTACTTGATTACAATACTTTTACTACAGGAAAGTTTACTGAATCTCCTGAGAACCCTCAATATCAAGAAAGGATGATGCTATAAGTCAGGGATCAGAGAACTATAGCCATGGGCCAAATATATCCTGCCATATATTTTTGTACAGTGTAAAAGGAAGGAGTGTTTTTTACAGTTTTAAATTATGAAAATAATAAAATATTATTTCATGAATCATGGAAGTTATATAAACTTCAGAAGTAAATTAAGTTTCCTTGGAACATTGCCACATTCATTTATTTGCTTTGCATCTGGTTGTTACCATACTATGATAACATAGCTAAATAGTTGCAGCAGACACCAGTGAAACCAGAAGCTTTTACACACACACACACACACACACACACACACACACACACACACACACACACACACTTGACTTCTTCTTTCATGTTTGGTGAAAACTACAGCCAGATACTTGAAGGTGATGACATCAGCCCTGAAAGGCCACTGACTTTTCTTCCTCACACATTTCATTACAGTAACTAGACATCTGAATCTGGGGCTGCTATCTTGCTATCTCCAACATTCATCTTGAACTTTACCACAGAGAGTGGTCTGGTTTGTACAAGATACTGTCTATGAAAATCTTGACTATTTTCTTGTGGTCTATGAAGATGAAACTAACAGAGAGTGTAAAATTTTCTAGGTAAATGGGCAGAACAGAACTTGAGACATGAACTAGGATCCTGATTAGAATCATAATATACAGTATGGGCAGCCTGGCAGGGAGGGTGCTTGCTTCCCTGTGGCTCTGGTTTCTTCAGTGCACGAGCTCATAGCTCTCCATGTCTCTGAATGCTTGTGTTTATATCAGTAGCCATGGCCAGCTTTACTTCTCTGCTTTGGTTTATGTTGTTTACAAGAACTATACCCTAAACACAAACATATAAAAAAATTTAATAATAAAACACTATATACAATGACCAAAATAAAAGGAATAGCTAAACTAGAAGCAGAGACAGTAAATTGTAATATATTAAAGTTATAGGAATATTTCTATACTTCTATTAAATATAAGAATTATATAAAAACTAAACACAAAAATTTAATAGACAATGGACTCAATAAATATTGTAATCCTAAAGTTTTTTTTTATTTCTAAAAGCTTCATGTTACATGAAAAAAGCTGGTAAAATTATTCCATAAATCAGTTGAAATTAAATGAGTATGTGGAAATTGTAGGAATCCCCACATAGCCGTATGACTTATGTTTGTATGCTGAAAACATTTGGAAACCACAATTATGTCTCAAAGTATCCACAGACAAGAAGTAACCACATTAAAAATTAAAATTCACAAAAACAGAAGCACAGTAAAGGTATGGTGCATTAAAACAACTGGGATACAGGAAGCGTGATATAATGACAATATCTTTGAGTGACAGCTCTAAAATAAAAAAGTTTTTTAAAAACAACAATCTATTTGTCAACTACAAGAACCTGGAAAAACAACAAAATTATCAAAAAAGTGCAGTGAAATAAATACAATGATGAGGAGAATCCAGTGCAGTAGAAGACATAACTAAGTGGGAAGAATTGAAACTAAATGCCCTTTGGTAAAGTTTTAGAAATTATTTTAAAGACCTACATAAACAGCGTGCTAAATATTTTCCTATATGTGAAATTCCCAAAAAGCCAAAATGGAACAGCATGAATCAAACCAGTGATTGCATTGATCTGGGAATTAGGAGACTATGGATTTCAGTAGAACTTGAGACATTGCTATGGACTAGAGTTTAAATCTCCTCGCAGACTTTTTGTGTTCAAAGTTTGGTCTCCAGAGCAATACTAGTGGGATGCTTAAAATCTATCAGCTATGAAGCTCACTGGACTGTTGTAGGTCACTGGGGACATCCTCTTAAAAGAGACTGTGACAACAAGGCTTTTTCCCTTCTTCACTTTCCAACCATGAGGTGAGCAGTCAGCTTTGCTTCATCATATGGAACTAACCAGTCAGTGACTGAAGCCACCAGAAATGTGAACCTAAAAATAATCTTTTCTCTTTTCAAGATGATTTATCTCCACAATTTGCTACAGTGACATAAGGCTAACACAAACAGCGAAATTGACATCTATGTAAGTTATAGAGTAGTATGCAAATATCAAAGTTCATCAAACTATACAAAGAGCAGGTAAATTATATTATATAAACTGTACCCTAACAGAAATATTAAGTTAAGGTGAGAAGGATTTTGCTTTAGGGTCTATCCAGATGAGTCCACCTAATCCCCACCCAACTTCCAATTCCCCCCCCCACCCTCTAGATCTACCCCATAGCTCACATTCAATGACTGGAGCACTCATATTTGCCCTGCTTCAAACCTCCAGGCTTTGTCAGTACTCACCCTGCTCAACTCAACCTATAGGATCCTCCAGCTTCACATCCAACCTTTATGTCCAACTATGTCCTGTACATCTTATGCCATAGAATATTAAGAAAACTTCATCTGATTCTCCATTCCATACACCTGCTCTGACCTCCGTATTTAGTCTGAGTCTCATGTCTAATGTCTCAGTTTAATATGGACAGCCATGCTCACACTGCCCACAACCATCAGGACCCTCACAGACCACATCCATCCTCTCTGCCTAAACAGATTCTGCACATCTTTGTGACAAGATATAGCCAAGTGAATCTGCCTGATTCTCTCCTCCACACAACCTCCTCAACTTCCAGATCAAATTCCAGGATGTACATCCTGTATGGTACCCCAGTCTCCCCTGTCTAACTCAGTGCATTCCACCTAAGCCATTTCCACCCTTCAGATTTTACTTGGCTCAAACACAGTGTTCTCTCCCTAAATCTTCTTTGTCCATATTAGTTACTAAACAAAGGAAATACACATTCCCAGATCTCATGACAAAAATACAAACAATATGAAAGACCAAGGCAGTATTTAATCTCTTAAATCCACCAGCCTTTTAGAAATGTCCACTAATGAGAATTATCTAAACCAGTGGCTCTTAGCCTTCATAATACTTTGACCTTTTAATACAATTCTTCATATTGTAATAATGCATAACCATAAAATTATTCTCATTGTTATTTCATGACTGTAATTTTTTACTATTATAAATTGTAATATAAATATTTTTGGAGATGGAGGATTGCCAAATGAGTCACAACCCAAAGTTGAAAAATACTGACCTACATGAGCTCCAAAATATAATCATAATCCTCATCAAAGAATCCAAGGACCTTAAAGAAGATACAAGAATACATTTCAGAGAATTTGGAGGAAATGAATTTAAATAAAACAAACACAAAGTCATAATCAAGAAAATGCAAACACGAGGCTGATGGTAATGACAAAGACAATCCAGGATTTGAAAACTAAATTCAACCAATTGGTAGAAACACTGAAGAGAGCTCAAACTGAGATGAAGTTGGAACTGAAAAGCTCGATAACCCAACTAAAAAACTCCAGGGAAAGCCTTACAAGTAGAATGGATAAAGCAGAAGACAGGATTGTAGGATTGGAAGATAAAATGTATTGCTATCCTTAAAGGCCCTGTTGCATGAAAGAATGAGACTCAGGGATAGATCTCTGAAGAAGTTGGAGATACTAGAGGAATAAATACCACAGTCAAATCTTACCCATCTGTCTTCCAGCTTCCTCAGCCTCAATTCCCTTGGAATGGCTCCCTCTCTGTTTGAATCCCACTTAAGTATTCTTTCGGTAATTAAGGCGTGGCCCCAACACACCTGCTTGGGAGCCTGGAATTCCTTCTATAATCTGAAGTGACCTTGACTCAGTTGGGATAAAGAGTGTAGGTCACCACTCCCAGGATACTCCCTGTGCTGAGATTAAAGGTTTGAATCACCATTCTCTGATTTTCCTAGACTGACTGTGGTTAGAGCTCTGGGACTTCTGGAGCTTTTACTAACCCCCCACATAGACTGTGGGTAGATTCCCTCTGATATCTCCAAAACTTCTGAAACTTTTATTGAATCCCCACAAGGCCCTTTCTTATTGATACTAGAAAATGTGTGTTTAATGTGAGAAAAAAAAAAAAACAAACAAAAACCCATTAGTCATGTCTACCTAATATCTTTGACCTAAAGGATACACACTGGATCAAGAGAACACGAATCTTAAGCTACAAATGGGAACCTATATTCAAATCCTGATTTACCATATGCCAGCTAGTTGGCCATCAAATAAAATTATCTCTGCCTTTAAGTTTGCATTCTGTGATTTTCCATCATTTTAATGGCATATCTGTGCAAACTATAAAGGAAATAATTCACCAAATTACAGTTTTGAAGAGCATTAGTGGTTTTCCTTGTCTTTGATGTTAATGGGGACTTAAGTTTATCAAGTTGTATAATATAAATTAATGAAAATCAAGGAAATGGATGGATTATAATTAGCCCCTTGTGAGTCGTGTGTTTTTCTAAATTTCTACAGTGTACTCCTAATAACTGGTGTTGAGGGAAAGCAGCAGTAATAAATGTTGTGTCAGGAACATAACAGAACTAATATATTGTGGGTTTACAAGTTATAGTGGTTCTGACTGCCACTAATTTATTTTATGACTAATAGAAAACATAAAACTAATAGCTAAAAAGAACCACCTAGCCACCAACCTGGTCATCATTGCTCATGAAGCTCCATGACCAAGTGTAGTGGGATTATGTTAATTGCTCCACTTACTGGTTTAATGATTGGCTGAAGGGAGACAGGAAGTGTGGGTGGGGCTACCAGACTAAGAAAACTCTGGGAATAGGAAGAGCAGAGCAGAGAAGCCAGCAGATGCAGAGGACAACTATGCTGCTCTGAGAAAAGGTACCAAAACCCCATGGCTGAACAAGATAAGAATTATGGGTTTGTTTAAGAGCAAGAGCTACCAAAATATATGCCAGGGCCATAGGTCAACAAGCAGAAAATTAATATAAGTGTCTGCGTGTTTCTATGGGATTGTGGCACTGTGGGACTACTAGTTTGGATCACAAGCAGGACAGGCCAGAAACCTCATACTACAGCCCAGAACTAAGTCCACTCCCCTACATAGTACTTTTCCTTTTTATTCATATCTTACATCTTCACTATTCGTTCTCCTCTCCTTCCCTCTGTCCTTTCCTATTGCATCACCTCTCTCTTTTTGATCATTTTGTTGTCCCTGCCCTTTATACCCAGGTCTCATTGCCATAGATGTGAGCCTGTTGCTGCTTGGTCTCCTAAGGCTAAAATGGAAGAAATACAATCCTTGTTCTTTGGATACTGTCATGCCATTTGAGCCAACACACGGCAAGCTGAAACTGACTGCCTATATTTTGGTACATTTACTCATTTTAAATGACATATGAAAGCAGAATCAACATGACTAAATTTTATTCCTTACTTTTTTATCTTGACTACAAAATTATGGATAGGAAACTAAAAGTTGAAATATAAAAAGAAATCTGGTTCATAACTTACATGTTGCCTATGTATTTTAAAAACATTTATTCTACTAGTAGGTTATCAACAATATTTCCAAATCAAGTTGAAGTTGATGTCTTTGACATTTTACCAGGTCTAACTTCACATTAGAGGTTTATAGTCTGCCAAATTTTAACTGTTCCTTCTATATTCATAAGTATTAACACTGAGAATTTTATTTTATCGCATTATAGAACTTCAGACCTAGAAAATACTTTAGGTTAATCTTGAGAAGTTTAAGCACCTTGTTTTAAAAATAAATACAGTTTGGAAAACTGAATCTTGAAGAAACAAAGAAAGTAACCTTGTGTCTACTATACCATAAAGCAAAATATCACACACAGGTTCCCAGAACCCTGTATTAATTTCCCTTCATTCAGACTGTAGATTTTGGGAGGAGGGAATTCCCTACATGATAGATAATCTTATGAATAATAAGTGTGGCATGGAATAGATTTATTTTGTTAAACACAAGCAGAAGTTCAATTTTGCAAATTACCATTTGGGTGATTTTTCAAGATAAGCATTTTTCCATGCATATGGAATGCAAAGAAAATGTAGCCCAGATGAGTGCTGGGTGATGTATAAATGAAGCAGGACTGGAGAAAAGTAAAATCAGAACAGTAAGGCTGAAAACCTGATGCTGAGGTGCTCAGGTTTAATGAAGACAGCAGAGTAATTGCTGCTTCCTAGGTACAAGTAAATCACAGAAGGATGGACAGAAGCCTTTGGTCCAGCATAGATATCTTTGCCATGGTGATAATGCAATTATACTTGACCTGTTATAAAATAAGTTGGGTCTCTAGTAGTTGCTTAGGCTTGACCTCCATGGCTTTCTCAACCTGCTTTTTATTATTATTATTATTATTATTATTATTATTATTATTATTATTATTATAGCACCCAGGACATTCAGCCCAGGGATGGCACTTCACACAGTGAGCTGGGCCTTCCCACATGAAACAACAAGAAAACACACCACAGATTTGCCCATAAATTTTGAAGAGATTCCCTCTTCAAAAAGGATTCTAGCTCCTGTCAAGTTGACATAAAACTATCCAGTATAGCGAGGGTGAACTTCTGTGGATACCTGTAGGGAAAGAACATGAATGTTCCCAGAGGATTTAGTAAAGGTTAATTTAAAAAAAAAATCTTCCATTCAATTGCATATAAATGCATACAAAGACTGCATGTATGAATCTGTTCATGGGTGTTTATGTGTGTTTGTGTGTGTGTGTGTGTGTGTGTGTACATGTGTGTGTACGTGTGTGTACGTGTGTGTGTACGTGTGTGTGTACGTGTGTGTGTGTGGTGTGGTGTATATGTGTATGGCAGTACTATTATGAAAATCTACATTGTTTGCTTCCTTACCTATGCAAGCTAGCAAAATCTAATGAAATACTATAATACTCAGATTACCTAAAAAAAAAAAAAACCCTGCTAGTTCATAGCATGCTGCTAATCCAGCCAATAAATCACAAATGCTTTAAGAGACATTTGCTATGTGGAGAGAGCATCTTTCTTATGATGGGTGAAATAAAACATCTTTTACTTTACCTACTATATTTACATCTACTCCCAACCATTTTGAGGTCCCAACCAGTTTGAGGTACTACTGCTTTTTAAATTATCTTAATATGTGCCTCTCAGATTTCATTTCAAAATCAAATTTTCCTACACTTTAGAGGCTTAACAATAAACTACTGTTTTGGAAGCAAATGAAGCCCATACTATACACTC